>JBAIAA010000865.1:0-600000 GCA_037893245.1 Crossaster papposus
GAGTGAGACACGTGGATATACTCTATCTCTGTCTTCTACCTCTGCTGTTCCTTCTAAACAGGCTGAGTGAGGTGTAGATCAGACACGTGGATATACTCTATATCTGTCTTCTACCTCTGCTGTTCCTTCTGAGCATGCTGAGTGAGGTGTAGATCAGACACGTGGATATACTCTATATATGTCTTCTACCTCTGCTGTTCCTTCTGAGTAGGCTGAGTGAGAGACGTGGATATACTCTATCTCTGTCTTCTACCTCTGCTGTTCCTTCTGAGCAGGCTGAGTGAGACACGTGGATATACTCTATCTCTGTCTTCTACCTCTGATGTTCCTTCTGAGCAGGCTGAGTGAGGTGTAGATCAGACACGTGGATATACTATATCTCTGTCTTCTACCTATGATGTTCCTTCTGAGCAGGCTGATTGAGAGACGTGGATATACTCTATCTCTGTCTTCTACCTCTGCTGTTCCTTCTGAGCAGGCTGAGTGAGACACGTGGATATACTATGTCTCTGTCTTCTACCTCTGCTGTTCCTTCTGAGCAGGCTGAGTGAGACACGTGGATATACTCTATCTCTGTATTTTACATCTGCTGTTCCTTTTGAGCAGGCTGTGTGAGGTGTAGATCAGACACGTGGATATACTCCATCTCTGTCTTCTACCTCTGCTGTTCCTTCTGAGCAGGCTGAGTGAGGTGTATATCAGACACGTGGATATACTATATCTCTGTCTTATACCTCTGATGTTCCTTCTGAGCAGGCTGAGTGAGGTGTAGATCAGACACGTGGATATACTCTATATCTGTCTTCTACCTCTGCTGTTCCTTCTGTGCAGGCTGACTGAGGTGTAGATCAGACACGTGGATATCCTCTATCTCTGTATTCTACCTCTGCTGTTCCTTCTGAGCAGGCTGAGTGAGACACGTGGATATACTCTATCTCTGTCTTCTACCTATGCTGTTCCTTCTGAGCAGGCTGAGTGAGGGGTAGATGAGACACGTCGATATACTCTATCTCTGTCTTCTACATCTGCTGTTCCTTCTGAGCAGGCTGAGTGAGGTGTAGATCAGACACGTGGATATACTCTATCTCTGTCTTCTACCTCTTCTGTTCCTTCTGAGCAGGCTGAGTGAGACACGTGGATATACTCTATCTCTGTCTTCTACCTCTGCTGTTCCTTCTGAGCAGGCTGAGTGAGGTGTAGATCAGACACGTCGATATACTCTATCTCTGTCTTCTACCTCTGATGTTCCTTCTGAGCAGGCTGAGTGAGGTGTAGATCAGACACGTGGATATACTCTATCTCTGTCTTCTACTTCTGCTGTTCCTTCTGTGCAGGCTGACTGAGGTGTAGATCAGACACGTGGATATCCTCTATCTCTGTATTCTACCTCTGCTGTTCCTTCTGAGCAGGCTGAGTGAGACACGTGGATATACTCTATCTCTGTCTTCTACCTATGCTGTTCCTTCTGAGCAGGCTGAGTGAGGTGTAGATGAGACACGTCGATATACTCTATCTCTGTCTTCTGCATCTGCTGTTCCTTCTGAGCAGGCTGAGTGAGGTGTAGATCAGACACGTGGATATACTCTATCTCTGTCTTCTACCTCTGATGTTCCTTCTGAGCAGGCTGAGTGAGACACGTGGATATACTCTATCTCTGTCTTCTACCTCTGCTGTTCCTTCTGAGCAGGCTGAGTGAGGTGTAGATCAGACACGTCGATATACTCTATCTCTGTCTTCTACCTCTGCTGTTCCTTCTGAGCAGGCTGAGTGAGGTGTAGATCAGACACGTGGATATACTCTATCTCTGTCCTCTACCTCTGCTTTTCCTTCTGATCAGGCTGAGTGAGTTGTAGATCAGACACGTGGATATACTCTATCTCTGTCTTCTACATCTGCTGTTCCTTCTGAGCAGGCTGAATGAGACACGTGGATATACTCTATCTCTGTCTTCTACCTCTGCTGTTCCTTTTGAGCAGGCTGACTGAGGTGTAGAACAGACACGTGGATATACTCTATCTCTGTCTTCTACCTCTGCTGTTCCTTCTGAGCAGGCTGAATGAGACACGTGGATATACTATATCTCCGTCTTCTACCTCTGCTGTTCCTTCTGAGCAGGCTGAGTGAGGTGTAGATCAGACACGTGGATATACTCTATCTCTGTATTCTATCTCTGCTGTTCCTTCTGAGCAGGCTGAGTGAGACACGTGGATATACTCTATCTCTGTCTTCTACCTCTGCTGTTCCTTCTAAACAGGCTGAGTGAGGTGTAGATCAGACACGTGGATATACTCTATATATGTTTTCTACCTCTGCTGTTCCTTCTGAGCAGGCTGAGTGAGACACGTGGATATACTCTATCTCTGTCTTCTACCTCTGCTGTTCCTTCTGAGCAGGCTGAGTGAGACACGTGGATATACTCCATCTCTGTCTTCTACCTCTGCTGTTCCTTCTGCGCAGGCTGAGTGAGGTGTAGATCAGACACGTGGATATACTCTATCTCTGTCTTCTACCTCTGATGTTCCTTCTGAGCAGGCTGAGTGAGGTGTAGATCAGACACGTGGATATACTCTATCTCTGTCTTCTACCTCTGCTGTTCCTTCTGAGCAGGCTGAGTGAGACACGTGGATATACTCTATCTCTGTCTTCTACCTCTGCTGTTCCTTCTGAGCAGGCTGAGTGAGGTGTAGATCAGACACGTGGATATACTCTATCTCTGTCTTCTACCTCTGCTGTTCCTTCTGTGCAGGCTGAGTGAGGTGTAGATCAGACACGTGGATATACTCTATCTCTGTCTTCTACCTCTGATGTTCCTTCTGAGCAGGCTGAGTGAGGTGTAGATCAGACACGTGGATATACTCTATCTCTGTCTTCTACCTCTGCTGTTCCTTCTGTGCAGGCTGACTGAGGTGTAGATCAGACACGTGGATATCCTCTATCTCTGTATTCTACCTCTGCTGTTCCTTCTGTGCAGGCTGAGTGAGACACGTGGATATACTCTATCTCTGTCTTCTACCTATGCTGTTCCTTCTGAGCAGGCTGAGTGAGGTGTAGATGAGACACGTCGATATACTCTATCTCTGTCTTCTACATCAGCTGTTCCTTCTGAGCAGTCTGAGTGAGGTGTAGATCAGACACGTGGATATACTCTATCTCTGTCTTCTACCTCTGCTGTTCCTTCTGAGCAGGCTGAGTGAGGTGTAGATCAGACACGTCTATATACTCTATCTCTGTCTTCTACCTCTGCTGTTCCTTCTGAGCAGGCTGAGTGAGGTGTAGATCAGACACGTGGATATACTATATCTCTGTCTTCTACATCTGCTGTTCCTTCTGAGCAGGCTGAATGAGACACGTGGATATACTCTATCTCTGTCTTCTACCTCTGCTGTTCCTTTTGAGCAGGCTGACTGAGGTGTAGAACAGACACGTGGATATACTCTATCTCTGTCTTCTACCTCTGCTGTTCCTTCTGAGCAGGCGGAGTGAGACACGTGGATATACTATATCTCCGTCTTCTACCGCTGCTGTTCCTTCTGAGCAGGCTGAGTGAGGTGTAGATCAGACACGTGGATATACTCTATCTCTGTATTCTATCTCTGCTGTTCCTTCTGAGCAGGCTGAGTGAGACACATGGATATACTCTATCTCTGTCTTCTACCTCTGCTGTTCCTTCTAAACAGGCTGAGTGAGGTGTAGATCAGACACGTGGATATACTCTATATCTGTCTTCTACCTTTGCTGTTCCTTCTGAGCATGCTGAGTGAGGTGTAGATCAGACACGTGGATATACTCTATATATGTCTTCTACCTCTGCTGTTCCTTCTGAGCAGGCTGAGTGAGACACGTGGATATACTCTATCTCTGTCTTCTACCTCTGCTGTTCCTTCTGAGCAGGCTGAGTGAGACACGTGGATATACTCCATTTCTGTATTCTACATCTGCTGTTCCTTTTGAGCAGGCTGAGTGAGGTGTAGATCAGACACGTGGATATACTGCATCTCTGTCTTCTACCTCTGCTGTTCCTTCTGAGCAGGCTGAGTGAGGTGTAGATCAGACACGTGGATATACTCTATCTCTGTCTTCTACCTCTGATGTTCCTTCTGAGCAGGCTGAGTGAGGTGTAGATCAGACACGTGGATATACTATATCTCTGTCTTCTACCTCTGTTGTTCCTTCTGAGCAGGCTGAGTGAGGTGTAGATGAGACACGTGGATATACTCTATCTCTGTCTTCTACCTCTGCTTTTCCTTCTGATCAGGCTGAGTGAGTTGTAGATCAGACACGTGGATATACTCTATCTCTGTCTTCTACATCTGCTGTTCCTTCTGAGCAGGCTGAATGAGACACGTGGATATACTCTATCTCTGTCTTCTACCTCTGCTGTTCCTTTTGAGCAGGCTGACTGAGGTGTAGAACAGACACGTGGATATACTCTATCTCTGTCTTCTACCTCTGCTGTTCCTTCTGAGCAGGCTGAATGAGACACGTGGATATACTATATCTCCGTCTTCTACCTCTGCTGTTCCTTCTGAGCAGGCTGAGTGAGGTGTAGATCAGACACGTGGATATACTCTATCTCTGTATTCTATCTCTGCTGTTCCTTCTGAGCAGGCTGAGTGAGACACGTGGATATACTCTATCTCTGTCTTCTACCTCTGCTGTTCCTTCTAAACAGGCTGAGTGAGGTGTAGATCAGACACGTGGATATACTCTATATATGTTTTCTACCTCTGCTGTTCCTTCTGAGCAGGCTGAGTGAGACACGTGGATATACTCTATCTCTGTCTTCTACCTCTGCTGTTCCTTCTGAGCAGGCTGAGTGAGACACGTGGATATACTCCATCTCTGTCTTCTACCTCTGCTGTTCCTTCTGAGCAGGCTGAGTGAGGTGTAGATCAGACACGTGGATATACTCTATCTCTGTCTTCTACCTCTGATGTTCCTTCTGAGCAGGCTGAGTGAGGTGTAGATCAGACACGTGGATATACTCTATCTCTGTATTCTATCTCTGCTGTTCCTTCTGAGCAGGCTGAGTGAGACACATGGATATACTCTATCTCTGTCTTCTACCTCTGCTGTTCCTTCTAAACAGGCTGAGTGAGGTGTAGATCAGACACGTGGATATACTCTATATCTGTCTTCTACCTTTGCTGTTCCTTCTGAGCATGCTGAGTGAGGTGTAGATCAGACACGTGGATATACTCTATATATGTCTTCTACCTCTGCTGTTCCTTCTGAGCAGGCTGAGTGAGACACGTGGATATACTCTATCTCTGTCTTCTACCTCTGCTGTTCCTTCTGAGCAGGCTGAGTGAGACACGTGGATATACTCCATTTCTGTATTCTACATCTGCTGTTCCTTTTGAGCAGGCTGAGTGAGGTGTAGATCAGACACGTGGATATACTGCATCTCTGTCTTCTACCTCTGCTGTTCCTTCTGAGCAGGCTGAGTGAGGTGTAGATCAGACACGTGGATATACTCTATCTCTGTCTTCTACCTCTGATGTTCCTTCTGAGCAGGCTGAGTGAGGTGTAGATCAGACACGTGGATATACTATATCTCTGTCTTCTACCTCTGTTGTTCCTTCTGAGCAGGCTGAGTGAGGTGTAGATGAGACACGTGGATATACTCTATCTCTGTCTTCTACCTCTGCTTTTCCTTCTGATCAGGCTGAGTGAGTTGTAGATCAGACACGTGGATATACTCTATCTCTGTCTTCTACATCTGCTGTTCCTTCTGAGCAGGCTGAATGAGACACGTGGATATACTCTATCTCTGTCTTCTACCTCTGCTGTTCCTTTTGAGCAGGCTGACTGAGGTGTAGAACAGACACGTGGATATACTCTATCTCTGTCTTCTACCTCTGCTGTTCCTTCTGAGCAGGCTGAATGAGACACGTGGATATACTATATCTCCGTCTTCTACCTCTGCTGTTCCTTCTGAGCAGGCTGAGTGAGGTGTAGATCAGACACGTGGATATACTCTATCTCTGTATTCTATCTCTGCTGTTCCTTCTGAGCAGGCTGAGTGAGACACGTGGATATACTCTATCTCTGTCTTCTACCTCTGCTGTTCCTTCTAAACAGGCTGAGTGAGGTGTAGATCAGACACGTGGATATACTCTATATATGTTTTCTACCTCTGCTGTTCCTTCTGAGCAGGCTGAGTGAGACACGTGGATATACTCTATCTCTGTCTTCTACCTCTGCTGTTCCTTCTGAGCAGGCTGAGTGAGACACGTGGATATACTCCATCTCTGTCTTCTACCTCTGCTGTTCCTTCTGAGCAGGCTGAGTGAGGTGTAGATCAGACACGTGGATATACTCTATCTCTGTCTTCTACCTCTGATGTTCCTTCTGAGCAGGCTGAGTGAGGTGTAGATCAGACACGTGGATATACTCTATCTCTGTCTTCTACCTCTGCTGTTCCTTCTGAGCAGGCTGAGTGAGACACGTGGATATACTCTATCTCTGTCTTCTACCTCTGCTGTTCCTTCTGAGCAGGCTGAGTGAGGTGTAGATCAGACACGTGGATATACTCTATCTCTGTCTTCTACCTCTGCTGTTCCTTCTGTGCAGGCTGAGTGAGGTGTAGATCAGACACGTGGATATACTCTATCTCTGTCTTCTACCTCTGATGTTCCTTCTGAGCAGGCTGAGTGAGGTGTAGATCAGACACGTGGATATACTCTATCTCTGTCTTCTACCTCTGCTGTTCCTTCTGTGCAGGCTGACTGAGGTGTAGATCAGACACGTGGATATCATCTATCTCTGTATTCTACCTCTGCTGTTCCTTCTGTGCAGGCTGAGTGAGACACGTGGATATACTCTATCTCTGTCTTCTACCTATGCTGTTCCTTCTGAGCAGGCTGAGTGAGGTGTAGATGAGACACGTCGATATACTCTATCTCTGTCTTCTACATCAGCTGTTCCTTCTGAGCAGTCTGAGTGAGGTGTAGATCAGACACGTGGATATACTCTATCTCTGTCTTCTACCTCTGCTGTTCCTTCTGAGCAGGCTGAGTGAGGTGTAGATCAGACACGTCTATATACTCTATCTCTGTCTTCTACCTCTGCTGTTCCTTCTGAGCAGGCTGAGTGAGGTGTAGATCAGACACGTGGATATACTATATCTCTGTCTTCTACATCTGCTGTTCCTTCTGAGCAGGCTGAATGAGACACGTGGATATACTCTATCTCTGTCTTCTACCTCTGCTGTTCCTTTTGAGCAGGCTGACTGAGGTGTAGAACAGACACGTGGATATACTCTATCTCTGTCTTCTACCTCTGCTGTTCCTTCTGAGCAGGCGGAGTGAGACACGTGGATATACTATATCTCCGTCTTCTACCGCTGCTGTTCCTTCTGAGCAGGCTGAGTGAGGTGTAGATCAGACACGTGGATATACTCTATCTCTGTATTCTATCTCTGCTGTTCCTTCTGAGCAGGCTGAGTGAGACACATGGATATACTCTATCTCTGTCTTCTACCTCTGCTGTTCCTTCTAAACAGGCTGAGTGAGGTGTAGATCAGACACGTGGATATACTCTATATCTGTCTTCTACCTTTGCTGTTCCTTCTGAGCATGCTGAGTGAGGTGTAGATCAGACACGTGGATATACTCTATATATGTCTTCTACCTCTGCTGTTCCTTCTGAGCAGGCTGAGTGAGACACGTGGATATACTCTATCTCTGTCTTCTACCTCTGCTGTTCCTTCTGAGCAGGCTGAGTGAGACACGTGGATATACTCCATTTCTGTATTCTACATCTGCTGTTCCTTTTGAGCAGGCTGAGTGAGGTGTAGATCAGACACGTGGATATACTGCATCTCTGTCTTCTACCTCTGCTGTTCCTTCTGAGCAGGCTGAGTGAGGTGTAGATCAGACACGTGGATATACTCTATCTCTGTCTTCTACCTCTGATGTTCCTTCTGAGCAGGCTGAGTGAGGTGTAGATCAGACACGTGGATATACTATATCTCTGTCTTCTACCTCTGTTGTTCCTTCTGAGCAGGCTGAGTGAGGTGTAGATGAGACACGTGGATATACTCTATCTCTGTCTTCTACCTCTGCTGTTCCTTCTGAGCAGGCTGAGTGAGACACGTGGATATACTCTATCTCTGTCTTCTACCTCTGCTGTTCCTTCTGAGCAGGCTGAGTGAGGTGTAGATCAGACACGTCGATATACTCTATCTCTGTCTTCTACCTCTGCTGTTCCTTCTGAGCAGGCTGAGTGAGGTGTAGATCAGACACGTGGATATACTCTATCTTTGTCTTCTACCTCTGCTTTTCCTTCTGATCAGGCTGAGTGAGGTGTAGATCAGACACGTGGATATACTCTATCTCTGTCTTCTACATCTGCTGTTCCTTCTGAGCAGGCTGAATGAGACACGTGGATATACTCTATCTCTGTCTTCTACCTCTGCTGTTCCTTTTGAGCAGGCTGACTGAGGTGTAGAACAGACACGTGGATATACTCTATCTCTGTCTTCTACCTCTGCTGTTCCTTCTGAGCAGGCTGAGTGAGACACGTGGATATACTATATCTCCGTCTTCTACCTCTGCTGTTCCTTCTGAGCAGGCTGAGTGAGGTGTAGATCAGACACGTGGATATACTCTATCTCTGTATTCTATCTCTGCTGTTCCTTCTGAGCAGGCTGAGTGAGACACGTGGATATACTCTATCTCTGTCTTCTACCTCTGCTGTTCCTTCTAAACAGGCTGAGTGAGGTGTAGATCAGACACGTGGATATACTCTATATATGTCTTCTACCTCTGCTGTTCCTTCTGAGCAGGCTGAGTGAGACACGTGGATATACTCTATCTCTGTCTTCTACCTCTGCTGTTCCTTCTGAGCAGGCTGAGTGAGACACGTGGATATACTCCATCTCTGTATTCTACATCTGCTGTTCCTTTTGAGCAGGCTGAGTGAGGTGTAGATCAGACACGTGGATATACTCCATCTCTGTCTTCTACCTCTGCTGTTCCTTCTGAGCAGGCTGAGTGAGACACGTGGATATACTCTATCTCTGTCTTCTACCTCTTCTGTTCCTTCTGAGCAGGCTGAGTGAGGTGTAGATCAGACACGTCGATATACTCTATCTCTGTCTTCTACCTCTGATTTTCCTTCTGAGCAGGCTGAGTGAGGTGTAGATCAGACACGTGGATATACTCTATCTCTGTCTTCTACCTCTGCTGTTCCTTCTGTGCAGGCTGACTGAGGTGTAGATCAGACACGTGGATATCCTCTATCTCTGTATTCTACCTCTGCTGTTCCTTCTGTGCAGGCTGAGTGAGACACGTGGATATACTCTATCTCTGTCTTCTACCTATGCTGTTCCTTCTGAGCAGGCTGAGTGAGGTGTAGATGAGACACGTCGATATACTCTATCTCTGTCTTCTACATCAGCTGTTCCTTCTGAGCAGGCTGAGTGAGGTGTAGATCAGACACGTGGATATACTCTATCT
Organism: Crossaster papposus; assembly: GCA_037893245.1. Classification (NCBI taxonomy): domain Eukaryota; kingdom Metazoa; phylum Echinodermata; class Asteroidea; order Velatida; family Solasteridae; genus Crossaster; species Crossaster papposus. Next base: position 9,465 of record JBAIAA010000865.1, read on the forward strand.
CTGTCTTCTACCTCTGCTGTTCCTTCTGAGCAGGCTGAGTGAGGTGTAGATGAGACACGTCGATATACTCTATCTCTGTCTTCTACATCAGCTTTTCCTTCTGAGCAGGCTGAGTGAGGTGTAGATCAGACACGTGGATATACTCTATCTCTGTCTTCTACCTCTGCTGTTCCTTCTGAGCAGGCTGAGTGAGGTGTAGATCAGACACGTCTATATACTCTATCTCTGTCTTCTACCTCTGCTGTTCCTTCTGAGCAGGCTGAATGAGACACGTGGATATACTCTATCTCTGTCTTCTACCTCTGATGTTCCTTTTGAGCAGGCTGACTAAGGTGTAGAACAGACACGTGGATATACTCCATCTCTGTCTTCTACCTCTGCTGTTCCTTCTGAGCAGGCTGAGTGAGGTGTAGATCAGACACGTGGATATACTCTATCTCTGTCTTCTACCTCTGATGTTCCTTCTGAGCAGGCTGAGTGAGGTGTAGATCAGACACGTGGATATACTATATGTCTGTCTTCTACCTATGCTGTTCTTTCTGAGCAGGCTGAGTGAGACACGTGGATATACTCTATCTCTGTCTTCTACCTCTGCTGTTCCTTCTGAGCAGGCTGAGTGAGGTGTAGATCAGACACGTCGATATACTCTATCTCTGTCTTCTACCTCTGATGTTCCTTCTGAGCAGGCTGAGTGAGGTGTAGATCAGACACGTGGATATACTCTATCTCTGTCTTCTACCTCTGCTGTTCCTTCTGTGCAGGCTGACTGAGGTGTAGATCAGACACGTGGATATCCTCTATCTCTGTATTCTACCTCTGCTGTTCCTTCTGAGCAGGCTGAGTGAGACACGTGGATATACTCTATCTCTGTCTTCTACCTATGCTGTTCCTTCTGAGCAGGCTGAGTGAGGTGTAGATCAGACACGTCTATATACTCTATCTCTGTCTTCTACCTCTACTGTTCCTTCTGAGCAGGCTGAGTGAGGTGTAGATCAGACACGTGGATATACTATATCTCTGTCTTCTACATCTGCTGTTCCTTCTGAGCAGGCTGATTGAGACACGTGGATATACTCTATCTCTGTCTTCTACCTCTGCTGTTCCTTTTGAGCAGGCTGACTGAGGTGTAGAACAGACACGTGGATATACTCTATCTCTGTCTTCTACCTCTGCTGTTCCTTCTGAGCAGGCTGAGTGAGACACGTGGATATACTATATCTCCGTCTTCTACCTCTGCTGTTCCTTCTGAGCAGGCTGAGTGAGGTGTAGATCAGACACGTGGATATACTCTATCTCTGTCTTCTACCTCTGCTGTTCCTTCTGAGCAGGCTGAGTGAGACACGTGGATATACTCTATCTCTGTCTTCTACCTCTGCTGTTCCTTCTGAGCAGGCTGAGTGAGGTGTAGATCAGACACGTGGATATACTCTATCTCTGTCTTCTACCTCTGCTTTTCCTTCTGATCAGGCTGAGTGAGGTGTAGATCAGACACGTGGATATACTCTATCTCTGTCTTCTACATCTGCTGTTCCTTCTGAGCAGGCTGAATGAGACACGTGGATATACTCTATCTCTGTCTTCTACCTCTGCTGTTCCTTCTGAGCAGGCTGAGTGAGGTGTAGATCAGACACGTCGATATACTCTATCTATGTCTTCTACCTCTGCTGTTCCTTCTGAGCAGGCTGAGTGAGGTGTAGATCAGACACGTGGATATACTCTATCTCTGTCTTCTACCTCTGCTTTTCCTTCTGATCAGGCTGAGTGAGGTGTAGATCAGACACGTGGATATACTCTATCTCTGTCTTCTACCTCTGCTGTTCCTTCTGAGCAGGCTGAGTGAGACACGTGGATATACTCTATCTCTGTCTTCTACCTCTGCTGTTCCTTCTGAGCAGGCTGAGTGAGGTGTAGATCAGACACGTCGATATACTCTATCTCTGTCTTCTACCTCTGATGTTCCTTCTGAGCAGGCTGAGTGAGGTGTAGATCAGACACGTGGATATACTCTATCTCTGTCTTCTACCTCTGCTGTTCCTTCTGTGCAGGCTGACTGAGGTGTAGATCAGACACGTGGATATCCTCTATCTCTGTATTCTACCTCTGCTGTTCCTTCTGAGCAGGCTGAGTGAGACACGTGGATATACTCTATCTCTGTCTTCTACCTATGCTGTTCCTTCTGAGCAGGCTGAGTGAGGTGTAGATGAGACACGTCGATATACTCTATCTCTGTCTTCTGCATCTGCTGTTCCTTCTGAGCAGGCTGAGTGAGGTGTAGATCAGACACGTGGATATACTCTATCTCTGTCTTCTACCTCTGCTGTTCCTTCTGAGCAGGCTGAGTGAGACACGTGGATATACTCTATCTCTGTCTTCTACCTCTGCTGTTCCTTCTGAGCAGGCTGAGTGAGGTGTAGATCAGACACGTCGATATACTCTATCTCTGTCTTCTACCTCTGCTGTTCCTTCTGAGCAGGCTGAGTGAGGTGTAGATCAGACACGTGGATATACTCTATCTCTGTCTTCTACATCTGCTGTTCCTTCTGAGCAGGCTGAATGAGACACGTGGATATACTCTATCTCTGTCTTCTACCTCTGCTGTTCCTTTTGAGCAGGCTGACTGAGGTGTAGAACAGACACGTGGATATACTCTATCTCTGTCTTCTACCTCTGCTGTTCCTTCTGAGCAGGCTGAATGAGACACGTGGATATACTATATCTCCGTCTTCTACCTCTGCTGTTCCTTCTGAGCAGGCTGAGTGAGGTGTAGATCAGACACGTGGATATACTCTATCTCTGTATTCTATATCTGCTGTTCCTTCTGAGCAGGCTGAGTGAGACACGTGGATATACTCTATCTCTGTCTTCTACCTCTGCTGTTCCTTCTAAACAGGCTGAGTGAGGTGTAGATCAGACACGTGGATATACTTTATATATGTCTTCTACCTCTGCTGTTCCTTCTGAGCAGGCTGAGTGAGACACGTGGATATACTCTATCTCTGTCTTCTACCTCTGCTGTTCCTTCTGAGCAGGCTGAGTGAGACACGTGGATATACTCCATCTCTGTATTCTACATCTGCTGTTCCTTTTGAGCAGGCTGAGTGAGGTGTAGATCAGACACGTGGATATCCTCTATATCTGTCTTCTACCTCTACTGTTCCTTCTGAGCAGGCTGAGTGAGGTGTAGATCAGACACGTGGATATACTCTATCTCTGTCTTCTACCTCTGATGTTCCTTCTGAGCAGGCTGAGTGAGGTGTAGATCAGACACGTGGATATACTATATCTCTGTCTTCTACCTATGCTGTTCCTTCTGAGCAGGCTGAGTGAGACACGTGGATATACTCTATCTCTGTCTTCTACCTCTGCTGTTCCTTCTGAGCAGGCTGAGTGAGGTGTAGATCAGACACGTCGATATACTCTATCTCTGTCTTCTACCTCTGATGTTCCTTCTGAGCAGGCTGAGTGAGGTGTAGATCAGACACGTGGATATACTCTATCTCTGTCTTCTACCTCTGCTGTTCCTTCTGTGCAGGCTGACTGAGGTGTAGATCAGACACGTGGATATCCTCTATCTCTGTATTCTACCTCTGCTGTTCCTTCTGTGCAGGCTGAGTGAGACACGTGGATATACTCTATCTCTGTCTTCTACCTATGCTGTTCCTTCTGAGTAGGCTGAGTGAGGTGTAGATGAGACACGTCGATATACTCTATCTCTGTCTTCTACATCAGCTGTTCCTTCTGAGCAGGCTGAGTGAGGTGTAGATCAGACACGTGGATATACTCTATCTCTGTCTTCTACCTCTGCTGTTCCTTTTGAGCAGGCTGAGTGAGGTGTAGATCAGACACGTCTATTTACTCTATCTCTGTCTTCTACCTCTGCTGTTCCTTCTGAGCAGGCTGAGTGAGGTGTAGATCAGACACGTGGATATACTATATCTCTGTCTTCTACATCTGCTGTTCCTTCTGAGCAGGCTGAATGAGACACGTGGATATACTCTATCTCTGTCTTCTACCTCTGCTGTTCCTTTTGAGCAGGCTGACTGAGGTGTAGAACAGACACGTGGATATACTCTATCTCTGTCTTCTACCTCTGCTGTTCCTTCTGAGCAGGCGGAGTGAGACACATGGATATACTATATCTCCGTCTTCTACCGCTGCTGTTCCTTCTGAGCAGGCTGAGTGAGGTGTAGATCAGACACGTGGATATACTCTATCTCTGTATTCTATCTCTGCTGTTCCTTCTGAGCAGGCTGAGTGAGACACATGGATATACTCTATCTCTGTCTTCTACCTCTGCTGTTCCTTCTAAACAGGCTGAGTGAGGTGTAGATCAGACACGTGGATATACTCTATATCTGTCTTCTACCTCTGCTGTTCCTTCTGAGCATGCTGAGTGAGGTGTAGATCAGACACGTGGATATACTCTATATATGTCTTCTACCTCTGCTGTTCCTTCTGAGCAGGCTGAGTGAGACACGTGGATATACTCTATCTCTGTCTTCTACCTCTGCTGTTCCTTCTGAGCAGGCTGAGTGAGACACGTGGATATACTCCATTTCTGTATTCTACATCTGCTGTTCCTTTTGAGCAGGCTGAGTGAGGTGTAGATCAGACACGTGGATATACTGCATCTCTGTCTTCTACCTCTGCTGTTCCTTCTGAGCAGGCTGAGTGAGGTGTAGATCAGACACGTGGATATACTCTATCTCTGTCTTCTACCTCTGATGTTCCTTCTGAGCAGGCTGAGTGAGGTGTAGATCAGACACGTGGATATACTATATCTCTGTCTTCTACCTCTGCTGTTCCTTCTGAGCAGGCTGAGTGAGGTGTAGATGAGACACGTGGATATACTCTATCTCTGTCTTCTACCTCTGCTGTTCCTTCTGAGCAGGCTGAGTGAGACACGTGGATATACTCTATCTCTGTCTTCTACCTCTGCTGTTCCTTCTGAGCAGGCTGAGTGAGGTGTAGATCAGACACGTCGATATACTCTATCTCTGTCTTCTACCTCTGATGTTCCTTCTGAGCAGGCTGAGTGAGGTGTAGATCAGACACGTGGATATACTCTATCTCTGTCTTCTACCTCTGCTGTTCCTTCTGTGCAGGCTGACTGAGGTGTAGATCAGACACGTGGATATCCTCTATCTCTGTATTCTACCTCTGCTGTTCCTTCTGAGCAGGCTGAGTGAGACACGTGGATATACTCTATCTCTGTCTTCTACCTATGCTGTTCCTTCTGAGCAGGCTGAGTGAGGTGTAGATGAGACACGTCGATATACTCTATCTCTGTCTTCTGCATATGCTGTTCCTTCTGAGCAGGCTGAGTGAGGTGTAGATCAGACACGTGGATATACTCTATCTCTGTCTTCTACCTCTGCTGTTCCTTCTGAGCAGGCTGAGTGAGACACGTGGATATACTCTATCTCTGTCTTCTACCTCTGCTGTTCCTTCTGAGCAGGCTGAGTGAGGTGTAGATCAGACACGTCGATATACTCTATCTCTGTCTTCTACCTCTGCTGTTCCTTCTGAGCAGGCTGAGTGAGGTGTAGATGAGACACATCGATATACTCTATCTCTGTCTTCTACATCAGCTGTTCCTTCTGAGCAGGCTGAGTGAGGTGTAGATCAGACACGTGGATATACTCTATCTCTGTCTTCTACCTCTGCTGTTCCTTCTGAGCAGGCTGAGTGAGGTGTAGATCAGACACGTCTATATACTCTATCTCTGTCTTCTACCTCTGCTGTTCCTTCTGAGCAGGCTGAGTGAGGTGTAGATCAGACACGTGGATATACTATATCTCTGTCTTCTACATCTGCTGTTCCTTCTGAGCAGGCTGAGTGAGACACGTGGATATACTCTATCTCTGTCTTCTACCTCTGCTGTTCCTTCTGAGCAGGCTGAGTGAGGTGTAGATCAGACACGTCGATATACTCTATCTCTGTCTTCTACCTCTGCTGTTCCTTCTGAGCAGGCTGAGTGAGGTGTAGATCAGACACGTGGATATACTCTATCTCTGTCTTCTACCTCTGCTTTTCCTTCTGATCAGGCTGAGTGAGTTGTAGATCAGACACGTGGATATACTCTATCTCTGTCTTCTACATCTGCTGTTCCTTCTGAGCAGGCTGAATGAGACACGTGGATATACTCTATCTCTGTCTTCTACCTCTGCTGTTCCTTTTGAGCAGGCTGAGTGAGGTGTAGATCAGACACGTGGATATACTCTATCTCTGTATTCTATCTCTGCTGTTCCTTCTGAGCAGGCTGAGTGAGACACGTGGATATACTCTATCTCTGTCTTCTACCTCTGCTGTTCCTTCTAAACAGGCTGAGTGAGGTGTAGATCAGACACGTGGATATACTCTATATATATGTCTTCTACCTCTGCTGTTCCTTCTGAGCAGGCTGAGTGAGACACGTGGATATACTCTATCTCTGTCTTCTACCTCTGCTGTTCCTTCTGAGCAGGCTGAGTGAGACACGTGGATATACTCCATCTCTGTATTCTACATCTGCTGTTCCTTTTGAGCAGGCTGAGTGAGGTGTAGATCAGACACGTGGATATACTCCATCTCTGTCTTCTACCTCTGCTGTTCCTTCTGAGCAGGCTGAGTGAGGTGTAGATCAGACACGTGGATATACTCTATCTCTGTCTTCTACCTCTGATGTTCCTTCTGAGCAGGCTGAGTGAGGTGTAGATCAGACACGTGGATATACTATATCTCTGTCTTCTACCTATGCTGTTCCTTCTGAGCAGGCTGAGTGAGACACGTGGATATACTCTATCTCTGTCTTCTACCTCTGCTGTTCCTTCTGAGCAGGCTGAGTGAGGTGTAGATCTGACACGTCGATATACTCTATCTCTGTCTTCTACCTCTGATGTTCCTTCTGAGCAGGCTGAGTGAGGTGTAGATCAGACACGTGGATATACTCTATCTCTGTATTCTACCTCTGCTGTTCCTTCTGTGCAGGCTGACTGAGGTGTAGATCAGACACGTGGATATCCTCTATCTCTGTATTCTACCTCTGCTGTTCCTTCTGTGCAGGCTGAGTGAGACACGTGGATATACTATATCTCTGTCTTCTACCTATGCTGTTCCTTCTGAGCAGGCTGAGTGAGGTGTAGATGAGACACGTCGATATACTCTATCTCTGTCTTCTACATCAGCTGTTCCTTCTGAGCAGGCTGAGTGAGGTGTAGATCAGACACGTGGATATACTCTATCTCTGTCTTCTACCTCTGCTGTTCCTTCTGAGCAGGCTGAGTGAGGTGTAGATCAGACACGTCTATATACTCTATCTCTGTCTTCTACCTCTGCTGTTCCTTCTGAGCAGGCTGAGTGAGGTGTAGATCAGACACGTGGATATACTATATCTCTGTCTTCTACATCTGCTGTTCCTTCTGAGCAGGCTGAATGAGACACGTGGATATACTCTATCTCTGTCTTCTACATCTGCTGTTCCTTCTGAGCAGGCTGAATGAGACACGTGGATATACTCTATCTCTGTCTTCTACCTCTGCTGTTCCTTTTGAGCAGGCTGAGTGAGGTGTAGATCAGACACGTGGATATACTCTATCTCTGTATTCTATCTCTGCTGTTCCTTCTGAGCAGGCTGAGTGAGACACGTGGATATACTCTATCTCTGTCTTCTACCTCTGCTGTTCCTTCTAAACAGGCTGAGTGAGGTGTAGATCAGACACGTGGATATACTCTATATATATGTCTTCTACCTCTGCTGTTCCTTCTGAGCAGGCTGAGTGAGACACGTGGATATACTCTATCTCTGTCTTCTACCTCTGCTGTTCCTTCTGAGCAGGCTGAGTGAGACACGTGGATATACTCCATCTCTGTATTCTACATCTGCTGTTCCTTTTGAGCAGGCTGAGTGAGGTGTAGATCAGACACGTGGATATACTCCATCTCTGTCTTCTACCTCTGCTGTTCCTTCTGAGCAGGCTGAGTGAGGTGTAGATCAGACACGTGGATATACTCTATCTCTGTCTTCTACCTCTGATGTTCCTTCTGAGCAGGCTGAGTGAGGTGTAGATCAGACACGTGGATATACTATATCTCTGTCTTCTACCTATGCTGTTCCTTCTGAGCAGGCTGAGTGAGACACGTGGATATACTCTATCTCTGTCTTCTACCTCTGCTGTTCCTTCTGAGCAGGCTGAGTGAGGTGTAGATCTGACACGTCGATATACTCTATCTCTGTCTTCTACCTCTGATGTTCCTTCTGAGCAGGCTGAGTGAGGTGTAGATCAGACACGTGGATATACTCTATCTCTGTATTCTACCTCTGCTGTTCCTTCTGTGCAGGCTGACTGAGGTGTAGATCAGACACGTGGATATCCTCTATCTCTGTATTCTACCTCTGCTGTTCCTTCTGTGCAGGCTGAGTGAGACACGTGGATATACTATATCTCTGTCTTCTACCTATGCTGTTCCTTCTGAGCAGGCTGAGTGAGGTGTAGATGAGACACGTCGATATACTCTATCTCTGTCTTCTACATCAGCTGTTCCTTCTGAGCAGGCTGAGTGAGGTGTAGATCAGACACGTGGATATACTCTATCTCTGTCTTCTACCTCTGCTGTTCCTTCTGAGCAGGCTGAGTGAGGTGTAGATCAGACACGTCTATATACTCTATCTCTGTCTTCTACCTCTGCTGTTCCTTCTGAGCAGGCTGAGTGAGGTGTAGATCAGACACGTGGATATACTATATCTCTGTCTTCTACATCTGCTGTTCCTTCTGAGCAGGCTGAATGAGACACGTGGATATACTCTATCTCTGTCTTCTACCTCTGCTGTTCCTTTTGAGCAGGCTGACTGAGGTGTAGAACAGACACGTGGATATACTCTATCTCTGTCTTCTACCTCTGCTGTTCCTTCTGAGCAGGCGGAGTGAGACACGTGGATATACTCCATCTCTGTATTCTACATCTGCTGTTCCTTTTGAGCAGGCTGAGTGAGGTGTAGATCAGACACGTGGATATACTCCATCTCTGTCTTCTACCTCTGCTGTTCCTTCTGAGCAGGCTGAGTGAGGTGTAGATCAGACACGTGGATATACTCTATCTCTGTCTTCTACCTCTGATGTTCCTTCTGAGCAGGCTGAGTGAGGTGTAGATCAGACACGTGGATATACTATATCTCTGTCTTCTACCTATGCTGTTCCTTCTGAGCAGGCTGAGTGAGACACGTGGATATACTCTATCTCTGTCTTCTACCTCTGCTGTTCCTTCTGAGCAGGCTGAGTGAGGTGTAGATCTGACACGTCGATATACTCTATCTCTGTCTTCTACCTCTGATGTTCCTTCTGAGCAGGCTGAGTGAGGTGTAGATCAGACACGTGGATATACTCTATCTCTGTCTTCTACCTCTGCTGTTCCTTCTGTGCAGGCTGACTGAGGTGTAGATCAGACACGTGGATATCCTCTATCTCTGTATTCTACCTCTGCTGTTCCTTCTGTGCAGGCTGAGTGAGACACGTGGATATACTCTATCTCTGTCTTCTACCTATGCTGTTCCTTCTGAGCAGGCTGAGTGAGGTGTAGATCAGACACGTGGATATACTCTATCTCTGTCTTCTACCTCTGCTGTTCAATCTGAGCAGGCTGAGTGAGACACGTGGATATACTCTACCTCTGTCTTCTACCTCTGCTGTTCCTTCTGAGCAGGCTGAGTGAGGTGTAGACCAGACACGTGGATATACTCTATCTCTGTCTTCTACCTCTGCTGTTCCTTCTGAGCAGGCTGAGTGAGGTGTAGGTCAGACACGTGGACATACTCTATCTCTGTCTACTACCTCTTCTGTTCATTCTGATCAGGCTGAGTGAGACACGAGGATATACTCTATCTCTGTATTCTACCTCTGCTGTTCCTACTGAGCAGGCTGAGTGAGGTGTAGATCAGACACGTGGATATACTCTATCTCTGTCTTTTACTTCTGCTGTTCCTTCTGAGCAGGCTGAGTGAGACACGTGGATATACTCTATCTCTGTCTTCTACCTCTGCTGTTCCTTCTGAGCAGGCTGAGTGAGGTGTAGATCAGACACGTGGGTATACTCTATCTCTGTCTTCTACCTCTGCTGTTCCTTCTGAGCAGGCTGAGTGAGGTGTAGATCAGACACGTGGATATACTCTATCTCTGTCTTCTACCTCTGCTGTTCCTTCTGAGCAGGCTGAGTGAGGTGTAGATCAGACACGTGGGTATACTCTATCTCTGTCTTCTACCTCTGATGTTCCTTCTGAGCAGGCTGAGTGAGGTGTAGATCAGACAGGTCGATATACTCTATCTCTGTCTTCTACATCTGCTGATCATTCTGAGCAGGCTGAGTGAGGTGTAGATCAGACACGTGGATATACTATATCTCTGTCTTCTACCTCTGCTGTTCCTTCTGAGCAGGCTGAGTGAGACACGTGGATATACTCTATCTCTGTCTTCTACTTCTGCTGTTCCTTCTGAGTAGGCTGATTGAGGTGTAGACCAGACACGTGGATATACTCTATCTCTGTCTTCTACCTCTGCTGTTCCTTCTGAGTAGGATGAGTGAGGTGTAGATCAGACACGTGGATATACTCTATATCTATCTTCTACCTCTGCTGTTCCTTCTGAGCAGGCTGAGTGAGACACATGGATATACTCTATCTCTGTCTTCTACCTCTGCTGTTCCTTCTGAGCAGGCTGAGTGATACACGTGGATATACTCTATCGCTGTCTTCTACCTCTGCTGTTCCTTCTGAGTAGGCTGAGTGAGGTGTAGATCAGACACGTGGATATACTCTATCTCTGTTTTGTACCTCTGCTGTTCCTTCTGAGCAGGCTGAGTTAGACACGTGGATATACTATACTCTATCTATGTATTCTACCTCTGCTGTTTCTTCTGAGCAGGCTGAGTGAGACACGTGGATATACTATATCTCTATCTTCTACATCTGCTGTTCCTTCTGAGCAGGCTGAGTGAGACACGTGGATATACTATATCTCTATCTTCTACATCTGCTGTTCCTTCTGAGCAGGCTGAGTGAGACACGTGGATATACTCTATATCTGTCTTCTACCTCTGCTGTTCCTTCTGAGCAGGCTGAGTGAGGTGTAGATCAGACACGTGGATTTACTCTATCTCTGTCTTCTACCTCTGCTGTTCAATCTGAGCAGGCTGAGTGAGGTGTAGATCAGACACGTGGATATACTCTATCTCTGTCTTCTACCTCTGCTGTTCAATCTGAGCAGGCTGAGTGAGACACGTGGATATACTCTACCTCTGTCTTCTACCTCTGCTGTTCCTTCTGAGCAGGCTGAGTGAGGTGTAGACCAGACACGTGGATATACTCTATCTCTGTCTTCTACCTCTGCTGTTCCTTCTGAGCAGGCTGAGTGAGGTGTAGGTCAGACACGTGGACATACTCTATCTCTGTCTACTACCTCTTCTGTTCATTCTGATCAGGCTGAGTGAGACACGAGGATATACTCTATCTCTGTATTCTACCTCTGCTGTTCCTACTGAGCAGGCTGAGTGAGGTGTAGATCAGACACGTGGATATACTCTATCTCTGTCTTTTACTTCTGCTGTTCCTTCTGAGCAGGCTGAGTGAGACACGTGGATATACTCTATCTCTGTCTTCTACCTCTGCTGTTCCTTCTGAGCAGGCTGAGTGAGGTGTAGATCAGACACGTGGGTATACTCTATCTCTGTCTTCTACCTCTGCTGTTCCTTCTGAGCAGGCTGAGTGAGGTGTAGATCAGACACGTGGATATACTCTATCTCTGTCTTCTACCTCTGCTGTTCCTTCTGAGCAGGCTGAGTGAGGTGTAGATCAGACACGTGGGTATACTCTATCTCTGTCTTCTACCTCTGATGTTCCTTCTGAGCAGGCTGAGTGAGGTGTAGATCAGACAGGTCGATATACTCTATCTCTGTCTTCTACATCTGCTGATCATTCTGAGCAGGCTGAGTGAGGTGTAGATCAGACACGTGGATATACTATATCTCTGTCTTCTACCTCTGCTGTTCCTTCTGAGCAGGCTGAGTGAGACACGTGGATATACTCTATCTCTGTCTTCTACTTCTGCTGTTCCTTCTGAGTAGGCTAAGTGAGACACGTGGATATACTCTATCTCTGTCTTCTACCTCTGCTGTTCCTTCTGAACAGGCTGAGTGAGACACGTGGATATACGCTGTCTCTGTCTTCTACCTCTGCTGTTCCTTCTGAGCAGGCTGAGTTAGACACGTGGATATACTATATCTCTATCTTCTACCTCTGCTGTTCCTTCTGAGCAGGCTGAGTGAGGTGTAGATCAGACACGTGGGTATACTCTATCTCTGTATTCTACCTCTGTTGTTCCTTCTGAGCAGGCTGAGTGAGACACGTGGATATACGCTGTCTCTGTCTTCTACCTCTGCTGTTCCTTCTGAGCAGGCTGAGTTAGACACGTGGATATACTATACTCTATCTCTTTCGTCTACCTCTGCTGTTCCTTCTGAGCAGGCTGAGTGAGACACGTGGATATACTATATCTCTATCTTCTACATCTGCTGTTCAATCTGAGCAGGCTGAGTGAGACACGTGGATATACTCTATATCTGTCTTCTACCTCTGCTGTTCCTTCTGAGCAGGCTGATTGAGGTGTAGACCAGACACGTGGACATACTCTATCTCTGTCTTCTACCTCTGCTGTTCCTTCTGAGTAGGATGAGTGAGGTGTAGATCAGACACGTGGATATACTCTATATCTATCTTCTACCTCTGCTGTTCCTTCTGAGCAGGCTGAGTGAGACACATGGATATACTCTATCTCTGTCTTCTACCTCTGCTGTTCCTTCTGAGCAGGCTGAGTGATACACGTGGATATACTCTATCGCTGTCTTCTACCTCTGCTGTTCCTTCTGAGTAGGCTGAGTGAGGTGTAGATCAGACACATGGATATACTCTATCTCTGTTTTGTACCTCTGCTGTTCCTTCTGAGCAGGCTGAGTTAGACACGTGGATATACTATACTCTATCTATGTATTCTACCTCTGCTGTTTCTTCTGAGCAGGCTGAGTGAGACACGTGGATATACTATATCTCTATCTTCTACATCTGCTGTTCCTTCTGAGCAGGCTGAGTGAGACACGTGGGTATACTCTATCTCTGTCTTCTACCTCTGATGTTCCTTCTGAGCAGGCTGAGTGAGGTGTAGATCAGACAGGTCGATATACTCTATTTCTGTCTTCTACATCTGCTGATCATTCTGAGCAGGCTGAGTGAGGTGTAGATCAGACACGTGGATATACTATATCTCTGTCTTCTACCTCTGCTGTTCCTTCTGAGCAGGCTGAGTGAGACACGTGGATATACTCTATCTCTGTCTTCTACTTCTGCTGTTCCTTCTGAGTAGGCTAAGTGAGACACGTGGATATACTCTATCTCTGTCTTCTACCTCTGCTGTTCCTTCTGAACAGGCTGAGTGAGACACGTGGATATACGCTGTCTCTGTCTTCTACCTCTGCTGTTCCTTCTGAGCAGGCTGAGTTAGACACGTGGATATACTATATCTCTATCTTCTACCTCTGCTGTTCCTTCTGAGCAGGCTGAGTGAGGTGTAGATCAGACACGTGGGTATACTCTATCTCTGTATTCTACCTCTGTTGTTCCTTCTGAGCAGGCTGAGTGAGACACGTGGATATACGCTGTCTCTGTCTTCTACCTCTGCTGTTCCTTCTGAGCAGGCTGAGTTAGACACGTGGATATACTATACTCTATCTCTTTCGTCTACCTCTGCTGTTCCTTCTGAGCAGGCTGAGTGAGACACGTGGATATACTATATCTCTATCTTCTACATCTGCTGTTCAATCTGAGCAGGCTGAGTGAGACACGTGGATATACTCTATATCTGTCTTCTACCTCTGCTGTTCCTTCTGAGCAGGCTGATTGAGGTGTAGACCAGACACGTGGACATACTCTATCTCTGTCTTCTACCTCTGCTGTTCCTTCTGAGTAGGATGAGTGAGGTGTAGATCAGACACGTGGATATACTCTATATCTATCTTCTACCTCTGCTGTTCCTTCTGAGCAGGCTGAGTGAGACACATGGATATACTCTATCTCTGTCTTCTACCTCTGCTGTTCCTTCTGAGCAGGCTGAGTGATACACGTGGATATACTCTATCGCTGTCTTCTACCTCTGCTGTTCCTTCTGAGTAGGCTGAGTGAGGTGTAGATCAGACACATGGATATACTCTATCTCTGTTTTGTACCTCTGCTGTTCCTTCTGAGCAGGCTGAGTTAGACACGTGGATATACTATACTCTATCTATGTATTCTACCTCTGCTGTTTCTTCTGAGCAGGCTGAGTGAGACACGTGGATATACTATATCTCTATCTTCTACATCTGCTGTTCCTTCTGAGCAGGCTGAGTGAGACACGTGGATATACTATATCTCTATCTTCTACCTCTGCTGTTCCCTCTGAGCAGGCTGAGTGAGGTGTAGATCAGACACGTGGATATACTCTATCTCTGTCTTCTACCTCTGCTGTTCAATCTGAGCAGGCTGAGTGAGACACGTGGATATACTCTACCTCTGTCTTCTACCTCTGCTGTTCCTTCTGAGCAGGCTGAGTGAGGTGTAGACCAGACACGTGGATATACTCTATCTCTGTCTTCTACCTCTGCTGTTCCTTCTGAGCAGGCTGAGTGAGGTGTATATCAGACACGTGGACATACTCTATCTCTGTCTACTACCTCTTCTGTTCATTCTGATCAGGCTGAGTGAGACACGAGGATATACTCTATCTCTGTATTCTACCTCTGCTGTTCCTACTGAGCAGGCTGAGTGAGGTGTAGATCAGACACGTGGATATACTCTATCTCTGTCTTCTACCTCTGCTGATCCTTCTGAGCAGGCTGAGTGAGACACGTGGATATACTCTATCTCTGTCTTCTACTTCTGCTGTTCCTTCTGAGCAGGCTAAGTGAGACACGTGGATATACTCTATCTCTGTCTTCTACCTTTGCTGTTCCTTCTGAACAGGCTGAGTGAGGTGTAGATCAGAAACGTGGATATACTCTATCTCTGCCTTCTACCTCTGCTGTTCAATCTGAGCAGGCTGAGTGAGACACGTGGATATACTCTATATCTGTCTTCTACCTCTGCTGTTCAATCTGAGCAGGCTGAGTGAGACACGTGGATATACTCTATATCTGTCTTCTACCTCTGCTGTTCCTTCTGAGCAGGCTGATTGAGGTGTAGACCAGACACGTGGATATACTCTATCTCTGTCTTCTACCTCTGCTGTTCCTTCTGAGTAGGATGAGTGAGGTGTAGATCAGACACGTGGATATACTCTATATCTATCTTCTACCTCTGCTGTTCCTTCTGAGCAGGCTGAGTGAGACACATGGATATACTCTATCGCTGTCTTCTACCTCTGCTGTTCCTTCTGAGTAGGCTGAGTGAGGTGTAGATCAGACACGTGGATATACTCTATCTCTGTTTTGTACCTCTGCTGTTCCTTCTGAGCAGGCTGAGTTAGACACGTGGATCTACTATACTCTATCTATGTATTCTACCTCTGCTGTTTCTTCTGAGCAGGCTGAGTGAGACACGGGGATATACTATATCTCTATCTTCTACATCTGCTGTTCCTTCTGAGCAGGCTGAGTGAGACACGTGGATATACTATATCTCTATCTTCTACATCTGCTGTTCCTTCTGAGCAGGCTGAGTGAGACACGTGGATATACTCTATATCTGTCTTCTACCTCTGCTGTTCCTTCTGAGCAGGCTGAGTGAGACACCTGGATATACTCTATCTATGTCTTCTTCCCTCTGAACGGGCTGAGTGAGGTGTAGATCAGACACGTGGATATACTCTATCCCTGTCTTCTACCTCTGCTGTTCCTTCTGAGCAGGCTGAGTGAGACACGTGGATATACTATATCTCTATCTTCTACATCTGCTGTTCCTTCTGAGCAGGCTGAGTGAGACACGTGGATATACTCTATATCTGTCTTCTACCTCTGCTGTTCCTTCTGAGCAGGCTGAGTGAGGTGTAGATTAGGCACGTGGATATACTCTATCTCTGTCTTCTACCTCTGCTGTTCAATCTGAGCAGGCTGAGTGAGACACGTGGATATACTCTATCTATGTCTTCTACCTCTGCTGTTCCTTCTGAACAGGCTGAGTGAGGTGTAGATCAGACACGTGGATTTACTCTATCTCTGTCTTCTACCTCTGCTGTTCCTTCTGAGCAGGCTGAGTGAGGTGTAGATCAGACACGTGGATATACTCTATCTCTGTCTTCTACCTCTGCTGTTCAATCTGAGCAGGCTGAGTGAGACACGTGGATATACTCTACCTCTGTCTTCTACCTCTGCTGTTCCTTCTGAGCAGGCTGAGTGAGGTGTAGACCAGACACTTGGATATACTCTATCTCTGTCTTCTACCTCTGCTGTTCCTTCTGAGCAGGCTGAGTGAGGTGTAGATCAGACACGTGGACATACTCTATCTCTGTCTACTACCTCTTCTGTTTATTCTGATCAGGCTGAGTGAGACACGAGGATATACTCTATCTCTGTATTCTACCTCTGCTGTTCCTACTGAGCAGGCTGAGTGAGGTGTAGATCAGACACGTGGATATACTCTATCTCTGTCTTCTACCTCTGCTGATCCTTCTGAGCAGGCTGAGTGAGACACGTGGATATACTCTATCTCTGTCTTCTACTTCTGCTGTTCCTTCTGAGCAGGCTAAGTGAGACACGTGGATATACTCTATCTCTGTCTTCTACCTTTGCTGTTCCTTCTGAACAGGCTGAGTGAGGTGTAGATCAGAAACGTGGATATACTCTATCTCTGCCTTCTACCTCTGCTGTTCCTTCTGAGCAGGCTGAGTGAGACACGTGGATATACTCTATCTCTGTCTTCTACCTCTGCTGGTATTTCTGAGCAGGCTGAGGGAGGTGTAGATCAGACACGTGGGTATACTCTATCTCTGTCTTCTACCTCTGCTGTTCCTTCTGAGCAGGCTGAGTGAGACACGTGGATATACTCTATCTCTGTCTTTTACTTCTGCTGTTCCTTCTGAGCAGGCTGAGTGAGACACGTGGATATACTCTATCTCTGTCTTCTACCTCTGCTGTTCCTTCTGAGCAGGCTGAGTGAGGTGTAGATCAGACACGTGGGTATACTCTATCTCTGTCTTCTACCTCTGCTGTTCCTTCTGAGCAGGCTGAGTGAGGTGTAGATCAGACACGTGGATATACTCTATCTCTGTCTTCTACCTCTGCTGTTCCTTCTGAGCAGGCTGAGTGAGGTGTAGATCAGACACGTGGGTATACTCTATCTCTGTCTTCTACCTCTGATGTTCCTTTTGAGCAGGCTGAGTGAGGTGTAGATCAGACAGGTCGATATACTCTATCTCTGTCTTCTACATCTGCTGATCATTCTGAGCAGGCTGAGTGAGGTGTAGATCAGACACGTGGATATACTATATCTCTGTCTTCTACCTCTGCTGTTCCTTCTGAGCAGGCTGAGTGAGACACGTGGATATACTCTATCTCTGTCTTCTACTTCTGCTGTTCCTTCTGAGTAGGCTAAGTGAGACACGTGGATATACTCTATCTCTGTCTTCTACCTCTGCTGTTCCTTCTGAACAGGCTGAGTGAGACACGTGGATATACGCTGTCTCTGTCTTCTACCTCTGCTGTTCCTTCTGAGCAGGCTGAGTTAGACACGTGGATATACTATATCTCTATCTTCTACCTCTGCTGTTCCTTCTGAGCAGGCTGAGTGAGGTGTAGATCAGACACGTGGATATACTCTATCTCTGTATTCTACCTCTGTTGTTCCTTCTGAGCAGGCTGAGTGAGACACGTGGATATACGCTGTCTCTGTCTTCTACCTCTGCTGTTCCTTCTGAGCAGGCTGAGTTAGACACGTGGATATACTATACTCTATCTCTTTCTTCTACCTCTGCTGTTCCTTCTGAGCAGGCTGAGTGAGACACGTGGATATACTATATCTCTATCTTCTACATCTGCTGTTCCTTCTGAGCAGGCTGAGTGAGACACGTGGATATACTCTATATCTGTCTTCTACCTCTGCTGTTCAATCTGAGCAGGCTGAGTGAGACACGTGGATATACTCTATATCTGTCTTCTACCTCTGCTGTTCCTTCTGAGCAGGCTGATTGAGGTGTAGACCAGACACGTGGATATACTCTATCTCTGTCTTCTACCTCTGCTGTTCCTTCTGAGTAGGCTGAGTGAGGTGTAGATCAGACACGTGGATATACTCTATATCTATCTTCTACCTCTGCTGTTCCTTCTGACTAGGCTGAGTGAGACACATGGATATACTCTATCTCTGTCTTCTACCTCTGCTGTTCCTTCTGAGCAGGCTGAGTGATACACGTGGATATACTCTATCGCTGTCTTCTACCTCTGCTGTTCCTTCTGAGTAGGATGAGTGAGGTGTAGATCAGACATGTGGATATACTCTATCTCTGTTTTGTACCTCTGCTGTTCCTTCTGAGCAGGCTGAGTTAGACACGTGGATATACTATACTCTATCTATGTATTCTACCTCTGCTGTTTCTTCTGGGCAGGCTGAGTGAGACACTTGGATATACTATATCTCTATCTTCTACATCTGCTGTTCCTTCTGAGCAGGCTGAGTGAGACACGTGGATATACTATATCTCTATCTTCTACCTCTGCTGTTCCTTCTGAGCAGGCTGAGTGAGGTGTATATCAGACACGTGGATATACTCTATCTCTGTCTTCTACCTCTGTTGTTCCTTCTGACCAGGCTGAGTGAGACACGTGGATATACGCTGTCTCTGTCTTCTACCTCTGCTGTTCCTTCTGAGCAGGCTGAGTTAGACACGTGGATATACTATACTCTATCTCTGTCTTCTACCTCTGCTGTTCCTTCTGAGCAGGCTGAGTGAGACACGTGGATATACTATATCTCTATCTTCTACATCTGCTGTTCCTTCTGAGCAGGCTGAGTGAGACACGTGGATATACTCTATATCTGTCTTCTACCTCTGCTGTTCAATCTGAGCAGGCTGAGTGAGACACGTGGATATACTCTATATCTGTCTTCTACCTCTGCTGTTCCTTCTGAGCAGGCTGATTGAGGTGTAGACCAGACACGTGGATATACTCTATCTCTGTCTTCTACCTCTTCTGTTCCTTCTGAGCAGGCTGAGTGAGGTGTAGATCAGACACGTGGACATACTCTATCTCTGTCTACTACCTCTGCTGTTCATTCTGATCAGGCTGAGTGAGACACGAGGATATACTCTATCTCTGTATTATACCTCTGCTGTTCCTACTGAGCAGGCTGAGTGAGGTGTAGATCAGACACGTGGATATACTCTCTCTCTGTCTTCTACCTCTGTTGTTCCTTCTGAGCAGGCTGAGTGAGACACGTGGATATACGCTGTCTCTGTCTTCTACCTCTGCTGTTCCTTCTGAGCAGGCTGAGTTAGACACGTGGATATACTATACTCTATCTCTGTCTTCTACCTCTGCTGTTCCTTCTGAGCAGGCTGAGTGAGACACGTGGATATACTATATCTCTATCTTCTACATCTGCTGTTCCTTCTGAGCAGGCTGAGTGAGACACGTGGATATACTCTATATCTGTCTTCTACCTCTGCTGTTCAATCTGAGCAGGCTGAGTGAGACACGTGGATATACTCTATATCTGTCTTCTACCTCTGCTGTTCCTTCTGAGCAGGCTGATTGAGGTGTAGACCAGACACGTGGATATACTCTATCTCTGTCTTCTACCTCTTCTGTTCCTTCTGAGCAGGCTGAGTGAGGTGTAGATCAGACACGTGGACATACTCTATCTCTGTCTACTACCTCTGCTGTTCATTCTGATCAGGCTGAGTGAGACACGAGGATATACTCTATCTCTGTATTATACCTCTGTTGTTCCTACTGAGCAGGCTGAGTGAGGTGTAGATCAGACACGTGGATATACTATATCTCTGTCTTCCATCTATGTTGTTCCTTCTGAGCAGGCTAAGTGAGACACGTGGATATACTCTATCTCTGTCTTCTACCTCTGCTGTTCCTTCTGAACAGGCTGAGTGAGACACGTGGATATACGCTGTCTCTGTCTTCTACCTCTGCTGTTCCTTCTGAGCAGGCTGAGTTAGACACGTGGATATACTATACTCTATCTCTGTCTTCTACCTCTGCTGTTCCTTCTGAGCAGGCTGAGTGAGACACGTGGATATACTATATCTCTATCTTCTACATCTGCTGTTCCTTCTGAGCAGGCTGAGTGAGACACGTGGATATACTATATCTCTATCTTCTACCTCTGCTGTTCCTTCTGAGCAGGCTGAGTGAGGTGTAGATCAGACACGTGGATATACTCTATCTCTGTCTTCTACCTCTGTTGTTCCTTCTGAGCAGGCTGAGTGAGACACGTGGATATACGCTGTCTCTGTCTTCTACCTCTGCTGTTCCTTCTGAGCAGGCTGAGTTAGACACGTGGATATACTATACTCTATCTCTGTCTTCTACCTCTGCTGTTCCTTCTGAGCAGGCTGAGTGAGACACGTGGATATACTATATCTCTATCTTCTACATATGCTGTTCCTTCTGAGCAGGCTGAGTGAGACACGTGGATATACTCTATATCTGTCTTCTACCTCTGCTGTTCCCTCTGAGCAGGCTGAGTGAGGTGTAGATCAGACACGTGGATATACTCTATCTCTGTCTTCTACATCTGCTGTTCAATCTGAGCAGGCTGAGTGAGACACGTGGATATACTCTATCTCTGTCTTCTACCTCTGCTGTTCCTTCTGAGCAGGCTGAGTGAGGTGTAGACCAGACACGTGGATATACTCTATCTCTGTCTTCTACCTCTGCTGTTCCTTCTGAGCAGGCTGAGTGAGGTGTAGATCAGACACGGGGACATACTATATCTCTGTCTACTACCTCTGCTGTTCATTCTGATCAGGCTGAGTGAGACACGAGGATATACTCTATCTCTGTATTCTACCTCTGCTGTTCCTACTGAGCAGGCTGAGTGAGGTGTAGATCAGACACGTGGATATACTCTATCTCTGTCTTCTACCTCTGCTGTTCCTTCTGAGCAGGCTGAGTGAGACACGTGGATACACTCTATCTCTGTCTTCTACTTCTGCTGTTCCTTCTGAGCAGGCTAAGTGAGACACGTGAATATACTCTATCTCTGTCTTCTACCTCTGCTGTTCCTTCTGAACAGGCTGAGTGAGGTGTAGATCAGAAACGTGGATATACTCTATCTCTGCCTTCTACCTCTGCTGTTCCTTCTGAGCAGGCTGAGTGAGACACGTGGATATACTCAATCTCTGTCTTCTACCTCTGCTGGTATTTCTGAGCACGTTGAGGGAGGTGTAGATCAGACACGTGGGTATACGCTATCTCTGTCTTCTACCTCTGCTGTTCCTTTTGAGCAGGCTGAGTGAGACACGTGGATATACTATATCTCTGTCTTCTACCTCTGCTGTTCCTTCTGAGCAGGCTGAGTGAGACACGTGGATATACTCTATCTTTATCTTCTACCTCTGCTGTTCCTTCTGAGCAGGCTGAGTGAGACACGTGGATATACTCTATCTCTGTCTTCTACCTCTGTTGTTCCTTCTGAGCAGGCTGAGTGAGGTGTAGATCAGACACGTGGATATACTCTATCTCTGTCTTCTACCTCTGCTATTTCTTCTGAGCAGGCTGAGTGAGGTGTAGATCAGACACGTGGGTATACTCTATCTCTGTCTTCTACCTCTGCTGTTCCTTCTGAGCAGGCTGAGTGAGGTGTAGATCAGACAAGTCGATATACTCTATCTCTGTCTTCTACCTCTGCTGTTCATTCTGAGCAGGCTGAGTGAGGTGTAGATCAGACACGTGGATATACTATATCTCTGTCGTCTACCTCTGCTGTTCCTTCTGAGCAGGCTGAGTGAGACACGTGGCTATACTCTATCTCTGTCTTCTACCTCTGTTGTTCCTTCTGAGCAGGCTGAGTGAGACACGTGGATATACGCTGTCTCTGTCTTCTACCTCTGCTGTTCCTTCTGAGCAGGCTGAGTTAGACACGTGGATATACTATACTCTATCTCTGTCTTCTACCTCTGCTGTTCCTTCTGAGCAGGCTGAGTGAGACACGTGGATATACTATATCTCTATCTTCTACATATGCTGTTCCTTCTGAGCAGGCTGAGTGAGACACGTGGATATACTCTATATCTGTCTTCTACCTCTGCTGTTCCCTCTGAGCAGGCTGAGTGAGGTGTAGATCAGACACGTGGATATACTCTATCTCTGTCTTCTACATCTGCTGTTCAATCTGAGCAGGCTGAGTGAGACACGTGGATATACTCTATCTCTGTCTTCTACCTCTGCTGTTCCTTCTGAGCAGGCTGAGTGAGGTGTAGACCAGACACGTGGATATACTCTATCTCTGTCTTCTACCTCTGCTGTTCCTTCTGAGCAGGCTGAGTGAGGTGTAGATCAGACACGTGGACATACTATATCTCTGTCTACTACCTCTGCTGTTCATTCTGATCAGGCTGAGTGAGACACGAGGATATACTCTATCTCTGTATTCTACCTCTGCTGTTCCTACTGAGCAGGCTGAGTGAGGTGTAGATCAGACACGTGGATATACTCTATCTCTGTCTTCTACCTCTGCTGTTCCTTCTGAGCAGGCTGAGTGAGACACGTGGATATACTCTATCTCTGTCTTCTACTTCTGCTGTTCCTTCTGAGCAGGCTAAGTGAGACACGTGAATATACTCTATCTCTGTCTTCTACCTCTGCTGTTCCTTCTGAACAGGCTGAGTGAGGTGTAGATCAGAAACGTGGATATACTCTATCTCTGCCTTCTACCTATGCTGTTCCTTCTGAGCAGGCTGAGTGAGACACGTGGATATACTCAATCTCTGTCTTCTACCTCTGCTGGTATTTCTGAGCAGGTTGAGGGAGGTGTAGATCAGACACGTGGGTATACGCTATCTCTGTCTTCTACCTCTGCTGTTCCTTTTGAGCAGGCTGAGTGAGACACGTGGATATACTATATCTCTGTCTTCTACCTCTGCTGTTCCTTCTGAGCAGGCTGAGTGAGACACGTGGATATACTCTATCTTTATCTTCTACCTCTGCTGTTCCTTCTGAGCAGGCTGAGTGAGACACGTGGATATACTCTATCTCTGTCTTCTACCTCTGTTGTTCCTTCTGAGCAGGCTGAGTGAGGTGTAGATCAGACACGTGGATATACTCTATCTCTGTCTTCTACCTCTGCTGTTCCTTCTGAGCAGGCTGAGTGAGGTGTAGATCAGACACGTGGGTATACTCTATCTCTGTCTTCTACCTCTGCTGTTCCTTCTGAGCAGGCTGAGTGAGGTGTAGATCAGACAAGTCGATATACTCTATCTCTGTCTTCTACCTCTGCTGTTCATTCTGAGCAGGCTGAGTGAGGTGTAGATCAGACACGTGGATATACTATATCTCTGTCGTCTACCTCTGCTGTTCCTTCTGAGCAGGCTGAGTGAGACACGTGGCTATACTCTATCTCTGTCTTCTACCTCTGTTGTTCCTTCTGAGCAGGCTGAGTGAGACACGTGGATATACGCTGTCTCTGTCTTCTACCTCTGCTGTTCCTTCTGAGCAGGCTGAGTTAGACACGTGGATATACTATACTCTATCTCTGTCTTCTACCTCTGCTGTTCCTTCTGAGCAGGCTGAGTGAGACACGTGGATATACTATATCTCTATCTTCTACATATGCTGTTCCTTCTGAGCAGGCTGAGTGAGACACGTGGATATACTCTATATCTGTCTTCTACCTCTGCTGTTCCCTCTGAGCAGGCTGAGTGAGGTGTAGATCAGACACGTGGATATACTCTATCTCTGTCTTCTACATCTGCTGTTCAATCTGAGCAGGCTGAGTGAGACACGTGGATATACTCTATCTCTGTCTTCTACCTCTGCTGTTCCTTCTGAGCAGGCTGAGTGAGGTGTAGACCAGACACGTGGATATACTCTATCTCTGTCTTCTACCTCTGCTGTTCCTTCTGAGCAGGCTGAGTGAGGTGTAGATCAGACACGTGGACATACTATATCTCTGTCTACTACCTCTGCTGTTCATTCTGATCAGGCTGAGTGAGACACGAGGATATACTCTATCTCTGTATTCTACCTCTGCTGTTCCTACTGAGCAGGCTGAGTGAGGTGTAGATCAGACACGTGGATATACTCTATCTCTGTCTTCTACCTCTGCTGTTCCTTCTGAGCAGGCTGAGTGAGACACGTGGATATACTCTATCTCTGTCTTCTACTTCTGCTGTTCCTTCTGAGCAGGCTAAGTGAGACACGTGAATATACTCTATCTCTGTCTTCTACCTCTGCTGTTCCTTCTGAACAGGCTGAGTGAGGTGTAGATCAGAAACGTGGATATACTCTATCTCTGCCTTCTACCTATGCTGTTCCTTCTGAGCAGGCTGAGTGAGACACGTGGATATACTCAATCTCTGTCTTCTACCTCTGCTGGTATTTCTGAGCAGGTTGAGGGAGGTGTAGATCAGACACGTGGGTATACGCTATCTCTGTCTTCTACCTCTGCTGTTCCTTTTGAGCAGGCTGAGTGAGACACGTGGATATACTATATCTCTGTCTTCTACCTCTGCTGTTCCTTCTGAGCAGGCTGAGTGAGACACGTGGATATACTCTATCTTTATCTTCTACCTCTGCTGTTCCTTCTGAGCAGGCTGAGTGAGACACGTGGATATACTCTATCTCTGTCTTCTACCTCTGTTGTTCCTTCTGAGCAGGCTGAGTGAGGTGTAGATCAGACACGTGGATATACTCTATCTCTGTCTTCTACCTCTGCTGTTCCTTCTGAGCAGGCTGAGTGAGGTGTAGATCAGACACGTGGGTATACTCTATCTCTGTCTTCTACCTCTGCTGTTCCTTCTGAGCAGGCTGAGTGAGGTGTAGATCAGACAAGTCGATATACTCTATCTCTGTCTTCTACCTCTGCTGTTCATTCTGAGCAGGCTGAGTGAGGTGTAGATCAGACACGTGGATATACTATATCTCTGTCGTCTACCTCTGCTGTTCCTTCTGAGCAGGCTGAGTGAGACACGTGGCTATACTCTATCTCTGTCTTCTACCTCTGTTGTTCCTTCTGAGCAGGCTGAGTGAGACACGTGGATATACGCTGTCTCTGTCTTCTACCTCTGCTGTTCCTTCTGAGCAGGCTGAGTTAGACACGTGGATATACTATACTCTATCTCTGTCTTCTACCTCTGCTGTTCCTTCTGAGCAGGCTGAGTGAGACACGTGGATATACTATATCTCTATCTTCTACATATGCTGTTCCTTCTGAGCAGGCTGAGTGAGACACGTGGATATACTCTATATCTGTCTTCTACCTCTGCTGTTCCCTCTGAGCAGGCTGAGTGAGGTGTAGATCAGACACGTGGATATACTCTATCTCTGTCTTCTACATCTGCTGTTCAATCTGAGCAGGCTGAGTGAGACACGTGGATATACTCTATCTCTGTCTTCTACCTCTGCTGTTCCTTCTGAGCAGGCTGAGTGAGGTGTAGACCAGACACGTGGATATACTCTATCTCTGTCTTCTACCTCTGCTGTTCCTTCTGAGCAGGCTGAGTGAGGTGTAGATCAGACACGTGGACATACTATATCTCTGTCTACTACCTCTGCTGTTCATTCTGATCAGGCTGAGTGAGACACGAGGATATACTCTATCTCTGTATTCTACCTCTGCTGTTCCTACTGAGCAGGCTGAGTGAGGTGTAGATCAGACACGTGGATATACTCTATCTCTGTCTTCTACCTCTGCTGTTCCTTCTGAGCAGGCTGAGTGAGACACGTGGATATACTCTATCTCTGTCTTCTACTTCTGCTGTTCCTTCTGAGCAGGCTAAGTGAGACACGTGAATATACTCTATCTCTGTCTTCTACCTCTGCTGTTCCTTCTGAACAGGCTGAGTGAGGTGTAGATCAGAAACGTGGATATACTCTATCTCTGCCTTCTACCTATGCTGTTCCTTCTGAGCAGGCTGAGTGAGACACGTGGATATACTCAATCTCTGTCTTCTACCTCTGCTGGTATTTCTGAGCAGGTTGAGGGAGGTGTAGATCAGACACGTGGGTATACGCTATCTCTGTCTTCTACCTCTGCTGTTCCTTTTGAGCAGGCTGAGTGAGACACGTGGATATACTATATCTCTGTCTTCTACCTCTGCTGTTCCTTCTGAGCAGGCTGAGTGAGACACGTGGATATACTCTATCTTTATCTTCTACCTCTGCTGTTCCTTCTGAGCAGGCTGAGTGAGACACGTGGATATACTCTATCTCTGTCTTCTACCTCTGTTGTTCCTTCTGAGCAGGCTGAGTGAGGTGTAGATCAGACACGTGGATATACTCTATCTCTGTCTTCTACCTCTGCTGTTCCTTCTGAGCAGGCTGAGTGAGGTGTAGATCAGACACGTGGGTATACTCTATCTCTGTCTTCTACCTCTGCTGTCCCTTCTGAGCAGGCTGAGTGAGGTGTAGATCAGACAAGTCGATATACTCTATCTCTGTCTTCTACCTCTGCTGTTCATTCTGAGCAGGCTGAGTGAGGTGTAGATCAGACACGTGGATATACTATATCTCTGTCGTCTACCTCTGCTGTTCCTTCTGAGCAGGCTGAGTGAGACACGTGGCTATACTCTATCTCTGTCTTCTACCTCTGTTGTTCCTTCTGAGCAGGCTGAGTGAGACACGTGGATATACGCTGTCTCTGTCTTCTACCTCTGCTGTTCCTTCTGAGCAGGCTGAGTTAGACACGTGGATATACTATACTCTATCTCTGTCTTCTACCTCTGCTGTTCCTTCTGAGCAGGCTGAGTGAGACACGTGGATATACTATATCTCTATCTTCTACATATGCTGTTCCTTCTGAGCAGGCTGAGTGAGACACGTGGATATACTCTATATCTGTCTTCTACCTCTGCTGTTCCCTCTGAGCAGGCTGAGTGAGGTGTAGATCAGACACGTGGATATACTCTATCTCTGTCTTCTACATCTGCTGTTCAATCTGAGCAGGCTGAGTGAGACACGTGGATATACTCTATCTCTGTCTTCTACCTCTGCTGTTCCTTCTGAGCAGGCTGAGTGAGGTGTAGACCAGACACGTGGATATACTCTATCTCTGTCTTCTACCTCTGCTGTTCCTTCTGAGCAGGCTGAGTGAGGTGTAGATCAGACACGTGGACATACTATATCTCTGTCTACTACCTCTGCTGTTCATTCTGATCAGGCTGAGTGAGACACGAGGATATACTCTATCTCTGTATTCTACCTCTGCTGTTCCTACTGAGCAGGCTGAGTGAGGTGTAGATCAGACACGTGGATATACTCTATCTCTGTCTTCTACCTCTGCTGTTCCTTCTGAGCAGGCTGAGTGAGACACGTGGATATACTCTATCTCTGTCTTCTACCTCTGCTGTTCCTTCTGAGCAGGCTGAGTGAGACACGTGGATATACTCTATCTTTATCTTCTACCTCTGCTGTTCCTTCTGAGCAGGCTGAGTGAGACACGTGGATATACTCTATCTCTGTCTTCTACCTCTGTTGTTCCTTCTGAGCAGGCTGAGTGAGGTGTAGATCAGACACGTGGATATACTCTATCTCTGTCTTCTACCTCTGCTGTTCCTTCTGAGCAGGCTGAGTGAGGTGTAGATCAGACACGTGGGTATACTCTATCTCTGTCTTCTACCTCTGCTGTCCCTTCTGAGCAGGCTGAGTGAGGTGTAGATCAGACAAGTCGATATACTCTATCTCTGTCTTCTACCTCTGCTGTTCATTCTGAGCAGGCTGAGTGAGGTGTAGATCAGACACGTGGATATACTATATCTCTGTCGTCTACCTCTGCTGTTCCTTCTGAGCAGGCTGAGTGAGACACGTGGCTATACTCTATCTCTGTCTTCTACCTCTGTTGTTCCTTCTGAGCAGGCTGAGTGAGACACGTGGATATACGCTGTCTCTGTCTTCTACCTCTGCTGTTCCTTCTGAGCAGGCTGAGTTAGACACGTGGATATACTATACTCTATCTCTGTCTTCTACCTCTGCTGTTCCTTCTGAGCAGGCTGAGTGAGACACGTGGATATACTATATCTCTATCTTCTACATATGCTGTTCCTTCTTAGCAGGCTGAGTGAGACACGTGGATATACTCTATATCTGTCTTCTACCTCTGCTGTTCCCTCTGAGCAGGCTGAGTGAGGTGTAGATCAGACACGTGGATATACTCTATCTCTGTCTTCTACATCTGCTGTTCAATCTGAGCAGGCTGAGTGAGACACGTGGATATACTCTATCTCTGTCTTCTACCTCTGCTGTTCCTTCTGAGCAGGCTGAGTGAGGTGTAGACCAGACACGTGGATATACTCTATCTCTGTCTTCTACCTCTGCTGTTCCTTCTGAGCAGGCTGAGTGAGGTGTAGATCAGACACGTGGACATACTATATCTCTGTCTACTACCTCTGCTGTTCATTCTGATCAGGCTGAGTAAGACACGAGGATATACTCTATCTCTGTATTCTACCTCTGCTGTTCCTACTGAGCAGGCTGAGTGAGGTGTAGATCAGACACGTGGATATACTCTATCTCTGTCTTCTACCTCTGCTGTTCCTTCTGAGCAGGCTGAGTGAGACACGTGGATATACTCTATCTCTGTCTTCTACTTCTGCTGTTCCTTCTGAGCAGGCTAAGTGAGACACGTGAATATACTCTATCTCTGTCTTCTACCTCTGCTGTTCCTTCTGAACAGGCTGAGTGAGGTGTAGATCAGAAACGTGGATATACTCTATCTCTGCCTTCTACCTCTGCTGTTCCTTCTGAGCAGGCTGAGTGAGACACGTGGATATACTCAATCTCTGT
The DNA here is from genome assembly GCA_037893245.1 of Crossaster papposus. Classification (NCBI taxonomy): domain Eukaryota; kingdom Metazoa; phylum Echinodermata; class Asteroidea; order Velatida; family Solasteridae; genus Crossaster; species Crossaster papposus. The sequence goes on from JBAIAA010000865.1 coordinate 38,406, forward strand.
CTTCTACCTCTGCTGGTATTTCTGAGCAGGCTGAGGGAGGTGTAGATCAGACACGTGGGTATACGCTATCTCTGTCTTCTACCTCTGCTGTTCCTTTTGAGCAGGCTGAGTGAGACACGTGGATATACTATATCTCTGTCTTCTACCTCTGCTGTTCCTTCTGAGCAGGCTGAGTGAGACACGTGGATATACTCTATCTTTATCTTCTACCTCTGCTGTTCCTTCTGAGCAGGCTGAGTGAGACACGTGGATATACTATATCTCTGTCTTCTACCTCTGCTGTTCCTTCTGAGCAGGCTGAGTGAGACACGTGGATATACTCTATCTCTGTCTTCTACCCCTGATGTTCCTTCTGAACAGGCTGAGTGAGACACGTGGATATACGCTGTCTATGTCTTCTACCTCTGCTGTTCCTTCTGAGCAGGCTGAGTTAGACACGTGGATATACTATACTCTATCTCTGTATTCTACCTCTGCTGTTCCTTCTGAGCAGGCTGAGTGAGACACGTGGATATACTATATCTCTATCTTCTACATCTGCTGTTCCTTCTGAGCAGGCTGAGTGAGACACGTGGATATACTCTATCTCTGTCTTCTACTTCTGCTGTTCCTTCTGAGCAGGCTAAGTGAGACACGTGGATATACTCTATCTCTGTCTTCTACCTCTGATGTTCCTTCTGAACAGGCTGAGTGAGACACGTGGATATACGCTGTCTATGTCTTCTACATCTGCTGTTCAATCTGAGCAGGCTGAGTAAGACACGTGGATATACTCTATCTCTGTCTTCTACCTCTGCTGTTCCTTCTGAGCAGGCTGAGTGAGGTGTAGACCAGACACGTGGATATACTCTATCTCTGTCTTCTACCTCTGCTGTTCCTTCTGAGCAGGCTGAGTGAGGTGTAGATCAGACACGTGGACATACTATATCTCTGTCTACTACCTCTGCTGTTCATTCTGATCAGACTGAGTGAGACACGAGGATATACTCTATCTCTGTATTCTACCTCTGCTGTTCCTACTGAGCAGGCTGAGTGAGGTGTAGATCAGACACGTGGATATACTCTATCTCTGTCTTCTACCTCTGCTGTTCCTTCTGAGCAGGCTGAGTGAGACACGTGGATATACTCTATCTCTGTCTTCTACTTCTGCTGTTCCTTCTGAGCAGGCTAAGTGAGACACATGAATATACTCTATCTCTGTCTTCTACCTCTGCTGTTCCTTCTGAACAGGCTGAGTGAGGTGTAGATCAGAAACGTGGATATACTCTATCTCTGCCTTCTACCTCTGCTGTTCCTTCTGAGCAGGCTGAGTGAGACACGTGGATATACTCAATCTCTGTCTTCTACCTCTGCTGGTATTTCTGAGCAGGCTGAGGGAGGTGTAGATCAGACACGTGGGTATACGCTATCTCTGTCTTCTACCTCTGCTGTTCCTTTTGAGCAGGCTGAGTGAGACACGTGGATATACTATATCTCTGTCTTCTACCTCTGCTGTTACTTCTGAACAGGCTGAGTGAGAAACGTGGATATACTCTATCTTTATCTTCTACCTCTGCTGTTCCTTCTGAGCAGGCTGAGTGAGACACGTGGATATACTATATCTCTGTCTTCTACCTCTGCTGTTCCTTCTGAGCAGGCTGAGTGAGACACGTGGATATACTCTATCTTTGTCTTCTACCTCTGTTGTTCCTTCTGAGCAGGCTGAGTGAGGTGTAGATCAGACACGTGGGTATACTCTATCTCTGTCTTCTACCTCTGCTGTTCCTTCTGAGCAGGCTGAGTGAGGTGTAGATCAGACACGTGGATATACTCTATCTCTGTCTTCTACCTCTGCTGTTCCTTCTGAGCAGGCTGAGTGAGGTGTAGATCAGACACGTGGGTATACTCTATCTCTGTCTTCTACCTCTGCTGTTCCTTCTGAGCAGGCTGAGTGAGGTGTAGATCAGACAAGTCGATATACTCTATCTCTGTCTTCTACCTCTGCTGTTCATTCTGAGCAGGCTGAGTGAGGTGTAGATCAGACACGTGGATATACTATATCTATGTCGTCTACCTCTGCTGTTCCTTCTGAGCAGGCTGAGTGAGACACGTGGCTATACTCTATCTCTGTCTTCTACTTCTGCTGTTCCTTCTGAGCAGGCTAAGTGAGACACGTGGATATACTCTATCTCTGTCTTCTACCTCTGATGTTCCTTCTGAACAGGCTGAGTGAGACACGTGGATATACGCTGTCTATGTCTTCTACCTCTGCTGTTCCTTCTGAGCAGGCTGAGTTAGACACGTGGATATACTATACTCTATCTCTGTATTCTACCTCTGCTGTTCCTTCTGAGCAGGCTGAGTGAGACACGTGGATATACTATATCTCTATCTTCTACATCTGCTGTTCCTTCTGAGCAGGCTGAGTGAGACACGTGGATATACTCTATCTCTGTCTTCTACTTCTGCTGTTCCTTCTGAGCAGGCTAAGTGAGACACGTGGATATACTCTATCTCTGTCTTCTACCTCTGATGTTCCTTCTGAACAGGCTGAGTGAGACACGTGGATATACGCTGTCTATGTCTTCTACATCTGCTGTTCAATCTGAGCAGGCTGAGTAAGACACGTGGATATACTCTATCTCTGTCTTCTACCTCTGCTGTTCCTTCTGAGCAGGCTGAGTGAGGTGTAGACCAGACACGTGGATATACTCTATCTCTGTCTTCTACCTCTGCTGTTCCTTCTGAGCAGGCTGAGTGAGGTGTAGATCAGACACGTGGACATACTATATCTCTGTCTACTACCTCTGCTGTTCATTCTGATCAGGCTGAGTGAGACACGAGGATATACTCTATCTCTGTATTCTACCTCTGCGGTTCCTACTGAGCAGGCTGAGTGAGGTGTAGATCAGACACGTGGATATACTGTATCTCTGTCTTCTACCTCTGCTGTTCCTTCTGAGCAGGCTGAGTGAGACACGTGGATATACTATATCTCTGTCTTCTACTTCTGCTGTTCCTTCTGAGCAGGCTAAGTGAGACACGTGAATATACTCTATCTCTGTCTTCTACCTCTGCTGTTCCTTCTGAACAGGTTGAGTGAGGTGTAGATCAGAAACGTGGATATACTCTATCTCTGCCTTCTACCTCTGCTGTTCCTTCTGAGCAGGCTGAGTGAGACACGTGGATATACTCAATCTCTGTCTTCTACCTCTGCTGGTATTTCTGAGCAGGCTGAGGGAGGTGTAGATCAGACACGTGGGTATACGCTATCTCTGTCTTCTACCTCTGCTGTTCCTTTTGAGCAGGCTGAGTGAGACACGTGGATATACTATATCTCTGTCTTCTACCTCTGCTGTTCCTTCTGAGCAGGCTGAGTGATACACGTGGATATACTCTATCTTTATCTTCTACCTCTGCTGTTCCTTCTGAGCAGGCTGAGTGAGACACGTGGATATACTATATCTCTGTCTTCTACCTCTGCTGTTCCTTCTGAGCAGGCTGAGTGAGACACGTGGATATACTCTATCTCTGTCTTCTACCTCTGTTGTTCCTTCTGAGCAGGCTGAGTGAGGTGTAGATCAGACACGTGGGTATACTCTATCTCTGCCTTCTACCTCTGCTGTTCCTTCTGAGCAGGCTGAGTGAGACACGTGGATATACTCAATCTCTGTCTTCTACCTCTGCTGGTATTTCTGAGCAGGCTGAGGGAGGTGTAGATCAGACACGTGGGTATACGCTATCTCTGTCTTCTACCTCTGCTGTTCCTTTTGAGCAGGCTGAGTGAGACACGTGGATATACTATATCTCTGTCTTCTACCTCTGCTGTTCCTTCTGAGCAGGCTGAGTGAGACACGTGGATATACTCTATCTTTATCTTCTACCTCTGCTGTTCCTTCTGAGCAGGCTGAGTGAGACACGTGGATATACTATATCTCTGTCTTCTACCTCTGCTGTTCCTTCTGAGCAGGCTGAGTGAGACACGTGGATATACTCTATCTCTGTCTTCTACCCCTGATGTTCCTTCTGAACAGGCTGAGTGAGACACGTGGATATACGCTGTCTATGTCTTCTACCTCTGCTGTTCCTTCTGAGCAGGCTGAGTTAGACACGTGGATATACTATACTCTATCTCTGTATTCTACCTCTGCTGTTCCTTCTGAGCAGGCTGAGTGAGACACGTGGATATACTATATCTCTATCTTCTACATCTGCTGTTCCTTCTGAGCAGGCTGAGTGAGACACGTGGATATACTCTATCTCTGTCTTCTACTTCTGCTGTTCCTTCTGAGCAGGCTAAGTGAGACACGTGGATATACTCTATCTCTGTCTTCTACCTCTGATGTTCCTTCTGAACAGGCTGAGTGAGACACGTGGATATACGCTGTCTATGTCTTCTACATCTGCTGTTCAATCTGAGCAGGCTGAGTAAGACACGTGGATATACTCTATCTCTGTCTTCTACCTCTGCTGTTCCTTCTGAGCAGGCTGAGTGAGGTGTGGACCAGACACGTGGATATACTCTATCTCTGTCTTCTACCTCTGCTGTTCCTTCTGAGCAGGCTGAGTGAGGTGTAGATCAGACACGTGGACATACTATATCTCTGTCTACTACCTCTGCTGTTCATTCTGATCAGACTGAGTGAGACACGAGGATATACTCTATCTCTGTATTCTACCTCTGCTGTTCCTACTGAGCAGGCTGAGTGAGGTGTAGATCAGACACGTGGATATACTCTATCTCTGTCTTCTACCTCTGCTGTTCCTTCTGAGCAGGCTGAGTGAGACACGTGGATATACTCTATCTCTGTCTTCTACTTCTGCTGTTCCTTCTGAGCAGGCTAAGTGAGACACATGAATATACTCTATCTCTGTCTTCTACCTCTGCTGTTCCTTCTGAACAGGCTGAGTGAGGTGTAGATCAGAAACGTGGATATACTCTATCTCTGCCTTCTACCTCTGCTGTTCCTTCTGAGCAGGCTGAGTGAGACACGTGGATATACTCAATCTCTGTCTTCTACCTCTGCTGGTATTTCTGAGCAGGCTGAGGGAGGTGTAGATCAGACACGTGGGTATACGCTATCTCTGTCTTCTACCTCTGCTGTTCCTTTTGAGCAGGCTGAGTGAGACACGTGGATATACTATATCTCTGTCTTCTACCTCTGCTGTTACTTCTGAACAGGCTGAGTGAGAAACGTGGATATACTCTATCTTTATCTTCTACCTCTGCTGTTCCTTCTGAGCAGGCTGAGTGAGACACGTGGATATACTATATCTCTGTCTTCTACCTCTGCTGTTCCTTCTGAGCAGGCTGAGTGAGACACGTGGATATACTCTATCTTTGTCTTCTACCTCTGTTGTTCCTTCTGAGCAGGCTGAGTGAGGTGTAGATCAGACACGTGGGTATACTCTATCTCTGTCTTCTACCTCTGCTGTTCCTTCTGAGCAGGCTGAGTGAGGTGTAGATCAGACACGTGGATATACTCTATCTCTGTCTTCTACCTCTGCTGTTCCTTCTGAGCAGGCTGAGTGAGGTGTAGATCAGACACGTGGGTATACTCTATCTCTGTCTTCTACCTCTGCTGTTCCTTCTGAGCAGGCTGAGTGAGGTGTAGATCAGACAAGTCGATATACTCTATCTCTGTCTTCTACCTCTGCTGTTCATTCTGAGCAGGCTGAGTGAGGTGTAGATCAGACACGTGGATATACTATATCTATGTCGTCTACCTCTGCTGTTCCTTCTGAGCAGGCTGAGTGAGACACGTGGCTATACTCTATCTCTGTCTTCTACTTCTGCTGTTCCTTCTGAGCAGGCTAAGTGAGACACGTGGATATACTCTATCTCTGTCTTCTACCTCTGATGTTCCTTCTGAACAGGCTGAGTGAGACACGTGGATATACGCTGTCTATGTCTTCTACCTCTGCTGTTCCTTCTGAGCAGGCTGAGTTAGACACGTGGATATACTATACTCTATCTCTGTATTCTACCTCTGCTGTTCCTTCTGAGCAGGCTGAGTGAGACACGTGGATATACTATATCTCTATCTTCTACATCTGCTGTTCCTTCTGAGCAGGCTGAGTGAGACACGTGGATATACTCTATCTCTGTCTTCTACTTCTGCTGTTCCTTCTGAGCAGGCTAAGTGAGACACGTGGATATACTCTATCTCTGTCTTCTACCTCTGATGTTCCTTCTGAACAGGCTGAGTGAGACACGTGGATATACGCTGTCTATGTCTTCTACATCTGCTGTTCAATCTGAGCAGGCTGAGTAAGACACGTGGATATACTCTATCTCTGTCTTCTACCTCTGCTGTTCCTTCTGAGCAGGCTGAGTGAGGTGTAGACCAGACACGTGGATATACTCTATCTCTGTCTTCTACCTCTGCTGTTCCTTCTGAGCAGGCTGAGTGAGGTGTAGATCAGACACGTGGACATACTATATCTCTGTCTACTACCTCTGCTGTTCATTCTGATCAGGCTGAGTGAGACACGAGGATATACTCTATCTCTGTATTCTACCTCTGCGGTTCCTACTGAGCAGGCTGAGTGAGGTGTAGATCAGACACGTGGATATACTGTATCTCTGTCTTCTACCTCTGCTGTTCCTTCTGAGCAGGCTGAGTGAGACACGTGGATATACTATATCTCTGTCTTCTACTTCTGCTGTTCCTTCTGAGCAGGCTAAGTGAGACACGTGAATATACTCTATCTCTGTCTTCTACCTCTGCTGTTCCTTCTGAACAGGTTGAGTGAGGTGTAGATCAGAAACGTGGATATACTCTATCTCTGCCTTCTACCTCTGCTGTTCCTTCTGAGCAGGCTGAGTGAGACACGTGGATATACTCAATCTCTGTCTTCTACCTCTGCTGGTATTTCTGAGCAGGCTGAGGGAGGTGTAGATCAGACACGTGGGTATACGCTATCTCTGTCTTCTACCTCTGCTGTTCCTTTTGAGCAGGCTGAGTGAGACACGTGGATATACTATATCTCTGTCTTCTACCTCTGCTGTTCCTTCTGAGCAGGCTGAGTGATACACGTGGATATACTCTATCTTTATCTTCTACCTCTGCTGTTCCTTCTGAGCAGGCTGAGTGAGACACGTGGATATACTATATCTCTGTCTTCTACCTCTGCTGTTCCTTCTGAGCAGGCTGAGTGAGACACGTGGATATACTCTATCTCTGTCTTCTACCTCTGTTGTTCCTTCTGAGCAGGCTGAGTGAGGTGTAGATCAGACACGTGGGTATACTCTATCTCTGTCTTCTACCTCTGCTGTTCCTTCTGAGCAGGCTGAGTGAGGTGTAGATCAGACACGTGGATATACTCTATCTCTGTCTTCTACCTCTGCTGTTCCTTCTGAGCAGGCTGAGTGAGGTGTAGATCAGACACGTGGGTATACTCTATCTCTGTCTTCTACCTCTGCTGTTCCTTCTGAGCAGGCTGAGTGAGGTGTAGATCAGACAAGTCGATATACTATATCTCTGTCTTCTACCTCTGCTGTTCATTCTGAGCAGGCTGAGTGAGGTGTAGATCAGACACGTGGATATACTATATCTCTGTCGTCTACCTCTGCTGTTCCTTCTGAGCAGGCTGAGTGAGACACGTGGCTATACTCTATCTCTGTCTTCTACTTCTGCTGTTCCTTCTGAGCAGGCTAAGTGAGACACGTGGATATACTCTATCTCTGTCTTCTACCTCTGATGTTCCTTCTGAACAGGCTGAGTGAGACACGTGGATATACGCTGTCTATGTCTTCTACCTCTGCTGTTCCTTCTGAGCAGGCTGAGTTAGACAAGTGGATATACTATACTCTATCTCTGTATTCTACCTCTGCTGTTCCTTCTGAGCAGGCTGAGTGAGACACGTGGATATACTATATCTCTATCTTCTACATCTGCTGTTCCTTCTGAGCAGGCTGAGTGAGACACGTGGATATACTATATCTCTATATTCTACCTCTGCTGTTCCTTCTGAGCAGGCTGAGTGAGGTGTAGATCAGACACGTGGATATACTCTATCTCTGTCTTCTACCTCTGTTGTTCCTTCTGAGCAGGCTGAGTGAGACACGTGGATATACGCTGTCTCTGTCTTCTACCTCTGCTGTTCCTTCTGAGCAGGCTGAGTGAGGTGTAGATCAGACACGTGGACATACTCTATCTCTGTCTACTACCTCTGCTGTTCATTCTGATCAGGCTGAGTGAGACACGAGGATATACTCTATCTCTGTATTCTACCTCTGCTGTTCCTACTGAGCAGGCTGAGTGAGGTGTATATCAGACACGTTGATATACTATATCTCTGTCTTCTACCTCTGCTGTTCCTTCTGAGCAGGCTGAGTGAGACACGTGGATATACTCTATCTCTGTCTTCTACTTTTGCTGTTCCTTCTGAGCAGGCTAAGTGAGACACGTGGATATACTCTATCTCTGTCTTCTACCTCTGCTGTTCCTTCTGAACAGGCTGAGTGAGACACGTGGATATACGCTGTCTCTGTCTTCTACCTCTGCTGTTCCTTCTGAGCAGGCTGAGTTAGACACGTGGATATACTATACTCTATATCTGTCTTCTACCTCTGCTGTTCCTTCTGAGCAGGCTGAGTGAGACACGTGGATATACTATATCTCTATCTTCTACATCTGCTGTTCCTTCTGAGCAGGCTGAGTGAGACACGTGGATATACTATATCTCTATCTTCTACCTCTGCTGTTCCTTCTGAGCAGGCTGAGTGAGGTGTAGATCACACACGTGGATATACTCTATCTCTGTCTTCTACCTCTGTTGTTCCTTCTGAGCAGGTTGAGTGAGACACGTGGATATACGCTGTCTCTGTCTTCTACCTCTGCTGTTCCTTCTGAGCAGGCTGAGTTAGACACGTGGATATACTATACTCTATCTCTGTCTTCTACCTCTGCTGTTCCTTCTGAGCAGGCTGAGTGAGACACGTGGATATACTATATCTCTATCTTCTACATCTGCTGTTCCTTCTGAGCAGGCTGAGTGAGACACGTGGATATACTCTATATCTGTCTTCTACCTCTGCTGTTCCCTCTGAGCAGGCTGAGTGAGGTGTAGATCAGACACGTGGATATACTATATCTCTGTCGTCTACCTCTGCTGTTCCTTCTGAGCAGGCTGAGTGAGACACGTGGCTATACTCTATCTCTGTCTTCTACTTCTGCTGTTCCTTCTGAGCAGGCTAAGTGAGACACGTGGATATACTCTATCTCTGTCTTCTACCTCTTATGTTCCTTCTGAGCAGGCTGAGTGAGGTGTAGATCAGACACGTGGATATACTATATCTCTGTCGTCTACCTCTGCTGTTCCTTCTGAGCAGGCTGAGTGAGACACGTGGCTATACTCTATCTCTGTCTTCTACTTCTGCTGTTCCTTCTGAGCAGGCTAAGTGAGACACGTGGATATACTCTATCTCTGTCTTCTACCTCTGATGTTCCTTCTGAACAGGCTGAGTGAGACACGTGGATATACGCTGTCTATGTCTTCTACCTCTGCTGTTCCTTCTGAGCAGGCTGAGTTAGACAAGTGGATATACTATACTCTATCTCTGTATTCTACCTCTGCTGTTCCTTCTGAGCAGGCTGAGTGAGACACGTGGATATACTATATCTCTATCTTCTACATCTGCTGTTCCTTCTGAGCAGGCTGAGTGAGACACGTGGATATACTATATCTCTATATTCTACCTCTGCTGTTCCTTCTGAGCAGGCTGAGTGAGGTGTAGATCAGACACGTGGATATACTCTATCTCTGTCTTCTACCTCTGTTGTTCCTTCTGAGCAGGCTGAGTGAGACACGTGGATATACGCTGTCTCTGTCTTCTACCTCTGCTGTTCCTTCTGAGCAGGCTGAGTGAGGTGTAGATCAGACACGTGGACATACTCTATCTCTGTCTACTACCTCTGCTGTTTATTCTGATCAGGCTGAGTGAGACACGAGGATATACTCTATCTCTGTATTCTACCTCTGCTGTTCCTACTGAGCAGGCTGAGTGAGGTGTAGATCAGACACGTTGATATACTATATCTCTGTCTTCTACCTCTGCTGTTCCTTCTGAGCAGGCTGAGTGAGACACGTGGATATACTCTATCTCTGTCTTCTACTTTTGCTGTTCCTTCTGAGCAGGCTAAGTGAGACACGTGGATATACTCTATCTCTGTCTTCTACCTCTGCTGTTCCTTCTGAACAGGCTGAGTGAGACACGTGGATATACGCTGTCTCTGTCTTCTACCTCTGCTGTTCCTTCTGAGCAGGCTGAGTTAGACACGTGGATATACTATACTCTATATCTGTCTTCTACCTCTGCTGTTCCTTCTGAGCAGGCTGAGTGAGACACGTGGATATACTATATCTCTATCTTCTACATCTGCTGTTCCTTCTGAGCAGGCTGAGTGAGACACGTGGATATACTATATCTCTATCTTCTACCTCTGCTGTTCCTTCTGAGCAGGCTGAGTGAGGTGTAGATCACACACGTGGATATACTCTATCTCTGTCTTCTACCTCTGTTGTTCCTTCTGAGCAGGTTGAGTGAGACACGTGGATATACGCTGTCTCTGTCTTCTACCTCTGCTGTTCCTTCTGAGCAGGCTGAGTTAGACACGTGGATATACTATACTCTATCTCTGTCTTCTACCTCTGCTGTTCCTTCTGAGCAGGCTGAGTGAGACACGTGGATATACTATATCTGTCTTCTACCTCTGCTGTTCCCTCTGAGCAGGCTGAGTGAGGTGTAGATCAGACACGTGGATATACTCTATCTCTGTCTTCTACCTCTGCTGTTCAATCTGAGCAGGCTGAGTGAGACACGTGGATATACTCTATCTTTGTCTTCTACCTCTGCTGTTCCTTCTGAGCAGGCTGAGTGAGGTGTAGATCAGACACGTGGACATACTCTATCTCTGTCTACTACCTCTGCTGTTCATTCTGATCAGGCTGAGTGAGACACGAGGATATACTCTATCTCTGTATTCTACCTCTGCTGTTCCTACTGAGCAGGCTGAGTGAGGTGTAGATCAGACACGTGGATATACTCTATCTCTGTCTACTACCTGTGCTGTTCATTCTGATCAGGCTGAGTGAGACACGAGGATATACTCCATCTCTGTATTCTACCTCTGCTGTTCCTACTGAGCAGGCTGAGTGAGGTGTAGATCAGACACGTGGATATACTATATCTCTGTCTTCTACCTCTGCTGTTCCTTCTGAGCAGGCTGAGTGAGACACGTGGATATACTATATCTCTATCTTCTACATCTGCTGTTCCTTCTGAGCAGGCTGAGTGAGACACGTGGATATACTCTATATCTGTCTTCTACCTCTGCTGTTCAATCTGAGCAGGCTGAGTGAGACACGTGGATATACTCTATATCTGTCTTCTACCTCTGCTGTTCCTTCTGAGCAGGCTGATTGAGGTGTAGCCAGACACGTGGATATACTCTATCTCTGTCTTCTACCTCTTCTGTTCCTTCTGAGTAGGCTGAGTGAGGTGTAGATCAGACACGTGGACATACTCTATCTCTGTCTACTACCTCTGCTGTTCATTCTGATCAGGCTGAGTGAGACACGAGGATATACTCTATCTCTGTATTCTACATCTGCTGTTCCTACTGAGCAGGCTGAGTGAGGTGTAGATCAGACACGTGGATATACTATATCTCTGTCTTCTACCTCTGCTGTTCCTTTTGAGCAGGCTGAGTGAGACACGTGGATATACTCTATCTCTGTCTTCTACTTCTGCTGTTCCTTCTGAGCAGGCTAAGTGAGACACGTGGATATACTCTATCTCTGTCTTCTACCTCTGCTGTTCCTTCTGAACAGGCTGAGTGAGACACGTGGATATACGCTGTCTCTGTCTTCTACCTCTGCTGTTCCTTCTGAGCAGGCTGAGTTAGACACGTGGATATACTATACTCTATATCTGTCTTCTACCTCTGCTGTTCCTTCTGAGCAGGCTGAGTGAGACACGTGGATATACTATATCTCTATCTTCTACATCTGCTGTTCCTTCTGAACAGGCTGAGTGAGACACGTGGATATACGCTGTCTCTGTCTTCTACCTCTGCTGTTCCTTCTGAGCAGGCTGAGTGAGGTGTAGATCACACACGTGGATATACTCTATCTCTGTCTTCTACCTCTGTTGTTCCTTCTGAGCAGGTTGAGTGAGACACGTGGATATACGCTGTCTCTGTCTTCTACCTCTGCTGTTCCTTCTGAGCAGGCTGAGTTAGACACGTGGATATACTATACTCTATCTCTGTCTTCTACCTCTGCTGTTCCTTCTGAGCAGGCTGAGTGAGACACGTGGATATACTCTATCTCTGTCTTCTACTTCTGCTGTTCCTTCTGAGCAGGCTAAGTGAGACACGTGAATATACTCTATCTCTGTCTTCTACCTCTGCTGTTCCTTCTGAACAGGCTGAGTGAGGTGTAGATCAGAAACGTGGATATACTCTATCTCTGCCTTCTACCTCTGCTGTTCCTTCTGAGCAGGCTGAGTGAGACACGTGGATATACTCAATCTCTGTCTTCTACCTCTGCTGGTATTTCTGAGCAGGCTGAGGGAGGTGTAGATCAGACACGTGGGTATACGCTATCTCTGTCTTCTACCTCTGCTGTTCCTTTTGAGCAGGCTGAGTGAGACACGTGGATATACTATATCTCTGTCTTCTACCTCTGCTGTTCCTTCTGAGCAGGCTGAGTGAGACACGTGGATATACTCTATCTTTATCTTCTACCTCTGCTGTTCCTTCTGAGCAGGCTGAGTGAGACACGTGGATATACTATATCTCTGTCTTCTACCTCTGCTGTTCCTTCTGAGCAGGCTGAGTGAGGTGTAGATCAGACACGTGGGTATACTCTATCTCTGTCTTCTACCTCTGCTGTTCCTTCTGAGCAGGCTGAGTGAGGTGTAGATCAGACACGTGGATATACTCTATCTCTGTCTTCTACCTCTGCTGTTCCTTCTGAGCAGGCTGAGTGAGGTGTAGATCAGACAAGTCGATATACTCTATCTCTGTCTTCTACCTCTGCTGTTCATTCTGAGAAGGCTGAGTGAGGTGTAGATCAGACACGTGGATATACTATATCTCTGTCGTCTACCTCTGCTGTTCCTTCTGAGCAGGCTGAGTGAGACACGTGGCTATACTCTATCTCTGTCTTCTACTTCTGCTGTTCCTTCTGAGCAGGCTAAGTGAGACACGTGGATATACTCTATCTCTGTCTTCTACCTCTGATGTTCCTTCTGAACAGGCTGAGTGAGACACGTGGATATACGCTGTCTATGTATTCTACCTCTGCTGTTCCTTCTGAGCAGGCTGAGTTAGACACGTGGATATACTATACTCTATCTCTGTATTCTACCTCTGCTGTTCCTTCTGAGCAGGCTGAGTGAGACACGTGGATATACTATATCTCTATCTTCTACATCTGCTGTTCCTTCTGAGCAGGCTGAGTGAGACACGTGGATATACTATATCTCTATATTCTACCTCTGCTGTTCCTTCTGAGCAGGCTGAGTGAGGTGTAGATCAGACACGTGGATATACTCTATCTCTGTCTTCTACCTCTGTTGTTCCTTCTGAGCAGGCTGAGTGAGACACGTGGATATACGCTGTCTCTGTCTTCTACCTCTGCTGTTCCTTCTGAGCAGGCTGAGTGAGGTGTAGATCAGACACGTGGACATACTCTATCTCTGTCTACTACCTCTGCTGTTCATTCTGATCAGGCTGAGTGAGACACGAGGATATACTCTATCTCTGTATTCTACCTCTGCTGTTCCTACTGAGCAGGCTGAGTGAGGTGTAGATCAGACACGTTGATATACTATATCTCTGTCTTCTACCTCTGCTGTTCCTTCTGAGCAGGCTGAGTGAGACACGTGGATATACTCTATCTCTGTCTTCTACTTTTGCTGTTCCTTCTGAGCAGGCTAAGTGAGACACGTGGATATACTCTATCTCTGTCTTCTACCTCTGCTGTTCCTTCTGAACAGGCTGAGTGAGACACGTGGATATACGCTGTCTCTGTCTTCTACCTCTGCTGTTCCTTCTGAGCAGGCTGAGTTAGACACGTGGATATACTATACTCTATATCTGTCTTCTACCTCTGCTGTTCCTTCTGAGCAGGCTGAGTGAGACACGTGGATATACTATATCTCTATCTTCTACATCTGCTGTTCCTTCTGAGCAGGCTGAGTGAGACACGTGGATATACTATATCTCTATCTTCTACCTCTGCTGTTCCTTCTGAGCAGGCTGAGTGAGGTGTAGATCACACACGTGGATATACTCTATCTCTGTCTTCTACCTCTGTTGTTCCTTCTGAGCAGGTTGAGTGAGACACGTGGATATACGCTGTCTCTGTCTTCTACCTCTGCTGTTCCTTCTGAGCAGGCTGAGTTAGACACGTGGATATACTATACTCTATCTCTGTCTTCTACCTCTGCTGTTCGTTCTGAGCAGGCTGAGTGAGACACGTGGATATACTCTATCTCTGTCTTCTACTTCTGCTTTTCCTTCTGAGCAGGCTAAGTGAGACACGTGAATATACTCTATCTCTGTCTTCTACCTCTGCTGTTCCTTCTGAACAGGCTGAGTGAGGTGTAGATCAGAAACGTGGATATACTCTATCTCTGCCTTCTACCTCTGCTGTTCCTTCTGAGCAGGCTGAGTGAGACACGTGGATATACTCAATCTCTGTCTTCTACCTCTGCTGGTATTTCTGAGCAGGCTGAGGGAGGTGTAGATCAGACACGTGGGTATACGCTATCTCTGTCTTCTACCTCTCCTGTTCCTTTTGAGCAGGCTGAGTGAGACACGTGGATATACTATATCTCTGTCTTCTACCTCTGCTGTTCCTTCTGAGCAGGCTGAGTGAGACACGTGGATATACTCTATCTTTATCTTCTACCTCTGCTGTTCCTTCTGAGCAGGCTGAGTGAGACACGTGGATATACTATATCTCTGTCTTCTACCTCTGCTGTTCCTTCTGAGCAGGCTGAGTGAGACACGTGGATATACTCTATCTCTGTCTTCTACCTCTGTTGTTCCTTCTGAGCAGGCTGAGTGAGGTGTAGATCAGACACGTGGGTATACTCTATCTCTGTCTTCTACCTCTGCTGTTCCTTCTGAGCAGGCTGAGTGAGGTGTAGATCAGACACGTGGGTATACTCTATCTCTGCCTTCTACCTCTGCTGTTCCTTCTGAGCAGGCTGAGTGAGGTGTAGATCAGACAAGTCGATATACTCTATCTCTGTCTTCTACCTCTGCTGTTCATTCTGAGCAGGCTGAGTGAGGTGTAGATCAGACACGTGGATATACTATATCTCTGTCGTCTACCTCTGCTGTTCCTTCTGAGCAGGCTGAGTGAGACACGTGGCTATACTCTATCTCTGTCTTCTACTTAATCTGCTGTTCCTTCTGAGCAGGCTAAGTGAGACACGTGGATATACTCTATCTCTGTCTTCTACCTCTGATGTTCCTTCTGAACAGGCTGAGTGAGACACGTGGATATACGCTGTCTATGTCTTCTACCTCTGCTGTTCCTTCTGAGCAGGCTGAGTTAGACACGTGGATATACTATACTCTATCTCTGTATTCTACCTCTGCTGTTCCTTCTGAGCAGGCTGAGTGAGACACGTGGATATACTATATCTCTATCTTCTACATCTGCTGTTCCTTCTGAGCAGGCTGAGTGAGACACGTGGATATACTATATCTCTATATTCTACCTCTGCTGTTCCTTCTGAGCAGGCTGAGTGAGGTGTAGATCAGACACGTGGATATACTCTATCTCTGTCTTCTACCTCTGTTGTTCCTTCTGAGCAGGCTGAGTGAGACACGTGGATATACGCTGTCTCTGTCTTCTACCTCTGCTGTTCCTTCTGAGCAGGCTGAGTGAGATGTAGATCAGACACGTGGACATACTCTATCTCTGTCTACTACCTCTGCTGTTCATTCTGATCAGGCTGAGTGAGACACGAGGATATACTCTATCTCTGTATTCTACCTCTGCTGTTCCTACTGAGCAGGCTGAGTGAGGTGTAGATCAGACACGTTGATATACTATATCTCTGTCTTCTACCTCTGCTGTTCCTTCTGAGCAGGCTGAGTGAGACACGTGGATATACTCTATCTCTGTCTTCTACTTTTGCTGTTCCTTCTGAGCAGGCTAAGTGAGACACGTGGATATACTCTATCTCTGTCTTCTACCTCTGCTGTTCCTTCTGAACAGGCTGAGTGAGACACGTGGATATACGCTGTCTCTGTCTTCTACCTCTGCTGTTCCTTCTGAGCAGGCTGAGTTAGACACGTGGATATACTATACTCTATATCTGTCTTCTACCTCTGCTGTTCCTTCTGAGCAGGCTGAGTGAGACACGTGGATATACTATATCTCTATCTTCTACATCTGCTGTTCCTTCTGAGCAGGCTGAGTGAGACACGTGGATATACTATATCTCTATCTTCTACCTCTGCTGTTCCTTCTGAGCAGGCTGAGTGAGGTGTAGATCACACACGTGGATATACTCTATCTCTGTCTTCTACCTCTGTTGTTCCTTCTGAGCAGGTTGAGTGAGACACGTGGATATACGCTGTCTCTGTCTTCTACCTCTGCTGTTCCTTCTGAGCAGGCTGAGTTAGACACGTGGATATACTATACTCTATCTCTGTCTTCTACCTCTGCTGTTCCTTCTGAGCAGGCTGAGTGAGACACGTGGATATACTCTATCTCTGTCTTCTACTTCTGCTGTTCCTTCTGAGCAGGCTAAGTGAGACACGTGAATATACTCTATCTCTGTCTTCTACCTCTGCTGTTCCTTCTGAACAGGCTGAGTGAGGTGTAGATCAGAAACGTGGATATACTCTATCTCTGCCTTCTACCTCTGCTGTTCCTTCTGAGCAGGCTGAGTGAGACACGTGGATATACTCAATCTCTGTCTTCTACCTCTGCTGGTATTTCTGAGCAGGCTGAGTGAGACACGTGGATATACTATATCTCTATCTTCTACCTCTGCTGTTCCTTTTGAGCAGGCTGAGTGAGACACGTGGATATACTATATCTCTGTCTTCTACCTCTGCTGTTCCTTCTGAGCAGGCTGAGTGAGACACGTGGATATACTCTATCTTTATCTTCTACCTCTGCTGTTCCTTCTGAGCAGGCTGAGTGAGACACGTTGATATACTATATCTCTGTCTTCTACCTCTGCTGTTCCTTCTGAGCAGGCTGAGTGAGACACGTGGATATACTCTATCTCTGTCTTCTACTTTTGCTGTTCCTTCTGAGCAGGCTAAGTGAGACACGTGGATATACTCTATCTCTGTCTTCTACCTCTGCTGTTCCTTCTGAACAGGCTGAGTGAGACACGTGGATATACGCTGTCTCTGTCTTCTACCTCTGCTGTTCCTTCTGAGCAGGCTGAGTTAGACACGTGGATATACTATACTCTATATCTGTCTTCTACCTCTGCTGTTCCTTCTGAGCAGGCTGAGTGAGACACGTGGATATACTATATCTCTATCTTCTACATCTGCTGTTCCTTCTGAGCAGGCTGAGTGAGACACGTGGATATACTATATCTCTATCTTCTACCTCTGCTGTTCCTTCTGAGCAGGCTGAGTGAGGTGTAGATCACACACGTGGATATACTCTATCTCTGTCTTCTACCTCTGTTGTTCCTTCTGAGCAGGTTGAGTGAGACACGTGGATATACGCTGTCTCTGTCTTCTACCTCTGCTGTTCCTTCTGAGCAGGCTGAGTTAGACACGTGGATATACTATACTCTATCTCTGTCTTCTACCTCTGCTGTTCCTTCTGAGCAGGCTGAGTGAGACACGTGGATATACTCTATCTCTGTCTTCTACTTCTGCTGTTCCTTCTGAGCAGGCTAAGTGAGACACGTGAATATACTCTATCTCTGTCTTCTACCTCTGCTGTTCCTTCTGAACAGGCTGAGTGAGGTGTAGATCAGAAACGTGGATATACTCTATCTCTGCCTTCTACCTCTGCTGTTCCTTCTGAGCAGGCTGAGTAAGACACGTGGATATACTCAATCTCTGTCTTCTACCTCTGCTGGTATTTCTGAGCAGGCTGAGGGAGGTGTAGATCAGACACGTGGGTATACGCTATCTCTGTCTTCTACCTCTGCTGTTCCTTTTGAGCAGGCTGAGTGAGACACGTGGATATACTATATCTCTGTCTTCTACCTCTGCTGTTCCTTCTGAGCAGGCTGAGTGAGACACGTGGATATACTCTATCTTTATCTTCTACCTCTGCTGTTCCTTCTGAGCAGGCTGAGTGAGACACGTGGATATACTATATCTCTGTCTTCTACCTCTGCTGTTCCTTCTGAGCAGGCTGAGTGAGACACGTGGATATACTCTATCTCTGTCTTCTACCTCTGTTGTTCCTTCTGAGCAGGCTGAGTGAGGTGTAGATCAGACACGTGGGTATACTCTATCTCTGTCTTCTACCTCTGCTGTTCCTTCTGAGCAGGCTGAGTGAGGTGTAGATCAGACACGTGGGTATACTCTATCTCTGTCTTCTACCTCTGCTGTTCCTTCTGAGCAGGCTGAGTGAGGTGTAGATCAGACAAGTCGATATACTCTATCTCTGTCTTCTACCTCTGCTGTTCATTCTGAGCAGGCTGAGTGAGGTGTAGATCAGACACGTGGATATACTATATCTCTGTCGTCTACCTCTGCTGTTCCTTCTGAGCAGGCTGAGTGAGACACGTGGCTATACTCTATCTCTGTCTTCGACTTCTGCTGTTCCTTCTGAGCAGGCTAAGTGAGACACGTGGATATACTCTATCTCTGTCTTCTACCTCTGATGTTCCTTCTGAACAGGCTGAGTGAGACACGTGGATATACGCTGTCTATGTCTTCTACCTCTGCTGTTCCTTCTGAGCAGGCTGAGTTAGACACGTGGATATACTATACTCTATCTCTGTATTCTACCTCTGCTGTTCCTTCTGAGCAGGCTGAGTGAGACACGTGTATATACTATATCTCTATCTTCTACATCTGCTGTTCCTTCTGAGCAGGCTGAGTGAGACACGTGGATATACTATATCTCTATATTCTACCTCTGCTGTTCCTTCTGAGCAGGCTGAGTGAGGTGTAGATCAGACACGTGGATATACTCTATCTCTGTCTTCTACCTCTGTTGTTCCTTCTGAGCAGGCTGAGTGAGACACGTGGATATACGCTGTCTCTGTCTTCTACCTCTGCTGTTCCTTCTGAGCAGGCTGAGTGAGATGTAGATCAGACACGTGGACATACTCTATCTCTGTCTACTACCTCTGCTGTTCATTCTGATCAGGCTGAGTGAGACACGAGGATATACTCTATCTCTGTATTCTACCTCTGCTGTTCCTTCTGAACAGGCTGAGTGAGACACGTGGATATACGCTGTCTCTGTCTTCTACCTCTGCTGTTCCTTCTGAGCAGGCTGAGTTAGACACGTGGATATACTATACTCTATATCTGTCTTCTACCTCTGCTGTTCCTTCTGAGCAGGCTGAGTGAGACACGTGGATATACTATATCTCTATCTTCTACATCTGCTGTTCCTTCTGAGCAGGCTGAGTGAGACACGTGGATATACTATATCTCTATCTTCTACCTCTGCTGTTCCTTCTGAGCAGGCTGAGTGAGGTGTAGATCACACACGTGGATATACTCTATCTCTGTCTTCTACCTCTGTTGTTCCTTCTGAGCAGGTTGAGTGAGACACGTGGATATACGCTGTCTCTGTCTTCTACCTCTGCTGTTCCTTCTGAGCAGGCTGAGTTAGACACGTGGATATACTATACTCTATCTCTGTCTTCTACCTCTGCTGTTCCTTCTGAGCAGGCTGAGTGAGACACGTGGATATACTCTATCTCTGTCTTCTACTTCTGCTGTTCCTTCTGAGCAGGCTAAGTGAGACACGTGAATATACTCTATCTCTGTCTTCTACCTCTGCTGTTCCTTCTGAACAGGCTGAGTGAGGTGTAGATCAGAAACGTGGATATACTCTATCTCTGCCTTCTACCTCTGCTGTTCCTTCTGAGCAGGCTGAGTGAGACACGTGGATATACTCAATCTCTGTCTTCTACCTCTGCTGGTATTTCTGAGCAGGCTGAGGGAGGTGTAGATCAGACACGTGGGTATACGCTATCTCTGTCTTCTACCTCTGCTGTTCCTTTTGAGCAGGCTGAGTGAGACACGTGGATATACTATATCTCTGTCTTCTACCTCTGCTGTTCCTTCTGAGCAGGCTGAGTGAGACACGTGGATATACTCTATCTTTATCTTCTACCTCTGCTGTTCCTTCTGAGCAGGCTGAGTGAGACACGTGGATATACTATATCTCTGTCTTCTACCTCTGCTGTTCCTTCTGAGCAGGCTGAGTGAGACACGTGGATATACTCTATCTCTGTATTCTACCTCTGTTGTTCCTTCTGAGCAGGCTGAGTGAGGTGTAGATCAGACACGTGGGTATACTCTATCTCTGTCTTCTACCTCTGCTGTTCCTTCTGAGCAGGCTGAGTGAGGTGTAGATCAGACACGTGGATATACTCTATCTCTGTCTTCTACCTCTGCTGTTCCTTCTGAGCAGGCTGAGTGAGGTGTAGATCAGACACGTGGGTATACTCTATCTCTGTCTTCTACCTCTGCTGTTCCTTCTGAGCAGGCTGAGTGAGGTGTAGATCAGACACGTGGATATACTCTATCTCTGTCTTCTACCTCTGCTGTTCAATCTGAGCAGGCTGAGTGAGACACGTGGATATACTCTATCTCTGTCTTCTACCTCTGCTGTTCCTTCTGAGCAGGCTGAGTGAGGTGTAGATCAGACACGTGGACATACTCTATCTCTGTCTACTACCTCTGCTGTTCCTTCTGAGCAGGCTGAGTGAGACACGTGGATATACTCTATCTCTGTCTTCTACTTCTGCTGTTCCTTCTGAGCAGGCTAAGTGAGACACGTGGATATACTCTATCTCTGTCTTCTACCTCTGCTGTTCCTTCTGAACAGGCTGAGTGAGACACGTGGATATACGCTGTCTCTGTCTTCTACCTCTGCTGTTCCTTCTGAGCAGGCTGAGTTAGACACGTGGATATACTATACACTATATTTCTGTCTTCTACCTCTCCTGTTCCTTCTGAACAGGCTGAGTGAGACACGTGGATATACTATATCTCTATCTTCTACATCTGCTGTTCTTTCTGAGCAGGCTGAGTGAGACACGTGGATATACTATATCTCTATCTTCTACCTCTGCTGTTCCTTCTGAGCAGGCTGAGTGAGGTGTAGATCAGACACGTGGATATACTCTATCTCTGTCTTCTACCTATGTTGTTCCTTCTGAGCAGGTTGAGTGAGACACGTGGATATACGCTGTCTCTGTCTTCTACCTCTGCTGTTCCTTCTGAGCAGGCTGAGTTAGACACGTGGATATACTATACTCTATCTCTGTCTTCTACCTCTGCTGTTCCTTCTGAGCAGGCTGAGTGAGACACGTGGATATACTATATCTCTATCTTCTACATCTGCTGTTCCTTCTGAGCAGGCTGAGTGAGACACGTGTATATACTCTATCTCTGTCTTCTACCTCTGCTGTTCCTTCTGAGCAGGCTGAGTGAGGTGTAGATCAGACACGTGGACATACTCTATCTCTGTCTACTACCTCTGCTGTTCATTCTGATCAGGCTGAGTGAGACACGAGGATATACTCTATCTCTGTATTCTACCTCTGCTGTTCCTACTGAGCAGGCTGAGTGAGGTGTAGATCAGACACGTGGATATACTCTATCTCTGTCTTCTACCTCTGCTGTTCCTTCTGAGCAGGCTGAGTGAGACACGTGGATATACTCTATCTCTGTCTTCTACTTCTGCTGTTCCTTCTGAGCAGGCTAAGTGAGACACGTGCATATACTCTATCTCTGTCTTCTACCTCTGCTGTTCCTTCTGAACAGGCTGAGTGAGGTGTAGATCAGAAACGTGGATATACTCTATCTCTGTCTTCTACCTCTGCTGTTCCTTCTGAGCAGGCTGAGTGAGACACGTGGATATACTCTATCTCTGTCTTCTACCTCTGCTGGTATTTCTGAGCAGGCTGAGGGAGGTGTAGATCAGACACGTGGGTATACTCTATCTCTGTCTTCTACCTCTGCTGTTCCTTCTGAGCAGGCTGAGTGAGACACGTGGATATACTATATCTCTGTCTTCTACCTCTGCTGTTCCTTCTGAGCAGGCTGAGTGAGACACGTGGGTATACTCTATCTCTATCTTATACCTCTGCTGTTCCTTCTGAACAGGCTGAGTTAGACACGTGGATATACTATACTCTATCTCTGTATTCTACCTCTGATGTTCCTTCTGAGCAGGCTGAGTGAGACACGTGGATATACTATATCTATATCTTCTACATCTGCTGTTCCTTCTGAGCAGGCTGAGTGAGACACGTGGATATACTATATCTCTATATTCTACCTCTGCTGTTCCTTCTGAGCAGGCTGAGTGAGGTGTAGATCAGACACGTGGATATACTCTATCTCTGTCTTCTACCTCTGTTGTTCCTTCTGAGCAGGCTGAGTGAGACACGTGGATATACGCTGTCTCTGTCTTCTACCTCTGCTGTTCCTTCTGAGCAGGCTGAGTTAGACTCGTGGATATACTATACTCTATCTCTGTCTTCTACCTCTGCTGTTCCTTCTGAGCAGGCTGAGTGAGACACGTGGATATACTATATCTCTATCTTCTACATCTGCTGTTCCTTCTGAGCAGGCTGAGTGAGACACGTGGATATACTCTATATCTGTCTTCTACCTCTGCTGTTCAATCTGAGCAGGCTGAGTGAGACACGTGGATATACTCTATATCTGTCTTCTACCTCTGCTGTTCCTTCTGAGCAGGCTGATTGAGGTGTAGACCAGACACGTGGATATACTCTATCTCTGTCTTCTACCTCTTCTGTTCCTTCTGAGTAGGCTGAGTGAGGTGTAGATCAGACACGTGGACATATTCTATCTCTGTCTACTACCTCTGCTGTTCATTCTGATCAGGCTGAGTTAGACACGAGGATATACTCTATCTCTGTATTCTACCTCTGCTGTTCCTACTGAGCAGGCTGAGTGAGGTGTAGATCAGACACGTGGATATACTATATCTCTGTCTTCTACCTCTGCTGTTCCTTCTGAGCAGGCTGAGTGAGACACGTGGATATACTCTATCTCTGTCTTCTACTTCTGCTGTTCCTTCTGAGCAGGCTAAGTGAGACACGTGGATATACTCTATCTCTGTCTTCTACCTCTGCTGTTCCTTCTGAACAGGCTGAGTGAGACACGTGGATATACGCTGTCTCTGTCTTCTACCTCTGCTGTTCCTTCTGAGCAGGCTGAGTTAGACACGTGGATATACTATACTCTATATCTGTCTTCTACCTCTGCTGTTCCTTCTGAGCAGGCTGAGTGAGACACGTGGATATACTATATCTCTATCTTCTACATCTGCTGTTCCTTCTGAGCAGGCTGAGTGAGACACGTGGATATACTATATCTCTATCTTCTACCTCTGCTGTTCCTTCTGAGCAGGCTGAGTGAGGTGTAGATCAGACACGTGGATATACTCTATCTCTGTCTTCTACCTCTGTTGTTCCTTCTGAGCAGGTTGAGTGAGACACGTGGATATACGCTGTCTCTGTCTTCTACCTCTGCTGTTCCTTCTGAGCAGGCTGAGTTAGACACGTGGATATACTATACTCTATCTCTGTCTTCTACCTCTGCTGTTCCTTCTGAGTAGGCTGAGTGAGACACGTGGATATACTATATCTCTATCTTCTACATCTGCTGTTCCTTCTGAGCAGGCTGAGTGAGACACGTGGATATACTCTATATATGTCTTCTACCTCTGCTGTTCCCTCTGAGCAGGCTGAGTGAGGTGTAGATCAGACACGTGGATATACTCTATCTCTGTCTTCTACCTCTGCTGTTCAATCTGAGCAGGCTGAGTGAGACACGTGGATATACTCTATCTCTGTCTTCTACCTCTGCTGTTCCTTCTGAGCAGGCTGAGTGAGGTGTAGATCAGACACGTGGACATACTCTATCTCTGTCTACTACCTCTGCTGTTCCTTCTGAGCAGGCTGAGTGAGACACGTGGATATACTCTATCTCTGTCTTCTACTTCTGCTGTTCCTTCTGAGCAGGCTAAGTGAGACACGTGGATATACTCTATCTCTGTCTTCTACCTCTGCTGTTCCTTCTGAACAGGCTGAGTGAGACACGTGAATATACGCTGTCTCTGTCTTCTACCTCTGCTGTTCCTTCTGAGCAGGCTGAGTTAGACACGTGGATATACTATACACTATATTTCTGTCTTCTACCTCTCCTGTTCCTTCTGAACAGGCTGAGTGAGACACGTGGATATACTATATCTCTATCTTCTACATCTGCTGTTCTTTCTGAGCAGGCTGAGTGAGACACGTGGATATACTATATCTCTATCTTCTACCTCTGCTGTTCCTTCTGAGCAGGCTGAGTGAGGTGTAGATCAGACACGTGGATATACGCTGTCTCTGTCTTCTACCTCTGCTGTTCCTTCTGAGCAGGCTGAGTTAGACACGTGGATATACTATACTCTATCTCTGTCTTCTACCTCTGCTGTTCCTTCTGAGCAGGCTGAGTGAGACACGTGGATATACTATATCTCTATCTTCTACATCTGCTGTTCCTTCTGAGCAGGCTGAGTGAGACACGTGGATATACTCTATCTCTGTCTTCTACCTCTGCTGTTCCTTCTGAGCAGGCTGAGTGAGGTGTAGATCAGACACGTGGACATACTCTATCTCTGTCTACTACCTCTGCTGTTCATTCTGATCAGGCTGAGTGAGACACGAGGATATACTCTATCTCTGTATTCTACCTCTGCTGTTCCTACTGAGCAGGCTGAGTGAGGTGTAGATCAGACACGTGGATATACTCTATCTCTGTCTTCTACCTATGCTGTTCCTTCTGAGCAGGCTGAGTGAGACACGTGGATATACTCTATCTCTGTCTTCTACTTCTGCTGTTCCTTCTGAGCAGGCTAAGTGAGACACGTGCATATACTCTATCTCTGTCTTCTACCTCTGCTGTTCCTTCTGAACAGGCTGAGTGAGGTGTAGATCAGAAACGTGGATATACTCTATCTCTGTCTTCTACCTCTGCTGTTCCTTCTGAGCAGGCTGAGTGAGACACGTGGATATACTCTATCTCTGTCTTCTACCTCTGCTGGTATTTCTGAGCAGGCTGAGGGAGGTGTAGATCAGACACGTGGGTATACTCTATCTCTGTCTTCTACCTCTGCTGTTCCTTCTGAGCAGGCTGAGTGAGACACGTGGATATACTATATCTCTGTCTTCTACCTCTGCTGTTCCTTCTGAGCAGGCTGAGTGAGACACGTGGGTATACTCTATCTCTGTCTTCTACCTCTGCTGTTCCTTCTGAGCAGGCTGAGTGAGACACGTGGATATACTATATCTCTGTCTTCTACCTCTGCTGTTCCTTCTGAGCAGGCTGAGTGAGACACGTGGGTATACTCTATCTCTATCTTATACCTCTGCTGTTCCTTCTGAACAGGCTGAGTTAGACACGTGGATATACTATACTCTATCTCTGTATTCTACCTCTGATGTTCCTTCTGAGCAGGCTGAGTGAGACACGTGGATATACTATATCTATATCTTCTACATCTGCTGTTCCTTCTGAGCAGGCTGAGTGAGACACGTGGATATACTATATCTCTATATTCTACCTCTGCTGTTCCTTCTGAGCAGGCTGAGTGAGGTGTAGATCAGACACGTGGATATACTCTATCTCTGTCTTCTACCTCTGTTGTTCCTTCTGAGCAGGCTGAGTGAGACACGTGGATATACTCTATCTCTGTCTTCTACTTCTGCTGTTCCTTCTGAGCAGGCTAAGTGAGACACGTGCATATACTCTATCTCTGTCTTCTACCTCTGCTGTTCCTTCTGAACAGGCTGAGTGAGGTGTAGATCAGAAACGTGGATATACTCTATCTCTGTCTTCTACCTCTGCTGTTCCTTCTGAGCAGGCTGAGTGAGACACGTGGATATACTCTATCTCTGTCTTCTACCTCTGCTGGTATTTCTGAGCAGGCTGAGGGAGGTGTAGATCAGACACGTGGGTATACTCTATCTCTGTCTTCTACCTCTGCTGTTCCTTCTGAGCAGGCTGAGTGAGACACGTGGATATACTATATCTCTGTCTTCTACCTCTGCTGTTCCTTCTGAGCAGGCTGAGTGAGACACGTGGGTATACTCTATCTCTGTCTTCTACCTCTGCTGTTCCTTCTGAGCAGGCTGAGTGAGACACGTGGATATACTATATCTCTGTCTTCTACCTCTGCTGTTCCTTCTGAGCAGGCTGAGTGAGACACGTGGGTATACTCTATCTCTATCTTATACCTCTGCTGTTCCTTCTGAACAGGCTGAGTTAGACACGTGGATATACTATACTCTATCTCTGTATTCTACCTCTGATGTTCCTTCTGAGCAGGCTGAGTGAGACACGTGGATATACTATATCTATATCTTCTACATCTGCTGTTCCTTCTGAGCAGGCTGAGTGAGACACGTGGATATACTATATCTCTATATTCTACCTCTGCTGTTCCTTCTGAGCAGGCTGAGTGAGGTGTAGATCAGACACGTGGATATACTCTATCTCTGTCTTCTACCTCTGTTGTTCCTTCTGAGCAGGCTGAGTGAGACACGTGGATATACGCTGTCTCTGTCTTCTACCTCTGCTGTTCCTTCTGAGCAGGCTGAGTTAGACTCGTGGATATACTATACTCTATCTCTGTCTTCTACCTCTGCTGTTCCTTCTGAGCAGGCTGAGTGAGACACGTGGATATACTATATCTCTATTTTCTACATCTGCTGTTCCTTCTGAGCAGGCTGAGTGAGACACGTGGATATACTCTATATCTGTCTTCTACCTCTGCTGTTCAATCTGAGCAGGCTGAGTGAGACACGTGGATATACTCTATATCTGTCTTCTACCTCTGCTGTTCCTTCTGAGCAGGCTGATTGAGGTGTAGACCAGACACGTGGATATACTCTATCTCTGTCTTCTACCTCTTCTGTTCCTTCTGAGTAGGCTGAGTGAGGTGTAGATCAGACACGTGGACATATTCTATCTCTGTCTTCTACCTCTGCTGTTCATTCTGATCAGGCTGAGTTAGACACGAGGATATACTCTATCTCTGTATTCTACCTCTGCTGTTCCTACTGAGCAGGCTGAGTGAGGTGTAGATCAGACACGTGGATATACTATATCTCTGTCTTCTACCTCTGCTGTTCCTTCTGAGCAGGCTGAGTGAGACACGTGGATATACTATACTCTATCTCTGTCTTCTACCTCTGCTGTTCCTTCTGAGCAGGCTGAGTGAGACACGTGGATATACTATATCTCTATCTTCTACATCTGCTGTTCCTTCTGAGCAGGCTGAGTGAGACACGTGTATATACTCTATCTCTGTCTTCTACCTCTGCTGTTCCTTCTGAGCAGGCTGAGTGAGGTGTAGATCAGAAACGTGGACATACTCTATCTCTGTCTACTACCTCTGCTGTTCATTCTGATCAGGCTGAGTGAGACACGAGGATATACTCTATCTCTGTATTCTACCTCTGCTGTTCCTACTGAGCAGGCTGAGTGAGGTGTAGATCAGACACGTGGATATACTCTATCTCTGTCTTCTACCTCTGCTGTTCCTTCTGAGCAGGCTGAGTGAGACACGTGGATATACTCTATCTCTGTCTTCTACTTCTGCTGTTCCTTCTGAGCAGGCTAAGTGAGACACGTGCATATACTCTATCTCTGTCTTCTACCTCTGCTGTTCCTTCTGAACAGGCTGAGTGAGGTGTAGATCAGAAACGTGGATATACTCTATCTCTGTCTTCTACCTCTGCTGTTCCTTCTGAGCAGGCTGAGTGAGACACGTGGATATACTCTATCTCTGTCTTCTACCTCTGCTGGTATTTCTGAGCAGGCTGAGGGAGGTGTAGATCAGACACGTGGGTATACTCTATCTCTGTCTTCTACCTCTGCTGTTCCTTCTGAGCAGGCTGAGTGAGACACGTGGATATACTATATCTCTGTCTTCTACCTCTGCTGTTCCTTCTGAGCAGGCTGAGTGAGACACGTGGGTATACTCTATCTCTATCTTATACCTCTGCTGTTCCTTCTGAACAGGCTGAGTTAGACACGTGGATATACTATACTCTATCTCTGTATTCTACCTCTGATGTTCCTTCTGAGCAGGCTGAGTGAGACACGTGGATATACTATATCTATATCTTCTACATCTGCTGTTCCTTCTGAGCAGGCTGAGTGAGACACGTGGATATACTATATCTCTATATTCTACCTCTGCTGTTCCTTCTGAGCAGGCTGAGTGAGGTGTAGATCAGACACGTGGATATACTCTATCTCTGTCTTCTACCTCTGTTGTTCCTTCTGAGCAGGCTGAGTGAGACACGTGGATATACGCTGTCTCTGTCTTCTACCTCTGCTGTTCCTTCTGAGCAGGCTGAGTTAGACTCGTGGATATACTATACTCTATCTCTGTCTTCTACCTCTGCTGTTCCTTCTGAGCAGGCTGAGTGAGACACGTGGATATACTATATCTCTATCTTCTACATCTGCTGTTCCTTCTGAGCAGGCTGAGTGAGACACGTGGATATACTCTATATCTGTCTTCTACCTCTGCTGTTCAATCTGAGCAGGCTGAGTGAGACACGTGGATATACTCTATATCTGTCTTCTACCTCTGCTGTTCCTTCTGAGCAGGCTGATTGAGGTGTAGACCAGACACGTGGATATACTCTATCTCTGTCTTCTACCTCTTCTGTTCCTTCTGAGTAGGCTGAGTGAGGTGTAGATCAGACACGTGGACATATTCTATCTCTGTCTACTACCTCTGCTGTTCATTCTGATCAGGCTGAGTTAGACACGAGGATATACTCTATCTCTGTATTCTACCTCTGCTGTTCCTACTGAGCAGGCTGAGTGAGGTGTAGATCAGACACGTGGATATACTATATCTCTGTCTTCTACCTCTGCTGTTCCTTCTGAGCAGGCTGAGTGAGACACGTGGATATACTCTATCTCTGTCTTCTACTTCTGCTGTTCCTTCTGAGCAGGCTAAGTGAGACACGTGGATATACTCTATCTCTGTCTTCTACCTCTGCTGTTCCTTCTGAACAGGCTGAGTGAGACACGTGGATATACGCTGTCTCTGTCTTCTACCTCTGCTGTTCCTTCTGAGCAGGCTGAGTTAGACACGTGGATATACTATACTCTATATCTGTCTTCTACCTCTGCTGTTCCTTCTGAGCAGGCTGAGTGAGACACGTGGATATACTATATCTCTATCTTCTACATCTGCTGTTCCTTCTGAGCAGGCTGAGTGAGACACGTGGATATACTATATCTCTATATTCTACCTCTGCTGTTCCTTCTGAGCAGGCTGAGTGAGGTGTAGATCAGACACGTGGATATACTCTATCTCTGTCTTCTACCTCTGTTGTTCCTTCTGAGCAGGCTGAGTGAGACACGTGGATATACTCTATCTCTGTCTTCTACTTCTGCTGTTCCTTCTGAGCAGGCTAAGTGAGACACGTGCATATACTCTATCTCTGTCTTCTACCTCTGCTGTTCCTTCTGAACAGGCTGAGTGAGGTGTAGATCAGAAACGTGGATATACTCTATCTCTGTCTTCTACCTCTGCTGTTCCTTCTGAGCAGGCTGAGTGAGACACGTGGATATACTCTATCTCTGTCTTCTACCTCTGCTGGTATTTCTGAGCAGGCTGAGGGAGGTGTAGATCAGACACGTGGGTATACTCTATCTCTGTCTTCTACCTCTGCTGTTCCTTCTGAGCAGGCTGAGTGAGACACGTGGATATACTATATCTCTGTCTTCTACCTCTGCTGTTCCTTCTGAGCAGGCTGAGTGAGACACGTGGGTATACTCTATCTCTGTCTTCTACCTCTGCTGTTCCTTCTGAGCAGGCTGAGTGAGACACGTGGATATACTATATCTCTGTCTTCTACCTCTGCTGTTCCTTCTGAGCAGGCTGAGTGAGACACGTGGGTATACTCTATCTCTATCTTATACCTCTGCTGTTCCTTCTGAACAGGCTGAGTTAGACACGTGGATATACTATACTCTATCTCTGTATTCTACCTCTGATGTTCCTTCTGAGCAGGCTGAGTGAGACACGTGGATATACTATATCTATATCTTCTACATCTGCTGTTCCTTCTGAGCAGGCTGAGTGAGACACGTGGATATACTATATCTCTATATTCTACCTCTGCTGTTCCTTCTGAGCAGGCTGAGTGAGGTGTAGATCAGACACGTGGATATACTCTATCTCTGTCTTCTACCTCTGTTGTTCCTTCTGAGCAGGCTGAGTGAGACACGTGGATATACGCTGTCTCTGTCTTCTACCTCTGCTGTTCCTTCTGAGCAGGCTGAGTTAGACTCGTGGATATACTATACTCTATCTCTGTCTTCTACCTCTGCTGTTCCTTCTGAGCAGGCTGAGTGAGACACGTGGATATACTATATCTCTATTTTCTACATCTGCTGTTCCTTCTGAGCAGGCTGAGTGAGACACGTGGATATACTCTATATCTGTCTTCTACCTCTGCTGTTCAATCTGAGCAGGCTGAGTGAGACACGTGGATATACTCTATATCTGTCTTCTACCTCTGCTGTTCCTTCTGAGCAGGCTGATTGAGGTGTAGACCAGACACGTGGATATACTCTATCTCTGTCTTCTACCTCTTCTGTTCCTTCTGAGTAGGCTGAGTGAGGTGTAGATCAGACACGTGGACATATTCTATCTCTGTCTTCTACCTCTGCTGTTCATTCTGATCAGGCTGAGTTAGACACGAGGATATACTCTATCTCTGTATTCTACCTCTGCTGTTCCTACTGAGCAGGCTGAGTGAGGTGTAGATCAGACACGTGGATATACTATATCTCTGTCTTCTACCTCTGCTGTTCCTTCTGAGCAGGCTGAGTGAGACACGTGGATATA
This sequence comes from Crossaster papposus, assembly GCA_037893245.1. Classification (NCBI taxonomy): domain Eukaryota; kingdom Metazoa; phylum Echinodermata; class Asteroidea; order Velatida; family Solasteridae; genus Crossaster; species Crossaster papposus. The sequence goes on from JBAIAA010000865.1 coordinate 69,501, forward strand.
CTATACTCTATCTCTGTCTTCTACCTCTGCTGTTCCTTCTGAGCAGGCTGAGTGAGACACGTGGATATACTATATCTCTATCTTCTACATCTGCTGTTCCTTCTGAGCAGGCTGAGTGAGACACGTGTATATACTCTATCTCTGTCTTCTACCTCTGCTGTTCCTTCTGAGCAGGCTGAGTGAGGTGTAGATCAGAAACGTGGACATACTCTATCTCTGTCTACTACCTCTGCTGTTCATTCTGATCAGGCTGAGTGAGACACGAGGATATACTCTATCTCTGTATTCTACCTCTGCTGTTCCTACTGAGCAGGCTGAGTGAGGTGTAGATCAGACACGTGGATATACTCTATCTCTGTCTTCTACCTCTGCTGTTCCTTCTGAGCAGGCTGAGTGAGACACGTGGATATACTCTATCTCTGTCTTCTACTTCTGCTGTTCCTTCTGAGCAGGCTAAGTGAGACACGTGCATATACTCTATCTCTGTCTTCTACCTCTGCTGTTCCTTCTGAACAGGCTGAGTGAGGTGTAGATCAGAAACGTGGATATACTCTATCTCTGTCTTCTACCTCTGCTGTTCCTTCTGAGCAGGCTGAGTGAGACACGTGGATATACTCTATCTCTGTCTTCTACCTCTGCTGGTATTTCTGAGCAGGCTGAGGGAGGTGTAGATCAGACACGTGGGTATACTCTATCTCTGTCTTCTACCTCTGCTGTTCCTTCTGAGCAGGCTGAGTGAGACACGTGGATATACTATATCTCTGTCTTCTACCTCTGCTGTTCCTTCTGAGCAGGCTGAGTGAGACACGTGGGTATACTCTATCTCTATCTTATACCTCTGCTGTTCCTTCTGAACAGGCTGAGTTAGACACGTGGATATACTATACTCTATCTCTGTATTCTACCTCTGATGTTCCTTCTGAGCAGGCTGAGTGAGACACGTGGATATACTATATCTATATCTTCTACATCTGCTGTTCCTTCTGAGCAGGCTGAGTGAGACACGTGGATATACTATATCTCTATATTCTACCTCTGCTGTTCCTTCTGAGCAGGCTGAGTGAGGTGTAGATCAGACACGTGGATATACTCTATCTCTGTCTTCTACCTCTGTTGTTCCTTCTGAGCAGGCTGAGTGAGACACGTGGATATACGCTGTCTCTGTCTTCTACCTCTGCTGTTCCTTCTGAGCAGGCTGAGTTAGACTCGTGGATATACTATACTCTATCTCTGTCTTCTACCTCTGCTGTTCCTTCTGAGCAGGCTGAGTGAGACACGTGGATATACTATATCTCTATCTTCTACATCTGCTGTTCCTTCTGAGCAGGCTGAGTGAGACACGTGGATATACTCTATATCTGTCTTCTACCTCTGCTGTTCAATCTGAGCAGGCTGAGTGAGACACGTGGATATACTCTATATCTGTCTTCTACCTCTGCTGTTCCTTCTGAGCAGGCTGATTGAGGTGTAGACCAGACACGTGGATATACTCTATCTCTGTCTTCTACCTCTTCTGTTCCTTCTGAGTAGGCTGAGTGAGGTGTAGATCAGACACGTGGACATATTCTATCTCTGTCTACTACCTCTGCTGTTCATTCTGATCAGGCTGAGTTAGACACGAGGATATACTCTATCTCTGTATTCTACCTCTGCTGTTCCTACTGAGCAGGCTGAGTGAGGTGTAGATCAGACACGTGGATATACTATATCTCTGTCTTCTACCTCTGCTGTTCCTTCTGAGCAGGCTGAGTGAGACACGTGGATATACTCTATCTCTGTCTTCTACTTCTGCTGTTCCTTCTGAGCAGGCTAAGTGAGACACGTGGATATACTCTATCTCTGTCTTCTACCTCTGCTGTTCCTTCTGAACAGGCTGAGTGAGACACGTGGATATACGCTGTCTCTGTCTTCTACCTCTGCTGTTCCTTCTGAGCAGGCTGAGTTAGACACGTGGATATACTATACTCTATATCTGTCTTCTACCTCTGCTGTTCCTTCTGAGCAGGCTGAGTGAGACACGTGGATATACTATATCTCTATCTTCTACATCTGCTGTTCCTTCTGAGCAGGCTGAGTGAGACACGTGGATATACTATATCTCTATCTTCTACCTCTGCTGTTCCTTCTGAGCAGGCTGAGTGAGGTGTAGATCAGACACGTGGATATACTCTATCTCTGTCTTCTACCTCTGTTGTTCCTTCTGAGCAGGTTGAGTGAGACACGTGGATATACGCTGTCTCTGTCTTCTACCTCTGCTGTTCCTTCTGAGCAGGCTGAGTTAGACACGTGGATATACTATACTCTATCTCTGTCTTCTACCTCTGCTGTTCCTTCTGAGTAGGCTGAGTGAGACACGTGGATATACTATATCTCTATCTTCTACATCTGCTGTTCCTTCTGAGCAGGCTGAGTGAGACACGTGGATATACTCTATATATGTCTTCTACCTCTGCTGTTCCCTCTGAGCAGGCTGAGTGAGGTGTAGATCAGACACGTGGATATACTCTATCTCTGTCTTCTACCTCTGCTGTTCAATCTGAGCAGGCTGAGTGAGACACGTGGATATACTCTATCTCTGTCTTCTACCTCTGCTGTTCCTTCTGAGCAGGCTGAGTGAGGTGTAGATCAGACACGTGGACATACTCTATCTCTGTCTACTACCTCTGCTGTTCCTTCTGAGCAGGCTGAGTGAGACACGTGGATATACTCTATCTCTGTCTTCTACTTCTGCTGTTCCTTCTGAGCAGGCTAAGTGAGACACGTGGATATACTCTATCTCTGTCTTCTACCTCTGCTGTTCCTTCTGAACAGGCTGAGTGAGACACGTGAATATACGCTGTCTCTGTCTTCTACCTCTGCTGTTCCTTCTGAGCAGGCTGAGTTAGACACGTGGATATACTATACACTATATTTCTGTCTTCTACCTCTCCTGTTCCTTCTGAACAGGCTGAGTGAGACACGTGGATATACTATATCTCTATCTTCTACATCTGCTGTTCTTTCTGAGCAGGCTGAGTGAGACACGTGGATATACTATATCTCTATCTTCTACCTCTGCTGTTCCTTCTGAGCAGGCTGAGTGAGGTGTAGATCAGACACGTGGATATACGCTGTCTCTGTCTTCTACCTCTGCTGTTCCTTCTGAGCAGGCTGAGTTAGACACGTGGATATACTATACTCTATCTCTGTCTTCTACCTCTGCTGTTCCTTCTGAGCAGGCTGAGTGAGACACGTGGATATACTATATCTCTATCTTCTACATCTGCTGTTCCTTCTGAGCAGGCTGAGTGAGACACGTGGATATACTCTATCTCTGTCTTCTACCTCTGCTGTTCCTTCTGAGCAGGCTGAGTGAGGTGTAGATCAGACACGTGGACATACTCTATCTCTGTCTACTACCTCTGCTGTTCATTCTGATCAGGCTGAGTGAGACACGAGGATATACTCTATCTCTGTATTCTACCTCTGCTGTTCCTACTGAGCAGGCTGAGTGAGGTGTAGATCAGACACGTGGATATACTCTATCTCTGTCTTCTACCTATGCTGTTCCTTCTGAGCAGGCTGAGTGAGACACGTGGATATACTCTATCTCTGTCTTCTACTTCTGCTGTTCCTTCTGAGCAGGCTAAGTGAGACACGTGCATATACTCTATCTCTGTCTTCTACCTCTGCTGTTCCTTCTGAACAGGCTGAGTGAGGTGTAGATCAGAAACGTGGATATACTCTATCTCTGTCTTCTACCTCTGCTGTTCCTTCTGAGCAGGCTGAGTGAGACACGTGGATATACTCTATCTCTGTCTTCTACCTCTGCTGGTATTTCTGAGCAGGCTGAGGGAGGTGTAGATCAGACACGTGGGTATACTCTATCTCTGTCTTCTACCTCTGCTGTTCCTTCTGAGCAGGCTGAGTGAGACACGTGGATATACTATATCTCTGTCTTCTACCTCTGCTGTTCCTTCTGAGCAGGCTGAGTGAGACACGTGGGTATACTCTATCTCTATCTTATACCTCTGCTGTTCCTTCTGAACAGGCTGAGTTAGACACGTGGATATACTATACTCTATCTCTGTATTCTACCTCTGATGTTCCTTCTGAGCAGGCTGAGTGAGACACGTGGATATACTATATCTATATCTTCTACATCTGCTGTTCCTTCTGAGCAGGCTGAGTGAGACACGTGGATATACTATATCTCTATATTCTACCTCTGCTGTTCCTTCTGAGCAGGCTGAGTGAGGTGTAGATCAGACACGTGGATATACTCTATCTCTGTCTTCTACCTCTGTTGTTCCTTCTGAGCAGGCTGAGTGAGACACGTGGATATACGCTGTCTCTGTCTTCTACCTCTGCTGTTCCTTCTGAGCAGGCTGAGTTAGACTCGTGGATATACTATACTCTATCTCTGTCTTCTACCTCTGCTGTTCCTTCTGAGCAGGCTGAGTGAGACACGTGGATATACTATATCTCTATCTTCTACATCTGCTGTTCCTTCTGAGCAGGCTGAGTGAGACACGTGGATATACTCTATATCTGTCTTCTACCTCTGCTGTTCAATCTGAGCAGGCTGAGTGAGACACGTGGATATACTCTATATCTGTCTTCTACCTCTGCTGTTCCTTCTGAGCAGGCTGATTGAGGTGTAGACCAGACACGTGGATATACTCTATCTCTGTCTTCTACCTCTTCTGTTCCTTCTGAGTAGGCTGAGTGAGGTGTAGATCAGACACGTGGACATATTCTATCTCTGTCTTCTACCTCTGCTGTTCATTCTGATCAGGCTGAGTTAGACACGAGGATATACTCTATCTCTGTATTCTACCTCTGCTGTTCCTACTGAGCAGGCTGAGTGAGGTGTAGATCAGACACGTGGATATACTATATCTCTGTCTTCTACCTCTGCTGTTCCTTCTGAGCAGGCTGAGTGAGACACGTGGATATACTCTATCTCTGTCTTCTACTTCTGCTGTTCCTTCTGAGCAGGCTAAGTGAGACACGTGGATATACTCTATCTCTGTCTTCTACCTCTGCTGTTCCTTCTGAACAGGCTGAGTGAGACACGTGGATATACGCTGTCTCTGTCTTCTACCTCTGCTGTTCCTTCTGAGCAGGCTGAGTTAGACACGTGGATATACTATACTCTATATCTGTCTTCTACCTCTGCTGTTCCTTCTGAGCAGGCTGAGTGAGACACGTGGATATACTATATCTCTATCTTCTACATATGCTGTTCCTTCTGAGCAGGCTGAGTGAGACACGTGGATATACTATATCTCTATCTTCTACCTCTGCTCTTCCTTCTGAGCAGGCTGAGTGAGGTGTAGATCAGACACGTGGATATACTCTATCTCTGTCTTCTACCTCTGTTGTTCCTTCTGAGCAGGTTGAGTGAGACACGTGCATATACTCTATCTCTGTCTTCTACCTCTGCTGTTCCTTCTGAACAGGCTGAGTGAGGTGTAGATCAGAAACGTGGATATACTCTATCTCTGTCTTCTACCTCTGCTGTTCAATCTGAGCAGGCTGAGTGAGACACGTGGATATACTCTATCTCTGTCTTCTACCTCTGCTGTTCCTTCTGAGCAGGCTGAGTGAGGTGTAGATCAGACACGTGGACATACTCTATCTCTGTCTACTACCTCTGCTGTTCCTTCTGAGCAGGCTGAGTGAGACACGTGGATATACTCTATCTCTGTCTTCTACTTCTGCTGTTCCTTCTGAGCAGGCTAAGTGAGACACGTGGATATACTCTATCTCTGTCTTCTACCTCTGCTGTTCCTTCTGAACAGGCTGAGTGAGACACGTGAATATACGCTGTCTCTGTCTTCTACCTCTGCTGTTCCTTCTGAGCAGGCTGAGTTAGACACGTGGATATACTATACACTATATTTCTGTCTTCTACCTCTCCTGTTCCTTCTGAACAGGCTGAGTGAGACACGTGGATATACTATATCTCTATCTTCTACATCTGCTGTTCTTTCTGAGCAGGCTGAGTGAGACACGTGGATATACTATATCTCTATCTTCTACCTCTGCTGTTCCTTCTGAGCAGGCTGAGTGAGGTGTAGATCAGACACGTGGATATACGCTGTTTCTGTCTTCTACCTCTGCTGTTCCTTCTGAGCAGGCTGAGTTAGACACGTGGATATACTATACTCTATCTCTGTCTTCTACCTCTGCTGTTCCTTCTGAGCAGGCTGAGTGAGACACGTGGATATACTATATCTCTATCTTCTACATCTGCTGTTCCTTCTGAGCAGGCTGAGTGAGACACGTGGATATACTCTATCTCTGTCTTCTACCTCTGCTGTTCCTTCTGAGCAGGCTGAGTGAGGTGTAGATCAGACACGTGGACATACTCTATCTCTGTCTACTACCTCTGCTGTTCATTCTGATCAGGCTGAGTGAGACACGAGGATATACTCTATCTCTGTATTCTACCTCTGCTGTTCCTACTGAGCAGGCTGAGTGAGGTGTAGATCAGACACGTGGATATACTCTATCTCTGTCTTCTACCTATGCTGTTCCTTCTGAGCAGGCTGAGTGAGACACGTGGATATACTCTATCTCTGTCTTCTACTTCTGCTGTTCCTTCTGAGCAGGCTAAGTGAGACACGTGCATATACTCTATCTCTGTCTTCTACCTCTGCTGTTCCTTCTGAACAGGCTGAGTGAGGTGTAGATCAGAAACGTGGATATACTCTATCTCTGTCTTCTACCTCTGCTGTTCCTTCTGAGCAGGCTGAGTGAGACACGTGGATATACTCTATATCTGTCTTCTACCTCTGCTGGTATTTCTGAGCAGGCTGAGGGAGGTGTAGATCAGACACGTGGGTATACTCTATCTCTGTCTTCTACCTCTGCTGTTCCTTCTGAGCAGGCTGAGTGAGACACGTGGATATACTATATCTCTGTCTTCTACCTCTGCTGTTCCTTCTGAGCAGGCTGAGTGAGACACGTGGGTATACTCTATCTCTATCTTATACCTCTGCTGTTCCTTCTGAACAGGCTGAGTTAGACACGTGGATATACTATACTCTATCTCTGTATTCTACCTCTGATGTTCCTTCTGAGCAGGCTGAGTGAGACACGTGGATATACTATATCTATATCTTCTACATCTTCTGTTCCTTCTGAGCAGGCTGAGTGAGACACGTGGATATACTATATCTCTATATTCTACCTCTGCTGTTCCTTCTGAGCAGGCTGAGTGAGGTGTAGATCAGACACGTGGATATACTCTATCTCTGTCTTCTACCTCTGTTGTTCCTTCTGAGCAGGCTGAGTGAGACACGTGGATATACGCTGTCTCTGTCTTCTACCTCTGCTGTTCCTTCTGAGCAGGCTGAGTGAGGTGTAGATCAGACACGTGGATATACTATATCTCTGTCTTCTACCTCTGCTGTTCCTTCTGAGCAGGCTGAGTGAGACACGTGGATATACTCTATCTCTGTCTTCTACTTCTGCTGTTCCTTCTGAGCAGGCTAAGTGAGACACGTGGATATACTCTATCTCTGTCTTCTACCTCTGCTGTTCCTTCTGAACAGGCTGAGTGAGACACGTGGATATACGCTGTCTCTGTCTTCTACCTCTGCTGTTCCTTCTGAGCAGGCTGAGTTAGACACGTGGATATACTATACTCTATATCTGTCTTCTACCTCTGCTGTTCCTTCTGAGCAGGCTGAGTGAGACACGTGGATATACTATATCTCTATCTTCTACATATGCTGTTCCTTCTGAGCAGGCTGAGTGAGACACGTGGATATACTATATCTCTATCTTCTACCTCTGCTCTTCCTTCTGAGCAGGCTGAGTGAGGTGTAGATCAGACACGTGGATATACTCTATCTCTGTCTTCTACCTCTGTTGTTCCTTCTGAGCAGGTTGAGTGAGACACGTGCATATACTCTATCTCTGTCTTCTACCTCTGCTGTTCCTTCTGAACAGGCTGAGTGAGGTGTAGATCAGAAACGTGGATATACTCTATCTCTGTCTTCTACCTCTGCTGTTCAATCTGAGCAGGCTGAGTGAGACACGTGGATATACTCTATCTCTGTCTTCTACCTCTTCTGTTCCTTCTGAGCAGGCTGAGTGAGGTGTAGATCAGACACGTGGACATACTCTATCTCTGTCTACTACCTCTGCTGTTCCTTCTGAGCAGGCTGAGTGAGACACGTGGATATACTCTATCTCTGTCTTCTACTTCTGCTGTTCCTTCTGAGCAGGCTAAGTGAGACACGTGGATATACTCTATCTCTGTCTTCTACCTCTGCTGTTCCTTCTGAACAGGCTGAGTGAGACACGTGAATATACGCTGTCTCTGTCTTCTACCTCTGCTGTTCCTTCTGAGCAGGCTGAGTTAGACACGTGGATATACTATACACTATATTTCTGTCTTCTACCTCTCCTGTTCCTTCTGAACAGGCTGAGTGAGACACGTGGATATACTATATCTCTATCTTCTACATCTGCTGTTCTTTCTGAGCAGGCTGAGTGAAACACGTGGATATACTATATCTCTATCTTCTACCTCTGCTGTTCCTTCTGAGCAGGCTGAGTGAGGTGTAGATCAGACACGTGGATATACGCTGTTTCTGTCTTCTACCTCTGCTGTTCCTTCTGAGCAGGCTGAGTTAGACACGTGGATATACTATACTCTATCTCTGTCTTCTACCTCTGCTGTTCCTTCTGAGCAGGCTGAGTGAGACACGTGGATATACTATATCTCTATCTTCTACATCTGCTGTTCCTTCTGAGCAGGCTGAGTGAGACACGTGGATATACTCTATCTCTGTCTTCTACCTCTGCTGTTCCTTCTGAGCAGGCTGAGTGAGGTGTAGATCAGACACGTGGACATACTCTATCTCTGTCTACTACCTCTGCTGTTCATTCTGATCAGGCTGAGTGAGACACGAGGATATACTCTATCTCTGTATTCTACCTCTGCTGTTCCTACTGAGCAGGCTGAGTGAGGTGTAGATCAGACACGTGGATATACTCTATCTCTGTCTTCTACCTATGCTGTTCCTTCTGAGCAGGCTGAGTGAGACACGTGGATATACTCTATCTCTGTCTTCTACTTCTGCTGTTCCTTCTGAGCAGGCTAAGTGAGACACGTGCATATACTCTATCTCTGTCTTCTACCTCTGCTGTTCCTTCTGAACAGGCTGAGTGAGGTGTAGATCAGAAACGTGAATATACTCTATCTCTGTCTTCTACCTCTGCTGTTCCTTCTGAGCAGGCTGAGTGAGACACGTGGATATACTCTATATCTGTCTTCTACCTCTGCTGGTATTTCTGAGCAGGCTGAGGGAGGTGTAGATCAGACACGTGGGTATACTCTATCTCTGTCTTCTACCTCTGCTGTTCCTTCTGAGCAGGCTGAGTGAGACACGTGGATATACTATATCTCTGTCTTCTACCTCTGCTGTTCCTTCTGAGCAGGCTGAGTGAGACACGTGGGTATACTCTATCTCTATCTTATACCTCTGCTGTTCCTTCTGAACAGGCTGAGTTAGACACGTGGATATACTATACTCTATCTCTGTATTCTACCTCTGATGTTCCTTCTGAGCAGGCTGAGTGAGACACGTGGATATACTATATCTATATCTTCTACATCTTCTGTTCCTTCTGAGCAGGCTGAGTGAGACACGTGGATATACTATATCTCTATATTCTACCTCTGCTGTTCCTTCTGAGCAGGCTGAGTGAGGTGTAGATCAGACACGTGGATATACTCTATCTCTGTCTTCTACCTCTGTTGTTCCTTCTGAGCAGGCTGAGTGAGACACGTGGATATACGCTGTCTCTGTCTTCTACCTCTGCTGTTCCTTCTGAGCAGGCTGAGTTAGACTCGTGGATATACTATACTCTATCTCTGTCTTCTACCTCTGCTGTTCCTTCTGAGCAGGCTGAGTGAGACACGTGGATATACTATATCTCTATATTCTACATCTGCTGTTCCTTCTGAGCAGGCTGAGTGAGACACGTGGATATACTCTATATCTGTCTTCTACCTCTGCTGTTCAATCTGAGCAGGCTGAGTGAGACACGTGGATATACTCTATATCTGTCTTCTACCTCTGCTGTTCCTTCTGAGCAGGCTGATTGAGGTGTAGACCAGACACGTGGATATACTCTATCTCTGTCTTCTACCTCTTCTGTTCCTTCTGAGTAGGCTGAGTGAGGTGTAGATCAGACACGTGGACATATTCTATCTCTGTCTTCTACCTCTGCTGTTCATTCTGATCAGGCTGAGTTAGACACGAGGATATACTCTATCTCTGTATTCTACCTCTGCTGTTCCTACTGAGCAGGCTGAGTGAGGTGTAGATCAGACACGTGGATATACTATATCTCTGTCTTCTACCTCTGCTGTTCCTTCTGAGCAGGCTGAGTGAGACACGTGGATATACTCTATCTCTGTCTTCTACTTCTGCTGTTCCTTCTGAGCAGGCTAAGTGAGACACGTGGATATACTCTATCTCTGTCGTCTACCTCTGCTGTTCCTTCTGAACAGGCTGAGTGAGACACGTGGATATACGCTGTCTCTGTCTTCTACCTCTGCTGTTCCTTCTGAGCAGGCTGAGTTAGACACGTGGATATACTATACTCTATATCTGTCTTCTACCTCTGCTGTTCCTTCTGAGCAGGCTGAGTGAGACACGTGGATATACTATATCTCTATCTTCTACATATGCTGTTCCTTCTGAGCAGGCTGAGTGAGACACGTGGATATACTATATCTCTATCTTCTACCTCTGCTCTTCCTTCTGAGCAGGCTGAGTGAGGTGTAGATCAGACACGTGGATATACTCTATCTCTGTCTTCTACCTCTGTTGTTCCTTCTGAGCAGGTTGAGTGAGACACGTGCATATACTCTATCTCTGTCTTCTACCTCTGCTGTTCCTTCTGAACAGGCTGAGTGAGGTGTAGATCAGAAACGTGGATATACTCTATCTCTGTCTTCTACCTCTGCTGTTCCTTCTGAGCAGGCTGAGTGAGACACGTGGATATACTCTATCTCTGTCTTCTACCTCTGCTGGTATTTCTGAGCAGGCTGAGGGAGGTGTAGATCAGACACGTGGGTATACTCTATCTCTGTCTTCTACATCTGCTGTTCCTTCTGAGCAGGCTGAGTGAGACACGTGGATATACTATATCTCTGTCTTCTACCTCTGCTGTTCTTTCTGAGCAGGCTGAGTGAGACACGTGGGTATACTCTATCTCTATCTTATACCTCTGCTGTTCCTTCTGAACAGGCTGAGTGAGACACGTGGATATACGCTGTCTATGTCTTCTACCTCTGCTGTTCCTTCTGAGCAGGCTGAGTTAGACACGTGGATATACTATACTCTATCTCTGTATTCTACATCTGATGTTCCTTCTGAGCAGGCTGAGTGAGACACGTGGATATACTATATCTATATCTTCTACATCTGCTGTTCCTTCTGAGCAGGCTGAGTGAGACACGTGGATATACTATATCTCTATATTCTACCTCTGCTGTTCCTTCTGAGCAGGCTGAGTGAGGTGTAGATCAGACACGTGGATATACTCTATCTCTGTCTTCTACCTCTGTTGTTCCTTCTGAGCAGGCTGAGTGAGACACGTGGATATACGCTGTCTCTGTCTTCTACCTCTGCTGTTCCTTCTGAGCAGGCTGAGTTAGACTCGTGGATATACTATACTCTATCTCTGTCTTCTACCTCTGCTGTTCCTTCTGAGCAGGCTGAGTGAGACACGTGGATATACTATATCTCTATCTTCTACATCTGCTGTTCCTTCTGAGCAGGCTGAGTGAGACACGTGGATATACTCTATATCTGTCTTCTACCTCTGCTGTTAAATCTGAGCAGGCTGAGTGAGACACGTGGATATACTCTATATCTGTCTTCTACCTCTGCTGTTCCTTCTGAGCAGGCTGATTGAGGTGTAGACCAGACACGTGGATATACTCTATCTCTGTCTTCTACCTCTTCTGTCCCTTCTGAGCAGGCTGAGTGAGGTGTAGATCAGACACGTGGATATACTCTATCTCTGTCTTCTACCTCTGCTGTTCCTTCTGAGCAGGCTGAGTGAGACACGTGGATATACTATATCTCTGTCTTTTACCTCTGCTGTTCCTTCTGAGCAGGCTGAGTGAGGTGTATATCAGACACGTGGATATACTATATCTCTGTCTTGTACCTCTGCTGTTCCTTCTGAGCAGGTTGAGTGAGACACGTGGATATACTCTATCTCTGTCTTCTACCTCTAATGTTCCTTCTGAGCAGGCTGAGTGAGGTGTAGATCAGACACGTGGATATACTCTATATTTGTCTTCTACCTCTGCTGTTCCTTCTGAGCAGGCTGAGTGAGGTGTAGATCAGACACGTGGATATACTCTATCTCTGTCTTCGACCTCTGCTGCTCTTTCTGAGCAGGCTGAGTGAGGTGTATATCAGACACGCGGATATACTCTATCTCTGTCTTCTACCTCTGATGTTCCTTCTGAGCAGGCTGAGTGAGACACGTGGATAAACACTATCTCTGTCTTCTACCTCTGCTGTTCCTTCTGAGCAGGCTGAGTGAGACACGTGGATATACTCTATCTCTGTCTTCTACCTCTGCTGTTCCTTCAGAGCAGGCTGAGTGAGGTGTAGATCAGACACGTGGATATACTCTATCTCTGTCTTCTACCTCTGCTGTTCCTTCTGAGCAGGCTGAGTGAGGTGTATATCAGACACGTGGATATACACTATCTCTGTCCTCTACCTCAGCTGTTCCTTCTGAGCAGGCTGAGTGAGACACGTGGATATACTCTATCTCTGTCTTCTACCTCTGCTGTTCCTTCTGAGCAGGCTGAGTGAGGTGTATATCAGACACGTGGATATACTATATCTCTGTCTTGTACCTCTGCTGTTCCTTCTGAGCAGGTTGAGTGAGACACGTGGATATACTCTATATCTGTCTTCTACCTCTGCTGTTCCTTCTGAGCAGGCTGAGTGAGGTGTAGATCAGACACGTGGATATACTCTATCTCTGTCTTCGACCTCTGCTGCTCCTTCTGAGCAGGCTGAGTGAGGTGTATATCAGACACGCGGATATACTCTATCTCTGTCTTCTACCTCTGCTGTTCCTTCTGAGCAGGCTGAGTGAGACACGAGGATAAACACTATCTCTGTCTTCTACCTCTGCTGTTCCTTCTGAGCAGGCTGAGTGAGACACGTGGATATACTCTATCTCTGTCTTCTACCTCTGCTGTTCCTTCAGAGCAGGCTGAGTGAGGTGTATATCAGACACGCGGATATACTCTATCTCTGTCTTCTACCTCTGCTGTTCCTTCTGAGCAGGCTGAGTGAGACACGTGGATAAACACTATCTCTGTCTTCTACCTCTGCTGTTCCTTCTGAGCAGGCTGAGTGAGGTGTCGATCACACACGTGGATATACTTTATCTCTGTCTTCTACCTCTGCTGTTCATTCTGAGCAGGCTGAGTGAGGTGTAGATCAGACACGTGGATATACTCTATCTCTATCTTCTACCTCTGCTTTTCCTTCTGAGCAGGCTGATAAGACACGTGGATATACTCTATCTCTGTCTTCTACCTCTGCTGTTCCTTCTGAGCAGGCTGAGTGAGGTGTAGATCAGACACGTGGATATACTCTATCTCTGCCTTGTACCTCTGCTGTTCCTTCTGGGCAGGCTGAGTGAGACACGTGGCTATACTCTATCTCTGTCTTCTACCTCTGCTGTTCCTTCAGAGCAGGCTGAGTGAGGTGTAGATCAGACACGTGGATATACTCTATCTCTGTCTTCTACCTCTGCTGTTCCTTCTGAGCAGGCTGAGTGAGACGCGTGGATATACTCTATCTCTGTCTTCTACCTCTGCTGTTCCTTCTAAGCAGGCTGAGAGAGGTGTAGATCAGACACGTGGATATACTCTATCTCTGTCTTCTACTTCTGCTGTTCCCTCTGAGCAGGCTGAGTGAGACACGTGGATATACTCTGTCTCTGTATTCTACCTCTGCTGTTCCTTTTGAGCAGACTGAGTGAGACACGTGGATATACTCGATCTTTGTCTTCTACCTCTGCTGTTCCTTCTGAGCATGCTGAGTGAGGTGTAGATTAGACACGTGGATATACTCTATATCTGTATTGTACCTCTGCTGTTCCTTCTGAGCAGGCTGAGTGAGACACGTGGATATACTCTATATCTGTCTTCTACCTCTGCTGTTCCTTATGAACAGGCTGAGTGAAGTGTAAATCAGACACGTGGATATACTCTATCTCTGTCTTCTACTTATGCTGTTCCTTTTGAGCAGGCTGAGTGAGACACGTGGATATACTCTGTCTCTGTCTTCTACCTCTGCTGTTCCTTCTGAGCAGACTGAGTGAGACACGTGGATATACTCAATCTTTGTCTTCTATCTCTGCTGTTCCTTCTGAGCAGGATGAGTGAGGTGTAGATCAGACACGTGGATATACTCTATCTCTGTCCTCTACCTCAGCTATTCCTTCTGAGCAGGCTGAGTGAGACACGTGGATATACTCTATATCTGTCTTCTACCTCTGCTGTTCCTTATGAACAGGCTGAGTGAAGTGTAAATCAGACACGTGGATATACTCTATCTCTGTCTTCTACTTCTGCTGTTCCTTTTGAGCAGGCTGAGTGAGACACGTGGATATACTCTGTCTCTGTCTTCTACCTCTGCTGTTCCTTCTGAGCAGACTGAGTGAGACACGTGGATATACTCAATCTTTGTCTTCTACCTCTGCTGTTCCTTCTGAGCAGGCTGAGTGAGGTGTAGATCAGACACGTGGATATACTCTATCTCTGTCCTCTACCTCAGCTGTTCCTTCTGAGCAGGCTGAGTGAGACACGTGGATATACTCTATCTCTGTCTTCTACCTCTGCTGTTCCTTCTGAGCAGGCTGAGTGAGACACGTGGATATACTCTATCTCTGTCTTCTACCTCTGCTGTTCCTTCTGAACAGGCTGAGTGAGACACGTGGATATACTCTATCTCTGTCTTCTACCTCTGCTGTTCATTCTAAGCAGGCTGAGTGAGGTGTATATCAGACACGTGGATATACTATATCTCTGTCTTGTACCTCTGCTGTTCCTTCTGAGCAGGTTGAGTGAGACACGTGGATATACTCTATCTCTGTCTTCTACCTCTAATGTTCCTTCTGAGCAGGCTGAGTGAGGTGTAGATCAGACACGTGGATATACTCTATCTCTGTCTTCGACCTCTGCTGCTCTTTCTGAGCAGGCTGAGTGAGGTGTATATCAGACACGCGGATATACTCTATCTCTGTCTTCTACCTCTGATGTTCCTTCTGAGCAGGCTGAGTGAGACACGTGGATAAACACTATCTCTGTCTTCTACCTCTGCTGTTCCTTCTGAGCAGGCTGAGTGAGACACGTGGATATACTCTATCTCTGTCTTCTACCTCTGCTGTTCCTTCAGAGCAGGCTGAGTGAGGTGTAGATCAGACACGTGGATATACTCTATCTCTGTCTTCTACCTCTGCTGTTCCTTCTGAGCAGGCTGAGTGAGGTGTATATCAGACACGTGGATATACACTATCTCTGTCCTCTACCTCAGCTGTTCCTTCTGAGCAGGCTGAGTGAGACACGTGGATATACTCTATCTCTGTCTTCTACCTCTGCTGTTCCTTCTGAGCAGGCTGAGTGAGGTGTATATCAGACACGTGGATATACTATATCTCTGTCTTGTACCTCTGCTGTTCCTTCTGAGCAGGTTGAGTGAGACACGTGGATATACTCTATATCTGTCTTCTACCTCTGCTGTTCCTTCTGAGCATGCTGAGTGAGGTGTAGATCAGACACGTGGATATACTCTATCTCTGTCTTCTACCTCTGCTGTTCCTTCTGAGCAGGCTGAGTGAGGTGTATATCAGACACGTGGATATACTATATCTCTGTCTTGTACCTCTGCTGTTCCTTCTGAGCAGGTTGAGTGAGACACGTGGATATACTCTATATCTGTCTTCTACCTCTGCTGTTCCTTCTGAGCATGCTGAGTGAGGTGTATATCAGACACGTGGATATACACTATCTCTGTCCTCTACCTCAGCTGTTCCTTCTGAGCAGGCTGAGTGAGACACGTGGATATACTCTATCTCTGTCTTCTACCTCTGCTGTTCCTTCTGAGCAGGCTGAGTGAGGTGTATATCAGACACGTGGATATACTATATCTCTGTCTTGTACCTCTGCTGTTCCTTCTGAGCAGGTTGAGTGAGACACGTGGATATACTCTATATCTGTCTTCTACCTCTGCTGTTCCTTCTGAGCAGGCTGAGTGAGGTGTAGATCAGACACGTGGATATACTCTATCTCTGTCTTCGACCTCTGCTGCTCCTTCTGAGCAGGCTGAGTGAGGTGTATATCAGACACGCGGATATACTCTATCTCTGTCTTCTACCTCTGCTGTTCCTTCTGAGCAGGCTGAGTGAGACACGAGGATAAACACTATCTCTGTCTTCTACCTCTGCTGTTCCTTCTGAGCAGGCTGAGTGAGACACGTGGTTATACTCTATCTCTGTCTTCTACCTCTGCTGTTCCTTCAGAGCAGGCTGAGTGAGGTGTATATCAGACACGCGGATATACTCTATCTCTGTCTTCTACCTCTGCTGTTCCTTCTGAGCAGGCTGAGTGAGACACGTGGATAAACACTATCTCTGTCTTCTACCTCTGCTGTTCCTTCTGAGCAGGCTGAGTGAGGTGTCGATCACACACGTGGATATACTTTATCTCTGTCTTCTACCTCTGCTGTTCATTCTGAGCAGGCTGAGTGAGGTGTAGATCAGACACGTGGATATACTCTATCTCTATCTTCTACCTCTGCTTTTCCTTCTGAGCAGGCTGATAAGACACGTGGATATACTCTATCTCTGTCTTCTACCTCTGCTGTTCCTTCTGAGCAGGCTGAGTGAGGTGTAGATCAGACACGTGGATATACTCTATCTCTGCCTTGTACCTCTGCTGTTCCTTCTGGGCAGGCTGAGTGAGACACGTGGCTATACTCTATCTCTGTCTTCTACCTCTGCTGTTCCTTCAGAGCAGGCTGAGTGAGGTGTAGATCAGACACGTGGATATACTCTATCTCTGTCTTCTACCTCTGCTGTTCCTTCTGAGCAGGCTGAGTGAGACGCGTGGGTATACTCTATCTCTGTCTTCTACCTCTGCTGTTCCTTCTGAGCAGGCTGAGTGAGGTGTATATCAGACACGTGGATATACTATATCTCTGTCTTGTACCTCTGCTGTTCCTTCTGAGCAGGTTGAGTGAGACACGTGGATATACTCTATATCTGTCTTCTACCTCTGCTGTTCCTTCTGAGCAGGCTGAGTGAGGTGTAGATCAGACACGTGGATATACTCTATCTCTGTCTTCGACCTCTGCTGCTCCTTCTGAGCAGGCTGAGTGAGGTGTATATCAGACACGCGGATATACTCTATCTCTGTCTTCTACCTCTGCTGTTCCTTCTGAGCAGGCTGAGTGAGACACGAGGATAAACACTATCTCTGTCTTCTACCTCTGCTGTTCCTTCTGAGCAGGCTGAGTGAGACACGTGGATATACTCTATCTCTGTCTTCTACCTCTGCTGTTCCTTCAGAGCAGGCTGAGTGAGGTGTATATCAGACACGCGGATATACTCTATCTCTGTCTTCTACCTCTGCTGTTCCTTCTGAGCAGGCTGAGTGAGACACGTGGATAAACACTATCTCTGTCTTCTACCTCTGCTGTTCCTTCTGAGCAGGCTGAGTGAGGTGTCGATCACACACGTGGATATACTTTATCTCTGTCTTCTACCTCTGCTGTTCATTCTGAGCAGGCTGAGTGAGGTGTAGATCAGACACGTGGATATACTCTATCTCTATCTTCTACCTCTGCTTTTCCTTCTGAGCAGGCTGATAAGACACGTGGATATACTCTATCTCTGTCTTCTACCTCTGCTGTTCCTTCTGAGCAGGCTGAGTGAGGTGTAGATCAGACACGTGGATATACTCTATCTCTGCCTTGTACCTCTGCTGTTCCTTCTGGGCAGGCTGAGTGAGACACGTGGCTATACTCTATCTCTGTCTTCTACCTCTGCTGTTCCTTCAGAGCAGGCTGAGTGAGGTGTAGATCAGACACGTGGATATACTCTATCTCTGTCTTCTACCTCTGCTGTTCCTTCTGAGCAGGCTGAGTGAGACGCGTGGATATACTCTATCTCTGTCTTCTACCTCTGCTGTTCCTTCTAAGCAGGCTGAGAGAGGTGTAGATCAGACACGTGGATATACTCTATCTCTGTCTTCTACTTCTGCTGTTCCCTCTGAGCAGGCTGAGTGAGACACGTGGATATACTCTGTCTCTGTATTCTACCTCTGCTGTTCCTTTTGAGCAGACTGAGTGAGACACGTGGATATACTCGATCTTTGTCTTCTACCTCTGCTGTTCCTTCTGAGCATGCTGAGTGAGGTGTAGATTAGACACGTGGATATACTCTATATCTGTATTGTACCTCTGCTGTTCCTTCTGAGCAGGCTGAGTGAGACACGTGGATATACTCTATATCTGTCTTCTACCTCTGCTGTTCCTTATGAACAGGCTGAGTGAAGTGTAAATCAGACACGTGGATATACTCTATCTCTGTCTTCTACTTATGCTGTTCCTTTTGAGCAGGCTGAGTGAGACACGTGGATATACTCTGTCTCTGTCTTCTACCTCTGCTGTTCCTTCTGAGCAGACTGAGTGAGACACGTGGATATACTCAATCTTTGTCTTCTACCTCTGCTGTTCCTTCTGAGCAGGATGAGTGAGGTGTAGATCAGACACGTGGATATACTCTATCTCTGTCCTCTACCTCAGCTATTCCTTCTGAGCAGGCTGAGTGAGACACGTGGATATACTCTATATCTGTCTTCTACCTCTGCTGTTCCTTATGAACAGGCTGAGTGAAGTGTAAATCAGACACGTGGATATACTCTATCTCTGTCTTCTACTTCTGCTGTTCCTTTTGAGCAGGCTGAGTGAGACACGTGGATATACTCTGTCTCTGTCTTCTACCTCTGCTGTTCCTTCTGAGCAGACTGAGTGAGACACGTGGATATACTCAATCTTTGTCTTCTACCTCTGCTGTTCCTTCTGAGCAGGCTGAGTGAGGTGTAGATCAGACACGTGGATATACTCTATCTCTGTCCTCTACCTCAGCTGTTCCTTCTGAGCAGGCTGAGTGAGACACGTGGATATACTCTATCTCTGTCTTCTACCTCTGCTGTTCCTTCTGAGCAGGCTGAGTGAGACACGTGGATATACTCTATCTCTGTCTTCTACCTCTGCTGTTCCTTCTGAACAGGCTGAGTGAGACACGTGGATATACTCTATCTCTGTCTTCTACCTCTGCTGTTCATTCTAAGCAGGCTGAGTGAGGTGTATATCAGACACGTGGATATACTATATCTCTGTCTTGTACCTCTGCTGTTCCTTCTGAGCAGGTTGAGTGAGACACGTGGATATACTCTATCTCTGTCTTCTACCTCTAATGTTCCTTCTGAGCAGGCTGAGTGAGGTGTAGATCAGACACGTGGATATACTCTATATTTGTCTTCTACCTCTGCTGTTCCTTCTGAGCAGGCTGAGTGAGGTGTAGATCAGACACGTGGATATACTCTATCTCTGTCTTCGACCTCTGCTGCTCTTTCTGAGCAGGCTGAGTGAGGTGTATATCAGACACGCGGATATACTCTATCTCTGTCTTCTACCTCTGATGTTCCTTCTGAGCAGGCTGAGTGAGACACGTGGATAAACACTATCTCTGTCTTCTACCTCTGCTGTTCCTTCTGAGCAGGCTGAGTGAGACACGTGGATATACTCTATCTCTGTCTTCTAGCTCTGCTGTTCCTTCAGAGCAGGCTGAGTGAGGTGTAGATCAGACACGTGGATATACTCTATCTCTGTCTTCTACCTCTGCTGTTCCTTCTGAGCAGGCTGAGTGAGGTGTATATCAGACACGTGGATATACACTATCTCTGTCCTCTACCTCAGCTGTTCCTTCTGAGCAGGCTGAGTGAGACACGTGGATATACTCTATCTCTGTCTTCTACCTCTGCTGTTCCTTCTGAGCAGGCTGAGTGAGGTGTATATCAGACACGTGGATATACTATATCTCTGTCTTGTACCTCTGCTGTTCCTTCTGAGCAGGTTGAGTGAGACACGTGGATATACTCTATATCTGTCTTCTACCTCTGCTGTTCCTTCTGAGCATGCTGAGTGAGGTGTAGATCAGACACGTGGATATACTCTATCTCTGTCTTCGACCTCTGCTGCTCCTTCTGAGCAGGCTGAGTGAGGTGTATATCAGACACGCGGATATACTCTATCTCTGTCTTCTACCTCTGCTGTTCCTTCTGAGCAGGCTGAGTGAGACACGAGGATAAACACTATCTCTGTCTTCTACCTCTGCTGTTCCTTCTGAGCAGGCTGAGTGAGACACGTGGATATACTCTATCTCTGTCTTCTACCTCTGCTGTTCCTTCAGATCAGGCTGAGTGAGGTGTATATCAGACACGCGGATATACTCTATCTCTGTCTTCTACCTCTGCTGTTCCTTCTGAGCAGGCTGAGTGAGACACGTGGATAAACACTATCTCTGTCTTCTACCTCTGCTGTTCCTTCTGAGCAGG
Organism: Crossaster papposus; assembly: GCA_037893245.1. NCBI lineage: Eukaryota > Metazoa > Echinodermata > Asteroidea > Velatida > Solasteridae > Crossaster > Crossaster papposus. The sequence continues at coordinate 90,178 of JBAIAA010000865.1, forward strand.
CTGAGTGAGGTGTCGATTACACACGTGGATATACTTTATCTCTGTCTTCTACCTCTGCTGTTCATTCTGAGCAGGCTGAGTGAGGTGTAGATCAGACACGTGGATATACTCTATCTCTATCTTCTACCTCTGCTTTTCCTTCTGAGCAGGCTGATAAGACACGTGGATATACTCTATCTCTGTCTTCTACCTCTGCTGTTCCTTCTGAGCAGGCTGAGTGAGGTGTAGATCAGACACGTGGATATACTCTATCTCTGCCTTGTACCTCTGCTGTTCCTTCTGGGCAGGCTGAGTGAGACACGTGGCTATACTCTATATCTGTCTTCTACCTCTGCTCTTTCTTATGAACAGGCTGAGTGAGGTGTAGATCAGACACGTGGATATACTCTATCTCTGTCTTCTACCTCTGCTGTTCTGTCTGAGCAGGCTGAGTGAGGTGTAGATCAGACTCGTGGATATACTCTATCTCTGTCTTCTACCTCTGCTGTTCCTTCTGAGCAGACTGAGTGAGACACGTGGATATACTCTATCTTTGTCTTCTACCTCTGCTGTTTCTTCTGAGCAGGCTGAGTGAGGTGTAAATCAGACACGTGGATATACTATATCTCTGTCTTGTACCTCTGCTGTTCCTTCTGAGCAGGCTGAGTGAGACACGTGGATATACTCTATCTCTGTCTTCTACTTCTGCTGTTCCTTATGAACAGGCTGAGTGAGGTGTAGATCGGACACGTGGATATACTCTATATCTGTCTTATACCTCTGCTGTTCCTTATGAGCAGGCTGAGTGAGGTGTCGATCACACACGTGGATATACTTTATCTCTGTCTTCTACCTCTGCTGTTCATTCTGAGCAGGTTGAGTGAGACACGTGGATATACTCTATCTCTGTCTTCTACCTCTAATGTTCCTTCTGAGCAGGCTGAGTGAGGTGTAGATCAGACACGTGGATATACTATATCTTTGTCTTCTACCTCTGCTGTTCCTTCTGAGCAGGCTGAGTGAGGTGTAGATCAGACACGTGGATATACTCTATCTCTGTCTTCGACCTCTGCTGCTCCTTCTGAGCAGGCTGAGTGAGGTGTATATCAGACACGCGGATATACTCTATCTCTGTCTTCTACCTCTGCTGTTCCTTCTGAGCAGACTGAGTGAGACACGTGGATATACTCTATCTTTGTCTTCTACCTCTGCTGTTCCTTCTGAGCAGGCTGAGTGAGGTGTAAATCAGACACGTGGATATACTCTATCTCTGTCTTGTACCTCTGCTGTTCCTTCTGAGCAGGCTGAGTGAGAGACGTGGATCAACACTATCTCTGTCTTCTACCTCTGCTGTTCCTTCTGAGCAGGCTGAGTGAGGTGTGAATCAGACACGTGGATATACTCTATCTCTGTCTTGTACCTCTGCTGTTCCTTCTGAGCAGGCTGAGTGAGACACGTGGATATACTCTATCTCTGTCTTCTACCTCTGCTGTTCCTTATGAGCAGGCTGAGTGAGGTGTAGATCACACACGTGGATATACTCTATCTCTGTCTTCTACCTCTGCTGTTCCTTCTGAGCAGGCTGAGTGAGACGCGTGGATATACTCTATCTCTGTCTTCTACCTCTGCTGTTCCTTCTAAGCAGGCTGAGAGAGGTGTAGATCAGACACGTGGATATACTCTATCTCTGTCTTCTACTTCTGCTGTTCCCTCTGAGCAGGCTGAGTGAGACACGTGGATATACTCTGTCTCTGTCTTCTACCTCTGCAGTTCCTTCTGAGCATGCTGAGTGACGTGTAGATTAGACACGTGGATATACTCTATATCTGTATTGTACCTCTGCTGTTCCTTCTGAGCAGGCTGAGTGAGACACGTGGATATACTCTATATCTGTCTTCTACCTCTGCTGTTCCTTATGAACAGGCTTAGTGAAGTGTAAATCAGACACGTGGATATACTCTATCTCTGTCTTCTACCTCTGCTGTTCCTTCTGAGCAGGCTGAGTGATACACGTGGATATACTCTATCTCTGTCGTCTACCTCTGCTGTTCCTTCTGAGCAGGCTGAGTGAGGTGTCGATCAGACACGTGTATATACTCTATCTCTGTCCTCTACCTCAGCTGTTCCTTCTGAGCAGGCTGAGTGAGACACGTGGATATACTCTATCTCTGTCTTCTACCTCTGCTGTTCCTTCTGAGCAGGCTGAGTGAGGTGTAGATCAGACACGTGGATATACTCTATCTCTGTCTTCTACCTCTGCTGTTCCTTCTGAGCAGGCTGAGTGAGGTGTAGATCAGACTCTTGGATATACTATATCTCTGTCTTCTACCTCTGCTGTTCCTTCTGAGCAGACTGAGTGAGACACGTGGATATACTCTATCTTTGTCTTCTACCTCTGCTGTTCCTTCTGAGCAGGCTGAGTGAGACACGTGGATATACTCTATCTCTGTCTTCTACTTCTGCTGTTCCTTATGAACAGGCTGAGTGAGGTGTAGATCAGACACGTGGATATACTCTATATCTGTCTTATACCTCTGCTGTTCCTTATGAGCAGGCTGAGTGAGGTGTCGATCACACACGTGGATATACTTTATATCTGTCTTCTACCTCTGCTGTTCATTCTGAGCAGGCTGAGTGAGGTGTAGATCAGACACGTGGATATACTCTATCTCTATCTTCTACCTCTGCTTTTCCTTCTGAGCAGGCTGATAAGACACGTGGATATACTCTATCTCTGTCTTCTACCTCTGCTGTTCCTTATGAGCAGGCTGAGTGAGACACGTAGATATACCATATCTCTGTTTTCTACCTCTGCTGTTCCTTCTGCGCAGTCTGAGTGAGACCCGTGGATATACTTTATCTCTGTCTTCTACCTCTGCTGTTCCTTCTGAGCAGTTTTAGTGAGGTGTAGATTAGACAGGTGGATATACTCTATCTCTGTCTTCTACCTCTGCTGTTCCTTCTGAGCAGGCTGAGTGAGACACGTGGATATACTCTATCTCTGTCTTCTACCTCTGCTGTTCCTTCTGAGCAGGATGAGTGAGACACGTGGATATACTCTATATCTGTCTTCTACCTCTGCTGTTCCTTCTGAGCAGACTGAGTGAGACACGTGGATATACTCTATCTTTGTCTTCTACCTCTGCTGTTCCTTCTGAGCAGGCTGAGAGAGGTGTAAATCAGACACGTGGATATACTCTATCTCTGTCTTGTACCTCTGCTGTTCCTTCTGAGCAGGCTGATTGAGACACGTGGATATACTCTTTCTCTGTCTTCTACTTCTGCTGTTCCTTATGAACAGGCTGAGTGAGGTGTAGATCGGACACGTGGATATACTCTATATCTGTCTTATACCTCTGCTGTTCCTTATGAGCAGGCTGAGTGAGGTGTCGATCACACACGTGGATATACTTTATCTCTGTCTTCTACCTCTGCTGTTCATTCTGAGCAGGCTGAGTGAGGTGTAGATCAGACACGTGGATATACTATATATCTGTCTTGTACCTCTGCTGTTCCTTCTGAGCAGGTTGAGTGAGACACGTGGATATACTCTATCTCTGTCTTCTACCTCTAATGTTCCTTCTGAGCAGGCTGAGTGAGGTGTAGATCATACACGTGGATATACTATATCTTTGTCTTCTACCTCTGCTGTTCCTTCTGAGCAGGCTGAGTGAGGTGTAGATCAGACACGTGGATATACTCTATCTCTGTCTTCGACCTCTGCTGCTCCTTCTGAGCAGGCTGAGTGAGGTGTATATCAGACACGCGGATATACTCTATCTCTGTCTTCTACCTCTGCTGTTCCTTCTGAGCAGACTGAGTGAGACACGTGGATATACTCTATCTTTGTCTTCTACCTCTGCTGTTCCTTCTGAGCAGGCTGAGTGAGGTGTAAATCAGACACGTGGATATACTCTATCTCTGTCTTGTACCTCTGCTGTTCCTTCTGAGCAGGCTGAGTGAGACACGTGGATCAACACTATCTCTGTCTTCTACCTCTGCTGTTCCTTCTGAGCAGGCTGAGTGAGGTGTAAATCAGACACGTGGATATACTCTATCTCTGTCTTGTACCTCTGCTGTTCCTTCTGAGCAGGCTGAGTGAGACACGTGGATATACTCTATCTCTGTCTTCTACCTCTGCTGTTCCTTATGAGCAGGCTGAGTGAGGTGTAGATCACACACGTGGATATACTCTATCCCTGTCTTCTACCTCTGCTGTTCCTTCTGAGCAGGCTGAGTGAGACGCGTGGATATACTCTATCTCTGTCTTCTACCTCTGCTGTTCCTTCTAAGCAGGCTGAGAGAGGTGTAGATCAGACACGTGGATATACTCTATCTCTGTCTTCTACTTCTGCTGTTCCCTCTGAGCAGGCTGAGTGAGACACGTGGATATACTCTGTCTCTGTCTTCTACCTCTGCTGTTCCTTTTGAGCAGACTGAGTGAGACACGTGGATATACTCGATCTTTGTCTTCTACCTCTGCTGTTCCTTCTGAGCATGCTGAGTGACGTGTAGATTAGACACGTGGATATACTCTATATCTGTATTGTACCTCTGCTGTTCCTTCTGAGCAGGCTGAGTGAGACACGTGGATATACTCTATATCTGTCTTCTACCTCTGCTGTTCCTTATGAACAGGCTTAGTGAAGTGTAAATCAGACACGTGGATATACTCTATCTCTGTCTTCTACCTCTGCTGTTCCTTCTGAGCAGGCTGAGTGAGACACGTGGATATACTCTATCTCTGTCGTCTACCTCTGCTGTTCCTTCTGAGCAGGCTGAGTGAGGTGTCGATCAGACACGTGTATATACTCTATCTCTGTCCTCTACCTCAGCTGTTCCTTCTGAGCAGGCTGAGTGAGACACGTGGATATACTCTATCTCTGTCTTCTACCTCTGCTGTTCCTTATGAGCAGGCTGAGTGAGGTGTCGATCACACACGTGGATATACTTTATCTCTGTCTTCTACCTCTGCTGTTCATTCTGAGCAGGCTGAGTGAGACACGTGGATATACTCTATCTCTGTCTTCTACCTCTGCTGTTCCTTCTGAGCAGGCTGAGTGAGACACGTGGATATACTCTATCTCTGTATTCTACCTCTGCTGTTCCTTCTGAACAGGCTGAGTGAGACACGTGGATATACTCTATCTCTGTCTTCTACCTCTGCTGTTCCTTCTGAGCAGGCTGAGTGAGGTGTATATCAGACACGTGGATATACTATATATCTGTCTTGTACCTCTGCTGTTCCTTCTGAGCAGGTTGAGTGAGACACGTGGATATACTCTATCTCTGTCTTCTACCTATAATGTTCCTTCTGAGCAGGCTGAGTGAGGTGTAGATCAGACACGTGGATATACTCTATCTTTGTCTTCTACCTCTGCTGTTCCTTCTGAGCAGGCTGAGTGAGGTGTAGATCAGACACGTGGATATACTCTATCTCTGTCTTCGACCTCTGCTGCTCCTTCTGAGCATGCTGAGTGAGTTGTATATCAAACACGCGGATATACTCTATCTCTGTCTTCTACCTCTGCTGTTCCTTCTGAGCAGGCTGAGTGAGACACGTGGATAAACACTATCTCTGTCTTCTACTTCTGCTGTTCCTTCTGAGCAGGCTGAGTGAGACACGTGGATATACTCTATCTCTGTCTTCTACCTCTGCTGTTCCTTCAGAGCAGGCTGAGTGAGGTGTAGATCAGACACGTGGATATACTCTATCTCTGTCTTCTACCTCTGCTGTTCCTTCTGAGCAGGCTGAGTGAGACACGTGGATATACTCTATCTCTGTCTTCTACCTCTGCTGCTCCTTCTGAGCAAGCTGAGTGAGGTGTCGATCACACACGTGGATATACTTTATCTCTGTCTTCTACCTCTGCTGTTCATTATGAGCAGGCTGAGTGAGGTGTAGATCAGACACGTGGATATACTCTATCTCTATCTTCTACCTCTGCTTTTCCTTCTGAGCAGGCTGATAAGACACGGGGATATACTCTATCTCTGTCTTCTACCTCTGCTGTTCCTTCTGAGCAGGCTGAGTGAGGTGTAGATCAGACACGTGGATATACTCTTTATCTGTCTTCTACCTCTGCTGTTCCTTCTGAGCAGGCTGAGTGAGACACGTGGATATACTCTATATCTGTCTTCTACCTCTGCTCTTTCTTATGAACAGGCTGAGTGAGGTGTAGATCAGACACGTGGATATACTCTATCTCTGTCTTCTACCTCTGCTGTTCCTTCTGAGCAGGCTGAGTGAGACACGTGGATATACTCTATCTCTGTCGTCTACCTCTGCTGTTCCTTCTGAGCAGGCTGAGTGAGGTGTCGATCAGACACGTGTATATACTCTATCTCTGTCCTCTACCTCAGCTGTTCCTTCTGAGCAGGCTGAGTGAGACACGTGGATATACTCTATCTCTGTCTTCTACCTCTGCTGTTCCTTATGAGCAGGCTGAGTGAGGTGTCGATCACACACGTGGATATACTTTATCTCTGTCTTCTACCTCTGCTGTTCATTCTGAGCAGGCTGAGTGAGACACGTGGATATACTCTATCTCTGTCTTCTACCTCTGCTGTTCCTTCTGAGCAGGCTGAGTGAGACACGTGGATATACTCTATCTCTGTCTTCTACCTCTGCTGTTCCTTCTGAACAGGCTGAGTGAGACACGTGGATATACTCTATCTCTGTATTCTACCTATAATGTTCCTTCTGAGCAGGCTGAGTGAGGTGTAGATCAGACACGTGGATATACTCTATCTTTGTCTTCTACCTCTGCTGTTCCTTCTGAGCAGGCTGAGTGAGGTGTAGATCAGACACGTGGATATACTCTATCTCTGTCTTCGACCTCTGCTGCTCCTTCTGAACAGGCTTAGTGAAGTGTAAATCAGACACGTGGATATACTCTATCTCTGTCTTCTACCTCTGCTGTTCCTTCTGAGCAGGCTGAGTGAGACACGTGGATATACTCTATCTCTGTCGTCTACCTCTGCTGTTCCTTCTGAGCAGGCTGAGTGAGGTGTCGATCAGACACGTGTATATACTCTATCTCTGTCCTCTACCTCAGCTGTTCCTTCTGAGCAGGCTGAGTGAGACACGTGGATATACTCTATCTCTGTCTTCTACCTCTGCTGTTCCTTCTGAGCAGGCTGAGTGAGACACGTGGATATACTCTATCTCTGTATTCTACCTCTGCTGTTCCTTCTGAACAGGCTGAGTGAGACACGTGGATATACTCTATCTCTGTCTTCTACCTCTGCTGTTCCTTCTGAGCAGGTTGAGTGAGACACGTGGATATACTCTATCTCTGTCTTCTACCTATAATGTTCCTTCTGAGCAGGCTGAGTGAGGTGTAGATCAGACACGTGGATATACTCTATCTTTGTCTTCTACCTCTGCTGTTCCTTCTGAGCAGGCTGAGTGAGGTGTAGATCAGACACGTGGATATACTCTATCTCTGTCTTCGACCTCTGCTGCTCCTTCTGAGCATGCTGAGTGAGTTGTATATCAAACACGCGGATATACTCTATCTCTGTCTTCTACCTCTGCTGTTCCTTCTGAGCAGGCTGAGTGAGACACGTGGATAAACACTATCTCTGTCTTCTACCTCTGCTGTTCCTTCTGAGCAGGCTGAGTGAGACACGTGGATATACTCTATCTCTGTCTTCTACCTCTGCTGTTCCTTCAGAGCAGGCTGAGTGAGGTGTAGATCAGACACGTGGATATACTCTATATCTGTCTTCTACCTCTGCTCTTTCTTATGAACAGGCTGAGTGAGGTGTAGATCAGACACGTGGATATACTCTATCTCTGTCTTCTACCTCTGCTGTTCCTTCTGAGCAGGCTGAGTGAGACACGTGGATATACTCTATCTCTGTCGTCTACCTCTGCTGTTCCTTCTGAGCAGGCTGAGTGAGGTGTCGATCAGACACGTGTATATACTCTATCTCTGTCCTCTACCTCAGCTGTTCCTTCTGAGCAGGCTGAGTGAGACACGTGGATATACTCTATCTCTGTCTTCTACCTCTGCTGTTCCTTATGAGCAGGCTGAGTGAGGTGTCGATCACACACGTGGATATACTTTATCTCTGTCTTCTACCTCTGCTGTTCATTCTGAGCAGGCTGAGTGAGACACGTGGATATACTCTATCTCTGTCTTCTACCTCTGCTGTTCCTTCTGAGCAGGCTGAGTGAGACACGTGGATATACTCTATCTCTGTCTTCTACCTCTGCTGTTCCTTCTGAACAGGCTGAGTGAGACACGTGGATATACTCTATCTCTGTATTCTACCTATAATGTTCCTTCTGAGCAGGCTGAGTGAGGTGTAGATCAGACACGTGGATATACTCTATCTTTGTCTTCTACCTCTGCTGTTCCTTCTGAGCAGGCTGAGTGAGGTGTAGATCAGACACGTGGATATACTCTATCTCTGTCTTCGACCTCTGCTGCTCCTTCTGAACAGGCTTAGTGAAGTGTAAATCAGACACGTGGATATACTCTATCTCTGTCTTCTACCTCTGCTGTTCCTTCTGAGCAGGCTGAGTGAGACACGTGGATATACTCTATCTCTGTCGTCTACCTCTGCTGTTCCTTCTGAGCAGGCTGAGTGAGGTGTCGATCAGACACGTGTATATACTCTATCTCTGTCCTCTACCTCAGCTGTTCCTTCTGAGCAGGCTGAGTGAGACACGTGGATATACTCTATCTCTGTCTTCTACCTCTGCTGTTCCTTCTGAGCAGGCTGAGTGAGACACGTGGATATACTCTATCTCTGTATTCTACCTCTGCTGTTCCTTCTGAACAGGCTGAGTGAGACACGTGGATATACTCTATCTCTGTCTTCTACCTCTGCTGTTCCTTCTGAGCAGGTTGAGTGAGACACGTGGATATACTCTATCTCTGTCTTCTACCTATAATGTTCCTTCTGAGCAGGCTGAGTGAGGTGTAGATCAGACACGTGGATATACTCTATCTTTGTCTTCTACCTCTGCTGTTCCTTCTGAGCAGGCTGAGTGAGGTGTAGATCAGACACGTGGATATACTCTATCTCTGTCTTCGACCTCTGCTGCTCCTTCTGAGCATGCTGAGTGAGTTGTATATCAAACACGCGGATATACTCTATCTCTGTCTTCTACCTCTGCTGTTCCTTCTGAGCAGGCTGAGTGAGACACGTGGATAAACACTATCTCTGTCTTCTACCTCTGCTGTTCCTTCTGAGCAGGCTGAGTGAGACACGTGGATATACTCTATCTCTGTCTTCTACCTCTGCTGTTCCTTCAGAGCAGGCTGAGTGAGGTGTAGATCAGACACGTGGATATACTCTATCTCTGTCTTCTACCTCTGCTGTTCCTTCTGAGCAGGCTGAGTGAGACACGTGGATATACTCTATCTCTGTCTTCTACCTCTGCTGCTCCTTCTGAGCAAGCTGAGTGAGGTGTCGATCACACACGTGGATATACTTTATCTCTGTCTTCTACCTCTGCTGTTCATTATGAGCAGGCTGAGTGAGGTGTAGATCAGACACGTGGATATACTCTATCTCTATCTTCTACCTCTGCTTTTCCTTCTGAGCAGGCTGATAAGACACGGGGATATACTCTATCTCTGTCTTCTACCTCTGCTGTTCCTTCTGAGCAGGCTGAGTGAGGTGTAGATCAGACACGTGGATATACTCTTTATCTGTCTTCTACCTCTGCTGTTCCTTCTGAGCAGGCTGAGTGAGACACGTGGATATACTCTATATCTGTCTTCTACCTCTGCTCTTTCTTATGAACAGGCTGAGTGAGGTGTAGATCAGACACGTGGATATACTCTATCTCTGTCTTCTACCTCTGCTGTTCCTTCTGAGCAGGCTGAGTGAGACACGTGGATATACTCTATCTCTGTCGTCTACCTCTGCTGTTCCTTCTGAGCAGGCTGAGTGAGGTGTCGATCAGACACGTGTATATACTCTATCTCTGTCCTCTACCTCAGCTGTTCCTTCTGAGCAGGCTGAGTGAGACACGTGGATATACTCTATCTCTGTCTTCTACCTCTGCTGTTCCTTATGAGCAGGCTGAGTGAGGTGTCGATCACACACGTGGATATACTTTATCTCTGTCTTCTACCTCTGCTGTTCATTCTGAGCAGGCTGAGTGAGACACGTGGATATACTCTATCTCTGTCTTCTACCTCTGCTGTTCCTTCTGAGCAGGCTGAGTGAGACACGTGGATATACTCTATCTCTGTCTTCTACCTCTGCTGTTCCTTCTGAACAGGCTGAGTGAGACACGTGGATATACTCTATCTCTGTCTTCTACCTCTGCTGTTCCTTCTGAGCAGGCTGAGTGAGGTGTATATCAGACACGTGGATATACTATATATCTGTCTTGTACCTCTGCTGTTCCTTCTGAGCAGGTTGAGTGAGACACGTGGATATACTCTATCTCTGTCTTCTACCTATAATGTTCCTTCTGAGCAGGCTGAGTGAGGTGTAGATCAGACACGTGGATATACTCTATCTTTGTCTTCTACCTCTGCTGTTCCTTCTGAGCAGGCTGAGTGAGGTGTAGATCAGACACGTGGATATACTCTATCTCTGTCTTCGACCTCTGCTGCTCCTTCTGAGCATGCTGAGTGAGTTGTATATCAAACACGCGGATATACTCTATCTCTGTCTTCTACCTCTGCTGTTCCTTCTGAGCAGGCTGAGTGAGACACGTGGATAAACACTATCTCTGTCTTCTACCTCTGCTGTTCCTTCTGAGCAGGCTGAGTGAGACACGTGGATATACTCTATCTCTGTCTTCTACCTCTGCTGTTCCTTCAGAGCAGGCTGAGTGAGGTGTAGATCAGACACGTGGATATACTCTATCTCTGTCTTCTACCTCTGCTGTTCCTTCTGAGCAGGCTGAGTGAGACACGTGGATATACTCTATCTCTGTCTTCTACCTCTGCTGCTCCTTCTGAGCAAGCTGAGTGAGGTGTCGATCACACACGTGGATATACTTTATCTCTGTCTTCTACCTCTGCTGTTCATTATGAGCAGGCTGAGTGAGGTGTAGATCAGACACGTGGATATACTCTATCTCTATCTTCTACCTCTGCTTTTCCTTCTGAGCAGGCTGATAAGACACGGGGATATACTCTATCTCTGTCTTCTACCTCTGCTGTTCCTTCTGAGCAGGCTGAGTGAGGTGTAGATCAGACACGTGGATATACTCTTTATCTGTCTTCTACCTCTGCTGTTCCTTCTGAGCAGGCTGAGTGAGACACGTGGATATACTCTATATCTGTCTTCTACCTCTGCTCTTTCTTATGAACAGGCTGAGTGAGGTGTAGATCAGACACGTGGATATACTCTATCTCTGTCTTCTACCTCTGCTGTTCCTTCTGAGCAGGCTGAGTGAGACACGTGGATATACTCTATCTCTGTCGTCTACCTCTGCTGTTCCTTCTGAGCAGGCTGAGTGAGGTGTCGATCAGACACGTGTATATACTCTATCTCTGTCCTCTACCTCAGCTGTTCCTTCTGAGCAGGCTGAGTGAGACACGTGGATATACTCTATCTCTGTCTTCTACCTCTGCTGTTCCTTATGAGCAGGCTGAGTGAGGTGTCGATCACACACGTGGATATACTTTATCTCTGTCTTCTACCTCTGCTGTTCATTCTGAGCAGGCTGAGTGAGACACGTGGATATACTCTATCTCTGTCTTCTACCTCTGCTGTTCCTTCTGAGCAGGCTGAGTGAGACACGTGGATATACTCTATCTCTGTCTTCTACCTCTGCTGTTCCTTCTGAACAGGCTGAGTGAGACACGTGGATATACTCTATCTCTGTCTTCTACCTCTGCTGTTCCTTCTGAGCAGGCTGAGTGAGGTGTATATCAGACACGTGGATATACTATATATCTGTCTTGTACCTCTGCTGTTCCTTCTGAGCAGGTTGAGTGAGACACGTGGATATACTCTATCTCTGTCTTCTACCTATAATGTTCCTTCTGAGCAGGCTGAGTGAGGTGTAGATCAGACACGTGGATATACTCTATCTTTGTCTTCTACCTCTGCTGTTCCTTCTGAGCAGGCTGAGTGAGGTGTAGATCAGACACGTGGATATACTCTATCTCTGTCTTCGACCTCTGCTGCTCCTTCTGAGCATGCTGAGTGAGTTGTATATCAAACACGCGGATATACTCTATCTCTGTCTTCTACCTCTGCTGTTCCTTCTGAGCAGGCTGAGTGAGACACGTGGATAAACACTATCTCTGTCTTCTACCTCTGCTGTTCCTTCTGAGCAGGCTGAGTGAGACACGTGGATATACTCTATCTCTGTCTTCTACCTCTGCTGTTCCTTCAGAGCAGGCTGAGTGAGGTGTAGATCAGACACGTGGATATACTCTATCTCTGTCTTCTACCTCTGCTGTTCCTTCTGAGCAGGCTGAGTGAGACACGTGGATATACTCTATCTCTGTCTTCTACCTCTGCTGCTCCTTCTGAGCAAGCTGAGTGAGGTGTCGATCACACACGTGGATATACTTTATCTCTGTCTTCTACCTCTGCTGTTCATTATGAGCAGGCTGAGTGAGGTGTAGATCAGACACGTGGATATACTCTATCTCTATCTTCTACCTCTGCTTTTCCTTCTGAGCAGGCTGATAAGACACGGGGATATACTCTATCTCTGTCTTCTACCTCTGCTGTTCCTTCTGAGCAGGCTGAGTGAGGTGTAGATCAGACACGTGGATATACTCTTTATCTGTCTTCTACCTCTGCTGTTCCTTCTGAGCAGGCTGAGTGAGACACGTGGATATACTCTATATCTGTCTTCTACCTCTGCTCTTTCTTATGAACAGGCTGAGTGAGGTGTAGATCAGACACGTGGATATACTCTATCTCTGTCTTCTACCTCTGCTGTTCCTTCTGAGCAGGCTGAGTGAGGTGTAGATCAGACTCTTGGATATACTCTATCTCTGTCTTCTACCTCTGCTGTTCCTTCTGAGCAGACTGAGTGAGACACGTGGATATACTCTATCTTTGTCTTCTACCTCTGCTGTTCCTTCTGAGCAGGCTGAGTGAGACACGTGGATATACTCTATCTCTGTCTTCTACTTCTGCTGTTCCTTATGAACAGGCTGAGTGAGGTGTAGATCAGACACGTGGATATACTCTATATCTGTCTTATACCTCTGCTGTTCCTTATGAGCAGGCTGAGTGAGGTGTCGATCACACACGTGGATACACTTTATCTCTGTCTTCTACCTCTGCTGTTCATTCTGAGCAGGCTGAGTGAGGTGTAGATCAGACACGTGGATATACTCTATCTCTATCTTCTACCTCTGCTTTTCCTTCTGAGCAGGCTGATAAGACACGTGGATATACTCTATCTCTGTCTTCTACCTCTGCTGTTCCTTCTGAGCAGGCTGAGTGAGACACTTGGATATACTCTATCTTTGTCTTCTACCTCTGCTGTTCCTTCTGAGCAGGCTGAGTGAGGTGTCGATCAGACACGTGGATATACTCTATCTCTGTCTTCTACCTCTGCTGTTCCTTCTGAGCAGGCTGAGTGAGGTGTAGATCAGACACGTGGATATACTCTATCTCTATCTTCTACATCTGCTGTTCCTTCTGAGCAGGCTGAGTGAGACACGTGGATATACTCTATCTCTGTATTCTACCTCTGCTGTTCATTGTGAGCAGGCTGAGTGAGGTGTAGATCAGACACGTGGATATACTCTCTCACTGTCTTCTACCTCTGCTGTTCCTTCTGAGCAGGCTGAGTGAGACACGTGGATATACTCTATCTCTGTCTTCTACCTCTGCTGTTTCTTCTGAACAGGCTGAGTGAGACACGTGGATATACTCTATCTCTGTCTTCTACCTCTGCTGTTCCTTCTGAGCAGGCTGAGTGAGGTGTAGATCAGACACGTGGATATACTATATCTCTGTATTGTACCTCTGCTGTTCCTTCTGAGCAGGCTGAGTGAGACACGTGGATATACTCTATCTCTGTCTTCTACCTCTGCTGTTCTTTCTGAGCAGGCTGAGTGAGGTGTAGATCAGACACGTGGATATACTCTATCTTTGTCTTCTACCTCTGCTGTTCCTTCTGAGCAGGCTGAGTTAGGTGTAAATCAGACACATGGATATACTCTATCTCTGTCTTCTACCTCTGCTGCTCATCCTGAGCAGGCTGAGTGAGGTGTATATCAGACACGCGGATATACTCTATCTCTGTCTTCTACCTCTGCTGTTGCTTCTGAGCAGGCTGAGTGAGACACGTAGATAAACACTATCTCTGTCTGCTACCTCTGCTGTTCCTTCTGATCAGGCTGAGAGAGACAAGTGGATATACTCTATATCTGTCTTCTACCTCTGCTGTTCCTTCTGAGCAGGCTGAGTGAGGTGTAGATCAGACACGTGGATATACTCTATCTCTGTATTCTAGCTCTGCTGTTCCTTCTGAGCAGGCTGAGTGAGACACGTGGATATACTCTATCTCTGTATTCTACCTCTGCAGTTCCTTCTAAGCAGGCTGAGAGAGGTGTCGATCACACACGTGGATACACTTTATCTCTGTCTTCTACCTCTGCTGTTCATTCTGAGCAGGCTGAGTGAGGTGTAGATCAGACACGTGGATATACTCTATCTCTATCTTCTACCTCTGCTTTTCCTTCTGAGCAGGCTGATAAGACACGTGGATATACTCTATCTCTGTCTTCTACCTCTGCTGTTCCTTCTGAGCAGGCTGAGTGAGACACTTGGATATACTCTATCTTTGTCTTCTACCTCTGCTGTTCCTTCTGAGCAGGCTGAGTGAGGTGTCGATCAGACACGTGGATATACTCTATCTCTGTCTTCTACCTCTGCTGTTCCTTCTGAGCAGGCTGAGTGAGGTGTAGATCAGACACGTGGATATACTCTATCTCTATCTTCTACATCTGCTGTTCCTTCTGAGCAGGCTGAGTGAGACACGTGGATATACTCTATCTCTGTATTCTACCTCTGCTGTTCATTGTGAGCAGGCTGAGTGAGGTGTAGATCAGACACGTGGATATACTCTCTCTCTGTCTTCTACCTCTGCTGTTCCTTCTGAGCAGGCTGAGTGAGACACGTGGATATACTCTATCTCTGTCTTCTACCTCTGCTGTTCCTTCTGAACAGGCTGAGTGAGACACGTGGATATACTCTATCTCTGTCTTCTACCTCTGCTGTTCCTTCTGAGCAGGCTGAGTGAGGTGTAGATCAGACACGTGGATATACTATATCTCTGTATTGTACCTCTGCTGTTCCTTCTGAGCAGGCTGAGTGAGACACGTGGATATACTCTATCTCTGTCTTCTACCTCTGCTGTTCTTTCTGAGCAGGCTGAGTGAGGTGTAGATCAGACACGTGGATATACTCTATCTTTGTCTTCTACCTCTGCTGTTCCTTCTGAGCAGGCTGAGTGAGGTGTAAATCAGACACGTGGATATACTCTATCTCTGTCTTCTACCTCTGCTGCTCATCCTGAGCAGGCTGAGTGAGGTGTATATCAGACACGCGGATATACTCTATCTCTGTCTTCTACCTCTGCTGTTCCTTCTGAGCAGGCTGAGTGAGACACGTAGATAAACACTATATCTGTCTGCTACCTCTGCTGTTCCTTCTGATCAGGCTGAGAGAGACAAGTGGATATACTCTATATCTGTCTTCTACCTCTGCTGTTCCTTCTGAGCAGGCTGAGTGAGGTGTAGATCAGACACGTGGATATACTCTATCTCTGTATTCTAGCTCTGCTGTTCCTTCTGAGCAGGCTGAGTGAGACACGTGGATATACTCTATCTCTGTATTCTACATCTGCTGTTCCTTCTAAGCAGGCTGAGAGAGGTGTAGATCAGACACGTGGATATACTCTATCTCTGTCTTCTACTTCTGCTGTTACTTCTGAGCAGGCTGAGTGAGACACGTGGATATACTCTGTCTCTGTCTTCTACCTCTGCTGTTCCTTCTGAGCAGGCTGATAAGACACGTGGATATACTCTATCTCTGTCTTCTACCTCTGCTGTTCCTTCTGAGCAGGCTGAGTGGGGTGTAGATCAGACACGTGGATATACTCTATCTCTGTCTTCTACCTCTGTTGTTCCTTCTGAGCAGGCTGAGTGAGGTGTAGATCAGACACGTGGATACACTCTATCTATGTCTTCTACCTCTGCTGTTCCTTCTGAGTAGACTGAGTGAGACACGTGGATATACTCTATCTTTGTCTTCTACCTCTGTTGTTCCTTCTGAGCAGGCTGAGTGAGGTGTAGATCATACTCTTGGATATACTCTATCTCTGTCTTCTACCTCTGCTGTTCCTTCTGAGCAGACTGAGTGAGACACGTGGATATACTCTATCTCTGTCTTCTACCTCTGCTGTTTCTTATGAACAGGCTGAGTGAGGTGTAGATCAGACACGTGGATATACTCTATCTCTGTCTTCTACCTCTGCTGTTCCTTCGGAGCAGGCTGAGTGAGAC
Organism: Crossaster papposus; assembly: GCA_037893245.1. Classification (NCBI taxonomy): domain Eukaryota; kingdom Metazoa; phylum Echinodermata; class Asteroidea; order Velatida; family Solasteridae; genus Crossaster; species Crossaster papposus. The sequence continues at coordinate 106,626 of JBAIAA010000865.1, forward strand.
ACTTGGATATACGCTATCTTTGTCTTCTACCTCTGCTGTTCCTTCTGAGCAGGCTGAGTGAGGTGTCGATCAGACACGTGGATATACTCTATCTCTGTCTTCTACCTCTGCTGTTCCTTCTGAGCAGGCTGAGTGAGGTGTAGATCAGACACGTGGATATACTCTATCTCTATCTTCTACATCTGCTGTTCCTTCTGAGCAGGCTGAGTGAGACACGTGGATATACTCTATCTCTGTATTCTACCTCTGCTGTTCATTGTGAGCAGGCTGAGTGAGGTGTAGATCAGACACGTGGATATACTCTCTCTCTGTCTTCTACCTCTGCTGTTCCTTCTGAGCAGGCTGAGTGAGACACGTGGATATACTCTATCTCTGTCTTCTACCTCTGCTGTTCCTTCTGAGCAGGCTGAGTGAGGTGTATATCAGACACGTGGATATACTATATCTCTGTATTGTACCTCTGCTGTTCCTTCTGAGCAGGCTGAGTGAGACACGTGGATATACTCTATCTCTGTCTTCTACCTCTGCTGTTCTTTCTGAGCAGGCTGAGTGAGGTGTAAATCAGACACGTGGATATACTCTATCTCTGTCTTCTACCTCTGCTGCTCATCCTGAGCAGGCTGAGTGAGGTGTATATCAGACACGCGGATATACTCTATCTCTGTCTTCTACCTCTGCTGTTCCTTCTGAGCAGGCTGAGTGAGACACGTGGATATACTCTATCTCTGTCTTCTACCTCTGCTGTTCCTTCTGAGCAGGCTGAGTGAGGTGTATATCAGACACGCGGATATACTCTATCTCTGTCTTCTACCTCTGCTGTTCCTTCTGAGCAGGCTGAGTGAGACACGTGGATATACTCTATCTCTGTCTTCTACCTCTGCTGTTCCTTCTGAACAGGCTGAGTGAGACACGTGGATATACTCTATCTCTCTCTTCTACCTCTGCTGTTCCTTCTGAGCAGGCTGAGTGAGGTGTAGATCAGACACGTGGATATACTATATCTCTGTATTGTACCTCTGCTGTTCCTTCTGAGCAGGCTGAGTGAGACACGTGGATATACTCTATCTCTGTCTTCTACCGATGCTGTTCTTTCTGAGCAGGCAGGGTGAGGTGTAGATCAGACACGTGGATATACTCTATCTTTGTCTTCTACCTCTGCTGTTCCTTCTGAGCAGGCTGAGTGAGGTGTAAATCAGACACGTGGATATACTCTATCTCTGTCTTCTACCTCTGCTGCTCATCCTGAGCAGGCTGAGTGAGGTGTATATCAGACACGCGGATATACTCTATCTCTGTCTTCTACCTCTGCTGTTCCTTCTGAGCAGGCTGAGTGAGACACGTAGATAAACACTATCTCTGTCTGCTACCTCTGCTGTTCCTTCTGATCAGGCTGAGAGAGACAAGTGGATATATTCTATATCTGTCTTCTACCTCTGCTGTTCCTTCTGAGCAGGCTGAGTGAGGTGTAGATCAGACACGTGGATATACTCTATCTCTGTCTTCTAGCTCTGCTGTTCCTTCTGAGCAGGCTGAGTGAGACACGTGGATATACTCTATCTCTGTATTCTACCTCTGCTGTTCCTTCTAAGCAGGCTGAGAGAGGTGTAGATCATACACGTGGATATACTCTATCTCTGTCTTCTACTTCTGCTGTTACTTCTGAGCAGGCTGAGTGAGACACGTGGATATACTCTGTCTCTGTCTTCTACCTCTGCTGTTCCTTCTGAGCAGGCTGATAAGACACGTGGATATACTCTATCTCTGTCTTCTACCTCTGCTGTTCCTTCTGAGCAGGCTGAGTGGGGTGTAGATCAGACACGTGGATATACTCTATCTCTGTCTTCTACCTCTGTTGTTCCTTCTGAGCAGGCTGAGTGAGGTGTAGATCAGACACGTGGATACACTCTATCTATGTCTTCTACCTCTGCTGTTCCTTCTGAGTAGACTGAGTGAGACACGTGGATATACTCTATCTTTGTCTTCTACCTCTGTTGTTCCTTCTGAGCAGGCTGAGTGAGGTGTAGATCATACTCTTGGATATACTCTATCTCTGTCTTCTACCTCTGCTGTTCCTTCTGAGCAGACTGAGTGAGACACGTGGATATACTCTATCTCTGTCTTCTACCTCTGCTGTTTCTTATGAACAGGCTGAGTGAGGTGTAGATCAGACACGTGGATATACTCTATCTCTGTCTTCTACCTCTGCTGTTCCTTCTGAGCAGGCTGAGTGAGGTGTAGATCAGACACGTGGATATACTATATCTCTGTATTGTACCTCTGCTGTTCCTTCTGAGCAGGCTGAGTGAGACACGTGGATATACTCTATCTCTGTCTTCTACCTCTGCTGTTCTTTCTGAGCAGGCTGAGTGAGGTGTAGATCAGACACGTGGATATACTCTATCTTTGTCTTCTACCTCTGCTGTTCCTTCTGAGCAGGCTGAGTGAGGTGTAAATCAGACACGTGGATATACTCTATCTCTGTCTTCTACCTCTGCTGCTCATCCTGAGCAGGCTGAGTGAGGTGTATATCAGACACGCGGATATACTCTATCTCTGTCTTCTACCTCTGCTGTTCCTTCTGAGCAGGCTGAGTGAGACACGTAGATAAACACTATATCTGTCTGCTACCTCTGCTGTTCCTTCTGATCAGGCTGAGAGAGACAAGTGGATATACTCTATATCTGTCTTCTACCTCTGCTGTTCCTTCTGAGCAGGCTGAGTGAGGTGTAGATCAGACACGTGGATATACTCTATCTCTGTATTCTAGCTCTGCTGTTCCTTCTGAGCAGGCTGAGTGAGACACGTGGATATACTCTATCTCTGTATTCTACATCTGCTGTTCCTTCTAAGCAGGCTGAGAGAGGTGTAGATCAGACACGTGGATATACTCTATCTCTGTCTTCTACTTCTGCTGTTACTTCTGAGCAGGCTGAGTGAGACACGTGGATATACTCTGTCTCTGTCTTCTACCTCTGCTGTTCCTTCTGAGCAGGCTGATAAGACACGTGGATATACTCTATCTCTGTCTTCTACCTCTGCTGTTCCTTCTGAGCAGGCTGAGTGGGGTGTAGATCAGACACGTGGATATACTCTATCTCTGTCTTCTACCTCTGTTGTTCCTTCTGAGCAGGCTGAGTGAGGTGTAGATCAGACACGTGGATACACTCTATCTATGTCTTCTACCTCTGCTGTTCCTTCTGAGTAGACTGAGTGAGACACGTGGATATACTCTATCTCTGTCTTCTACCTCTGCTGTTTCTTATGAACAGGCTGAGTGAGGTGTAGATCAGACACGTGGATATACTCTATCTCTGTCTTCTACCTCTGCTGTTCCTTCGGAGCAGGCTGAGTGAGACACTTGGATATACGCTATCTTTGTCTTCTACCTCTGCTGTTCCTTCTGAGCAGGCTGAGTGAGGTGTCGATCAGACACGTGGATATACTCTATCTCTGTCTTCTACCTCTGCTGTTCCTTCTGAGCAGGCTGAGTGAGGTGTAGATCAGACACGTGGATATACTCTATCTCTATCTTCTACATCTGCTGTTCCTTCTGAGCAGGCTGAGTGAGACACGTGGATATACTCTATCTCTGTATTCTACCTCTGCTGTTCATTGTGAGCAGGCTGAGTGAGGTGTAGATCAGACACGTGGATATACTCTCTCTCTGTCTTCTACCTCTGCTGTTCCTTCTGAGCAGGCTGAGTGAGACACGTGGATATACTCTATCTCTGTCTTCTACCTCTGCTGTTCCTTCTGAGCAGGCTGAGTGAGGTGTATATCAGACACGTGGATATACTATATCTCTGTATTGTACCTCTGCTGTTCCTTCTGAGCAGGCTGAGTGAGACACGTGGATATACTCTATCTCTGTCTTCTACCTCTGCTGTTCTTTCTGAGCAGGCTGAGTGAGGTGTAAATCAGACACGTGGATATACTCTATCTCTGTCTTCTACCTCTGCTGCTCATCCTGAGCAGGCTGAGTGAGGTGTATATCAGACACGCGGATATACTCTATCTCTGTCTTCTACCTCTGCTGTTCCTTCTGAGCAGGCTGAGTGAGACACGTGGATATACTCTATCTCTGTCTTCTACCTCTGCTGTTCCTTCTGAGCAGGCTGAGTGAGGTGTATATCAGACACGCGGATATACTCTATCTCTGTCTTCTACCTCTGCTGTTCCTTCTGAGCAGGCTGAGTGAGACACGTGGATATACTCTATCTCTGTCTTCTACCTCTGCTGTTCCTTCTGAACAGGCTGAGTGAGACACGTGGATATACTCTATCTCTCTCTTCTACCTCTGCTGTTCCTTCTGAGCAGGCTGAGTGAGGTGTAGATCAGACACGTGGATATACTATATCTCTGTATTGTACCTCTGCTGTTCCTTCTGAGCAGGCTGAGTGAGACACGTGGATATACTCTATCTCTGTCTTCTACCGATGCTGTTCTTTCTGAGCAGGCAGGGTGAGGTGTAGATCAGACACGTGGATATACTCTATCTTTGTCTTCTACCTCTGCTGTTCCTTCTGAGCAGGCTGAGTGAGGTGTAAATCAGACACGTGGATATACTCTATCTCTGTCTTCTACCTCTGCTGCTCATCCTGAGCAGGCTGAGTGAGGTGTATATCAGACACGCGGATATACTCTATCTCTGTCTTCTACCTCTGCTGTTCCTTCTGAGCAGGCTGAGTGAGACACGTAGATAAACACTATCTCTGTCTGCTACCTCTGCTGTTCCTTCTGATCAGGCTGAGAGAGACAAGTGGATATATTCTATATCTGTCTTCTACCTCTGCTGTTCCTTCTGAGCAGGCTGAGTGAGGTGTAGATCAGACACGTGGATATACTCTATCTCTGTCTTCTAGCTCTGCTGTTCCTTCTGAGCAGGCTGAGTGAGACACGTGGATATACTCTATCTCTGTATTCTACCTCTGCTGTTCCTTCTAAGCAGGCTGAGAGAGGTGTAGATCATACACGTGGATATACTCTATCTCTGTCTTCTACTTCTGCTGTTACTTCTGAGCAGGCTGAGTGAGACACGTGGATATACTCTGTCTCTGTCTTCTACCTCTGCTGTTCCTTCTGAGCAGGCTGATAAGACACGTGGATATACTCTATCTCTGTCTTCTACCTCTGCTGTTCCTTCTGAGCAGGCTGAGTGGGGTGTAGATCAGACACGTGGATATACTCTATCTCTGTCTTCTACCTCTGTTGTTCCTTCTGAGCAGGCTGAGTGAGGTGTAGATCAGACACGTGGATACACTCTATCTATGTCTTCTACCTCTGCTGTTCCTTCTGAGTAGACTGAGTGAGACACGTGGATATACTCTATCTTTGTCTTCTACCTCTGTTGTTCCTTCTGAGCAGGCTGAGTGAGGTGTAGATCATACTCTTGGATATACTCTATCTCTGTCTTCTACCTCTGCTGTTCCTTCTGAGCAGACTGAGTGAGACACGTGGATATACTCTATCTCTGTCTTCTACCTCTGCTGTTTCTTATGAACAGGCTGAGTGAGGTGTAGATCAGACACGTGGATATACTCTATCTCTGTCTTCTACCTCTGCTGTTCCTTCTGAGCAGGCTGAGTGAGGTGTAGATCAGACACGTGGATATACTATATCTCTGTATTGTACCTCTGCTGTTCCTTCTGAGCAGGCTGAGTGAGACACGTGGATATACTCTATCTCTGTCTTCTACCTCTGCTGTTCTTTCTGAGCAGGCTGAGTGAGGTGTAGATCAGACACGTGGATATACTCTATCTTTGTCTTCTACCTCTGCTGTTCCTTCTGAGCAGGCTGAGTGAGGTGTAAATCAGACACGTGGATATACTCTATCTCTGTCTTCTACCTCTGCTGCTCATCCTGAGCAGGCTGAGTGAGGTGTATATCAGACACGCGGATATACTCTATCTCTGTCTTCTACCTCTGCTGTTCCTTCTGAGCAGGCTGAGTGAGACACGTAGATAAACACTATATCTGTCTGCTACCTCTGCTGTTCCTTCTGATCAGGCTGAGAGAGACAAGTGGATATACTCTATATCTGTCTTCTACCTCTGCTGTTCCTTCTGAGCAGGCTGAGTGAGGTGTAGATCAGACACGTGGATATACTCTATCTCTGTATTCTAGCTCTGCTGTTCCTTCTGAGCAGGCTGAGTGAGACACGTGGATATACTCTATCTCTGTATTCTACATCTGCTGTTCCTTCTAAGCAGGCTGAGAGAGGTGTAGATCAGACACGTGGATATACTCTATCTCTGTCTTCTACTTCTGCTGTTACTTCTGAGCAGGCTGAGTGAGACACGTGGATATACTCTGTCTCTGTCTTCTACCTCTGCTGTTCCTTCTGAGCAGGCTGATAAGACACGTGGATATACTCTATCTCTGTCTTCTACCTCTGCTGTTCCTTCTGAGCAGGCTGAGTGGGGTGTAGATCAGACACGTGGATATACTCTATCTCTGTCTTCTACCTCTGTTGTTCCTTCTGAGCAGGCTGAGTGAGGTGTAGATCAGACACGTGGATACACTCTATCTATGTCTTCTACCTCTGCTGTTCCTTCTGAGTAGACTGAGTGAGACACGTGGATATACTCTATCTTTGTCTTCTACCTCTGTTGTTCCTTCTGAGCAGGCTGAGTGAGGTGTAGATCATACTCTTGGATATACTCTATCTCTGTCTTCTACCTCTGCTGTTCCTTCTGAGCAGACTGAGTGAGACACGTGGATATACTCTATCTCTGTCTTCTACCTCTGCTGTTTCTTATGAACAGGCTGAGTGAGGTGTAGATCAGACACGTGGATATACTCTATCTCTGTCTTCTACCTCTGCTGTTCCTTCGGAGCAGGCTGAGTGAGACACTTGGATATACGCTATCTTTGTCTTCTACCTCTGCTGTTCCTTCTGAGCAGGCTGAGTGAGGTGTCGATCAGACACGTGGATATACTCTATCTCTGTCTTCTACCTCTGCTGTTCCTTCTGAGCAGGCTGAGTGAGGTGTAGATCAGACACGTGGATATACTCTATCTCTATCTTCTACATCTGCTGTTCCTTCTGAGCAGGCTGAGTGAGACACGTGGATATACTCTATCTCTGTATTCTACCTCTGCTGTTCATTGTGAGCAGGCTGAGTGAGGTGTAGATCAGACACGTGGATATACTCTCTCTCTGTCTTCTACCTCTGCTGTTCCTTCTGAGCAGGCTGAGTGAGACACGTGGATATACTCTATCTCTGTCTTCTACCTCTGCTGTTCCTTCTGAGCAGGCTGAGTGAGGTGTATATCAGACACGTGGATATACTATATCTCTGTATTGTACCTCTGCTGTTCCTTCTGAGCAGGCTGAGTGAGACACGTGGATATACTCTATCTCTGTCTTCTACCTCTGCTGTTCTTTCTGAGCAGGCTGAGTGAGGTGTAAATCAGACACGTGGATATACTCTATCTCTGTCTTCTACCTCTGCTGCTCATCCTGAGCAGGCTGAGTGAGGTGTATATCAGACACGCGGATATACTCTATCTCTGTCTTCTACCTCTGCTGTTCCTTCTGAGCAGGCTGAGTGAGACACGTGGATATACTCTATCTCTGTCTTCTACCTCTGCTGTTCCTTCTGAGCAGGCTGAGTGAGGTGTATATCAGACACGCGGATATACTCTATCTCTGTCTTCTACCTCTGCTGTTCCTTCTGAGCAGGCTGAGTGAGACACGTGGATATACTCTATCTCTGTCTTCTACCTCTGCTGTTCCTTCTGAACAGGCTGAGTGAGACACGTGGATATACTCTATCTCTCTCTTCTACCTCTGCTGTTCCTTCTGAGCAGGCTGAGTGAGGTGTAGATCAGACACGTGGATATACTATATCTCTGTATTGTACCTCTGCTGTTCCTTCTGAGCAGGCTGAGTGAGACACGTGGATATACTCTATCTCTGTCTTCTACCGATGCTGTTCTTTCTGAGCAGGCAGGGTGAGGTGTAGATCAGACACGTGGATATACTCTATCTTTGTCTTCTACCTCTGCTGTTCCTTCTGAGCAGGCTGAGTGAGGTGTAAATCAGACACGTGGATATACTCTATCTCTGTCTTCTACCTCTGCTGCTCATCCTGAGCAGGCTGAGTGAGGTGTATATCAGACACGCGGATATACTCTATCTCTGTCTTCTACCTCTGCTGTTCCTTCTGAGCAGGCTGAGTGAGACACGTAGATAAACACTATCTCTGTCTGCTACCTCTGCTGTTCCTTCTGATCAGGCTGAGAGAGACAAGTGGATATATTCTATATCTGTCTTCTACCTCTGCTGTTCCTTCTGAGCAGGCTGAGTGAGGTGTAGATCAGACACGTGGATATACTCTATCTCTGTCTTCTAGCTCTGCTGTTCCTTCTGAGCAGGCTGAGTGAGACACGTGGATATACTCTATCTCTGTATTCTACCTCTGCTGTTCCTTCTAAGCAGGCTGAGAGAGGTGTAGATCATACACGTGGATATACTCTATCTCTGTCTTCTACTTCTGCTGTTACTTCTGAGCAGGCTGAGTGAGACACGTGGATATACTCTGTCTCTGTCTTCTACCTCTGCTGTTCCTTCTGAGCAGGCTGATAAGACACGTGGATATACTCTATCTCTGTCTTCTACCTCTGCTGTTCCTTCTGAGCAGGCTGAGTGGGGTGTAGATCAGACACGTGGATATACTCTATCTCTGTCTTCTACCTCTGTTGTTCCTTCTGAGCAGGCTGAGTGAGGTGTAGATCAGACACGTGGATACACTCTATCTATGTCTTCTACCTCTGCTGTTCCTTCTGAGTAGACTGAGTGAGACACGTGGATATACTCTATCTTTGTCTTCTACCTCTGTTGTTCCTTCTGAGCAGGCTGAGTGAGGTGTAGATCATACTCTTGGATATACTCTATCTCTGTCTTCTACCTCTGCTGTTCCTTCTGAGCAGACTGAGTGAGACACGTGGATATACTCTATCTCTGTCTTCTACCTCTGCTGTTTCTTATGAACAGGCTGAGTGAGGTGTAGATCAGACACGTGGATATACTCTATCTCTGTCTTCTACCTCTGCTGTTCCTTCGGAGCAGGCTGAGTGAGACACTTGGATATACGCTATCTTTGTCTTCTACCTCTGCTGTTCCTTCTGAGCAGGCTGAGTGAGGTGTCGATCAGACACGTGGATATACTCTATCTCTGTCTTCTACCTCTGCTGTTCCTTCTGAGCAGGCTGAGTGAGGTGTAGATCAGACACGTGGATATACTCTATCTCTATCTTCTACATCTGCTGTTCCTTCTGAGCAGGCTGAGTGAGACACGTGGATATACTCTATCTCTGTATTCTACCTCTGCTGTTCATTGTGAGCAGGCTGAGTGAGGTGTAGATCAGACACGTGGATATACTCTCTCTCTGTCTTCTACCTCTGCTGTTCCTTCTGAGCAGGCTGAGTGAGACACGTGGATATACTCTATCTCTGTCTTCTACCTCTGCTGTTCCTTCTGATCAGGCTGAGTGAGGTGTAGATCAGACACGTGGATATACTATATCTCTGTATTGTACCTCTGCTGTTCCTTCTGAGCAGGCTGAGTGATACACGTGGATATACTCTATCTCTGTCTTCTACCTCTGATGTTCTTTCCGAGCAGGCTGAGTGAGGTGTAGATCAGACAAGTGGATATACTCTATCTTTGTCTTCTACCTCTGCTGTTCCTTCTGAGCAGGCTGAGTGAGGTGTAAATCAGACACGTGGATATACTCTATCTCTGTCTTCTACCTCTGCTGCTCATCCTGAGCAGGCTGAGTGAGGTGTATATCAGACACGCGGATATACTCTATCTCTGTCTTCTACCTCTGCTGTTCCTTCTGAGCAGGCTGAGTGAGACACGTGGATATACTCTATCTCTGTCTTCTACCTCTGCTGTTCCTTCTGAGCAGGCTGAGTGAGGTGTATATCAGACACGCGGATATACTCTATCTCTGTCTTCTACCTCTGCTGTTCCTTCTGAGCAGGCTGAATGAGGTGTATATCAGACACGCGGATATACTCTATCTCTGTCTTCTACCTCTGCTGTTCCTTCTGAGCAGGCTGAGTGAGACACGTGGATATACTCTATCTCTGTCTTCTACCTCTGCTGTTCCTTCTGAACAGGCTGAGTGAGACACGTGGATATACTCTATCTCTGTCTTCTACCTCTGCTGTTCCTTCTGAGCAGGCTGAGTGAGGTGTAGATCAGACACGTGGATATACTATATCTCTGTATTGTACCTCTGCTGTTCCTTCTGAGCAGGCTGAGTGAGACACGTGGATATACTCTATCTCTGTCTTCTACCTCTGCTGTTCTTTCTGAGCAGGCTGAGTGAGGTGTAGATCAGACACGTGGATATACTCTATCTTTGTCTTCTACCTCTGCTGTTCCTTCTGAGCAGGCTGAGTGAGGTGTAAATCAGACACGTGGATATACTCTATCTCTGTCTTCTACCTCTGCTGCTCATCCTGAGCAGGCTGAGTGAGGTGTATATCAGACACGCGGATATACTCTATCTCTGTCTTCTACCTCTGCTGTTCCTTCTGAGCAGGCTGAGTGAGACACGTAGATAAACACTATCTCTGTCTGCTACCTCTGCTGTTCCTTCTGATCAGGCTGAGAGAGACAAGTGGATATACTCTATATCTGTCTTCTACCTCTGCTGTTCCTTCTGAGCAGGCTGAGTGAGGTGTAGATCAGACACGTGGATATACTCTATCTCTGTCTTCTAGCTCTGCTGTTCCTTCTGAGCAGGCTGAGTGAGACACGTGGATATACTCTATCTCTGTATTCTACCTCTGCTGTTCCTTCTAAGCAGGCTGAGAGAGGTGTAGATCAGACACGTGGATATACTCTATCTCTGTCTTCTACTTTTGCTGTTACTTCTGAGCAGGCTGAGTGAGACACGTGGATATACTCTGTCTCTGTCTTCTACCTCTGCTGTTCCTTCTGAGCAGGCTGATAAGACACGTGGATATACTCTATCTCTGTCTTCTACCTCTGCTGTTCCTTCTGAGCAGGCTGAGTGGGGTGTAGATCAGACACGTGGATATACTCTATCTCTGTCTTCTACCTCTGTTGTTCCTTCTGAGCAGGCTGAGTGAGGTGTAGATCAGACACGTGGATACACTCTATCTATGTCTTCTATCTCTGCTGTTCCTTCTGAGTAGACTGAGTGAGACACGTGGATATACTCTATCTTTGTCTTCTACCTCTGTTGTTCCTTCTGAGCAGGCTGAGTGAGGTGTAAATCATACTCTTGGATATACTCTATCTCTGTCTTCTACCTCTGCTGTTCCTTCTGAGCAGACTGAGTGAGACACGTGGATATACTCTATCTCTGTCTTCTACCTCTGCTGTTTCTTATGAACAGGCTGAGTGAGGTGTAGATCAGACACGTGGATATACTCTATCTCTGTCTTCTACCTCTGCTGTTCCTTCGGAGCAGGCTGAGTGAGACACTTGGATATACGCTATCTTTGTCTTCTACCTCTGCTGTTCCTTCTGAGCAGGCTGAGTGAGGTGTCGATCAGACACGTGGATATACTCTATCTCTGTCTTCTACCTCTGCTGTTCCTTCTGAGCAGGCTGAGTGAGGTGTAGATCAGACACGTGGATATACTATATCTCTGTATTGTACCTCTGCTGTTCCTTCTGAGCAGGCTGAGTGAGACACGTGGATATACTCTATCTCTGTCTTCTACCTCTGCTGTTCTTTCTGAGCAGGCTGAGTGAGGTGTAGATCAGACAAGTGGATATACTCTATCTTTGTCTTCTACCTCTGCTGTTCCTTCTGAGCAGGCTGAGTGAGGTGTAAATCAGACACGTGGATATACTCTATCTCTGTCTTCTACCTCTGCTGCTCATCCTGAGCAGGCTGAGTGAGGTGTATATCAGACACGCGGATATACTCTATCTCTGTCTTCTACCTCTGCTGTTCCTTCTGAGCAGGCTGAGTGAGACACGTGGATATACTCTATCTCTGTCTTCTACCTCTGCTGTTCCTTCTGAGCAGGCTGAGTGAGGTGTATATCAGACACGCGGATATACTCTATCTCTGTCTTCTACCTCTGCTGTTCCTTCTGAGCAGGCTGAGTGAGGTGTATATCAGACACGCGGATATACTCTATCTCTGTCTTCTACCTCTGCTGTTCCTTCTGAGCAGGCTGAGTGAGACACGTGGGTGTACTCTATCTCTGTCTTCTACCTCTGCTGTTCCTTCTGAACAGGCTGAGTGAGACACGTGGATATACTCTATCTCTGTCTTCTACCTCTGCTGTTCCTTCTGAGCAGGCTGAGTGAGGTGTAGATCAGACACGTGGATATACTATATCTCTGTATTGTACCTCTGCTGTTCCTTCTGAGCAGGCTGAGTGAGACACGTGGATATACTCTATCTCTGTCTTCTACCTCTGCTGTTCTTTCTGAGCAGGCTGAGTGAGGTGTAGATCAGACACGTGGATATACTCTATCTTTGTCTTCTACCTCTGCTGTTCCTTCTGAGCAGGCTGAGTGAGGTGTAAATCAGACACGTGGATATACTCTATCTCTGTCTTCTACCTCTGCTGCTCATCCTGAGCAGGCTGAGTGAGGTGTATATCAGACACGCGGATATACTCTATCTCTGTCTTCTACCTCTGCTGTTCCTTCTGAGCAGGCTGAGTGAGACACGTAGATAAACACTATCTCTGTCTGCTACCTCTGCTGTTCCTTCTGATCAGGCTGAGAGAGACAAGTGGATATACTCTATATCTGTCTTCTACCTCTGCTGTTCCTTCTGAGCAGGCTGAGTGAGGTGTAGATCAGACACGTGGATATACTCTATCTCTGTCTTCTAGCTCTGCTGTTCCTTCTGAGCAGGCTGAGTGAGACACGTGGATATACTCTATCTCTGTATTCTACCTCTGCTGTTCCTTCTAAGCAGGCTGAGAGAGGTGTAGATCAGACACGTGGATATACTCTATCTCTGTCTTCTACTTTTGCTGTTACTTCTGAGCAGGCTGAGTGAGACACGTGGATATACTCTGTCTCTGTCTTCTACCTCTGCTGTTCCTTCTGAGCAGGCTGATAAGACACGTGGATATACTCTATCTCTGTCTTCTACCTCTGCTGTTCCTTCTGAGCAGGCTGAGTGGGGTGTAGATCAGACACGTGGATATACTCTATCTCTGTCTTCTACCTCTGTTGTTCCTTCTGAGCAGGCTGAGTGAGGTGTAGATCAGACACGTGGATACACTCTATCTATGTCTTCTATCTCTGCTGTTCCTTCTGAGTAGACTGAGTGAGACACGTGGATATACTCTATCTTTGTCTTCTACCTCTGTTGTTCCTTCTGAGCAGGCCGAGTGAGACACGTGGATATACTCTATCTCTGTCTTCTACCTCTGCTGTTTCTTATGAACAGGCTGAGTGAGGTGTAGATCAGACACGTGGATATACTCTATCTCTGTCTTCTACCTCTGCTGTTCCTTCGGAGCAGGCTGAGTGAGACACTTGGATATACGCTATCTTTGTCTTCTACCTCTGCTGTTCCTTCTGAGCAGGCTGAGTGAGGTGTCGATCAGACACGTGGATATACTCTATCTCTGTCTTCTACCTCTGCTGTTCCTTCTGAGCAGGCTGAGTGAGGTGTAGATCAGACACGTGGATATACTATATCTCTGTATTGTACCTCTGCTGTTCCTTCTGAGCAGGCTGAGTGAGACACGTGGATATACTCTATCTCTGTCTTCTACCTCTGCTGTTCTTTCTGAGCAGGCTGAGTGAGGTGTAGATCAGACAAGTGGATATACTCTATCTTTGTCTTCTACCTCTGCTGTTCCTTCTGAGCAGGCTGAGTGAGGTGTAAATCAGACACGTGGATATACTCTATCTCTGTCTTCTACCTCTGCTGCTCATCCTGAGCAGGCTGAGTGAGGTGTATATCAGACACGCGGATATACTCTATCTCTGTCTTCTACCTCTGCTGTTCCTTCTGAGCAGGCTGAGTGAGACACGTGGATATACTCTATCTCTGTCTTCTACCTCTGCTGTTCCTTCTGAGCAGGCTGAGTGAGGTGTATATCAGACACGCGGATATACTCTATCTCTGTCTTCTACCTCTGCTGTTCCTTCTGAGCAGGCTGAGTGAGGTGTATATCAGACACGCGGATATACTCTATCTCTGTCTTCTACCTCTGCTGTTCCTTCTGAGCAGGCTGAGTGAGACACGTGGATATACTCTATCTCTGTCTTCTACCTCTGCTGTTCCTTCTGAACAGGCTGAGTGAGACACGTGGATATACTCTATCTCTGTCTTCTACCTCTGCTGTTCCTTCTGAGCAGGCTGAGTGAGGTGTAGATCAGACACGTGGATATACTATATCTCTGTATTGTACCTCTGCTGTTCCTTCTGAGCAGGCTGAGTGAGACACGTGGATATACTCTATCTCTGTCTTTTCTACCTCTGCTGTTCTTTCTGAGCAGGCTGAGTGAGGTGTAGATCAGACACGTGGATATACTCTATCTTTGTCTTCTACCTCTGCTGTTCCTTCTGAGCAGGCTGAGTGAGGTGTAAATCAGAAACGTGGATATACTCTATCTCTGTCTTCTACCTCTGCTGCTCATCCTGAGCAGGCTGAGTGAGGTGTATATCAGACACGCGGATATACTCTATCTCTGTCTTCTACCTCTGCTGTTCCTTCTGAGCAGGCTGAGTGAGACACGTAGATAAACACTATCTCTGTCTGCTACCTCTGCTGTTCCTTCTGATCAGGCTGAGAGAGACAAGTGGATATACTCTATATCTGTCTTCTACCTCTGCTGTTCCTTCTGAGCAGGCTGAGTGAGGTGTAGATCAGACACGTGGATATACTCTACCTCTGTCTTCTAGCTCTGCTGTTCCTTCTGAGCAGGCTGAGTGAGACACGTGGATATACTCTATCTCTGTATTCTACCTCTGCTGTTCCTTCTAAGCAGGCTGAGAGAGGTGCAGATCAGACACGTGGATATACCCTATCTCTGTCTTCTACTTCTGCTGTTACTTCTGAGCAGGCTGAGTGAGACACGTGGATATACTCTGTCTCTGTCTTCTACCTCTGCTGTTCCTTCTGAGCAGGCTGATAAGACACGTGGATATACTCTATCTCTGTCTTCTACCTCTGCTGTTCCTTCTGAGCAGGCTGAGTCGGGTGTAGATCAGACACGTGGATACACTCTATCTATGTCTTCTATCTCTGCTGTTCCTTCTGAGTAGACTGAGTGAGACACGTGGATATACTCTATCTTTGTCTTCTACCTCTGTTGTTCCTTCTGAGCAGGCTGAGTGAGGTGTAGATCATACTCTTGGATATACTCTATCTCTGTCTTCTACCTCTGCTGTTCCTTCTGAGCAGACTGAGTGAGACACGTGGATATACTCTATCTCTGTCTTCTACCTCTGCTGTTTCTTATGAACAGGCTGAGTGAGGTGTAGATCAGACACGTGGATATACTCTATCTCTGTCTTCTACCTCTGCTGTTCCTTCGGAGCAGGCTGAGTGAGACACTTGGATATACGCTATCTTTGTCTTCTACCTCTGCTGTTCCTTCTGAGCAGGCTGAGTGAGGTGTCGATCAGACACGTGGATATACTCTATCTCTGTCTTCTATCTCTGCTGTTCCTTATGAGCAGGCTGAGTGAGGTGTAGATCAGACACGTGGATATACTCTATCTCTATCTTCTACATCTGCTGTTCCTTCTGAGCAGGCTGAGTGAGACACGTGGATATACTCTATCTCTGTATTCTACCTCTGCTGTTCATTGTGAGCAGGCTGAGTGAGGTGTAGATCAGACACGTGGATATACTCTCTCTCTGTCTTCTACCTCTGCTGTTCCTTCTGAGCAGGCTGAGTGAGACACGTGGATATACTCTATCTCTGTCTTCTACCTCTGCTGTTCCTTCTGAGCAGGCTGAGTGAGGTGTAGATCAGACACGTGGATATACTATATCTCTGTATTGTACCTCTGCTGTTCCTTCTGAGCAGGCTGAGTGAGACACGTGGATATACTCTATCTCTGTCTTCTACCTCTGCTGTTCTTTCTGAGCAGGCTGAGTGAGGTGTAGATCAGACAAATGGATATACTCTATCTTTGTCTTCTACCTCTGCTGTTCCTTCTGAGCAGGCTGAGTGAGGTGTAAATCAGACACGTGGATATACTCTATCTCTGTCTTCTACCTCTGCTGCTCATCCTGAGCAGGCTGAGTGAGGTGTATATCAGACACGCGGATATACTCTATCTCTGTCTTCTACCTCTGCTGTTCCTTCTGAGCAGGCTGAGTGAGACACGTGGATATACTCTATCTCTGTCTTCTACCTCTGCTGTTCCTTCTGAGCAGGCTGAGTGAGGTGTATATCAGACACGCGGATATACTCTATCTCTGTCTTCTACCTCTGCTGTTCCTTCTGAGCAGGCTGAGTGAGACACGTGGATATACTCTATCTCTGTCTTCTACCTCTGCTGTTCCTTCTGAACAGGCTGAGTGAGACACGTGGATATACTCTATCTCTGTCTTCTACCTCTGCTGTTCCTTCTGAGCAGGCTGAGTGAGGTGTAGATCAGACACGTGGATATACTATATCTCTGTATTGTACCTCTGCTGTTCCTTCTGAGCAGGCTGAGTGAGACACGTGGATATACTCTATCTCTGTCTTCTACCTCTGCTGTTCCTTCTGAGCAGGCTGAGTGAGGTGTATATCAGACACGCGGATATACTCTATCTCTGTCTTCTACCTCTGCTGTTCCTTCTGAGCAGGCTGAGTGAGACACGTGGATATACTCTATCTCTGTCTTCTACCTCTGCTGTTCCTTCTGAACAGGCTGAGTGAGACACGTGGATATACTCTATCTCTGTCTTCTACCTCTGCTGTTCCTTCTGAGCAGGCTGAGTGAGGTGTAGATCAGACACGTGGATATACTATATCTCTGTATTGTACCTCTGCTGTTCCTTCTGAGCAGGCTGAGTGAGACACGTGGATATACTCTATCTCTGTCTTCTACCTCTGCTGTTCTTTCTGAGCAGGCTGAGTGAGGTGTAGATCAGACACGTTGATATACTCTATCTTTGTCTTCTACCTCTGCTGTTCCTTCTGAGCAGGCTGAGTGAGGTGTAAATCAGACACGTGGATATACTCTATCTCTGTCTTCTACCTCTGCTGCTCATCCTGAGCATGCTGAGTGAGGTGTATATCAGACACGCGGATATACTCTATCTCTGTCTTCTACCTCTGCTGTTCCTTTTGAGCAGGCTGAGTGAGACACGTGGATAAACACTATCTCTGTCTGCTACCTCTGCTGTTCCTTCTGAGCAGGCTGGGAGAGACAAGTGGATATACTCTATATCTGTCTTCTACCTCTGCTGTTCCTTCTGAGCAGGCTGAGTGAGGTGTAGATCAGACACGTGGATATACTCTATCTCTGTATTCTAGCTCTGCTGTTCCTTCTGAGCAGGCTGAGTGAGACACGTGGATATACTCTATCTCTGTCTTCTACCTATGCTGCTCCTTCTGGGCAAGCTGAGTGAGGTGTAGATCAGACACGTGGGTATACTCTATATCTGTCTTCTACCTCTGCTGTTCCTTCTGAGCAGGCTGAGTGAGACACGTGGATATACTCTATCTCTGTATTCTACCTCTGCTGTTCCTTCTAAGCAGGCTGAGAGAGGTGTAGATCAGACACGTGGATATACTCTATCTCTGTCTTCTACTTCTGCTGTTCCTTCTGAGCAGGCTGAGTGAGACACGTGGATATACTCTGTCTCTGTCTTCTACCTCTGCTGTTCCTTCTGAGCAGGCTGATAAGACACGTGGATATACTCTATCTCTGTCTTCTACCTCTGCTGTTCCTTCTGAGCAGGCTGAGTGGGGTGTAGATCAGACACGTGGATATACTCTATCTCTGTCTTCTACCTCTGTTGTTCCTTCTGAGCAGGCTGAGTGAGGTGTAGATCAGACACGTGGATACACTCTATCTATGTCTTCTACCTCTGCTGTTCCTTCTGAGCAGACTGAGTGAGACACGTGGATATACACTATCTTTGTCTTCTACCTCTGTTGTTCCTTCTGAGCAGGCTGAGTGAGGTGTAAATCAGACACGTGGATATACTCTATCTCTGTCTTGTACCTCTGCTGTTCCTTCTGAGCAGGTTGAGTGAGACACGTGGATATACTCTATCTCTGTCTTCTACTTCTGCTGTTCCTTATGAACAGGCTGAGTGAGGTGTAGATCAGACACGTGGATACACTCTATATCTGTCTTCTACCTCTGCTGTTTCTTCTGAGCAGGCTGAGTGAGACACTTGGATATACTCTATCTCTGTCGTCTACCTTTGCTGTTCCTTCTGAGCAGGCTGAGTGAGGTGTCGATCAGACACGTGGATATACTCTATCTCTGTTTTCTACCTCTGCTGTTCCTTCTGAGCAGGCTGAGTGAGGTGTATATCAGACACGTGGATATACTCTATATCTATCTTCTACCTCTGCTGTTCCTTCTGAGCAGGCTGAGTGAGACACGTGGATATACTCTATCTCAGTCTTCTACCTCTGCTGTTCCTTGTGAGCAGGCTGAGTGAGGTGTAGATCAGACACGTGGATATACTCTATCTCTGTCTTCTACCTCTGCTGTTCCTTCTGAGCAGGCTGAGTGAGGTGTAGATCAGACACGTGGATATACTCTATCTCTATCTTCTACATCTGCTGTTCCTTCTGAGCAGGCTGAGTGAGACACGTGGATATACTCTATCTCTGTATTCTACCTCTGCTGTTCCTTCTGAACAGGCTGAGTGAGACACGTGGATATACTCTATCTCTGTCTTCTACCTCTGCTGTTCCTTATGAGCAGGCTGAGTGAGGTGTAGATCAGACAAGTGGATATACTTTATCTCTGTCTTCTACCTCTGCTGTTCCTTCTGAGCAGGCTGAGTGAGGTGTAGATCAGACACGTTGATATACTCTATCTATATCTTCTACCTCTGCTTTTCCTTCTGAGCAGGCTGAGTGAGACACGTGGATATACTCTATCTCTGTCTTCCACCTTTGCTGTTCCTTCTGAGCAGGATTAGTGAGGTGTAATTCAGACACGTGGATATACTCTATCTCTGTCTTCTACCTCTGCTGTTCCTTCTGAGCAGGCTGATAAGACACGTGGATATACTCTATCTCTGTCTTCCACCTCTGCTGTTCCTTTTGAGCAGGCTGAGTGAGGTGTAGATCAGACACGTGGATATACTCTATCTCTGTCTTCTACCTCTGCTGTTCCTTCTGAGCAGGATGAGTGAGACACGTGGATATACTATATATCTGTCTTCTACCTCTGCTGTTCCTTCTGAGCAGGCTGAGTGAGTTGTAGATCAGACACGTGGATATACTCTATCACTGTCTTCTACCTCTGCTGTTCCTTCTGAGCAGGCTGAGTGAGTTGTAGATCAGACACGTGGATATACTCTATCTCTGTCTTCTACTTCTGCTGTTCCTTCTGAGCAGGCTGAGTGAGACACGAGGATATACTCTGTCTCTGTCTTCTACCTCTGCTGTTCCTTCTGAGCAGGCTGATAAGACACGTGGATATACTCTATCTCTGTCTTCTACCTCTGCTGTTCCTTCTGAGCAGGCTGAGTGGGGTGTAGATCAGACACGTGGATATACTCTATCTCTGTCTTCTACCTCTGTTGTTCCTTCTGAGCAGGCTGAGTGAGGTGTAGATCAGACACGTGGATACACTCTATCTATGTCTTCTACCTCTGCTGTTCCTTCTGAGCAGACTGAGTGAGACACGTGGATATACACTATCTTTGTCTTCTACCTCTGTTGTTCCTTCTGAGCAGGCTGAGTGAGGTGTAAATCAGACACGTGGATATACTCTATCTCTGTCTTGTACCTCTGCTGTTCCTTCTGAGCAGGCTGAGTGAGACACGTGGATATACTCTATCTCTGTCTTCTACTTCTGCTGTTCCTTATGAACAGGCTGAGTGAGGTGTAGATCAGACACGTGGATACACTCTATATCTGTCTTCTACCTCTGCTGTTTCTTCTGAGCAGGCTGAGTGAGACACTTGGATATACTCTATCTCTGTCGTCTACCTTTGCTGTTCCTTCTGAGCAGGCTGAGTGAGGTGTCGATCAGACACGTGGATATACTCTATCTCTGTCTTCTACCTCTGCTGTTCCTTCTGAGCAGGCTGAGTGAGGTGTATATCAGACACGTGGATATACTCTATATCTATCTTCTACCTCTGCTGTTCCTTCTGAGCAGGCTGAGTGAGACACGTGGATATACTCTATCTCAGTCTTCTACCTCTGCTGTTCCTTGTGAGCAGGCTGAGTGAGGTGTAGATCAGACACGTGGATATACTCTATCTCTGTCTTCTACCTCTGCTGTTCCTTCTGAGCAGGCTGAGTGAGGTGTAGATCAGACACGTGGATATACTCTATCTCTATCTTCTACATCTGCTGTTCCTTCTGAGCAGGCTGAGTGAGACACGTGGATATACTCTATCTCTGTATTCTACCTCTGCTGTTCCTTCTGAACAAGCTGAGTGAGACACGTGGATATACTCTATCTCTGTCTTCTACCTCTGCTGTTCCTTATGAGCAGGCTGAGTGAGGTGTAGATCAGACAAGTGGATATACTTTATCTCTGTCTTCTACCTCTGCTGTTCCTTCTGAGCAGGCTGAGTGAGGTGTAGATCAGACACGTTGATATACTCTATCTATATCTTCTACCTCTGCTTTTCCTTCTGAGCAGGCTGAGTGAGACACGTGGATATACTCTATCTCTGTCTTCCACCTTTGCTGTTCCTTCTGAGCAGGATTAGTGAGGTGTAATTCAGACACGTGGATATACTCTATCTCTGTCTTCTACCTCTGCTGTTCCTTCTGAGCAGGCTGATAAGACACGTGGATATACTCTATCTCTGTCTTCCACCTCTGCTGTTCCTTCTGAGCAGGCTGAGTGAGGTGTAGATCAGACACGTGGATATACTCTATCTCTGTCTTCTACCTCTGCTGTTCCTTCTGAGCAGGATGAGTGAGACACGTGGATATACTATATATCTGTCTTCTACCTCTGCTGTTCCTTCTGAGCAGGCTGAGTGAGTTGTAGATCAGACACGTGGATATACTCTATCTCTGTCTTCTACCTCTGCTGTTCCTTCTGAGCAGGCTGAGTGAGGTGTAGATCAGACACGTGGATATACTCTATCTCTGTCTTCTACCTCTGCTGTTCCTTCTGAGCAGGCTGAGTGAGACACGTGGATATACTCTATATCTGTCTTCTACCTCTGCTGTGCCTTCTGAGCAGGCTGAGTGAGGTGTAGATCAGACACGTGGATATACTCTATATCTGTCTTCTACCTCTGCTGTTTCTTCTGAGCAGGTTGAGTGAGACACGTGGATAAACTCTATCTCTGTCTTCTACCTCTGCTGTTCCTTCTGAGCAGGCTGAGTGAGACACGTGAATATACTCTATCTATCTTCTACCTCTGCTGTTCCTTCTGAGCAGGCTGAGTGAGGTGTAGATCAGACACGTGGATATACTCTATATCTGTCTTGTACCTCTGCTGTTCCTTCTGAGCAGGCTGAGTGAGACACGTGGATATACTCTATCTCTGTCTTCTACCTCTGCTGATCCTTCTGAGCAGGCTGATAAGACACGTGGATATACTCTATCTCTGTCTTCTACCTCTGCTGTTCCTTCTGAGCAGGCTGAGTGGGGTGTAGATCAGACACGTGGATACACTCTATCTATGTCTTCTACCTCTGCTGTTCCTTCTGAGCAGGCTGAGTGAGACACGTGGATATACTCTATCTCTGTCTTCTACCTCTGCTGTTCCTTCTGAGCAGGCTGAGTGAGGTGTAGATCAGACACGTGGATATACTCTATCTCTGTCTTCTACCTCTGCTGTTCCTTCTGAGCAGGCTGAGTGAGACACGTGGATATACTCTATATCTGTCTTCTACCTCTGCTGTGCCTTCTGAGCAGGCTGAGTGAGGTGTAGATCAGACACGTGGATATACTCTATATCTGTCTTCTACCTCTGCTGTTTCTTCTGAGCAGGTTGAGTGAGACACGTGGATAAACTCTATCTCTGTCTTCTACCTCTGCTGTTCCTTCTGAGCAGGCTGAGTGAGACACGTGAATATACTCTATCTATCTTCTACCTCTGCTGTTCCTTCTGAGCAGGTTGAGTGAGGTGTAGATCAGACACGTGGATATACTCTATATCTGTCTTGTACCTCTGCTGTTCCTTCTGAGCAGGCTGAGTGAGACACGTGGATATACTCTATATCTGTCTTCTACCTCTGCTGTTTCTTATGAACAGGCTGAGTGAGGGGTAGATCAGACACGTGGATATACTCTATCTCTGTCTTCTACCTCTGCTGATCCTTCTGAGCAGGCTGATAAGACACGTGGATATACTCTATCTCTGTCTTCTACCTCTGCTGTTCCTTCTGAGCAGGCTGAGTGGGGTGTAGATCAGACACGTGGATACACTCTATCTATGTATTCTACCTCTGCTGTTCCTTCTGAGCAGGCTGAGTGAGACACGTGGATATACTCTATCTCTGTCTTTTACCTCTGCTGTTCCTTCTGAACAGGCTGAGTGAGACACGTGGATATACTCTATCTCTGCTTCTACCTCTGCTGTTCCTTCTGAGCAAGCTGAGTGAGGTGTAGATCGGACATGTGGATATACTATATATCTGTATTGTACCTCTGCTGTTCCTTCTGAGCAGGCTGAGTGACACACGTGGATATACTCTATCTCTGTCTTCTACCTCTGCTGTTCCTTCTGAGCAGGCTGAGTGAGGTGTAGATCAGACACGTGGATAAACTCTATCTTTGTCTTCTACCTCTGCTGTTCCTTCTGAGCAGGCTGAGTGAGACACGTGGATAAACAATATCTCTGTCTTCTACCTCTGCTGTTCCTTCTGAGCAGGCTGAGTGAGACACGTGGATATACTCTATCTCTGTCTTCTACCTCTGCTGTTCCTTCTGAGCAGGCTGAGTGAGGTGTAGATCAGACACGTGGATATACTCTATCTCTGTCTCCTATCTCTGCTGTTCCTTCTGAGCAGGCTGAGTGAGACACGTGGATATACTCTATCTCTGTCTTCTACCTCTGCTGCTCCTTCTGAGCAAGCTGAGTGAGGTGTAGATCAGACACGTGGATATACTCTATCTCTGTCTTCTACCTCTGCTGTTCCTTCTGAGCAGGCTGAGTGAGAGACGTGTATATACTCTATCTCTGTCTTCTACCTCTGATGTTCCTTTCGAGCAGACTGAGTGAGACATGTGGATATACTCGATCTTTGTCTTCTACCTCTGCTGTTCCTTCTGAGCATGCTGAGTGACGTGTAGATTAGACACGTGGATATACTCTATATCTGTATTGTACCTCTGCTGTTCCTTCTGAGCAGGCTGAGTGAGACACGTGGATATACTCTATATCTGTCTTCTACCTCTGCTGTTCCTTATGAACAGGCTTAGTGAAGTGTAAATCAGACACGTGGATATACTCTATCTCTGTCTTCTACCTCTGCTGTTCCTTCTGAGCAGGCTGAGTGAGACACGTGGATATACTCTATCTCTGTCTTCTACCTCTGCTGTTCCTTATGAGCAGGCTGAGTGAGGTGTCGATCACACACGTGGATATACTTTATCTCTGTCTTCTACCTCTGCTATTCATTCTGAGCAGGCTGAGTGAGACACGTGGATATACTCTATCTCTGTCTTCTACCTCTGCTGTTCCTTCTGAGCAGGCTGAGTGAGACACGTGGATATACTCTATCTCTGTCTTCTACCTCTGCTGTTCCTTCTGAACAGGCTGAGTGAGACACGTGGATATACTCTATCTCTGTCTTCTACCTCTGCTGTTCCTTCTGAGCAGGCTGAGTGAGGTGTATATCAGACACGTGGATATACTATATATCTGTCTTGTACCTCTGCTGTTCCTTCTGAGCAGGTTGAGTGAGACACGTGGATATACTCTATCTCTGTCTTCCACCTTTGCTGTTCCTTCTGAGCAGGCTTAGTGAGGTGTAATTCAGACACGTGGATATACTCTATCTCTGTCTTCTACCTCTGCTGCTCCTTCTGAGCAGGCTGATAAGACACGTGGATATACTCTATCTCTGTCTTCCACCTCTGCTGTTCCTTTTCAGCAGGCTGAGTGAGGTGTAGATCAGACACGTGGATATACTCTATCTCTGTCTTCTACCTCTGCTGTTCCTTCTGAGCAGGATGAGTGAGACACGTGGATATACTATATATCTGTCTTCTACCTCTGCTGTTCCTTCTGAGCAGGCTGAGTGAGTTGTAGATCAGACACGTGGATATACCCTATCTCTGTCTTCTACCTCTGCTGTTCCTTCTGAGCAGGCTGAGTGAGGTGTAGATCAGACACGTGGATATACTCTATCTCTGTCTTCTACCTCTGCTGTTCCTTCTGAGCAGGCTGAGTGAGGTGTAGATCAGACACGTTGATATACTCTATCTATATCTTCTACCTCTGCTTTTCCTTCTGAGCAGGCTGAGTGAGACACGTGGATATACTCTATCTCTGTCTTCCACCTTTGCTGTTCCTTCTGAGCAGGATTAGTGAGGTGTAATTCAGACACGTGGATATACTCTATCTCTGTCTTCTACCTCTGCTGTTCCTTCTGAGCAGGCTGATAAGACACGTGGATATACTCTATCTCTGTCTTCCACATCTGCTGTTCCTTCTGAGCAGGCTGAGTGAGGTGTAGATCAGACACGTGGATATACTCTATCTCTGTCTTCTACCTCTGCTGTTCCTTCTGAGCAGGATGAGTGAGACACGTGGATATACTATATATCTGTCTTCTACCTCTGCTGTTCCTTCTCAGCAGGCTGAGTGAGTTGTAGATCAGACACGTGGATATACTCTATCTCTGTCTTCTACCTCTGCTGTTCCTTCTGAGCAGGCTGAGTGAGGTGTAGATCAGACACGTGGATATACTCTATCTCTGTCTTCTACCTCTGCTGTTCCTTCTGAGCAGGCTGAGTGAGACACGTGGATATACTCTATATCTGTCTTCTACCTCTGCTGTGCCTTCTGAGCAGGCTGAGTGAGGTGTAGATCAGACACGTGGATATACTCTATATCTGTCTTCTACCTCTGCTGTTTCTTCTGAGCAGGTTGAGTGAGACACGTGGATAAACTCTATCTCTGTCTTCTACCTCTGCTGTTCCTTCTGAGCAGGCTGAGTGAGACACGTGAATATACTCTATCTATCTTCTACCTCTGCTGTTCCTTCTGAGCAGGCTGAGTGAGGTGTAGATCAGACACGTGGATATACTCTATATCTGTCTTGTACCTCTGCTGTTCCTTCTGAGCAGGCTGAGTGAGACACGTGGATATACTCTATATCTGTCTTCTACCTCTGCTGTTTCTTATGAACAGGCTGAGTGAGGGGTAGATCAGACACGTGGATATACTCTATCTCTGTCTTCTACCTCTGCTGATCCTTCTGAGCAGGCTGATAAGACACGTGGATATACTCTATCTCTGTCTTCTACCTCTGCTGTTCCTTCTGAGCAGGCTGAGTGGGGTGTAGATCAGACACGTGGATACACTCTATCTATGTCTTCTACCTCTGCTGTTCCTTCTGAGCAGGCTGAGTGAGACACGTGGATATACTCTATCTCTGTCTTTTACCTCTGCTGTTCCTTCTGAACAGGCTGAGTGAGACACGTGGATATACTCTATCTCTGCTTCTACCTCTGCTGTTCCTTCTGAGCAGGCTGAGTGAGGTGTAGATCGGACACGTGGATATACTATATATCTGTATTGTACCTCTGCTGTTCCTTCTGAGCAGGCTGAGTGACACACGTGGATATACTCTATCTCTGTCTTCTACCTCTGCTGTTCCTTCTGAGCAGGCTGAGTGAGGTGTAGATCAGACACGTGGATAAACTCTATCTTTGTCTTCTACCTCTGCTGTTCCTTCTGAGCAGGCTGAGTGAGACACGTGGATAAACAATATCTCTGTCTTCTACCTCTGCTGTTCCTTCTGAGCAGGCTGAGTGAGACACGTGGATATACTCTATCTCTGTCTTCTACCTCTGCTGTTCCTTCTGAGCAGGCTGAGTGAGGTGTAGATCAGACACGTGGATATACTCTATCTCTGTCTCCTATCTCTGCTGTTCCTTCTGAGCAGGCTGAGTGAGACACGTGGATATACTATATCTCTGTCTTCTACCTCTGCTGCTCCTTCTGAGCAAGCTGAGTGAGGTGTAGATCAGACACGTGGATATACTCTATCTCTGTCTTCTACCTCTGATGTTCCTTCTGAGCAGGCTGAGTGAGACACGTGGATATACTCTATCTCTGTCTTCTACCTCTGCTGTTCCTTTTGAGCAGATTGAGTGAGACACGTGGATATACTCGATCTTTGTCTTCTACCTCTGCTGTTCCTTCTGAGCATGCTGAGTGACGTGTAGATTAGACACGTGGATATACTCTATATCTGTATTGTACCTCTGCTGTTCCTTCTGAGCAGGCTGAGTGAGACACGTGGATATACTCTATATCTGTCTTCTACCTCTGCTGTTCCTTATGAACAGGCTTAGTGAAGTGTAAATCAGACACGTGGATATACTCTATCTCTGTCTTCTACCTCTGCTGTTCCTTCTGAGCAGGCTGAGTGAGACACGTGGATATACTCTATCTCTGTCGTCTACCTCTGCTGTTCCTTCTGAGCAGGCTGAGTGAGGTGTCGATCAGACACGTGTATATACTCTATCTCTGTCCTCTACCTCAGCTGTTCCTTCTGAGCAGGCTGAGTGAGACACGTGGATATACTCTATATCTGTCTTCTACCTCTGCTGTGCCTTCTGAGCAGGCTGAGTGAGGTGTAGATCAGACACGTGGATATACACTATATCTGTCTTCTACCTCTGCTGTTTCTTCTGAGCAGGTTGAGTGAGACACGTGGATAAACTCTATCTCTGTCTTCTACCTCTGCTGTTCCTTCTGAGCAGGCTGAGTGAGACACGTGAATATACTCTATCTATCTTCTACCTCTGCTGTTCCTTCTGAGCAGGCTGAGTGAGGTGTAGATCAGACACGTGGATATACTCTATCTCTGTCTTGTACCTCTGCTGTTCCTTCTGAGCAGGCTGAGTGAGACACGTGGATATACTCTATATCTGTCTTCTACCTCTGCTGTTTCTTATGAACAGGCTGAGTGAGGTGTAGATCAGACACGTGGATATACTCTAACTCTGTCTTCTACCTCTGCTGATCCTTCTGAGCAGGCTGATAAGACACGTGGATATACTCTATCTCTGTCTTCTACCTCTGCTGTTCCTTCTGAGCAGGCTGAGTGGGGTGTAGATCAGACACGTGGATACACTCTATCTATGTCTTCTACCTCTGCTGTTCCTTCTGAGCAGGCTGAGTGAGACACGTGGATATACTCTATCTCTGTCTTTTACCTCTGCTGTTCCTTCTGAGCAGGCTGAGTGAGGTGTCGATCAGACACGTGTATATACTCTATCTCTGTCCTCTACCTCAGCTGTTCCTTCTGAGCAGGCTGAGTGAGACACGTGGATATACTCTATCTCTGTCTTCTACCTCTGCTGTTCCTTATGAGCAGGCTGAGTGAGGTGTCGATCACACACGTGGATATACTTTATCTCTGTCTTCTACCTCTGCTGTTCATTCTGAGCAGGCTGAGTGAGACACGTGGATATACTCTATCTCTGTCTTCTACCTCTGCTGTTCCTTCTGAGCAGGCTGAGTGAGACACGTGGATATACTCTATCTCTGTCTTCTACCTCTGCTGTTCCTTCTGAACAGGCTGAGTGAGACACGTGGATATACTCTATCTCTGTCTTCTACCTCTGCTGTTCCTTCTGAGCAGGCTGAGTGAGGTGTATATCAGACACGTGGATATACTATATATCTGTCTTGTACCTCTGCTGTTCCTTCTGAGCAGGTTGAGTGAGACTCGTGGATATACTCTATCTCTGTCTTCCACCTTTGCTGTTCCTTCTGAGCAGGCTTAGTGAGGTGTAATTCAGACACGTGGATATACTCTATCTCTGTCTTCTACCTCTGCTGTTCCTTCTGAGCAGGCTGATAAGACACGTGGATATACTCTATATCTGTCTTCTACCTCTGCTGTGCCTTCTGAGCAGGCTGAGTGAGGTGTAGATCAGACACGTGGATATACACTATATCTGTCTTCTACCTCTGCTGTTTCTTCTGAGCAGGTTGAGTGAGACACGTGGATAAACTCTATCTCTGTCTTCTACCTCTGCTGTTCCTTCTGAGCAGGCTGAGTGAGACACGTGAATATACTCTATCTATCTTCTACCTCTGCTGTTCCTTCTGAGCAGGCTGAGTGAGGTGTAGATCAGACACGTGGATATACTCTATCTCTGTCTTGTACCTCTGCTGTTCCTTCTGAGCAGGCTGAGTGAGACACGTGGATATACTCTATATCTGTCTTCTACCTCTGCTGTTTCTTATGAACAGGCTGAGTGAGGTGTAGATCAGACACGTGGATATACTCTAACTCTGTCTTCTACCTCTGCTGATCCTTCTGAGCAGGCTGATAAGACACGTGGATATACTCTATCTCTGTCTTCTACCTCTGCTGTTCCTTCTGAGCAGGCTGAGTGGGGTGTAGATCAGACACGTGGATACACTCTATCTATGTCTTCTACCTCTGCTGTTCCTTCTGAGCAGGCTGAGTGAGACACGTGGATATACTCTATCTCTGTCGTCTACCTCTGCTGTTCCTTCTGAGCAGGCTGAGTGAGGTGTCGATCAGACACGTGTATATACTCTATCTCTGTCCTCTACCTCAGCTGTTCCTTCTGAGCAGGCTGAGTGAGACACGTGGATATACTCTATCTCTGTCTTCTACCTCTGCTGTTCCTTATGAGCAGGCTGAGTGAGGTGTCGATCACACACGTGGATATACTTTATCTCTGTCTTCTACCTCTGCTGTTCATTCTGAGCAGGCTGAGTGAGACACGTGGGTATACTCTATCTCTGTCTTCTACCTCTGCTGTTCCTTCTGAGCAGGCTGAGTGAGACACGTGGATATACTCTATCTCTGTCTTCTACCTCTGCTGTTCCTTCTGAACAGGCTGAGTGAGACACGTGGATATACTCTATCTCTGTCTTCTACCTCTGCTGTTCCTTCTGAGCAGGCTGAGTGAGGTGTATATCAGACACGTGGATATACTATATATCTGTCTTGTACCTCTGCTGTTCCTTCTGAGCAGGTTGAGTGAGACACGTGGATATACTCTATCTCTGTCTTCCACCTTTGCTGTTCCTTCTGAGCAGGCTTAGTGAGGTGTAATTCAGACACGTGGATATACTCTATCTCTGTCTTCTACCTCTGCTGTTCCTTCTGAGCAGGCTGAGTGAGGTGTAGATCAGACACGTGGAAATACTCTATATCTGTCTTCTACCTCTGCTGTTTCTTCTGAGCAGGTTGAGTGAGACACGTGGATAAACTCTATCTCTGTCTTCTACCTCTGCTGTTCCTTCTGAGCAGGCTGAGTGAGACACGTGAATATACTCTATCTATCTTCTACCTCTGCTGTTCCTTCTGAGCAGGCTGAGTGAGGTGTAGATCAGACACGTGGATATACTCTATATCTGTCTTGTACCTCTGCTGTTCCTTCTGAGCAGGCTGAGTGAGACACGTGGATATACTCTATATCTGTCTTCTACCTCTGCTGTTTCTTATGAACAGGCTGAGTGAGGGGTAGATCAGACACGTGGATATACTCTATCTCTGTCTTCTACCTCTGCTGATCCTTATGAGCAGGCTGATAAGACACGTGGATATACTCTATCTCTGTCTTCTACCTCTGCTGTTCCTTCTGAGCAGGCTGAGTGGGGTGTAGATCAGACACGTGGATACACTCTATCTATGTCTTCTACCTCTGCTGTTCCTTCTGAGCAGGCTGAGTGAGACACGTGGATATACTCTATCTCTGTCTTTTACCTCTGCTGTTCCTTCTGAACAGGCTGAGTGAGACACGTGGATATACTCTATCTCTGCTTCTACCTCTGCTGTTCCTTCTGAGCAGGCTGAGTGAGGTGTAGATCGGACACGTGGATATACTATATATCTGTATTGTACCTCTGCTGTTCCTTCTGAGCAGGCTGAGTGACACACGTGGATATACTCTATCTCTGTCTTCTACCTCTGCTGTTCCTTCTGAGCAGGCTGAGTGAGGTGTAGATCAGACACGTGGATAAACTCTATCTTTGTCTTCTACCTCTGCTGTTCCTTCTGAGCAGTCTGAGTGAGACACGTGGATAAACAATATCTCTGTCTTCTACCTCTGCTGTTCCTTCTGAGCAGGCTGAGTGAGACACGTGGATATACTCTATCTCTGTCTTCTACCTC
Organism: Crossaster papposus; assembly: GCA_037893245.1. Classification (NCBI taxonomy): domain Eukaryota; kingdom Metazoa; phylum Echinodermata; class Asteroidea; order Velatida; family Solasteridae; genus Crossaster; species Crossaster papposus. Next base: position 137,057 of record JBAIAA010000865.1, read on the forward strand.
TGCTGTTCCTTCTGAGCAGGCTGAGTGAGGTGTAGATCAGACACGTGGATATACTCTATCTCTGTCTCCTATCTCTGCTGTTCCTTCTGAGCAGGCTGAGTGAGACACGTGGATATACTATATCTCTGTCTTCTACCTCTGCTGCTCCTTCTGAGCAAGCTGAGTGAGGTGTAGATCAGACACGTGGATATACTCTATCTCTGTCTTCTACCTCTGCTGTTCCTTCTGAGCAGGCTGAGTGAGACACGTGGATATACTCTATCTCTGTCTTCTACCTCTGCTGTTCCTTTTGAGCAGATTGAGTGAGACACGTGGATATACTCGATCTTTGTCTTCTACCTCTGCTGTTCCTTCTGAGCATGCTGAGTGACGTGTAGATTAGACACGTTGATATACTCTATATCTGTATTGTACCTCTGCTGTTCCTTCTGAGCAGGCTGAGTGAGACACGTGGATATACTCTATATCTGTCTTCTACCTCTGCTGTTCCTTATGAACAGGCTTAGTGAAGTGTAAATCAGACACGTGGATATACTCTATCTCTGTCTTCTACCTCTGCTGTTCCTTCTGAGCAGGCTGAGTGAGACACGTGGATATACTCTATCTCTGTCGTCTACCTCTGCTGTTCCTTCTGAGCAGGCTGAGTGAGGTGTCGATCAGACACGTGTATATACTCTATCTCTGTCCTCTACCTCAGCTGTTCCTTCTGAGCAGGCTGAGTGAAACACGTGGATATACTCTATCTCTGTCTTCTACCTCTGCTGTTCCTTATGAGCAGGCTGAGTGAGGTGTCGATCACACACGTGGATATACTTTATCTCTGTCTTCTACCTCTGCTATTCATTCTGAGCAGGCTGAGTGAGACACGTGGATATACTCTATCTCTGTCTTCTACCTCTGCTGTTCCTTCTGAGCAGGCTGAGTGAGACACGTGGATATACTCTATCTCTGTCTTCTACCTCTGCTGTTCCTTCTGAACAGGCTGAGTGAGACACGTGGATATACTCTATCTCTGTCTTCTACCTCTGCTGTTCCTTCTGAGCAGGCTAAGTGAGGTGTATATCAGACACGTGGATATACTATATATCTGTCTTGTACCTCTGCTGTTCCTTCTGAGCAGGTTGAGTGAGACACGTGGATATACTCTATCTCTGTCTTCCACCTTTGCTGTTCCTTCTGAGCAGGCTTAGTGAGGTGTAATTCAGACACGTGGATATACTCTATCTCTGTCTTCTACCTCTGCTGTTCCTTCTGAGCAGGCTGATAAGACACGTGGATATACTCTATCTCTGTCTTCCACCTCTGCTGTTCCTTTTGAGCAGGCTGAGTGAGGTGTAGATCAGACACGTGGATATACTCTATCTCTGTCTTCTACCTCTGCTGTTCCTTCTGAGCAGGCTGAGTGAGACACGTGGATATACTCTATCTCTGTCTTCTACCTCTGCTGTTCCTTTTGAGCAGATTGAGTGAGACACGTGGATATACTCGATCTTTGTCTTCTACCTCTGCTGTTCCTTCTGAGCATGCTGAGTGACGTGTAGATTAGACACGTTGATATACTCTATATCTGTATTGTACCTCTGCTGTTCCTTCTGAGCAGGCTGAGTGAGACACGTGGATATACTCTATATCTGTCTTCTACCTCTGCTGTTCCTTATGAACAGGCTTAGTGAAGTGTAAATCAGACACGTGGATATACTCTATCTCTGTCTTCTACCTCTGCTGTTCCTTCTGAGCAGGCTGAGTGAGACACGTGGATATACCCTATCTCTGTCGTCTACCTCTGCTGTTCCTTCTGAGCAGGCTGAGTGAGGTGTCGATCAGACACGTGTATATACTCTATCTCTGTCCTCTACCTCAGCTGTTCCTTCTGAGCAGGCTGAGTGAAACACGTGGATATACTCTATCTCTGTCTTCTACCTCTGCTGTTCCTTATGAGCAGGCTGAGTGAGGTGTCGATCACACACGTGGATATACTTTATCTCTGTCTTCTACCTCTGCTATTCATTCTGAGCAGGCTGAGTGAGACACGTGGATATACTCTATCTCTGTCTTCTACCTCTGCTGTTCCTTCTGAGCAGGCTGAGTGAGACACGTGGATATACTCTATCTCTGTCTTCTACCTCTGCTGTTCCTTCTGAACAGGCTGAGTGAGACACGTGGATATACTCTATCTCTGTCTTCTACCTCTGCTGTTCCTTCTGAGCAGGCTGAGTGAGGTGTATATCAGACACGTGGATATACTATATATCTGTCTTGTACCTCTGCTGTTCCTTCTGAGCAGGTTGAGTGAGACACGTGGATATACTCTATCTCTGTCTTCCACCTTTGCTGTTCCTTCTGAGCAGGCTTAGTGAGGTGTAATTCAGACACGTGGATATACTCTATCTCTGTCTTCTACCTCTGCTGTTCCTTCTGAGCAGGCTGATAAGACACGTGGATATACTCTATCTCTGTCTTCCACCTCTGCTGTTCCTTTTGAGCAGGCTGAGTGAGGTGTAGATCAGACACGTGGATATACTCTATCTCTGTCTTCTACCTCTGCTGTTCCTTCTGAGCAGGATGAGTGAGACACGTGGATATACTATATATCTGTCTTCTACCTCTGCTGTTCCTTCTGAGCAGGCTGAGTGAGTTGTAGATCAGACACGTGGATATACTCTATCTCTGTCTTCTACCTCTGCTGTTCCTTCTGAGCAGGCTGAGTGAGGTGTAGATCAGACACGTGGATATACTCTATCTCTGTCTTCTACCTCTGCTGTTCCTTCTGAGCAGGCTGAGTGAGACACGTGGATATACTCTATATCTGTCTTCTACCTCTGCTGTGCCTTCTGAACAGGCTGAGTGAGGTGTAGATCAGACACGTGGATATACACTATATCTGTCTTCTACCTCTGCTGTTTCTTCTGAGCAGGTTGAGTGAGACACGTGGATAAACTCTATCTCTGTCTTCTACCTCTGCTGTTCCTTCTGAGCAGGCTGAGTGAGACACGTGAATATACTCTATCTATCTTCTACCTCTGCTGTTCCTTCTGAGCAGGCTGAGTGAGGTGTAGATCAGACACGTGGATATACTCTATCTCTGTCTTGTACCTCTGCTGTTCCTTCTGAGCAGGCTGAGTGAGACACGTGGATATACTCTATATCTGTCTTCTACCTCTGCTGTTTCTTATGAACAGGCTGAGTGAGGTGTAGATCAGACACGTGGATATACTCTAACTCTGTCTTCTACCTCTGCTGATCCTTCTGAGCAGGCTGATAAGACACGTGGATATACTCTATCTCTGTCTTCTACCTCTGCTGTTCCTTATGAGCAGGCTGAGTGGGGTGTAGATCAGACACGTGGATACACTCTATCTATGTCTTCTACCTCTGCTGTTCCTTCTGAGCAGGCTGAGTGAGACACGTGGATATACTCTATCTCTGTCTTTTACCTCTGCTGTTCCTTCTGAACAGGCTGAGTGAGACACGTGGATATACTCTATCTCTGTCGTCTACCTCTGCTGTTCCTTCTGAGCAGGCTGAGTGAGGTGTCGATCAGACACGTGTATATACTCTATCTCTGTCCTCTACCTCAGCTGTTCCTTCTGAGCAGGCTGAGTGAGACACGTGGATATACTCTATCTCTGTCTTCTACCTCTGCTGTTCCTTATGAGCAGGCTGAGTGAGGTGTCGATCACACACGTGGATATACTTTATCTCTGTCTTCTACCTCTGCTGTTCATTCTGAGCAGGCTGAGTGAGACACGTGGATATACTCTATCTCTGTCTTCTACCTCTGCTGTTCCTTCTGAGCAGGCTGAGTGAGACACGTGGATATACTCTATCTCTGTCTTCTACCTCTGCTGTTCCTTCTGAACAGGCTGAGTGAGACACGTGGATATACTCTATCTCTGTCTTCTACCTCTGCTGTTCCTTCTGAGCAGGCTGAGTGAGGTGTATATCAGACACGTGGATATACTATATATCTGTCTTGTACCTCTGCTGTTCCTTCTGAGCAGGTTGAGTGAGACACGTGGATATACTCTATCTCTGTCTTCCACCTTTGCTGTTCCTTCTGAGCAGGCTTAGTGAGGTGTAATTCAGACACGTGGATATACTCTATCTCTGTCTTCTACCTCTGCTGTTCCTTCTGAGCAGGCTGATAAGACACGTGGATATACTCTATCTCTGTCTTCCACCTCTGCTGTTCCTTTTGAGCAGGCTGAGTGAGGTGTAGATCAGACACGTGGATATACTCTATCTCTGTCTTCTACCTCTGCTGTTCCTTCTGAGCAGGATGAGTGAGACACGTGGATATACTATATATCTGTCTTCTACCTCTGCTGTTCCTTCTGAGCAGGCTGAGTGAGTTGTAGATCAGACACGTGGATATACTCTATCTCTGTCTTCTACCTCTGCTGTTCCTTCTGAGCAGGCTGAGTGAGGTGTAGATCAGACACGTGGATATACTCTATCTCTGTCTTCTACCTCTGCTGTTCCTTCTGAGCAGGCTGAGTGAGACACGTGGATATACTCTATCTCTGTCGTCTACCTCTGCTGTTCCTTCTGAGCAGGCTGAGTGAGGTGTCGATCAGACACGTGTATATACTCTATCTCTGTCCTCTACCTCAGCTGTTCCTTCTGAGCAGGCTGAGTGAGACACGTGGATATACTCTATCTCTGTCTTCTACCTCTGCTGTTCCTTATGAGCAGGCTGAGTGAGGTGTCGATCACACACGTGGATATACTTTATCTCTGTCTTCTACCTCTGCTGTTCATTCTGAGCAGGCTGAGTGAGACACGTGGATATACTCTATCTCTGTCTTCTACCTCTGCTGTTCCTTCTGAGCAGGCTGAGTGAGACACGTGGATATACTCTATTTCTGTCTTCTACCTCTGCTGTTCCTTCTGAACAGGCTGAGTGAGACACGTGGATATACTCTATCTCTGTCTTCTACCTCTGCTGTTCCTTCTGAGCAGGCTGAGTGAGGTGTATATCAGACACGTGGATATACTATATATCTGTCTTGTACCTCTGCTGTTCCTTCTGAGCAGGTTGAGTGAGACACGTGGATATACTCTATCTCTGTCTTCCACCTTTGCTGTTCCTTCTGAGCAGGCTTAGTGAGGTGTAATTCAGACACGTGGATATACTCTATCTCTGTCTTCTACCTCTGCTGTTCCTTCTGAGCAGGCTGATAAGACACGTGGATATACTCTATCTCTGTCTTCCACCTCTGCTGTTCATTTTGAGCAGGATGAGTGAGGTGTAGATCAGACACGTGGATATACTCTATCTCTGTCTTCTACCTCTGCTGTTCCTTCTGAGCAGGATGAGTGAGACACGTGGATATACTATATATCTGTCTTCTACCTCTGCTGTTCCTTCTGAGCAGGCTGAGTGAGTTGTAGATCAGACACGTGGATATACTCTATCTCTGTCTTCTACCTCTGCTGTTCCTTCTGAGCAGGCTGAGTGAGGTGTAGATCAGACACGTGGATATACTCTATCTCTGTCTTCTACCTCTGCTGTTCCTTCTGAGCAGGCTGAGTGAGACACGTGGATATACTCTATATCTGTCTTCTACCTCTGCTGTGCCTTCTGAGCAGGCTGAGTGAGGTGTAGATCAGACACGTGGATATACTCTATATCTGTCTTCTACCTCTGCTGTTTCTTCTGAGCAGGTTGAGTGAGACACGTGGATAAACTCTATCTCTGTCTTCTACCTCTGCTGTTCCTTCTGAGCAGGCCGAGTGAGACACGTGAATATACTCTATCTATCTTCTACCTCTGCTGTTCCTTCTGAGCAGGCTGAGTGAGGTGTAGATCAGACACGTGGATATACTCTATCTCTGTCTTGTACCTCTGCTGTTCCTTCTGAGCAGGCTGAGTGAGACACGTGGATATACTCTATATCTGTCTTCTACCTCTGCTGTTTCTTATGAACAGGCTGAGTGAGGTGTAGATCAGACACGTGGATATACTCTATCTCTGTCTTCTACCTCTGCTGATCCTTCTGAGCAGGCTGATAAGACACGTGGATATACTCTATCTCTGTCTTCTACCGCTGCTGTTCCTTCTGAGCAGGCTGAGTGGGGTGTAGATCAGACACGTGGATACACTATATCTATGTCTTCTACCTCTGCTGTTCCTTCTGAGCAGGCTGAGTGAGACACGTGGATATACTCTATCTCTGTCTTTTACCTCTGCTGTTCCTTCTGAACAGGCTGAGTGAGACACGTGGATATACTCTATCTCTGCTTCTACCTCTGCTGTTCCTTCTGAGCAGGCTGAGTGAGGTGTAGATCGGACACGTGGATATACTATATATCTGTATTGTACCTCTGCTGTTCCTTCTGAGCAGGCTGAGTGAGACACGTGGATATACTCTATCTCTGTCTTTTACCTCTGCTGTTCCTTCTGAACAGGCTGAGTGACACACGTGGATATACTCTATCTCTGTCTTCTACCTCTGCTGTTCCTTCTGAGCAGGCTGAGTGAGGTGTAGATCAGACACGTGGATAAACTCTATCTTTGTCTTCTACCTCTGCTGTTCCTTCTGAGCAGGCTGAGTGAGGTGTAGATCAGACACGTGGATATACTCTATCTCTGTCTTCTACCTCTGCTGCTCCTTCTGAGCAGGCTGAGTGAGGTGTATATCAGACACGCGGATATACTCTATATCTGTCTTCTACCTCTGCTGTGCCTTCTGAGCAGGCTGAGTGAGGTGTAGATCAGACACGTGGATATACTCTATATCTGTCTTCTACCTCTGCTGTTTCTTCTGAGCAGGTTGAGTGAGACACGTGGATAAACTCTATCTCTGTCTTCTACCTCTGCTGTTCCTTCTGAGCAGGCCGAGTGAGACACGTGAATATACTCTATCTATCTTCTACCTCTGCTGTTCCTTCTGAGCAGGCTGAGTGAGGTGTAGATCAGACACGTGGATATACTCTATCTCTGTCTTGTACCTCTGCTGTTCCTTCTGAGCAGGCTGAGTGAGACACGTGGATATACTCTATATCTGTCTTCTACCTCTGCTGTTTCTTATGAACAGGCTGAGTGAGGTGTAGATCAGACACGTGGATATACTCTATCTCTGTCTTCTACCTCTGCTGATCCTTCTGAGCAGGCTGATAAGACACGTGGATATACTCTATCTCTGTCTTCTACCGCTGCTGTTCCTTCTGAGCAGGCTGAGTGGGGTGTAGATCAGACACGTGGATACACTATATCTATGTCTTCTACCTCTGCTGTTCCTTCTGAGCAGGCTGAGTGAGACACGTGGATATACTCTATCTCTGTCTTTTACCTCTGCTGTTCCTTCTGAACAGGCTGAGTGAGACACGTGGATATACTCTATCTCTGCTTCTACCTCTGCTGTTCCTTCTGAGCAGGCTGAGTGAGGTGTAGATCGGACACGTGGATATACTATATATCTGTATTGTACCTCTGCTGTTCCTTCTGAGCAGGCTGAGTGAGACACGTGGATATACTCTATCTCTGTCTTTTACCTCTGCTGTTCCTTCTGAACAGGCTGAGTGACACACGTGGATATACTCTATCTCTGTCTTCTACCTCTGCTGTTCCTTCTGAGCAGGCTGAGTGAGGTGTAGATCAGACACGTGGATAAACTATATCTTTGTCTTCTACCTCTGCTGTTCCTTCTGAGCAGGCTGAGTGAGGTGTAGATCAGACACGTGGATATACTCTATCTCTGTCTTCTACCTCTGCTGCTCCTTCTGAGCAGGCTGAGTGAGGTGTATATCAGACACGCGGATATACTCTATCTCTGTCTTCTACCTCTGCTGTTCCTTCTGAGCAGGCTGAGTGAGACACGTGGATAAACAATATCTCTGTCTTCTACCTCTGCTGTTCCTTCTGAGCAGGCTGAGTGAGACACGTGGATATACTCTATCTCTGTCTTCTACCTCTGCTGTTCCTTCTGAGCAGGCTGAGTGAGGTGTAGATCAGACACGTGGATATACTCTATCTCTGTCTTCTACCTCTGCTGTTCCTTCTGAGCAGGCTGAGTGAGTTGTAGATCAGACACGTGGATATACTCTATCTCTGTCTTCTACCTCTGCTGTTCCTTCTGAGCAGGCTGAGTGAGGTGTAGATCAGACACGTGGATATACTCTATCTCTGTCTTCTACCTCTGCTGTTCCTTCTGAGCAGGCTGAGCGAGGTGTAGATCAGACACGTGGATATACTCTATCTCTGTCTTCTACCTCTGCTGTTCCTTCTGAGCAGGATGAGTGAGACACGTGGATATACTATATATCTGTCTTCTACCTCTGCTGTTCCTTCTGAGCAGGCTGAGTGAGTTGTAGATCAGACACGTGGATATACTCTATCTCTGTCTTCTACCTCTGCTGTTCCTTCTGAGCAGGCTGAGTGAGGTGTAGATCAGACACGTGGATATACTCTATCTCTGTCTTCTACCTCTGCTGTTCCTTCTGAGCAGGCTGAGTGAGACACGTGGATATACTCTATATCTGTCTTCTACCTCTGCTGTGCCTTCTGAGCAGGCTGAGTGAGGTGTAGATCAGACACGTGGATATACTCTATATCTGTCTTCTACCTCTGCTGTTTCTTCTGAGCAGGTTGAGTGAGACACGTGGATAAACTCTATCTCTGTCTTCTACCTCTGCTGTTCCTTCTGAGCAGGCTGAGTGAGGTGTAGATCAGACACGTGGATATACTCTATCTCTGTCTTGTACCTCTGCTGTTCCTTCTGAGCAGGCTGAGTGAGACACGTGGATATACTCTATATCTGTCTTCTACCTCTGCTGTTTCTTATGAACAGGCTGAGTGAGGTGTAGATCAGACACGTGGATATACTCTATCTCTGTCTTCTACCTCTGCTGATCCTTCTGAGCAGGCTGATAAGACACGTGGATATACTCTATCTCTGTCTTCTACCGCTGCTGTTCCTTCTGAGCAGGCTGAGTGGGGTGTAGATCAGACACGTGGATACACTATATCTATGTCTTCTACCTCTGCTGTTCCTTCTGAGCAGGCTGAGTGAGACACGTGGATATACTCTATCTCTGTCTTTTACCTCTGCTGTTCCTTCTGAACAGGCTGAGTGAGACACGTGGATATACTCTATCTCTGCTTCTACCTCTGCTGTTCCTTCTGAGCAGGCTGAGTGAGGTGTAGATCAGACACGTGGATATACTCTATATCTGTCTTCTACCTCTGCTGTTTCTTCTGAGCAGGTTGAGTGAGACACGTGGATAAACTCTATCTCTGTCTTCTACCTCTGCTGTTCCTTCTGAGCAGGCTGAGTGAGACACGTGAATATACTCTATCTATCTTCTACCTCTGCTGTTCCTTCTGAGCAGGCTGAGTGAGGTGTAGATCAGACACGTGGATATACTCTATCTCTGTCTTGTACCTCTGCTGTTCCTTCTGAGCAGGCTGAGTGAGACACGTGGATATACTCTATATCTGTCTTCTACCTCTGCTGTTTCTTATGAACAGGCTGAGTGAGGTGTAGATCAGACACGTGGATATACTCTAACTCTGTCTTCTACCTCTGCTGATCCTTCTGAGCAGGCTGATAAGACACGTGGATATACTCTATCTCTGTCTTCTACCTCTGCTGTTCCTTATGAGCAGGCTGAGTGGGGTGTAGATCAGACACGTGGATACACTCTATCTATGTCTTCTACCTCTGCTGTTCCTTCTGAGCAGGCTGAGTGAGACACGTGGATATACTCTATCTCTGTCTTTTACCTCTGCTGTTCCTTCTGAACAGGCTGAGTGAGACACGTGGATATACTCTATCTCTGTCGTCTACCTCTGCTGTTCCTTCTGAGCAGGCTGAGTGAGGTGTCGATCAGACACGTGTATATACTCTATCTCTGTCCTCTACCTCAGCTGTTCCTTCTGAGCAGGCTGAGTGAGACACGTGGATATACTCTATCTCTGTCTTCTACCTCTGCTGTTCCTTATGAGCAGGCTGAGTGAGGTGTCGATCACACACGTGGATATACTTTATCTCTGTCTTCTACTTCTGCTGTTCATTCTGAGCAGGCTGAGTGAGACACGTGGATATACTCTATCTCTGTCTTCTACCTCTGCTGTTCTTTCTGAGCAGGCTGAGTGAGACACGTGGATATACTCTATCTCTGTCTTCTACCTCTGCTGTTCCTTCTGAACAGGCTGAGTGAGACACGTGGATATACTCTATCTCTGTCTTCTACCTCTGCTGTTCCTTCTGAGCAGGCTGAGTGAGGTGTATATCAGACACGTGGATATACTATATATCTGTCTTGTACCTCTGCTGTTCCTTCTGAGCAGGTTAAGTGAGACACGTGGATATACTCTATCTCTGTCTTCCACCTTTGCTGTTCCTTCTGAGCAGGCTTAGTGAGGTGTAATTCAGACACGTGGATATACTCTATCTCTGTCTTCTACCTCTGCTGTTCCTTCTGAGCAGGCTGATAAGACACGTGGATATACTCTATCTCTGTCTTCCACCTCTGCTGTTCCTTTTGAGCAGGCTGAGTGAGGTGTAGATCAGACACGTGGATATACTCTATCTCTGTCTTCTACCTCTGCTGTTCCTTCTGAGCAGGATGAGTGAGACACGTGGATATACTATATATCTGTCTTCTACCTCTGCTGTTCCTTCTGAGCAGGCTGAGTGAGTTGTAGATCAGACACGTGGATATACTCTATCTCTGTCTTCTACCTCTGCTGTTCCTTCTGAGCAGGCTGAGTGAGGTGTAGATCAGACACGTGGATATACTCTATCTCTGTCTTCTACCTCTGCTGTTCCTTCTGAGCAGGCTGAGTGAGACACGTGGATATACTCTATATCTGTCTTCTACCTCTGCTGTGCCTTCTGAGCAGGCTGAGTGAGGTGTAGATCAGACACGTGGATATACTCTATATCTGTCTTCTACCTCTGCTGTTTCTTCTGAGCAGGTTGAGTGAGACACGTGGATAAACTCTATCTCTGTCTTCTACCTCTGCTGTTCCTTCTGAGCAGGCTGAGTGAGACACGTGAATATACTCTATCTATCTTCTACCTCTGCTGTTCCTTCTGAGCAGGCTGAGTGAGGTGTAGATCAGACACGTGGATATACTCTATCTCTGTCTTGTACCTCTGCTGTTCCTTCTGAGCAGGCTGAGTGAGACACGTGGATATACTCTATATCTGTCTTCTACCTCTGCTGTTTCTTATGAACAGGCTGAGTGAGGTGTAGATCAGACACGTGGATATACTCTATCTCTGTCTTATACCTCTGCTGATCCTTCTGAGCAGGCTGATAAGACACGTGGATATACTCTATCTCTGTCTTCTACCGCTGCTGTTCCTTCTGAGCAGGCTGAGTGGGGTGTAGATCAGACACGTGGATACACTATATCTATGTCTTCTACCTCTGCTGTTCCTTCTGAGCAGGCTGAGTGAGACACGTGGATATACTCTATCTCTGTCTTTTACCTCTGCTGTTCCTTCTGAACAGGCTGAGTGAGACACGTGGATATACTCTATCTCTGCTTCTACCTCTGCTGTTCCTTCTGAGCAGGCTGAGTGAGGTGTAGATCGGACACGTGGATATACTATATATCTGTATTGTACCTCTGCTGTTCCTTCTGAGCAGGCTGAGTGAGACACGTGGATATACTCTATCTCTGTCTTTTACCTCTGCTGTTCCTTCTGAACGAGCTGAGTGACACACGTGGATATACTCTATCTCTGTCTTCTACCTCTGCTGTTCCTTCTGAGCAGGCTGAGTGAGGTGTAGATCAGACACGTGGATATACTCTATCTCTGTCTTCTACCTCTGCTGCTCCTTCTGAGCAGGCTGAGTGAGGTGTATATCAGACACGCGGATATACTCTATCTCTGTCTTCTACCTCTGCTGTTCCTTCTGAGCAGGCTGAGTGAGACACGTGGATAAACAATATCTCTGTCTTCTACCTCTGCTGTTCCTTCTGAGCAGGCTGAGTGAGACACGTGGATATACTCTATCTCTGTCTTCTACCTCTGCTGTTCCTTCTGAGCAGGCTGAGTGAGGTGTAGATCAGACACGTGGATATACTCTATATCTGTCTCCTATCTCTGCTGTTCCTTCTGAGCAGGCTGAGTGAGACACGTGGATATACTCTATTTCTGTCTTCTACCTCTGCTGCTCCTTCTGAGCAAGCTGAGTGAGGTGTAGATCAGACACGTGGATATACTCTATCTCTGTCTTCTACCTCTGCTGTTCCTTCTGAGCAGGCTGAGTGAGTTGTAGATCAGACACGTGGATATACTCTATCTCTGTCTTCTACCTCTGCTGTTCCTTCTGAGCAGGCTGAGTGAGGTGTAGATCAGACACGTGGATATACTCTATCTCTGTCTTCTACCTCTGCTGTTCCTTCTGAGCAGGCTGAGTGAGGTGTATATCAGACACGTGGATATACTCTATCTCTGTCTTCTACCTCTGCTGTGCCTTCTGAGCAGGCTGAGTGAGGTGTAGATCAGACACGTGGATATACTCTATCTCTGTCTTCTACCTCTGCTGTTCCTTCTGAGCAGGCTGAGTGAGACACGTGGATATACTCTATCTCTGTCTTCTACCTCTGCTGTTCCTTCTGAACAGGCTGAGTGAGACACGTGGATATACTCTATCTCTGTCTTCTACCTCTGCTGTTCCTTCTGAGCAGGCTGAGTGAGGTGTATATCAGACACGTGGATATACTATATATCTGTCTTGTACCTCTGCTGTTCCTTCTGAGCAGGTTAAGTGTGACACGTGGATATACTCTATCTCTGTCTTCCACCTTTGCTGTTCCTTCTGAGCAGGCTTAGTGAGGTGTAATTCAGACACGTGGATATACTCTATCTCTGTCTTCTACCTCTGCTGTTCCTTCTGAGCAGGCTGATAAGACACGTGGATATACTCTATCTCTGTCTTCCACCTCTGCTGTTCCTTTTGAGCAGGCTGAGTGAGGTGTAGATCAGACACGTGGATATACTCTATCTCTGTCTTCTACCTCTGCTGTTCCTTCTGAGCAGGATGAGTGAGACACGTGGATATACTATATATCTGTCTTCTACCTCTGCTGTTCCTTCTGAGCAGGCTGAGTGAGTTGTAGATCAGACACGTGGATATACTCTATCTCTGTCTTCTACCTCTGCTGTTCCTTCTGAGCAGGCTGAGTGAGGTGTAGATCAGACACGTGGATATACTCTATCTCTGTCTTCTACCTCTGCTGTTCCTTCTGAGCAGGCTGAGTGAGACACGTGGATATACTCTATATCTGTCTTCTACCTCTGCTGTGCCTTCTGAGCAGGCTGAGTGAGGTGTAGATCAGACACGTGGATATACTCTATATCTGTCTTCTACCTCTGCTGTTTCTTCTGAGCAGGTTGAGTGAGACACGTGGATAAACTCTATCTCTGTCTTCTACCTCTGCTGTTCCTTCTGAGCAGGCTGAGTGAGACACGTGAATATACTCTATCTATCTTCTACCTCTGCTGTTCCTTCTGAGCAGGCTGAGTGAGGTGTAGATCAGACACGTGGATATACTCTATCTCTGTCTTGTACCTCTGCTGTTCCTTCTGAGCAGGCTGAGTGAGACACGTGGATATACTCTATATCTGTCTTCTACCTCTGCTGTTTCTTATGAACAGGCTGAGTGAGGTGTAGATCAGACACGTGGATATACTCTATCTCTGTCTTATACCTCTGCTGATCCTTCTGAGCAGGCTGATAAGACACGTGGATATACTCTATCTCTGTCTTCTACCGCTGCTGTTCCTTCTGAGCAGGCTGAGTGGGGTGTAGATCAGACACGTGGATACACTATATCTATGTCTTCTACCTCTGCTGTTCCTTCTGAGCAGGCTGAGTGAGACACGTGGATATACTCTATCTCTGTCTTTTACCTCTGCTGTTCCTTCTGAACAGGCTGAGTGAGACACGTGGATATACTCTATCTCTGCTTCTACCTCTGCTGTTCCTTCTGAGCAGGCTGAGTGAGGTGTAGATCGGACACGTGGATATACTATATATCTGTATTGTACCTCTGCTGTTCCTTCTGAGCAGGCTGAGTGAGACACGTGGATATACTCTATCTCTGTCTTTTACCTCTGCTGTTCCTTCTGAACAGGCTGAGTGACACACGTGGATATACTCTATCTCTGTCTTCTACCTCTGCTGTTCCTTCTGAGCAGGCTGAGTGAGGTGTAGATCAGACACGTGGATATACTCTATCTCTGTCTTCTACCTCTGCTGCTCCTTCTGAGCAGGCTGAGTGAGGTGTATATCAGACACGCGGATATACTCTATCTCTGTCTTCTACCTCTGCTGTTCCTTCTGAGCAGGCTGAGTGAGACACGTGGATAAACAATATCTCTGTCTTCTACCTCTGCTGTTCCTTCTGAGCAGGCTGAGTGAGACACGTGGATATACTCTATCTCTGTCTTCTACCTCTGCTGTTCCTTCTGAGCAGGCTGAGTGAGGTGTAGATCAGACACGTGGATATACTCTATATCTGTCTCCTATCTCTGCTGTTCCTTCTGAGCAGGCTGAGTGAGACACGTGGATATACTCTATCTCTGTCTTCTACCTCTGCTGATCCTTCTGAGCAAGCTGAGTGAGGTGTAGATCAGACACGTGGATATACTCTATCTCTGTCTTCTACCTCTGCTGTTCCTTCTGAGCAGGCTGAGTGAGTTGTAGATCAGACACGTGGATATACTCTATCTCTGTCTTCTACCTCTGCTGTTCCTTCTGAGCAGGCTGAGTGAGGTGTAGATCAGACACGTGGATATACTCTATCTCTGTCTTCTACCTCTGCTGTTCCTTCTGAGCAGGCTGAGTGAGGTGTATATCAGACACGTGGATATACTCTATCTCTGTCTTCTACCTCTGCTGTGCCTTCTGAGCAGGCTGAGTGAGGTGTAGATCAGACACGTGGATATACTCTATATCTGTCTTCTACCTCTGCTGTTTCTTCTGAGCAGGTTGAGTGAGACACGTGGATAAACTCTATCTCTGTCTTCTACCTCTGCTGTTCCTTCTGAGCAGGCTGAGTGAGACACGTGAATATACTCTATCTATCTTCTACCTCTGCTGTTCCTTCTGAGCAGGCTGAGTGAGGTGTAGATCAGACACGTGGATATACTCTATCTCTGTCTTGTACCTCTGCTGTTCCTTCTGAGCAGGCTGAGTGAGACACGTGGATATACTCTATATCTGTCTTCTACCTCTGCTGTTTCTTATGAACAGGCTGAGTGAGGTGTAGATCAGACACGTGGATATACTCTATCTCTGTCTTCTACCTCTGCTGATCCTTCTGAGCAGGCTGATAAGACACGTGGATATACTCTATCTCTGTCTTCTACCTCTGCTGTTCCTTCTGAGCAGGCTGAGTGGGGTGTAGATCAGACACGTGGATACACTCTATCTATGTCTTCTACCTCTGCTGTTCCTTCTGAGCAGGCTGAGTGAGACACGTGGATATACTCTATCTCTGTCTTTTACCTCTGATGTTCCTTCTGAACAGGCTGAGTGAGACACGTGGATATACTCTATCTCTGCTTCTACCTCTGCTGTTCCTTCTGAGCAGGCTGAGTGAGGTGTAGATCGGACACGTGGATATACTATATATCTGTATTGTACCTCTGCTGTTCCTTCTGAGCAGGCTGAGTGACACACGTGGATATACTCTATCTCTGTCTTCTACCTCTGCTGTTCCTTCTGAGCAGGCTGAGTGAGGTGTAGATCAGACACGTGGATAAACTCTATCTTTGTCTTCTACCTCTGCTGTTCCTTCTGAGCAGGCTGAGTGAGGTGTAGATCAGACACGTGGATATACTCTATCTCTGTCTTCTACCTCTGCTGCTCCTTCTGAGCAGGCTGAGTGAGACACGTGGATAAACAATATCTCTGTCTTCTACCTCTGCTGTTCCTTCTGAGCAGGCTGAGTGAGACACGTGGATATACTCTATCTCTGTCTTCTACCTCTGCTGTTCCTTCTGAGCAGGCTGAGTGAGGTGTAGATCAGACACGTGGATATACTCTATATCTGTCTCCTATCTCTGCTGTTCCTTCTGAGCAGGCTGAGTGAGACACGTGGATATACTTTATCTCTGTCTTCTACCTCTGCTGCTCCTTCTGAGCAAGCTGAGTGAGGTGTAGATCAGACACGTGGATATACTCTATCTCTGTCTTCTACCTCTGCTGTTCCTTCTGAGCAGGCTGAGTGAGACACGTGGATATACTCTATCTTTGTCTTCTACCTCTGCTGTTCCTTTTGAGCAGACTGAGTGAGACACGTGGATATACTCGATCTTTGTCTTCTACCTCTGCTGTTCCTTCTGAGCATGCTGAGTGACGTGTAGATTAGACACGTGGATATACTCTATATCTGTATTGTACCTCTGCTGTTCCTTCTGAGCAGGCTGAGTGAGACACGTGGATATACTCTATATCTGTCTTATACCTCTGCTGTTCCTTATGAACAGGCTTAGTGAAGTGTAAATCAGACACGTGGATATACTCTATCTCTGTCTTCTACCTCTGCTGTTCCTTCTGAGCAGGCTGAGTGAGACACGTGGATATACTCTATCTCTGTCGTCTACCTCTGCTGTTCCTTCTGAGCAGGCTGAGTGAGGTGTCGATCAGACACGTGTATATACTCTATCTCTGTCCTCTACCTCAGCTGTTCCTTCTGAGCAGGCTGAGTGAGACACGTGGATATACTCTATCTCTGTCTTCTACCTCTGCTGTTCCTTATGAGCAGGCTGAGTGAGGTGTCGATCACACACGTGGATATACTTTATCTCTGTCTTCTACCTCTGCTGTTCATTCTGAGCAGGCTGAGTGAGACACGTGGATATACTCTATCTCTGTCTTCTACCTCTGCTGTTCCTTCTGAGCAGGCTGAGTGAGACACGTGGATATACTCTATCTCTGTCTTCTACCTCTGCTGTTCCTTCTGAACAGGCTGAGTGAGACACGTGGATATACTCTATCTCTGTCTTCTACCTCTGCTGTTCCTTCTGAGCAGGCTGAGTGAGGTGTATATCAGACACGTGGATATACTATATATCTGTCTTGTACCTCTGCTGTTCCTTCTGAGCAGGTTGAGTGAGACACGTGGATATACTCTATCTCTGTCTTCTACCTCTGCTGTTCCGTCTGAGCAGGCTGAGTGAGGTGTAGATCAGACTCGTGGATATACTCTATCTCTGTCTTCTACCTCTGCTGTTCCTTCTGAGCAGACTGAGTGAGACACGTGGATATACTCTATCTTTGTCTTCTACCTCTGCTGTTCCTTCTGAGCAGGCTGAGTGAGGTGTAAATCAGACACGTGGATATACTCTATCTCTGTCTTGTACCTCTGCTGTTCCTTCTGAGCAGGCTGAGTGAGACACGTGGATATACTCTATCTCTGTCTTATACCTCTGCTGTTCCTTATGAGCAGGCTGAGTGAGGTGTCGATCACACACGTGGATATACTTTATCTCTGTCTTCTACCTCTGCTGTTCATTCTGAGCAGGCTGAGTGAGGTGTAGATCAGACACGTGGATATACTATATATCTGTCTTGTACCTCTGCTGTTCCTTCTGAGCAGGTTGAGTGAGACACGTGGATATACTCTATCTCTGTCTTCTACCTCTAATGTTCCTTCTGAGCAGGCTGAGTGAGGTGTAGATCATACACGTGGATATACTCTACCTCTGTCTTCTACCTCTGCTGTTCCTTCTGAGCAGACTGAGTGAGACACGTGGATATACTCTATCTTTGTCTTCTACCTCTGCTGTTCCGTCTGAGCAGGCTGAGTGAGGTGTAGATCAGACTCGTGGATATACTCTATCTCTGTCTTCTACCTCTGCTGTTCCTTCTGAGCAGACTGAGTGAGACACGTGGATATACTCTATCTTTGTCTTCTACCTCTGCTCTTTCTTATGAACAGGCTGAGTGAGGTGTAGATCAGACACGTGGATATACTCTATCTCTGTCTTCTACCTCTGCTGTTCCGTCTGAGCAGGCTGAGTGAGGTGTAGATCAGACTCGTGGAAATACTCTATCTCTGTCTTCTACCTCTGCTGTTCCTTCTGAGCAGACTGAGTGAGACACGTGGATATACTCTATCTTTGTCTTCTACCTCTGCTGTTCCTTCCGAGCAGGCTGAGTGAGGTGTAAATCAGACACGTGGATATACTCTATCTCTGTCTTGTACCTCTGCTGTTCCTTCTGAGCAGGCTGAGTGAGACACGTGGATATACTCTATCTCTGTCTTCTACTTCTGCTGTTCCTTATGAACAGGCTGAGTGAGGTGTAGATCGGACACGTGGATATACTCTATATCTGTCTTATACCTCTGCTGTTCCTTATGAGCAGGCTGAGTGAGGTGTCGATCACACACGTGGATATACTTTATCTCTGTCTTCTACCTCTGCTGTTCATTCTGAGCAGGCTGAGTGAGGTGTAGATCAGACACGTGGATATACTATATATCTGTCTTGTACCTCTGCTGTTCCTTCTGAGCAGGTTGAGTGAGACACGTGGATATACTCTATCTCTGTCTTCTACCTCTAATGTTCCTTCTGAGCAGGCTGAGTGAGGTGTAGATCATACACGTGGATATACCATATCTTTGTCTTCTACCTCTGCTGTTCCTTCTGAGCAGGCTGAGTGAGGTGTAGATCAGACACGTGGATATACTCTATCTCTGTCTTCGACCTCTGCTGCTCCTTCTGAGCAGGCTGAGTGAGGTGTATATCAGACACGCGGATATACTCTATCTCTGTCTTCTACATCTGCTGTTCCTTCTGAGCAGACTGAGTGAGACACGTGGATATACTCTATCTTTGTCTTCTACCTCTGCTGTTCCTTCTGAGCAGGCTGAGTGAGGTGTAAATCAGACACGTGGATATACTCTATCTCTGTCTTGTACCTCTGCTGTTCCTTCTGAGCAGGCTGAGTGAGACACGTGGATCAACACTATCTCTGTCTTCTACCTCTGCTGTTCCTTCTGAGCAGGCTGAGTGAGGTGTAAATCAGACACGTGGATATACTCTATCTCTGTCTTGTACCTCTGCTGTTCCTTCTGAGCAGGCTGAGTGAGACACGTGGATATACTCCATCTCTGTCTTCTACTTCTGCTGTTCCTTATGAACAGGCTGAGTGAGGTGTAGATCAGACACGTGGATATACTCTATATCTGTCCTCTACCTCAGCTGTTCCTTCTGAGCAGGCTGAGTGAGACACGTGGATATACTCTATCTCTGTCTTCTACCTCTGCTGCTCCTTATGAGCAGGCTGAGTGAGGTGTAGATCACACACGTGCATATACTCTATCTCTGTCGTCTACCTCTGCTGTTCCTTCTGAGCAGGCTGAGTGAGACGCGTGGATATACTCTATCTCTGTCTTCTACCTCTGCTGTTCCTTCTAAGCAGGCTGAGAGAGGTGTAGATCAGACACGTGGATATACTCTATCTCTGTCTTCTACTTCTGCTGTTCCCTCTGAGCAGGCTGAGTGAGACACGTGGATATACTCTGTCTCTGTCTTCTACCTCTGCTGTTCCTTTTGAGCAGACTGAGTGAGACACGTGGATATACTCGATCTTTGTCTTCTACCTCTGCTGTTCCTTCTGAGCATGCTGAGTGACGTGTAGATTAGACACGGGGATATACTCTATATCTGTATTGTACCTCTGCTGTTCCTTCTGAGCAGGCTGAGTGAGACACGTGGATATACTCTATATCTGTCTTCTACCTCTGCTGTTCCTTATGAACAGGCTTAGTGAAGTGTAAATCAGACACGTGGATATACTCTATCTCTGTCTTCTACCTCTGCTGTTCCTTCTGAGCAGGCTGAGTGAGACACGTGGATATACTCTATCTCTGTCGTCTACCTCTGCTGTTCCTTCTGAGCAGGCTGAGTGAGGTGTCGATCAGACACGTGTATATACTCTATCTCTGTCCTCTACCTCAGCTGTTCCTTCTGAGCAGGCTGAGTGAGACACGTGGATATACTCTATCTCTGTCTTCTACCTCTGCTGTTCCTTATGAGCAGGCTGAGTGAGGTGTCGATCACACACGTGGATATACTTTATCTCTGTCTTCTACCTCTGCTGTTCATTCTGAGCAGGCTGGGTGAGACACGTGGATATACTCTATCTCTGTCTTCTACCTCTGCTGTTCCTTCTGAGCAGGCTGAGTGAGACACGTGGATATACTCTATCTCTGTCTTCTACCTCTGCTGTTCCTTCTGAACAGGCTGAGTGAGACACGTGGATATACTCTATCTCTGTCTTCTACCTCTGCTGTTCCTTGTGAGCAGGCTGAGTGAGGTGTATATCAGACACGTGGATATACTATATATCTGTCTTGTACCTCTGCTGTTCCTTCTGAGCAGGTTGAGTGAGACACGTGGATATACTCTATCTCTGTCTTCTACCTCTAATGTTCCTTCTGAGCAGGCTGAGTGAGGTGTAGATCAGACACGTGGATATACTCTATCTTTGTCTTCTACCTCTGCTGTTCCTTCTGAGCAGGCTGAGTGAGGTGTAGATCAGACACGTGGATATACTCTATCTCTGGCTTCGACCTCTGCTGCTCCTTCTGAGCAGGCTGAGTGAGTTGTATATCAATCACGCGGATATACTCTATCTCTGTCTTCTACCTCTGCTGTTCCTTCTGAGCAGGCTGAGTGAGACACGTGGATATACTCTATCTCTGTCTTCTACCTCTGCTGTTCCTTCAGAGCAGGCTGAGTGAGGTGTAGATCAGACACGTGGATATACTCTATCTCTGTCTTCTACCTCTGCTGTTCCTTTTGAGCAGACTGAGTGAGACACGTGGATATACTCGATCTTTGTCTTCTACCTCTGCTGTTCCTTCTGAGCATGCTGAGTGACGTGTAGATTAGACACGGGGATATACTCTATATCTGTATTGTACCTCTGCTGTTCCTTCTGAGCAGGCTGAGTGAGACACGTGGATATACTCTATATCTGTCTTCTACCTCTGCTGTTCCTTATGAACAGGCTTAGTGAAGTGTAAATCAGACACGTGGATATACTCTATCTCTGTCTTCTACCTCTGCTGTTCCTTCTGAGCAGGCTGAGTGAGACACGTGGATATACTCTATCTCTGTCGTCTACCTCTGCTGTTCCTTCTGAGCAGGCTGAGTGAGGTGTCGATCAGACACGTGTATATACTCTATCTCTGTCCTCTACCTCAGCTGTTCCTTCTGAGCAGGCTGAGTGAGACACGTGGATATACTCTATCTCTGTCTTCTACCTCTGCTGTTCCTTATGAGCAGGCTGAGTGAGGTGTCGATCACACACGTGGATATACTTTATCTCTGTCTTCTACCTCTGCTGTTCATTCTGAGCAGGCTGGGTGAGACACGTGGATATACTCTATCTCTGTCTTCTACCTCTGCTGTTCCTTCTGAGCAGGCTGAGTGAGACACGTGGATATACTCTATCTCTGTCTTCTACCTCTGCTGTTCCTTCTGAACAGGCTGAGTGAGACACGTGGATATACTCTATCTCTGTCTTCTACCTCTGCTGTTCCTTGTGAGCAGGCTGAGTGAGGTGTATATCAGACACGTGGATATACTATATATCTGTCTTGTACCTCTGCTGTTCCTTCTGAGCAGGTTGAGTGAGACACGTGGATATACTCTATCTCTGTCTTCTACCTCTAATGTTCCTTCTGAGCAGGCTGAGTGAGGTGTAGATCAGACACGTGGATATACTCTATCTTTGTCTTCTACCTCTGCTGTTCCTTCTGAGCAGGCTGAGTGAGGTGTAGATCAGACACGTGGATATACTCTATCTCTGGCTTCGACCTCTGCTGCTCCTTCTGAGCAGGCTGAGTGAGTTGTATATCAGACACGCGGATATACTCTATCTCTGTCTTCTACCTCTGCTGTTCCTTCTGAGCAGGCTGAGTGAGACACGTGGATATACTCTATCTCTGTCTTCTACCTCTGCTGTTCCTTCAGAGCAGGCTGAGTGAGGTGTAGATCAGACACGTGGATATACTCTATCTTTGTCTTCTACCTCTGCTGTTCCTTCTGAGCAGGCTGAGTGAGACACGTGGATATACTCTATCTTTGTCTTCTACCTCTGCTGTTCCGTCTGAGCAGGCTGAGTGAGGTGTAGATCAGACTCGTGGATATACTCTATCTCTGTCTTCTACCTCTGCTGTTCCTTCTGAGCAGACTGAGTGAGACACGTGGATATACTCTATCTTTGTCTTCTACCTCTGCTCTTTCTTATGAACAGGCTGAGTGAGGTGTAGATCAGACACGTGGATATACTCTATCTCTGTCTTCTACCTCTGCTGTTCCGTCTGAGCAGGCTGAGTGAGGTGTAGATCAGACTCGTGGAAATACTCTATCTCTGTCTTCTACCTCTGCTGTTCCTTCTGAGCAGACTGAGTGAGACACGTGGATATACTCTATCTTTGTCTTCTACCTCTGCTGTTCCTTCCGAGCAGGCTGAGTGAGGTGTAAATCAGACACGTGGATATACTCTATCTCTGTCTTGTACCTCTGCTGTTCCTTCTGAGCAGGCTGAGTGAGACACGTGGATATACTCTATCTCTGTCTTCTACTTCTGCTGTTCCTTATGAACAGGCTGAGTGAGGTGTAGATCGGACACGTGGATATACTCTATATCTGTCTTATACCTCTGCTGTTCCTTATGAGCAGGCTGAGTGAGGTGTCGATCACACACGTGGATATACTTTATCTCTGTCTTCTACCTCTGCTGTTCATTCTGAGCAGGCTGAGTGAGGTGTAGATCAGACACGTGGATATACTATATATCTGTCTTGTACCTCTGCTGTTCCTTCTGAGCAGGTTGAGTGAGACACGTGGATATACTCTATCTCTGTCTTCTACCTCTAATGTTCCTTCTGAGCAGGCTGAGTGAGGTGTAGATCATACACGTGGATATACTATATCTTTGTCTTCTACCTCTGCTGTTCCTTCTGAGCAGGCTGAGTGAGGTGTAGATCAGACACGTGGATATACTCTATCTCTGTCTTCGACCTCTGCTGCTCCTTCTGAGCAGGCTGAGTGAGGTGTATATCAGACACGCGGATATACTCTATCTCTGTCTTCTACATCTGCTGTTCCTTCTGAGCAGACTGAGTGAGACACGTGGATATACTCTATCTTTGTCTTCTACCTCTGCTGTTCCTTCTGAGCAGGCTGAGTGAGGTGTAAATCAGACACGTGGATATACTCTATCTCTGTCTTGTACCTCTGCTGTTCCTTCTGAGCAGGCTGAGTGAGACACGTGGATCAACACTATCTCTGTCTTCTACCTCTGCTGTTCCTTCTGAGCAGGCTGAGTGAGGTGTAAATCAGACACGTGGATATACTCTATCTCTGTCTTGTACCTCTGCTGTTCCTTCTGAGCAGGCTGAGTGAGACACGTGGATATACTCCATCTCTGTCTTCTACTTCTGCTGTTCCTTATGAACAGGCTGAGTGAGGTGTAGATCAGACACGTGGATATACTCTATATCTGTCCTCTACCTCAGCTGTTCCTTCTGAGCAGGCTGAGTGAGACACGTGGATATACTCTATCTCTGTCTTCTACCTCTGCTGCTCCTTATGAGCAGGCTGAGTGAGGTGTAGATCACACACGTGCATATACTCTATCTCTGTCGTCTACCTCTGCTGTTCCTTCTGAGCAGGCTGAGTGAGACGCGTGGATATACTCTATCTCTGTCTTCTACCTCTGCTGTTCCTTCTAAGCAGGCTGAGAGAGGTGTAGATCAGACACGTGGATATACTCTATCTCTGTCTTCTACTTCTGCTGTTCCCTCTGAGCAGGCTGAGTGAGACACGTGGATATACTCTGTCTCTGTCTTCTACCTCTGCTGTTCCTTTTGAGCAGACTGAGTGAGACACGTGGATATACTCGATCTTTGTCTTCTACCTCTGCTGTTCCTTCTGAGCATGCTGAGTGACGTGTAGATTAGACACGGGGATATACTCTATATCTGTATTGTACCTCTGCTGTTCCTTCTGAGCAGGCTGAGTGAGACACGTGGATATACTCTATATCTGTCTTCTACCTCTGCTGTTCCTTATGAACAGGCTTAGTGAAGTGTAAATCAGACACGTGGATATACTCTATCTCTGTCTTCTACCTCTGCTGTTCCTTCTGAGCAGGCTGAGTGAGACACGTGGATATACTCTATCTCTGTCGTCTACCTCTGCTGTTCCTTCTGAGCAGGCTGAGTGAGGTGTCGATCAGACACGTGTATATACTCTATCTCTGTCCTCTACCTCAGCTGTTCCTTCTGAGCAGGCTGAGTGAGACACGTGGATATACTCTATCTCTGTCTTCTACCTCTGCTGTTCCTTCTGAGCAGGCTGAGTGAGACACGTGGATATACTCTATCTCTGTCTTCTACCTCTGCTGTTCCTTCTGAACAGGCTGAGTGAGACACGTGGATATACTCTATCTCTGTCTTCTACCTCTGCTGTTCCTTGTGAGCAGGCTGAGTGAGGTGTATATCAGACACGTGGATATACTATATATCTGTCTTGTACCTCTGCTGTTCCTTCTGAGCAGGTTGAGTGAGACACGTGGATATACTCTATCTCTGTCTTCTACCTCTAATGTTCCTTCTGAGCAGGCTGAGTGAGGTGTAGATCAGACACGTGGATATACTCTATCTTTGTCTTCTACCTCTGCTGTTCCTTCTGAGCAGGCTGAGTGAGGTGTAGATCAGACACGTGGATATACTCTATCTCTGGCTTCGACCTCTGCTGCTCCTTCTGAGCAGGCTGAGTGAGTTGTATATCAATCACGCGGATATACTCTATCTCTGTCTTCTACCTCTGCTGTTCCTTCTGAGCAGGCTGAGTGAGACACGTGGATATACTCTATCTCTGTCTTCTACCTCTGCTGTTCCTTCAGAGCAGGCTGAGTGAGGTGTAGATCAGACACGTGGATATACTCTATCTCTGTCTTCTACCTCTGCTGTTCCTTTTGAGCAGACTGAGTGAGACACGTGGATATACTCGATCTTTGTCTTCTACCTCTGCTGTTCCTTCTGAGCATGCTGAGTGACGTGTAGATTAGACACGGGGATATACTCTATATCTGTATTGTACCTCTGCTGTTCCTTCTGAGCAGGCTGAGTGAGACACGTGGATATACTCTATATCTGTCTTCTACCTCTGCTGTTCCTTATGAACAGGCTTAGTGAAGTGTAAATCAGACACGTGGATATACTCTATCTCTGTCTTCTACCTCTGCTGTTCCTTCTGAGCAGGCTGAGTGAGACACGTGGATATACTCTATCTCTGTCGTCTACCTCTGCTGTTCCTTCTGAGCAGGCTGAGTGAGGTGTCGATCAGACACGTGTATATACTCTATCTCTGTCCTCTACCTCAGCTGTTCCTTCTGAGCAGGCTGAGTGAGACACGTGGATATACTCTATCTCTGTCTTCTACCTCTGCTGTTCCTTATGAGCAGGCTGAGTGAGGTGTCGATCACACACGTGGATATACTTTATCTCTGTCTTCTACCTCTGCTGTTCATTCTGAGCAGGCTGGGTGAGACACGTGGATATACTCTATCTCTGTCTTCTACCTCTGCTGTTCCTTCTGAGCAGGCTGAGTGAGACACGTGGATATACTCTATCTCTGTCTTCTACCTCTGCTGTTCCTTCTGAACAGGCTGAGTGAGACACGTGGATATACTCTATCTCTGTCTTCTACCTCTGCTGTTCCTTGTGAGCAGGCTGAGTGAGGTGTATATCAGACACGTGGATATACTATATATCTGTCTTGTACCTCTGCTGTTCCTTCTGAGCAGGTTGAGTGAGACACGTGGATATACTCTATCTCTGTCTTCTACCTCTAATGTTCCTTCTGAGCAGGCTGAGTGAGGTGTAGATCAGACACGTGGATATACTCTATCTTTGTCTTCTACCTCTGCTGTTCCTTCTGAGCAGGCTGAGTGAGGTGTAGATCAGACACGTGGATATACTCTATCTCTGGCTTCGACCTCTGCTGCTCCTTCTGAGCAGGCTGAGTGAGTTGTATATCAGACACGCGGATATACTCTATCTCTGTCTTCTACCTCTGCTGTTCCTTCTGAGCAGGCTGAGTGAGACACGTGGATATACTCTATCTCTGTCTTCTACCTCTGCTGTTCCTTCAGAGCAGGCTGAGTGAGGTGTAGATCAGACACGTGGATATACTCTATCTTTGTCTTCTACCTCTGCTGTTCCTTCTGAGCAGGCTGAGTGAGACACGTGGATATACTCTATCTTTGTCTTCTACCTCTGCTGTTCCGTCTGAGCAGGCTGAGTGAGGTGTAGATCAGACTCGTGGATATACTCTATCTCTGTCTTCTACCTCTGCTGTTCCTTCTGAGCAGACTGAGTGAGACACGTGGATATACTCTATCTTTGTCTTCTACCTCTGCTCTTTCTTATGAACAGGCTGAGTGAGGTGTAGATCAGACACGTGGATATACTCTATCTCTGTCTTCTACCTCTGCTGTTCCGTCTGAGCAGGCTGAGTGAGGTGTAGATCAGACTCGTGGAAATACTCTATCTCTGTCTTCTACCTCTGCTGTTCCTTCTGAGCAGACTGAGTGAGACACGTGGATATACTCTATCTTTGTCTTCTACCTCTGCTGTTCCTTCCGAGCAGGCTGAGTGAGGTGTAAATCAGACACGTGGATATACTCTATCTCTGTCTTGTACCTCTGCTGTTCCTTCTGAGCAGGCTGAGTGAGACACGTGGATATACTCTATCTCTGTCTTCTACTTCTGCTGTTCCTTATGAACAGGCTGAGTGAGGTGTAGATCGGACACGTGGATATACTCTATATCTGTCTTATACCTCTGCTGTTCCTTATGAGCAGGCTGAGTGAGGTGTCGATCACACACGTGGATATACTTTATCTCTGTCTTCTACCTCTGCTGTTCATTCTGAGCAGGCTGAGTGAGGTGTAGATCAGACACGTGGATATACTATATATCTGTCTTGTACCTCTGCTGTTCCTTCTGAGCAGGTTGAGTGAGACACGTGGATATACTCTATCTCTGTCTTCTACCTCTAATGTTCCTTCTGAGCAGGCTGAGTGAGGTGTAGATCATACACGTGGATATACTATATCTTTGTCTTCTACCTCTGCTGTTCCTTCTGAGCAGGCTGAGTGAGGTGTAGATCAGACACGTGGATATACTCTATCTCTGTCTTCGACCTCTGCTGCTCCTTCTGAGCAGGCTGAGTGAGGTGTATATCAGACACGCGGATATACTCTATCTCTGTCTTCTACATCTGCTGTTCCTTCTGAGCAGACTGAGTGAGACACGTGGATATACTCTATCTTTGTCTTCTACCTCTGCTGTTCCTTCTGAGCAGGCTGAGTGAGGTGTAAATCAGACACGTGGATATACTCTATCTCTGTCTTGTACCTCTGCTGTTCCTTCTGAGCAGGCTGAGTGAGACACGTGGATCAACACTATCTCTGTCTTCTACCTCTGCTGTTCCTTCTGAGCAGGCTGAGTGAGGTGTAAATCAGACACGTGGATATACTCTATCTCTGTCTTGTACCTCTGCTGTTCCTTCTGAGCAGGCTGAGTGAGACACGTGGATATACTCCATCTCTGTCTTCTACTTCTGCTGTTCCTTATGAACAGGCTGAGTGAGGTGTAGATCAGACACGTGGATATACTCTATATCTGTCCTCTACCTCAGCTGTTCCTTCTGAGCAGGCTGAGTGAGACACGTGGATATACTCTATCTCTGTCTTCTACCTCTGCTGCTCCTTATGAGCAGGCTGAGTGAGGTGTAGATCACACACGTGCATATACTCTATCTCTGTCGTCTACCTCTGCTGTTCCTTCTGAGCAGGCTGAGTGAGACGCGTGGATATACTCTATCTCTGTCTTCTACCTCTGCTGTTCCTTCTAAGCAGGCTGAGAGAGGTGTAGATCAGACACGTGGATATACTCTATCTCTGTCTTCTACTTCTGCTGTTCCCTCTGAGCAGGCTGAGTGAGACACGTGGATATACTCTGTCTCTGTCTTCTACCTCTGCTGTTCCTTTTGAGCAGACTGAGTGAGACACGTGGATATACTCGATCTTTGTCTTCTACCTCTGCTGTTCCTTCTGAGCATGCTGAGTGACGTGTAGATTAGACACGGGGATATACTCTATATCTGTATTGTACCTCTGCTGTTCCTTCTGAGCAGGCTGAGTGAGACACGTGGATATACTCTATATCTGTCTTCTACCTCTGCTGTTCCTTATGAACAGGCTTAGTGAAGTGTAAATCAGACACGTGGATATACTCTATCTCTGTCTTCTACCTCTGCTGTTCCTTCTGAGCAGGCTGAGTGAGACACGTGGATATACTCTATCTCTGTCGTCTACCTCTGCTGTTCCTTCTGAGCAGGCTGAGTGAGGTGTCGATCAGACACGTGTATATACTCTATCTCTGTCCTCTACCTCAGCTGTTCCTTCTGAGCAGGCTGAGTGAGACACGTGGATATACTCTATCTCTGTCTTCTACCTCTGCTGTTCCTTATGAGCAGGCTGAGTGAGGTGTCGATCACACACGTGGATATACTTTATCTCTGTCTTCTACCTCTGCTGTTCATTCTGAGCAGGCTGGGTGAGACACGTGGATATACTCTATCTCTGTCTTCTACCTCTGCTGTTCCTTCTGAGCAGGCTGAGTGAGACACGTGGATATACTCTATCTCTGTCTTCTACCTCTGCTGTTCCTTCTGAACAGGCTGAGTGAGACACGTGGATATACTCTATCTCTGTCTTCTACCTCTGCTGTTCCTTGTGAGCAGGCTGAGTGAGGTGTATATCAGACACGTGGATATACTATATATCTGTCTTGTACCTCTGCTGTTCCTTCTGAGCAGGTTGAGTGAGACACGTGGATATACTCTATCTCTGTCTTCTACCTCTAATGTTCCTTCTGAGCAGGCTGAGTGAGGTGTAGATCAGACACGTGGATATACTCTATCTTTGTCTTCTACCTCTGCTGTTCCTTCTGAGCAGGCTGAGTGAGGTGTAGATCAGACACGTGGATATACTCTATCTCTGGCTTCGACCTCTGCTGCTCCTTCTGAGCAGGCTGAGTGAGTTGTATATCAATCACGCGGATATACTCTATCTCTGTCTTCTACCTCTGCTGTTCCTTCTGAGCAGGCTGAGTGAGACACGTGGATATACTCTATCTCTGTCTTCTACCTCTGCTGTTCCTTCAGAGCAGGCTGAGTGAGGTGTAGATCAGACACGTGGATATACTCTATCTCTGTCTTCTACCTCTGCTGTTCCTTTTGAGCAGACTGAGTGAGACACGTGGATATACTCGATCTTTGTCTTCTACCTCTGCTGTTCCTTCTGAGCATGCTGAGTGACGTGTAGATTAGACACGGGGATATACTCTATATCTGTATTGTACCTCTGCTGTTCCTTCTGAGCAGGCTGAGTGAGACACGTGGATATACTCTATATCTGTCTTCTACCTCTGCTGTTCCTTATGAACAGGCTTAGTGAAGTGTAAATCAGACACGTGGATATACTCTATCTCTGTCTTCTACCTCTGCTGTTCCTTCTGAGCAGGCTGAGTGAGACACGTGGATATACTCTATCTCTGTCGTCTACCTCTGCTGTTCCTTCTGAGCAGGCTGAGTGAGGTGTCGATCAGACACGTGTATATACTCTATCTCTGTCCTCTACCTCAGCTGTTCCTTCTGAGCAGGCTGAGTGAGACACGTGGATATACTCTATCTCTGTCTTCTACCTCTGCTGTTCCTTATGAGCAGGCTGAGTGAGGTGTCGATCACACACGTGGATATACTTTATCTCTGTCTTCTACCTCTGCTGTTCATTCTGAGCAGGCTGGGTGAGACACGTGGATATACTCTATCTCTGTCTTCTACCTCTGCTGTTCCTTCTGAGCAGGCTGAGTGAGACACGTGGATATACTCTATCTCTGTCTTCTACCTCTGCTGTTCCTTCTGAACAGGCTGAGTGAGACACGTGGATATACTCTATCTCTGTCTTCTACCTCTGCTGTTCCTTGTGAGCAGGCTGAGTGAGGTGTATATCAGACACGTGGATATACTATATATCTGTCTTGTACCTCTGCTGTTCCTTCTGAGCAGGTTGAGTGAGACACGTGGATATACTCTATCTCTGTCTTCTACCTCTAATGTTCCTTCTGAGCAGGCTGAGTGAGGTGTAGATCAGACACGTGGATATACTCTATCTTTGTCTTCTACCTCTGCTGTTCCTTCTGAGCAGGCTGAGTGAGGTGTAGATCAGACACGTGGATATACTCTATCTCTGGCTTCGACCTCTGCTGCTCCTTCTGAGCAGGCTGAGTGAGTTGTATATCAGACACGCGGATATACTCTATCTCTGTCTTCTACCTCTGCTGTTCCTTCTGAGCAGGCTGAGTGAGACACGTGGATATACTCTATCTCTGTCTTCTACCTCTGCTGTTCCTTCAGAGCAGGCTGAGTGAGGTGTAGATCAGACACGTGGATATACTCTATCTCTGTCTTCTACCTCTGCTGTTCCTTCTGAGCAGGCTGAGTGAGACACGTGGATATACTCTATCTCTGTCTTTCAGCTCTGCTGTTCCTTCTGAGCAGGCTGAGTGAGGTGTCGATCAGACACGTGTATATACTCTATCTCTGTCCTCTACCTCAGCTGTTCCTTCTGAGCAGGCTGAGTGAGACACGTGGATATACTCTATCTCTGTCGTCTACCTCTGCTGTTCCTTCTGAGCAGGCTGAGTGAGGTGTCGATCAGACACGTGTATATACTCTATCTCTGTCCTCTACCTCAGCTGTTCCTTCTGAGCAGGCTGAGTGAGACACGTGGATATACTCTATCTCTGTCTTCTACCTCTGCTGTTCCTTATGAGCAGGCTGAGTGAGGTGTCGATCACACACGTGGATATACTTTATCTCTGTCTTGTACCTCTGCTGTTCCTTCTGAGCAGGTTGAGTGAGACACGTGGATATACTCTATCTCTGTCTTCTACCTCTAATGTTCCTTCTGAGCAGGCTGAGTGAGGTGTAGATCAGACACGTGGATATACTCTATCTTTGTCTTCTACCTCTGCTGTTCCTTCTGAACAGGCTGAGTGAGACACGTGGATATACTCTATCTCTTTCTTCTACCTCTGCTGTTCCTTCTGAGCAGGCTGAGTGAGGTGTATATCAGACACGTGGATATACTATATATCTGTCTTGTACCTCTGCTGTTCCTTCTGAGCAGGTTGAGTGAGACACGTGGATATACTCTATCTCTGTCTTCTACCTCTAATGTTCCTTCTGAGCAGGCTGAGTGAGGTGTAGATCAGACACGTGGATATACTCTATCTTTGTCTTCTACCTCTGCTGTTCCTTCTAAGCAGGCTGAGTGAGGTGTAGATCAGACACGTGGATATACTCTATCTCTGTCTTCGACCTCTGCTGCTCCTTCTGAGCAGGCTGAGTGAGTTGTATATCAGACACGCGGATATACTCTATCTCTGTCTTCTACCTCTGCTGTTCCTTCTGAGCAGGCTGAGTGAGACACGTGGATATACTCTATCTCTGTCTTCTACCTCTGCTGTTCCTTCAGAGCAGGCTGAGTGAGGTGTAGATCAGACACGTGGATATACTCTATCTCTGTCTTCTACCTCTGCTGTTCCTTCTGAGCAGGCTGAGTGAGACACGTGGATATACTCTATCTCTGTCTTCTACCTCTGCTGCTCCTTCTGAGCAAGCTGAGTGAGGTGTAGATCAGACACGTGGATATACTCTATCTTTGTCTTCTACCTCTGCTGTTCCTTCTGAGCAGGCTGAGTGAGGTGTAGATCAGACACGTGGATATACTCTATCTCTGTCTTCGACCTCTGCTGCTCCTTCTGAGCAGGCTGAGTGAGTTGTATATCAGACACGCGGATATACTCTATCTCTGTCTTCTACCTCTGCTGTTCCTTCTGAGCAGGCTGAGTGAGACACGTGGATATACTCTATCTCTGTCTTCTACCTCTGCTGTTCCTTCAGAGCAGGCTGAGTGAGGTGTAGATCAGACACGTGGATATACTCTATCTCTGTCTTCTACCTCTGCTGTTCCTTCTCAGCAGGCTGAGTGAGACACGTGGATATACTCTATCTCTGTCTTCTACCTCTGCTGCTCCTTCTGAGCAAGCTGAGTGAGGTGTCGATCACACACGTGGATATACTTTATCTCTGTCTTCTACCTCTGCTGTTCATTATGAGCAGGCTTAGTGAAGTGTAAATCAGACACGTGGATATACTCTATCTCTGTCTTCTACCTCTGCTGTTCCTTCTGAGCAGGCTGAGTGAGACACGTGGATATACTCTATCTCTGTCTTCTACCTCTGCTGCTCCTTCTGAGCAAGCTGAGTGAGGTGTAGATCAGACACGTGGATATACTCTATCTTTGTCTTCTACCTCTGCTGTTCCTTCTGAGCAGGCTGAGTGAGGTGTAGATCAGACACGTGGATATACTCTATCTCTGTCTTCGACCTCTGCTGCTCCTTCTGAGCAGGCTGAGTGAGTTGTATATCAGACACGCGGATATACTCTATCTCTGTCTTCTACCTCTGCTGTTCCTTCTGAGCAGGCTGAGTGAGACACGTGGATATACTCTATCTCTGTCGTCTACCTCTGCTGTTCCTTCTGAGCAGGCTGAGTGAGGTGTCGATCAGACACGTGTATATACTCTATCTCTGTCCTCTACCTCAGCTGTTCCTTCTGAGCAGGCTGAGTGAGACACGTGGATATGATCTATCTCTGTCTTCTACCTCTGCTGTTCCTTATGAGCAGGCTGAGTGAGGTGTCGATCACACACGTGGATATACTTTATCTCTGTCTTCTACCTCTGCTGTTCATTCTGAGCAGGCTGGGTGAGACACGTGGATATACTTTATCTCTGTCTTCTACCTCTGCTGCTCCTTCTGAGCAAGCTGAGTGAGGTGTAGATCAGACACGTGGATATACTCTATCTCTGTCTTCTACCTCTGCTGTTCCTTCTGAGCAGGCTGAGTGAGACACGTGGATATACTCTATCTTTGTCTTCTACCTCTGCTGTTCCTTTTGAGCAGACTGAGTGAGACACGTGGATATACTCGATCTTTGTCTTCTACCTCTGCTGTTCCTTCTGAGCATGCTGAGTGACGTGTAGATTAGACACGTGGATATACTCTATATCTGTATTGTACCTCTGCTGTTCCTTCTGAGCAGGCTGAGTGAGACACGTGGATATACTCTATATCTGTCTTCTACCTCTGCTGTTCCTTATGAACAGGCTTAGTGAAGTGTAAATCAGACACGTGGATATACTCTATCTCTGTCTTCAACCTCTGCTGTTCCTTCTGAGCAGGCTGAGTGAGACACGTGGATATACTCTATCTCTGTCGTCTACCTCTGCTGTTCCTTCTGAGCAGGCTGAGTGAGGTGTCGATCAGACACGTGTATATACTCTATCTCTGTCCTCTACCTCAGCTGTTCCTTCTGAGCAGGCTGAGTGAGACACGTGGATATACTCTATCTCTGTCTTCTACCTCTGCTGTTCCTTATGAGCAGGCTGAGTGAGGTGTCGATCACACACGTGGATATACTTTATCTCTGTCTTCTACCTCTGCTCTTCATTCTGAGCAGGCTGAGTGAGACACGTGGATATACTCTATCTCTGTCTTCTACCTCTGCTGTTCCTTCTGAGCAGGCTGAGTGAGACACGTGGATATACTCTATCTCTGTCTTCTACCTCTGCTGTTCCTTCTGAACAGGCTGAGTGAGACACGTGGATATACTCTATCTCTGTCTTCTACCTCTGCTGTTCCTTCTGAGCAGGCTGAGTGAGGTGTATATCAGACACGTGGATATACTATATATCTGTCTTGTACCTCTGCTGTTCCTTCTGAGCAGGTTGAGTGAGACACGTGGATATACTCTATCTCTGTCTTCTACCTCTGCTGTTCCGTCTGAGCAGGCTGAGTGAGGTGTAGATCAGACTCGTGGATATACTCTATCTCTGTCTTCTACCTCTGCTGTTCCTTCTGAGCAGACTGAGTGAGACACGTGGATATACTCTATCTTTGTCTTCTACCTCTGCTGTTCCTTCTGAGCAGGCTGAGTGAGGTGTAAATCAGACACGTGGATATACTCTATCTCTGTCTTGTACCTCTGCTGTTCCTTCTGAGCAGGCTGAGTGAGACACGTGGATATACTCTATCTCTGTCTTCTACTTCTGCTGTTCCTTATGAACAGGCTGAGTGAGGTGTAGATCGGACACGTGGATATACTCTATATCTGTCTTATACCTCTGCTGTTCCTTATGAGCAGGCTGAGTGAGGTGTCGATCACACACGTGGATATACTTTATCTCTGTCTTCTACCTCTGCTGTTCATTCTGAGCAGGCTGAGTGAGGTGTAGATCAGACACGTGGATATACTATATATCTGTCTTGTACCTCTGCTGTTCCTTCTGAGCAGGTTGAGTGAGACACGTGGATATACTCTATCTCTGTCTTCTACCTCTAATGTTCCTTCTGATCAGGCTGAGTGAGGTGTAGATCATACACGTGGATATACTATATCTTTGTCTTCTACCTCTGCTGTTCCTTCTGAGCAGGCTGAGTGAGGTGTAGATCAGACACGTGGATATACTCTATCTCTGTCTTCGACCTCTGCTGCTCCTTCTGAGCAGGCTGAGTGAGGTGTATATCAGACACGCGGATATACTCTATCTCTGTCTTCTACATCTGCTGTTCCTTCTGAGCAGACTGAGTGAGACACGTGGATATACTCTATCTTTGTCTTCTACCTCTGCTGTTCCTTCTGAGCAGGCTGAGTGAGGTGTAAATCAGACACGTGGATATACTCTATATCTGTCCTCTACCTCAGCTGTTCCTTCTGAGCAGGCTGAGTGAGACACGAGGATATACTCTATCTCTGTCTTGTACCTCTGCTGTTCCTTCTGAGCAGGCTGAGTGAGACACGTGGATCAACACTATCTCTGTCTTCTACCTCTGCTGTTCCTTCTGAGCAGGCTGAGTGAGGTGTAAATCAGACACGTGGATATACTCTATCTCTGTCTTGTACCTCTGCTGTTCCTTCTGAGCAGGCTGAGTGAGACACGTGGATATACTCTATCTCTGTCTTCTACTTCTGCTGTTCCTTATGAACAGGCTGAGTGAGGTGTAGATCAGACACGTGGATATACTCTATATCTGTCCTCTACCTCAGCTGTTCCTTCTGAGCAGGCTGAGTGAGACACGAGGATATACTCTATCTCTGTCTTCTACCTCTGCTGTTCCTTATGAGCAGGCTGAGTGAGGTGTAGATCACACACGTGCATATACTCTATCTCTGTCGTCTACCTCTGCTGTTCCTTCTGAGCAGGCTGAGTGAGACGCGTGGATATACTCTATCTCTGTCTTCTACCTCTGCTGTTCCTTCTAAGCAGGCTGAGAGAGGTGTAGATCAGACACGTGGATATACTCTATCTCTGTCTTCTACTTCTGCTGTTCCCTCTGAGCAGGCTGAGTGAGACACGTGGATATACTCTGTCTCTGTCTTCTACCTCTGCTGTTCCTTTTGAGCAGACTGAGTGAGACACGTGGATATACTCGATCTTTGTCTTCTACCTCTGCTGTTCCTTCTGAGCATGCTGAGTGACGTGTAGATTAGACACGTGGATATACTCTATATCTGTATTGTACCTCTGCTGTTCCTTCTGAGCAGGCTGAGTGAGACACGTGGATATACTCTATATCTGTCTTCTACCTCTGCTGTTCCTTATGAACAGGCTTAGTGAAGTGTAAATCAGACACGTGGATATACTCTATCTCTGTCTTCTACCTCTGCTGTTCCTTCTGAGCAGGCTGAGTGAGACACGTGGATAAACTCTATCTCTGTCGTCTACCTCTGCTGTTCCTTCTGAGCAGGCTGAGTGAGGTGTCGATCAGACACGTGTATATACTCTATCTCTGTCCTCTACCTCAGCTGTTCCTTCTGAGCAGGCTGAGTGAGACACGTGGATATACTCTATCTCTGTCTTCTACCTCTGCTGTTCCTTATGAGCAGGCTGAGTGAGGTGTCGATCACACACGTGGATATACTTTATCTCTGTCTTCTACCTCTGCTGTTCATTCTGAGCAGGCTGGGTGAGACACGTGGATATACTCTATCTCTGTCTTCTACCTCTGTTGTTCCTTCTGAGCAGGCTGAGTGAGACACGTGGATATACTCTATCTCTGTCTTCTACCTCTGCTGTTCCTTCTGAACAGGCTGAGTGAGACACGTGGATATACTCTATCTCTGTCTTCTACCTCTGCTGTTCCTTCTGAGCAGGCTGAGTGAGGTGTATATCAGACACGTGGATATACTATATATCTGTCTTGTACCTCTGCTGTTCCTTCAGAGCAGGTTGAGTGAGACACGTGGATATACTCTATCTCTGTCTTCTACCTCTAATGTTCCTTCTGAGCAGGCTGAGTGAGGTGTAGATCAGACACGTGGATATACTCTATCTTTGTCTTCTACCTCTGCTGTTCCTTCTGAGCAGGCTGAGTGAGGTGTAGATCAGACACGTGGATATACTCTATCTCTGGCTTCGACCTCTGCTGCTCCTTCTGAGCAGGCTGAGTGAGTTGTATATCAGACACGCGGATATACTCTATCTCTGTCTTCTACCTCTGCTGTTCCTTCTGAGCAGGCTGAGTGAGACACGTGGATATACTCTATCTCTGTCTTCTACCTCTGCTGTTCCTTCAGAGCAGGCTGAGTGAGGTGTAGATCAGACACGTGGATATACTCTATCTCTGTCTTCTACCTCTGCTGTTCCTTCTGAGCAGGCTGAGTGAGACACGTGGATATACTCTATCTCTGTCTTTCAGCTCTGCTGTTCCTTCTGAGCAGGCTGAGTGAGGTGTCGATCAGACACGTGTATATACTCTATCTCTGTCCTCTACCTCAGCTGTTCCTTCTGAGCAGGCTGAGTGAGACACGTGGATATACTCTATCTCTGTCGTCTACCTCTGCTGTTCCTTCTGAGCAGGCTGAGTGAGGTGTCGATCAGACACGTGTATATACTCTATCTCTGTCCTCTACCTCAGCTGTTCCTTCTGAGCAGGCTGAGTGAGACACGTGGATATACTCTATCTCTGTCTTCTACCTCTGCTGTTCCTTATGAGCAGGCTGAGTGAGGTGTCGATCACACACGTGGATATACTTTATCTCTGTCTTGTACCTCTGCTGTTCCTTCTGAGCAGGTTGAGTGAGACACGTGGATATACTCTATCTCTTTCTTCTACCTCTGCTGTTCCTTCTGAGCAGGCTGAGTGAGGTGTATATCAGACACGTGGATATACTATATATCTGTCTTGTACCTCTGCTGTTCCTTCTGAGCAGGTTGAGTGAGACACGTGGATATACTCTATCTCTGTCTTCTACCTCTAATGTTCCTTCTGAGCAGGCTGAGTGAGGTGTAGATCAGACACGTGGATATACTCTATCTTTGTCTTCTACCTCTGCTGTTCCTTCTGAGCAGGCTGAGTGAGGTGTAGATCAGACACGTGGATATACTCTATCTCTGTCTTCGACCTCTGCTGCTCCTTCTGAGCAGGCTGAGTGAGTTGTATATCAGACACGCGGATATACTCTATCTCTGTCTTCTACCTCTGCTGTTCCTTCTGAGCAGGCTGAGTGAGACACGTGGATATACTCTATCTATGTCTTCTACCTCTGCTGTTCCTTCAGAGCAGGCTGAGTGAGGTGTAGATCAGACACGTGGATATACTCTATCTCTGTCTTCTACCTCTGCTGTTCCTTCTGAGCAGGCTGAGTGAGACACGTGGATATACTCTATCTCTGTCTTCTACCTCTGCTGCTCCTTCTGAGCAAGCTGAGTGAGGTGTCGATCACACACGTGGATATACTTTATCTCTGTCTTCTACCTCTGCTGTTCATTATGAGCAGGCTTAGTGAAGTGTAAATCAGACACGTGGATATACTCTATCTCTGTCTTCTACCTCTGCTGTTCCTTCTGAGCAGGCTGAGTGAGACACGTGGATATACTCTATCTCTGTCGTCTACCTCTGCTGTTCCTTCTGAGCAGGCTGAGTGAGGTGTCGATCAGACACGTGTATATACTCTATCTCTGTACTCTAC
Source organism: Crossaster papposus (assembly GCA_037893245.1). Classification (NCBI taxonomy): domain Eukaryota; kingdom Metazoa; phylum Echinodermata; class Asteroidea; order Velatida; family Solasteridae; genus Crossaster; species Crossaster papposus. The sequence goes on from JBAIAA010000865.1 coordinate 175,225, forward strand.
CTCAGCTGTTCCTTCGGAGCAGGCTGAGTGAGACACGTGGATATACTCTATCTCTGTCTTCTACCTCTGCTGTTCCTTATGAGCAGGCTGAGTGAGGTGTCGATCACACACGTGGATATACTTTATCTCTGTCTTCTACCTCTGCTGTTCATTCTGAGCAGGCTGGGTGAGACACGTGGATATACTCTATTTCTGTCTTCTACCTCTGCTGTTCCTTCTGAGCAGGCTGAGTGAGACACGTGGATATACTCTATCTCTGTCTTCTACCTCTGCTGTTCCTTCTGAACAGGCTGAGTGAGACACGTGGATATACTCTATCTCTGTCTTCTACCTCTGCTGTTCCTTCTGAGCAGGCTGAGTGAGGTGTATATCAGACACGTGGATATACTATATATCTGTCTTGTACCTCTGCTGTTCCTTCTGAGCAGGTTGAGTGAGACACGTGGATATACTCTATCTCTGTCTTCTACCTCTAATGTTCCTTCTGAGCAGGCTGAGTGAGGTGTAGATCAGACACGTGGATATACTCTATCTTTGTCTTCTACCTCTGCTGTTCCTTCTGAGCAGGCTGAGTGAGGTGTAGATCAGACACGTGGATATACTCTATCTCTGTCTTCGACCTCTGCTGCTCCTTCTGAGCAGGCTGAGTGAGTTGTATATCAGACACGCGGATATACTCTATCTCTGTCTTCTACCTCTGCTGTTCCTTCTGAGCAGGCTGAGTGAGACACGTGGATATACTCTATCTCTGTCTTCTACCTCTGCTGTTCCTTCAGAGCAGGCTGAGTGAGGTGTAGATCAGACACGTGGATATACTCTATCTCTGTCTTCTACTTCTGCTGTTCCTTCTGAGCAGGCTGAGTGAGACACGTGGATATACTCTATCTCTGTCTTCTACCTCTGCTGCTCCTTCTGAGCAAGCTGAGTGAGGTGTCGATCACACACGTGGATATACTTTATCTCTGTCTTCTACCTCTGCTGTTCATTATGAGCAGGCTTAGTGAAGTGTAAATCAGACACGTGGATATACTCTATCTCTGTCTTCTACCTCTGCTGTTCCTTCTGAGCAGGCTGAGTGAGACACGTGGATATACTCTATCTCTGTCGTCTACCTCTGCTGTTCCTTCTGAGCAGGCTGAGTGAGGTGTCGATCAGACACGTGTATATACTCTATCTCTGTCCTCTACCTCAGCTGTTCCTTCGGAGCAGGCTGAGTGAGACACGTGGATATACTCTATCTCTGTCTTCTACCTCTGCTGTTCCTTATGAGCAGGCTGAGTGAGGTGTCGATCACACACGTGGATATACTTTATCTCTGTCTTCTACCTCTGCTGTTCATTCTGAGCAGGCTGGGTGAGACACGTGGATATACTCTATTTCTGTCTTCTACCTCTGCTGTTCCTTCTGAGCAGGCTGAGTGAGACACGTGGATATACTCTATCTCTGTCTTCTACCTCTGCTGTTCCTTCTGAACAGGCTGAGTGAGACACGTGGATATACTCTATCTCTGTCTTCTACCTCTGCTGTTCCTTCTGAGCAGGCTGAGTGAGGTGTATATCAGACACGTGGATATACTATATATCTGTCTTGTACCTCTGCTGTTCCTTCTGAGCAGGTTGAGTGAGACACGTGGATATACTCTATCTCTGTCTTCTACCTCTAATGTTCCTTCTGAGCAGGCTGAGTGAGGTGTAGATCAGACACGTGGATATACTCTATCTTTGTCTTCTACCTCTGCTGTTCCTTCTGAGCAGGCTGAGTGAGGTGTAGATCAGACACGTGGATATACTCTATCTCTGGCTTCGACCTCTGCTGCTCCTTCTGAGCAGGCTGAGTGAGTTGTATATCAGACACGCGGATATACTCTATCTCTGTCTTCTACCTCTGCTGTTCCTTCTGAGCAGGCTGAGTGAGACACGTGGATATACTCTATCTCTGTCTTCTACCTCTGCTGTTCCTTCAGAGCAGGCTGAGTGAGGTGTAGATCAGACACGTGGATATACTGTATCTCTGTCTTCTACCTCTGCTGTTCCTTCTGAGCAGGCTGAGTGAGACACGTGGATATACTCTATCTCTGTCTTTCAGCTCTGCTGTTCCTTCTGAGCAGGCTGAGTGAGGTGTCGATCAGACACGTGTATATACTCTATCTCTGTCCTCTACCTCAGCTGTTCCTTCTGAGCAGGCTGAGTGAGACACGTGGATATACTCTATCTCTGTTGTCTACCTCTGCTGTTCCTTCTGAGCAGGCTGAGTGAGGTGTCGATCAGACACGTGTATATACTCTATCTCTGTCCTCTACCTCAGCTGTTCCTTCTGAGCAGGCTGAGTGAGACACGTGGATATACTCTATCTCTGTCTTCTACCTCTGCTGTTCCTTATGAGCAGGCTGAGTGAGGTGTCGATCACACACGTGGATATACTTTATCTCTGTCTTCTACCTCTGCTGTTCATTCTGAGCAGGCTGGGTGAGACACGTGGATATACTCTATTTCTGTCTTCTACCTCTGCTGTTCCATCTGAGCAGGCTGAGTGAGACACGTGGATATACTCTATCTCTGTCTTCTACCTCTGCTGTTCCTTCTGAACAGGCTGAGTGAGACACGTGGATATACTCTATCTCTGTCTTCTACCTCTGCTGTTCCTTCTGAGCAGGCTGAGTGAGGTGTATATCAGACACGTGGATATACTATATATCTGTCTTGTACCTCTGCTGTTCCTTCTGAGCAGGTTGAGTGAGACACGTGGATATACTCTATCTCTGTCTTCTACCTCTAATGTTCCTTCTGAGCAGGCTGAGTGAGGTGTAGATCAGACACGTGGATATACTCTATCTTTGTCTTCTACCTCTGCTGTTCCTTCTGAGCAGGCTGAGTGAGGTGTAGATCAGACACGTGGATATACTCTATCTCTGGCTTCGACCTCTGCTGCTCCTTCTGAGCAGGCTGAGTGAGTTGTATATCAGACACGCGGATATACTCTATCTCTGTCTTCTACCTCTGCTGTTCCTTCTGAGCAGGCTGAGTGAGACACGTGGATATACTCTATCTCTGTCTTCTACCTCTGCTGTTCCTTTAGAGCAGGCTGAGTGAGGTGTAGATCAGACACGTGGATATACTCTATCTCTGTCTTCTACCTCTGCTGTTCCTTCTGAGCAGGCTGAGTGAGACACGTGGATATACTCTATCTCTGTCTTTCAGCTCTGCTGTTCCTTCTGAGCAGGCTGAGTGAGGTGTCGATCAGACACGTGTATATACTCTATCTCTGTCCTCTACCTCAGCTGTTCCTTCTGAGCAGGCTGAGTGAGACACGTGGATATACTCTATCTCTGTCGTCTACCTCTGCTGTTCCTTCTGAGCAGGCTGAGTGAGGTGTCGATCAGACACGTGTATATACTCTATCTCTGTCCTCTACCTCAGCTGTTCCTTCTGAGCAGGCTGAGTGAGACACGTGGATATACTCTATCTCTGTCTTCTACCTCTGCTGTTCCTTATGAGCAGGCTGAGTGAGGTGTCGATCACACACGTGGATATACTTTATCTCTGTCTTCTACCTCTGCTGTTCATTCTGAGCAGGCTGGGTGAGACACGTGGATATACTCTATTTCTGTCTTCTACCTCTGCTGTTCCATCTGAGCAGGCTGAGTGAGACACGTGGATATACTCTATCTCTGTCTTCTACCTCTGCTGTTCCTTCTGAACAGGCTGAGTGAGACACGTGGATATACTCTATCTCTGTCTTCTACCTCTGCTGTTCCTTCTGAGCAGGCTGAGTGAGGTGTATATCAGACACGTGGATATACTATATATCTGTCTTGTACCTCTGCTGTTCCTTCTGAGCAGGTTGAGTGAGACACGTGGATATACTCTATCTCTGTCTTCTACCTCTAATGTTCCTTCTGAGCAGGCTGAGTGAGGTGTAGATCAGACACGTGGATATACTCTATCTTTGTCTTCTACCTCTGCTGTTCCTTCTGAGCAGGCTGAGTGAGGTGTAGATCAGACACGTGGATATACTCTATCTCTGGCTTCGACCTCTGCTGCTCCTTCTGAGCAGGCTGAGTGAGTTGTATATCAGACACGCGGATATACTCTATCTCTGTCTTCTACCTCTGCTGTTCCTTCTGAGCAGGCTGAGTGAGACACGTGGATATACTCTATCTCTGTCTTCTACCTCTGCTGTTCCTTCAGAGCAGGCTGAGTGAGGTGTAGATCAGACACGTGGATATACTCTATCTCTGTCTTCTACCTCTGCTGTTCCTTCTGAGCAGGCTGAGTGAGACACGTGGATATACTCTATCTCTGTCTTTCAGCTCTGCTGTTCCTTCTGAGCAGGCTGAGTGAGGTGTCGATCAGACACGTGTATATACTCTATCTCTGTCCTCTACCTCAGCTGTTCCTTCTGAGCAGGCTGAGTGAGACACGTGGATATACTCTATCTCTGTCGTCTACCTCTGCTGTTCCTTCTGAGCAGGCTGAGTGAGGTGTCGATCAGACACGTGTATATACTCTATCTCTGTCCTCTACCTCAGCTGTTCCTTCTGAGCAGGCTGAGTGAGACACGTGGATATACTCTACCTCTGTCTTCTACCTCTGCTGTTCCTTATGAGCAGGTTGAGTGAGGTGTCGATCACACACGTGGATATACTTTATCTCTGTCTTCTACCTCTGCTGTTCATTCTGAGCAGGCTGAGTGAGACACGTGGATATACTCTATCTCTGTCTTCTACCTCTGCTGTTCCTTCTGAGCAGGCTGAGTGAGACACGTGGATATACTCTATCTCTGTCTTCTACCTCTGCTGTTCCTTCTGAACAGGCTGAGTGAGACACGTGGATATACTCTATCTCTGTCTTCTACCTCTGCTGTTCCTTCTGAGCAGGCTGAGTGAGGTGTATATCAGACACGTGGATATACTATATATCTGTCTTGTACCTCTGCTGTTCCTTCTGAGCAGGTTGAGTGAGACACGTGGATATACTCTATCTCTGTCTTCTACCTCTAATGTTCCTTCTGAGCAGGCTGAGTGAGGTGTAGATCAGACACGTGGATATACTCTATCTTTGTCTTCTACCTCTGCTGTTCCTTCTGAGCAGGCTGAGTGAGGTGTATATCAGACACGTGGATATACTCTATCTCTGTCTTCGACCTCTGCTGCTCCTTCTGAGCATGCTGAGTGAGTTGTATATCAGACACGCGGATATACTCTATCTCTGTCTTCTACCTCTGCTGTTCCTTCTGAGCAGGCTGAGTGAGACACGTGGATTTACTCTATCTATGTCTTCTACCTCTGCTGTTCCTTCAGAGCAGGCTGAGTGAGGTGTAGATCAGACACGTGGATATACTCTATCTCTGTCTTCTACCTCTGCTGTTCCTTCTGAGCAGGCTAGTGAGACACGTGGATATACTCTATCTCTGTCTTCTACCTCTGCTGCTGCTTCTGAGCAAGCTGAGTGAGGTGTCGATCACACACGTGGATATACTTTATCTCTGTCTTCTACCTCTGCTGTTCATTATGAGCAGGCTGAGTGAGGTGTAGATCAGACACGTGGATATACTCTATCTCTATCTTCTACCTCTGCTTTTCCTTCTGAGCAGGCTGATAAGACACGTGGATATACTCTATCTCTGTCTTCTACCTCTGCTGTTCCTTCTGAGCAGGCTGAGTGAGGTGTAGATCAGACAAGTGGATATACTCTTTATCTGTCTTCTACCTCTGCTGTTCCTTCTGAGCAGGCTGAGTGAGACACGTGGATATACTCTATCTCTGTCTTCTACCTCTAATGTTCCTTCTGAGCAGGCTGAGTGAGTTGTATATCAGACACGCGGATATACTCTATCTCTGTCTTCTACCTCTGCTGTTCCTTCTGAGCAGGCTGAGTGAGACACGTGGATATACTCTATCTCTGTCTTCTACCTCTGCTGTTCCTTCAGAGCAGGCTGAGTGAGGTGTAGATCAGACACGTGGATATACTCTATCTCTGTCTTCTACCTCTGCTGTTCCTTCTGAGCAGGCTGAGTGAGACACGTGGATATACTCTATCTCTGTCTTTCAGCTCTGCTGTTCCTTCTGAGCAGGCTGAGTGAGGTGTCGATCAGACACGTGTATATACTCTATCTCTGTCCTCTACCTCAGCTGTTCCTTCTGAGCAGGCTGAGTGAGACACGTGGATATACTCTATCTCTGTCGTCTACCTCTGCTGTTCCTTCTGAGCAGGCTGAGTGAGGTGTCGATCAGACACGTGTATATACTCTATCTCTGTCCTCTACCTCAGCTGTTCCTTCTGAGCAGGCTGAGTGAGACACGTGGATATACTCTATCTCTGTCTTCTACCTCTGCTGTTCCTTATGAGCAGGCTGAGTGAGGTGTCGATCACACACGTGGATATACTTTATCTCTGTCTTGTACCTCTGCTGTTCCTTCTGAGCAGGTTGAGTGAGACACGTGGATATACTCTATCTCTGTCTTCTACCTCTAATGTTCCTTCTGAGCAGGCTGAGTGAGGTGTAGATCAGACACGTGGATATACTCTATCTTTGTCTTCTACCTCTGCTGTTCCTTCTGAACAGGCTGAGTGAGACACGTGGATATACTCTATCTCTTTCTTCTACCTCTGCTGTTCCTTCTGAGCAGGCTGAGTGAGGTGTATATCAGACACGTGGATATACTATATATCTGTCTTGTACCTCTGCTGTTCCTTCTGAGCAGGTTGAGTGAGACACGTGGATATACTCTATCTCTGTCTTCTACCTCTAATGTTCCTTCTGAGCAGGCTGAGTGAGGTGTAGATCAGACACGTGGATATACTCTATCTTTGTCTTCTACCTCTGCTGTTCCTTCTGAGCAGGCTGAGTGAGGTGTAGATCAGACACGTGGATATACTCTATCTCTGTCTTCGACCTCTGCTGCTCCTTCTGAGCAGGCTGAGTGAGTTGTATATCAGACACGCGGATATACTCTATCTCTGTCTTCTACCTCTGCTGTTCCTTCTGAGCAGGCTGAGTGAGACACGTGGATATACTCTATCTCTGTCTTCTACCTCTGCTGTTCCTTCAGAGCAGGCTGAGTGAGGTGTAGATCAGACACGTGGATATACTCTATCTCTGTCTTCTACCTCTGCTGTTCCTTCTGAGCAGGCTGAGTGAGACACGTGGATATACTCTATCTCTGTCTTCTACCTCTGCTGCTCCTTCTGAGCAAGCTGAGTGAGGTGTCGATCACACACGTGGATATACTTTATCTCTGTCTTATACCTCTGCTGTTCATTATGAGCAGGCTTAGTGAAGTGTAAATCAGACACGTGGATATACTCTATCTCTGTCTTCTACCTCTGCTGTTCCTTCTGAGCAGGCTGAGTGAGACACGTGGATATACTCTATCTCTGTCGTCTACCTCTGCTGTTCCTTCTGAGCAGGCTGAGTGAGGTGTCGATCAGACACGTGTATATACTCTATCTCTGTCCTCTACCTCAGCTGTTCCTTCTGAGCAGGCTGAGTGAGACACGTGGATATACTCTATCTCTGTCTTCTACCTCTGCTGTTCCTTATGAGCAGGCTGAGTGAGGTGTCGATCACACACGTGGATATACTTTATCTCTGTCTTCTACCTCTGCTGTTCATTCTGAGCAGGCTGGGTGAGACACGTGGATATACTCTATTTCTGTCTTCTACCTCTGCTGTTCCTTCTGAGCAGGCTGAGTGAGACACGTGGATATACTCTATCTCTGTCTTCTACCTCTGCTGTTCCTTCTGAACAGGCTGAGTGAGACACGTGGATATACTCTATCTCTGTCTTCTACCTCTGCTGTTCCTTCTGAGCAGGCTGAGTGAGGTGTATATCAGACACGTGGATATACTATATATCTGTCTTGTACCTCTGCTGTTCCTTCTGAGCAGGTTGAGTGAGACACGTGGTATACTCTATCTCTGTCTTCTACCTCTAATGTTCCTTCTGAGCAGGCTGAGTGAGGTGTAGATCAGACACGTGGATATACTCTATCTTTGTCTTCTACCTCTGCTGTTCCTTCTGAGCAGGCTGAGTGAGGTGTAGATCAGACACGTGGATATACTCTATCTCTGGCTTCGACCTCTGCTGCTCCTTCTGAGCAGGCTGAGTGAGTTGTATATCAGACACGCGGATATACTCTATCTCTGTCTTCTACCTCTGCTGTTCCTTCTGAGCAGGCTGAGTGAGACACGTGGATATACTCTATCTCTGTCTTCTACCTCTGCTGTTCCTTCAGAGCAGGCTGAGTGAGGTGTAGATCAGACACGTGGATATACTCTATCTCTGTCTTCTACCTCTGCTGTTCCTTCTGAGCAGGCTGAGTGAGACACGTGGATATACTCTATCTCTGTCTTTCAGCTCTGCTGTTCCTTCTGAGCAGGCTGAGTGAGGTGTCGATCAGACACGTGTATATACTCTATATCTGTCCTCTACCTCAGCTGTTCCTTCTGAGCAGGCTGAGTGAGACACGTGGATATACTCTATCTCTGTCGTCTACCTCTGCTGTTCCTTCTGAGCAGGCTGAGTGAGGTGTCGATCAGACACGTGTATATACTCTATCTCTGTCCTCTACATCAGCTGTTCCTTCTGAGCAGGCTGAGTGAGACACGTGGATATACTCTACCTCTGTCTTCTACCTCTGCTGTTCCTTATGAGCAGGTTGAGTGAGGTGTCGATCACACACGTGGATATACTTTATCTCTGTCTTCTACCTCTGCTGTTCATTCTGAGCAGGCTGAGTGAGACACGTGGATATACTCTATCTCTGTCTTCTACCTCTGCTGTTCCTTCTGAGCAGGCTGAGTAAGACACGTGGATATACTCTATCTCTGTCTTCTACCTCTGCTGTTCCTTCTGAACAGGCTGAGTGAGACACGTGGATATACTCTATCTCTGTCTTCTACCTCTGCTGTTCCTTCTGAGCAGGCTGAGTGAGGTGTATATCAGACACGTGGATATACTATATATCTGTCTTGTACCTCTGCTGTTCCTTCTGAGCAGGTTGAGTGAGACACGTGGATATACTCTATCTCTGTCTTCTACCTCTAATGTTCCTTCTGAGCAGGCTGAGTGAGGTGTAGATCAGACACGTGGATATACTCTATCTTTGTCTTCTACCTCTGCTGTTCCTTCTGAGCAGGCTGAGTGAGGTGTATATCAGACACGTGGATATACTCTATCTCTGTCTTCGACCTCTACTGCTCCTTCTGAGCATGCTGAGTGAGTTGTATATCAGACACGCGGATATACTCTATCTCTGTCTTCTACCTCTGCTGTTCCTTCTGAGCAGGCTTAGTGAGACACGTGGATATACTCTATCTATGTCTTCTACCTCTGCTGTTCCTTCAGAGCAGGCTGAGTGAGGTGTAGATCAGACACGTGGATATACTCTATCTCTGTCTTCTACCTCTGCTGTTCCTTCTGAGCAGGCTAGTGAGACACGTGGATATACTCTATCTCTGTCTTCTACCTCTGCTGCTGCTTCTGAGCAAGCTGAGTGAGGTGTCGATCACACACGTGGATATACTTTATCTCTGTCTTCTACCTCTGCTGTTCATTATGAGCAGGCTGAGTGAGGTGTAGATCAGACACGTGGATATACTCTATCTCTATCTTCTACCTCTGCTTTTCCTTCTGAGCAGGCTGATAAGACACGTGGATATACTCTATCTCTGTCTTCTACCTCTGCTGTTCCTTCTGAGCAGGCTGAGTGAGGTGTAGATCAGACACGTGGATATACTCTTTATCTGTCTTCTACCTCTGCTGTTCCTTCTGAGCAGGCTGAGTGAGACACGTGGATATACTCTATCTCTGTCTTCTACCTCTAATGTTCCTTCTGAGCAGGCTGAGTGAGGTGTAGATCAGACACGTGGATATACTCTATCTTTGTCTTCTACCTCTGCTGTTCCTTCTGAGCAGGCTTAGTGAGGTGTAGATCAGACACGTGGATATACTCTATCTCTGGCTTCGACCTCTGCTGCTCCTTCTGAGCAGGCTGAGTGAGTTGTATATCAGACACGCGGATATACTCTATCTCTGTCTTCTACCTCTGCTGTTCCTTCTGAGCAGGCTGAGTGAGACACGTGGATATACTCTATCTCTGTCTTCTACCTCTGCTGTTCCTTCAGAGCAGGCTGAGTGAGGTGTAGATCAGACACGTGGATATACTCTATCTCTGTCTTCTACCTCTGCTGTTCCTTCTGAGCAGGCTGAGTGAGACACGTGGATATACTATATCTCTGTCTTTCAGCTCTGCTGTTCCTTCTGAGCAGGCTGAGTGAGGTGTCGATCAGACACGTGTATATACTCTATCTCTGTCCTCTACCTCAGCTGTTCCTTCTGAGCAGGCTGAGTGAGACACGTGGATATACTCTATCTCTGTCGTCTACCTCTGCTGTTCCTTCTGAGCAGGCTGAGTGAGGTGTCGATCAGACACGTGTATATACTCTATCTCTGTCCTCTACCTCAGCTGTTCCTTCTGAGCAGGCTGAGTGAGACACGTGGATATACTCTATCTCTGTCTTCTACCTCTGCTGTTCCTTATGAGCAGGCTGAGTGAGGTGTCGATCACACACGTGGATATACTTTATCTCTGTCTTCTACCTCTGCTGTTCATTCTGAGCAGGCTGAGTGAGACACGTGGATATACTCTATCTCTGTCTTCTACCTCTGCTGTTCCTTCTGAGCAGGCTGAGTGAGACACGTGGATATACTCTATCTCTGTCTTCTACCTCTGCTTTTCCTTCTGAACAGGCTGAGTGAGACACGTGGATATACTCTATCTCTGTCTTCTACCTCTGCTGTTCCTTCTGAGCAGGCTGAGTGAGGTGTATATCAGACACGTGGATATACTATATATCTGTCTTGTACCTCTGCTGTTCCTTCTGAGCAGGTTGAGTGAGACACGTGGATATACTCTATCTCTGTCTTCTACCTCTAATGTTCCTTCTGAGCAGGCTGAGTGAGGTGTAGATCAGACACGTGGATATACTCTATCTTTGTCTTCTACCTCTGCTGTTCCTTCTGAGCAGGCTGAGTGAGGTGTATATCAGACACGTGGATATACTCTATCTCTGTCTTCTACCTCTGCTGTTCCTTCTGAGCAGGCTGAGTGAGACACGTGGATATACTCTATCTCTGTCTTCTACCTCTGCTGTTCCTTCAGAGCAGGCTGAGTGAGGTGTAGATCAGACACGTGGATATACTCTATCTCTGTCTTCTACCTCTGCTGTTCCTTCTGAGCAGGCTGAGTGAGACACGTGGATATACTCTATCTCTGTCTTCTACCTCTGCTGCTCCTTCTGAGCAAGCTGAGTGAGGTGTCGATCACACACGTGGATATACTTTATCTCTGTCTTCTACCTCTGCTGTTCATTATGAGCAGGCTGAGTGAGGTGTAGATCAGACACGTGGATATACTCTATCTCTATCTTCTACCTCTGCTTTTCCTTCTGAGCAGGCTGATAAGACACGTGGATATACTCTATCTCTGTCTTCTACCTCTGCTGTTCCTTCTGAGCAGGCTGAGTGAGGTGTAGATCAGACACGTGGATATACTCTTTATCTGTCTTCTACCTCTGCTGTTCCTTCTGAGCAGGCTGAGTGAGACACGTGGATATACTCTATATCTGTATTCTACCTCTGCTCTTTCTTATGAACAGGCTGAGTGAGGTGTAGATCAGACACGTGGATATACTCTATCTCTGTCTTCTACCTCTGCTGTTCCTTCTGAGCAGGCTGAGTGAGGTGTAGATCAGACTCTTGGATATACTCTATCTCTGTCTTCTACCTCTGCTGTTCCTTCTGAGCAGACTGAGTGAGACACGTGGATATACTCTATATTTGTCTTCTACCTCTGCTGTTCCTTCTGAGCAGGCTGAGTGAGACACGTGGATATACTCTATCTCTGTCTTCTACTTCTGCTGTTCCTTATGAACAGGCTGAGTGAGGTGTAGATCAGACACGTGGATATACTCTATATCTGTCTTATACCTCTGCTGTTCCTTATGAGCAGGCTGAGTGAGGTGTCGATCACACACGTGGATATACTTTATCTCTGTCTTCTACCTCTGCTGTTCATTCTGAGCAGGCTGAGTGAGGTGTAGATCAGACACGTGGATATACTCTATCTCTATCTTCTACCTCTGCTTTTCCTTCTGAGCAGGCTGATAAGACACGTGGATATACTCTATCTCTGTCTTCTACCTCTGCTGTTCCTTCTGAGCAGGCTGAGTGAGACACTTGGATATACTCTATCTTTGTCTTCTACCTCTGCTGTTCCTTCTGAGCAGGCTGAGTGAGGTGTCGATCAGACACGTGGATATACTATATCTCTGTCTTCTACCTCTGCTGTTCCTTCTGAGCAGGCTGAGTGAGGTGTAGATCAGACACGTGGATATACTCTATCTCTATCTTCTACATCTGCTGTTCCTTCTGAGCAAGCTGAGTGAGACACGTGGATATACTCTATCTCTGTATTCTACCTCTGCTGTTCATTGTGAGCAGGCTGAGTGAGGTGTAGATCAGACACGTGGATATACTCTCTCTCTGTCTTCTACCTCTGCTGTTCCTTCTGAGCAGGCTGAGTGAGACACGTGGATATACTCTATCTCTGTCTTCTACCTCTGCTGTTCCTTCTGAACAGGCTGAGTGAGACACGTGGATATACTCTATCTCTGTCTTCTACCTCTGCTGTTCCTTCTGAGCAGGCTGAGTGAGGTGTAGATCAGACACGTGGATATACTATATCTCTGTATTGTACCTCTGCTGTTCCTTCTGAGCAGGCTGAGTGAGACACGTGGATATACTCTATCTCTGTCTTCTACCTCTGCTGTTCTTTCTGAGCAGGCTGAGTGAGGTGTAGATCAGACACGTGGATATACTCTATCTTTGTCTTCTACCTCTGCTGTTCCTTCTGAGCAGGCTGAGTGAGGTGTAAATCAGACACGTGGATATACTCTATCTCTGTCTTCTACCTCTGCTGCTCATCCTGAGCAGGCTGAGTGAGGTGTATATCAGACACGCGGATATACTCTATCTCTGTCTTCTACCTCTGCTGTTCCTTCTGAGCAGGCTGAGTGAGACACGTAGATAAACACTATCTCTGTCTGCTACCTCTGCTGTTCCTTCTGATCAGGCTGAGAGAGACAAGTGGATATACTCTATATCTGTCTTCTACCTCTGCTGTTCCTTCTGAGCAGGCTGAGTGAGGTGTAGATCAGACACGTGGATATACTCTATCTCTGTCTTCTAGCTCTGCTGTTCCTTCTGAGCAGGCTGAGTGAGACACGTGGATATACTCTATCTCTGTCTTCTACCTATGCTGCTCCTTCTGAGCAAGCTGAGTGAGGTGTAGATCAGACACGTGGATATACTCTATATCTGTCTTCTACCTCTGCTGTTCCTTCTGAGCAGGCTGAGTGAGACACGTGGATATACTCTATCTCTGTATTCTACCTCTGCTGTTCCTTCTAAGCAGGCTGAGAGAGGTGTAGATTAGACACGTGAATATACTCTATCTCTGTCTTCTACTTCTGCTGTTACTTCTGAGCAGACTGAGTGAGACACGTGGATATACTCTGTCTCTGTCTTCTACCTCTGCTGTTCCTTCTGAGCAGGCTGATAAGACACGTGGATATACTCTATCTCTGTCTTCTACCTCTGCTGTTCCTTCTGAGCAGGCTGAGTGGGGTGTAGATCAGACACGTGGATATACTCTATCTCTGTCTTCTACCTCTGTTGTTCCTTCTGAGCAGGCTGAGTGAGGTGTAGATCAGACACGTGGATACACTCTATCTATGTCTTCTACCTCTGCTGTTCCTTCTGAGTAGACTGAGTGAGACACGTGGATATACTCTATCTTTGTCTTCTACCTCTGTTGTTCCTTCTGAGCAGGCTGAGTGAGGTGTAGATCATACTCTTGGATATACTCTATATCTGTCTTCTACCTCTGCTGTTCCTTCTGAGCAGACTGAGTGAGACACGTGGATATACTCTATCTCTGTCTTCTACCTCTGCTGTTTCTTATGAACAGGCTGAGTGAGGTGTAGATCAGACACGTGGATATACTCTATCTCTGTTTTCTACCTCTGCTGTTCCTTCGGAGCAGGCTGAGTGAGACACTTGGATATACGCTATATTTGTCTTCTACCTCTGCTGTTCCTTCTGAGCAGGCTGAGTGAGGTGTCGATAAGACACGTGGATATACTCTATCTCTTTCTTGTACCTCTGCTGTTCCTTCTGAGCAGGCTGAGTGAGACACGTGGATATACTCTATCTCTGTATTCTACCTCTGCTGTTCCTTCTAAGCAGGCTGAGAGAGGTGTAGATCAGACACGTGGATATACTATATCTCTGTCTTCTACTTCTGCTGTTACTTCTGAGCAGACTGAGTGAGACACGTGGATATACTCTGTCTCTGTCTTCTACCTCTGCTGTTCCTTCTGAGCAGGCTGATAAGACACGTGGATATACTCTATCTCTGTCTTCTACCTCTGCGGTTCCTTCTGAGCAGGCTGAGTGGGTTGTAGATCAGACACGTGGATATACTATATCTCTGTCTTCTACCTCTGTTGTTCCTTCTGAGCAGGCTGAGTGAGGTGTAGATCAGACACGTGGATACACTCTATCTATGTCTTCTACCTCTGCTGTTCCTTCTGAGTAGACTGAGTGAGACACGTGGATATACTCTATCTTTGTCTTCTACCTCTGTTGTTCCTTCTGAGCAGGCTGAGTGAGGTGTAGATCATACTCTTGGATATACTCTATCTCTGTCTTCTACCTCTGCTGTTCCTTCTGAGCAGACTGAGTGAGACACGTGGATATACTCTATCTCTGTCTTCTACCTCTGCTGTTTCTTATGAACAGGCTGAGTGAGGTGTAGATCAGACACGTGGATATACTCTATCTCTGTCTTCTACCTCTGCTGTTCCTTCGGAGCAGGCTGAGTGAGACACTTGGATATACGCTATCTTTGTCTTCTACCTCTGCTGTTCCTTCTGAGCAGGCTGAGTGAGGTGTCGATCAGACACGTGGATATACTCTATCTCTTTCTTGTACCTCTGCTGTTCCTTCTGAGCAGGCTGAGTGAGACACGCGGATATACTCTATCTCTGTCTTCTACCTCTTCTGTTCCTTATGAACAGGCTGAGTGAAGTGTAAATCAGACACGTGGATATACTCTATCTCTGTGTTCTACCTCTGCTGTTCCTTCTGAGCAGGCTGAGTGAGACACGTGGATATACTCTATCTCTGTCTTGTACCTCTGCTGTTCCTTCTGAGCAGGCTGAGTGAGACACGTAGATATACTCTATCTCTGTCTTCTACATCTGCTGTTCCTTCTGAGCAGGCTGAGTGAGGTGTATATCAGACACGTGGATATACTCTATCTCTGTCTTCTACCTCTGCTGTTCCTTCTGAGCAGGCTGATAAGACACGTGGATATACTCTATCTCTGTCTTGTACCTCTGCTGTTCCTTCTGAGCAGGCTGAGTGAGACACGTGGATATACTCTATCTCTGTCTTCTACATCTGCTGTTCCTTCTGAGCAGGCTGAGTGAGGTGTATATCAGACACGTGGATATACTCTAACTCTGTCTTCTACCTCTGCTGTTCCTTCTGAGCAGGCTGAGTGAGACACTTGGATATACTCTATCTTTGTCTTCTACCTCTGCTGTTCCTTCTGAGCAGGCTGAGTGAGGTGTAGATCAGACACGTGGATACACTCTATCTATGTCTTCTACCTCTGCTGTTCCTTCTGAGTAGACTGAGTGAGACACGTGGATATACTCTATCTTTGTCTTCTACCTCTGTTGTTCCTTCTGAGCAGGCTGAGTGAGGTGTAGATCATACTCTTGGATATACTCTATCTCTGTCTTCTACCTCTGCTGTTCCTTCTGAGCAGACTGAGTGAGACACGTGGATATACTCTATCTCTGTCTTCTACCTCTGCTGTTTCTTATGAACAGGCTGAGTGAGGTGTAGATCAGACACGTGGATATACTCTATCTCTGTCTTCTACCTCTGCTGTTCCTTCGGAGCAGGCTGAGTGAGACACTTGGATATACGCTATCTTTGTCTTCTACCTCTGCTGTTCCTTCTGAGCAGGCTGAGTGAGGTGTCGATCAGACACGTGGATATACTCTATCTCTTTCTTGTACCTCTGCTGTTCCTTCTGAGCAGGCTGAGTGAGACACGTGGATATACTCTATCTCTGTCTTCTACCTCTGCTGTTCCTTCTGAACAGGCTGAGTGAGACACGTGGATATACTCTATCTCTGTCTTCTACCTCTGCTGTTCCTTCTGAGCAGGCTGAGTGAGGTGTATATCAGACACGTGGATATACTATATATCTGTCTTGTACCTCTGCTGTTCCTTCTGAGCAGGTTGAGTGAGACACGTGGATATACTCTATCTCTGTCTTCTACCTCTAATGTTCCTTCTGAGCAGGCTGAGTGAGGTGTAGATCAGACACGTGGATATACTCTATCTTTGTCTTCTACCTCTGCTGTTCCTTCTGAGCAGGCTGAGTGAGGTGTATATCAGACACGTGGATATACTCTATCTCTGTCTTCGACCTCTGCTGCTCCTTCTGAGCAGGCTGAGTGAGTTGTATATCAGACACGCGGATATACTCTATCTCTGTCTTCTACCTCTGCTGTTCCTTCTGAGCAGGCTGAGTGAGACACGTGGATATACTCTATCTCTGTCTTCTACCTCTGCTGTTCCTTCAGAGCAGGCTGAGTGAGGTGTAGATCAGACACGTGGATATACTCTATCTCTGTCTTCTACCTCTGCTGTTCCTTCTGAGCAGGCTGAGTGAGACACGTGGATATACTCTATCTCTGTCTTCTACCTCTGCTGCTCCTTCTGAGCAAGCTGAGTGTGGTGTCGATCACACACGTGGATATACTTTATCTCTGTCTTCTACCTCTGCTGTTCATTATGAGCAGGCTGAGTGAGGTGTAGATCAGACACGTGGATATACTCTATCTCTATCTTCTACCTCTGCTTTTCCTTCTGAGCAGGCTGATAAGACACGTGGATATACTCTATCTCTGTCTTCTACCTCTGCTGTTCCTTCTGAGCAGGCTGAGTGAGGTGTAGATCAGACACGTGGATATACTCTTTATCTGTCTTCTACCTCTGCTGTTCCTTCTGAGCAGGCTGAGTGAGACACGTGGATATACTCTATATCTGTATTCTACCTCTGCTCTTTCTTATGAACAGGCTGAGTGAGGTGTAGATCAGACACGTGGATATACTCTCTCTCTGTCTTCTACCTCTGCTGTTCCTTCTGAGCAGGCTGAGTGAGACACGTGGATATACTCTATCTCTGTCTTCTACCTCTGCTGTTCCTTCTGAACAGGCTGAGTGAGACACGTGGATATACTCTATCTCTGTCTTCTACCTCTGCTGTTCCTTCTGAGCAGGCTGAGTGAGGTGTAGATCAGACACGTGGATATACTATATCTCTGTATTGTACCTCTGCTGTTCCTTCTGAGCAGGCTGAGTGAGACACGTGGATATACTCTATCTCTGTCTTCTACCTCTGCTGTTCTTTCTGAGCAGGCTGAGTGAGGTGTAGATCAGACACGTGGATATACTCTATCTTTGTCTTCTACCTCTGCTGTTCCTTCTGAGCAGGCTGAGTGAGGTGTAAATCAGACACGTGGATATACTCTATCTCTGTCTTCTACCTCTGCTGCTCATCCTGAGCAGGCTGAGTGAGGTGTATATCAGACACGCGGATATACTCTATCTCTGTCTTCTACCTCTGCTGTTCCTTCTGAGCAGGCTGAGTGAGACACGTAGATAAACACTATCTCTGTCTGCTACCTCTGCTGTTCCTTCTGATCAGGCTGAGAGAGACAAGTGGATATACTCTATATCTGTCTTCTACCTCTGCTGTTCCTTCTGAGCAGGCTGAGTGAGGTGTAGATCAGACACGTGGATATACTCTATCTCTGTCTTCTAGCTCTGCTGTTCCTTCTGAGCAGGCTGAGTGAGACACGTGGATATACTCTATCTCTGTCTTCTACCTATGCTGCTCCTTCTGAGCAAGCTGAGTGAGGTGTAGATCAGACACGTGGATATACTCTATATCTGTCTTCTACCTCTGCTGTTCCTTCTGAGCAGGCTGAGTGAGACACGTGGATATACTCTATCTCTGTATTCTACCTCTGCTGTTCCTTCTAAGCAGGCTGAGAGAGGTGTAGATTAGACACGTGAATATACTCTATCTCTGTCTTCTACTTCTGCTGTTACTTCTGAGCAGACTGAGTGAGACACGTGGATATACTCTGTCTCTGTCTTCTACCTCTGCTGTTCCTTCTGAGCAGGCTGATAAGACACGTGGATATACTCTATCTCTGTCTTCTACCTCTGCTGTTCCTTCTGAGCAGGCTGAGTGGGGTGTAGATCAGACACGTGGATATACTCTATCTCTGTCTTCTACCTCTGTTGTTCCTTCTGAGCAGGCTGAGTGAGGTGTAGATCAGACACGTGGATACACTCTATCTATGTCTTCTACCTCTGCTGTTCCTTCTGAGTAGACTGAGTGAGACACGTGGATATACTCTATCTTTGTCTTCTACCTCTGTTGTTCCTTCTGAGCAGGCTGAGTGAGGTGTAGATCATACTCTTGGATATACTCTATATCTGTCTTCTACCTCTGCTGTTCCTTCTGAGCAGACTGAGTGAGACACGTGGATATACTCTATCTCTGTCTTCTACCTCTGCTGTTTCTTATGAACAGGCTGAGTGAGGTGTAGATCAGACACGTGGATATACTCTATCTCTGTTTTCTACCTCTGCTGTTCCTTCGGAGCAGGCTGAGTGAGACACTTGGATATACGCTATCTTTGTCTTCTACCTCTGCTGTTCCTTCTGAGCAGGCTGAGTGAGGTGTCGATAAGACACGTGGATATACTCTATCTCTTTCTTGTACCTCTGCTGTTCCTTCTGAGCAGGCTGAGTGAGACACGTGGATATACTCTATCTCTGTATTCTACCTCTGCTGTTCCTTCTAAGCAGGCTGAGAGAGGTGTAGATCAGACACGTGGATATACTATATCTCTGTCTTCTACTTCTGCTGTTACTTCTGAGCAGACTGAGTGAGACACGTGGATATACTCTGTCTCTGTCTTCTACCTCTGCTGTTCCTTCTGAGCAGGCTGATAAGACACGTGGATATACTCTATCTCTGTCTTCTACCTCTGCGGTTCCTTCTGAGCAGGCTGAGTGGGTTGTAGATCAGACACGTGGATATACTATATCTCTGTCTTCTACCTCTGTTGTTCCTTCTGAGCAGGCTGAGTGAGGTGTAGATCAGACACGTGGATACACTCTATCTATGTCTTCTACCTCTGCTGTTCCTTCTGAGTAGACTGAGTGAGACACGTGGATATACTCTATCTTTGTCTTCTACCTCTGTTGTTCCTTCTGAGCAGGCTGAGTGAGGTGTAGATCATACTCTTGGA
This sequence comes from Crossaster papposus, assembly GCA_037893245.1. NCBI lineage: Eukaryota > Metazoa > Echinodermata > Asteroidea > Velatida > Solasteridae > Crossaster > Crossaster papposus. The sequence goes on from JBAIAA010000865.1 coordinate 194,704, forward strand.
TATACTCTATCTCTGTCTTCTACCTCTGCTGTTCCTTCTGAGCAGACTGAGTGAGACACGTGGATATACTCTATCTCTGTCTTCTACCTCTGCTGTTTCTTATGAACAGGCTGAGTGAGGTGTAGATCAGACACGTGGATATACTCTATCTCTGTCTTCTACCTCTGCTGTTCCTTCGGAGCAGGCTGAGTGAGACACTTGGATATACGCTATCTTTGTCTTCTACCTCTGCTGTTCCTTCTGAGCAGGCTGAGTGAGGTGTCGATCAGACACGTGGATATACTCTATCTCTTTCTTGTACCTCTGCTGTTCCTTCTGAGCAGGCTGAGTGAGACACGCGGATATACTCTATCTCTGTCTTCTACCTCTTCTGTTCCTTATGAACAGGCTGAGTGAAGTGTAAATCAGACACGTGGATATACTCTATCTCTGTGTTCTACCTCTGCTGTTCCTTCTGAGCAGGCTGAGTGAGACACGTGGATATACTCTATCTCTGTCTTGTACCTCTGCTGTTCCTTCTGAGCAGGCTGAGTGAGACACGTAGATATACTCTATCTCTGTCTTCTACATCTGCTGTTCCTTCTGAGCAGGCTGAGTGAGGTGTATATCAGACACGTGGATATACTCTATCTCTGTCTTCTACCTCTGCTGTTCCTTCTGAGCAGGCTGATAAGACACGTGGATATACTCTATCTCTGTCTTGTACCTCTGCTGTTCCTTCTGAGCAGGCTGAGTGAGACACGTGGATATACTCTATCTCTGTCTTCTACATCTGCTGTTCCTTCTGAGCAGGCTGAGAGAGGTGTATATCAGACACGTGGATATACTCTAACTCTGTCTTCTACCTCTGCTGTTCCTTCTGAGCAGGCTGAGTGAGACACTTGGATATACTCTATCTTTGTCTTCTACCTCTGCTGTTCCTTCTGAGCAGGCTGAGTGAGGTGTAGATCAGACACGTGGATACACTCTATCTATGTCTTCTACCTCTGCTGTTCCTTCTGAGTAGACTGAGTGAGACACGTGGATATACTCTATCTTTGTCTTCTACCTCTGTTGTTCCTTCTGAGCAGGCTGAGTGAGGTGTAGATCATACTCTTGGATATACTCTATCTCTGTCTTCTACCTCTGCTGTTCCTTCTGAGCAGACTGAGTGAGACACGTGGATATACTCTATCTCTGTCTTCTACCTCTGCTGTTTCTTATGAACAGGCTGAGTGAGGTGTAGATCAGACACGTGGATATACTCTATCTCTGTCTTCTACCTCTGCTGTTCCTTCGGAGCAGGCTGAGTGAGACACTTGGATATACGCTATCTTTGTCTTCTACCTCTGCTGTTCCTTCTGAGCAGGCTGAGTGAGGTGTCGATCAGACACGTGGATATACTCTATCTCTTTCTTGTACCTCTGCTGTTCCTTCTGAGCAGGCTGAGTGAGACACGTGGATATACTCTATCTCTGTCTTCTACCTCTGCTGTTCCTTCTGAACAGGCTGAGTGAGACACGTGGATATACTCTATCTCTGTCTTCTACCTCTGCTGTTCCTTCTGAGCAGGCTGAGTGAGGTGTATATCAGACACGTGGATATACTATATATCTGTCTTGTACCTCTGCTGTTCCTTCTGAGCAGGTTGAGTGAGACACGTGGATATACTCTATCTCTGTCTTCTACCTCTAATGTTCCTTCTGAGCAGGCTGAGTGAGGTGTAGATCAGACACGTGGATATACTCTATCTTTGTCTTCTACCTCTGCTGTTCCTTCTGAGCAGGCTGAGTGAGGTGTATATCAGACACGTGGATATACTCTATCTCTGTCTTCGACCTCTGCTGCTCCTTCTGAGCAGGCTGAGTGAGTTGTATATCAGACACGCGGATATACTCTATCTCTGTCTTCTACCTCTGCTGTTCCTTCTGAGCAGGCTGAGTGAGACACGTGGATATACTCTATCTCTGTCTTCTACCTCTGCTGTTCCTTCAGAGCAGGCTGAGTGAGGTGTAGATCAGACACGTGGATATACTCTATCTCTGTCTTCTACCTCTGCTGTTCCTTCTGAGCAGGCTGAGTGAGACACGTGGATATACTCTATCTCTGTCTTCTACCTCTGCTGCTCCTTCTGAGCAAGCTGAGTGTGGTGTCGATCACACACGTGGATATACTTTATCTCTGTCTTCTACCTCTGCTGTTCATTATGAGCAGGCTGAGTGAGGTGTAGATCAGACACGTGGATATACTCTATCTCTATCTTCTACCTCTGCTTTTCCTTCTGAGCAGGCTGATAAGACACGTGGATATACTCTATCTCTGTCTTCTACCTCTGCTGTTCCTTCTGAGCAGGCTGAGTGAGGTGTAGATCAGACACGTGGATATACTCTTTATCTGTCTTCTACCTCTGCTGTTCCTTCTGAGCAGGCTGAGTGAGACACGTGGATATACTCTATATCTGTATTCTACCTCTGCTCTTTCTTATGAACAGGCTGAGTGAGGTGTAGATCAGACACGTGGATATACTCTATCTCTGTCTTCTACCTCTGCTGTTCCTTCTGAGCAGGCTGAGTGAGGTGTAGATCAGACTCTTGGATATACTCTATCTCTGTCTTCTACCTCTGCTGTTCCTTCTGAGCAGACTGAGTGAGACACGTGGATATACTCTATCTTTGTCTTCTACCTCTGCTGTTCCTTCTGAGCAGGCTGAGTGAGACACGTGGATATACTCTATCTCTGTCTTCTACTTCTGCTGTTCCTTATGAACAGGCTGAGTGAGGTGTAGATCAGACACGTGGATATACTCTATATCTGTCTTATACCTCTGCTGTTCCTTATGAGCAGGCTGAGTGAGGTGTCGATCACACACGTGGATATACTTTATCTCTGTCTTCTACCTCTGCTGTTCATTCTGAGCAGGCTGAGTGAGGTGTAGATCAGACACGTGGATATACTCTATCTCTATCTTCTACCTCTGCTTTTCCTTCTGAGCAGGCTGATAAGACACGTGGATATACTCTATCTCTGTCTTCTACCTCTGCTGTTCCTTCTGAGCAGGCTGAGTGAGACACTTGGATATACTCTATCTTTGTCTTCTACCTCTGCTGTTCCTTCTGAGCAGGCTGAGTGAGGTGTCGATCAGACACGTGGATATACTCTATCTCTGTCTTCTACCTCTGCTGTTCCTTCTGAGCAGGCTGAGTGAGGTGTAGATCAGACACGTGGATATACTCTATCTCTATCTTCTACATCTGCTGTTCCTTCTGAGCAGGCTGAGTGAGACACGTGGATATACTCTATCTCTGTATTCTACCTCTGCTGTTCATTGTGAGCAGGCAGAGTGAGGTGTAGATCAGACACGTGGATATACTCTCTCTCTGTCTTCTACCTCTGCTGTTCCTTCTGAGCAGGCTGAGTGAGACACGTGGATATACTCTATCTCTGTCTTCTACCTCTGCTGTTCCTTCTGAACAGGCTGAGTGAGACACGTGGATATACTCTATCTCTGTCTTCTACCTCTGCTGTTCCTTCTGAGCAGGCTGAGTGAGGTGTAGATCAGACACGTGGATATACTATATCTCTGTATTGTACCTCTGCTGTTCCTTCTGAGCAGGCTGAGTGAGACACGTGGATATACTCTATCTCTGTCTTCTACCTCTGCTGTTCTTTCTGAGCAGGCTGAGTGAGGTGTAGATCAGACACGTGGATATACTCTATCTTTGTCTTCTACCTCTGCTGTTCCTTCTGAGCAGGCTGAGTGAGGTGTAAATCAGACACGTGGATATACTCTATCTCTGTCTTCTACCTCTGCTTTTCCTTCTGAGCAGGCTGATAAGACACGTGGATATACTCTATCTCTGTCTTCTACCTCTGCTGTTCCTTCTGAGCAGGCTGAGTGAGGTGTAGATCAGACACGTGGATATACTCTATCTCTATCTTCTACCTCTGCTTTTCCTTCTGAGCAGGCTGATAAGACACGTGGATATACTCTATCTCTGTCTTCTACCTCTGCTGTTCCTTCTGAGCAGGCTGAGTGAGGTGTAGATCAGACACGTGGATATACTCTTTATCTGTCTTCTACCTCTGCTGTTCCTTCTGAGCAGGCTGAGTGAGACACGTGGATATACTCTATATCTGTATTCTACCTCTGCTCTTTCTTATGAACAGGCTGAGTGAGGTGTAGATCAGACACGTGGATATACTCTATCTTTGTCTTCTACCTCTGCTGTTCCTTCTGAGCAGGCTGAGTGAGGTGTAAATCAGACACGTGGATATACTCTATCTCTGTCTTCTACCTCTGCTTTTCCTTCTGAGCAGGCTGATAAGACACGTGGATATACTCTATCTCTGTCTTCTACCTCTGCTGTTCCTTCTGAGCAGGCTGAGTGAGGTGTAGATCAGACACGTGGATATACTCTATCTCTATCTTCTACCTCTGCTTTTCCTTCTGAGCAGGCTGATAAGACACGTGGATATACTCTATCTCTGTCTTCTACCTCTGCTGTTCCTTCTGAGCAGGCTGAGTGAGGTGTAGATCAGACACGTGGATATACTCTTTATCTGTCTTCTACCTCTGCTGTTCCTTCTGAGCAGGCTGAGTGAGACACGTGGATATACTCTATATCTGTATTCTACCTCTGCTCTTTCTTATGAACAGGCTGAGTGAGGTGTAGATCAGACACGTGGATATACTCTATCTCTGTCTTCTACCTCTGCTGTTCCTTCTGAGCAGGCTGAGTGAGGTGTAGATCAGACTCTTGGATATACTCTATCTCTGTCTTCTACCTCTGCTGTTCCTTCTGAGCAGGCTGAGTGAGACACGTGGATATACTCTATCTCTGTCTTCTACCTCTGCTGTTCCTTCAGAGCAGGCTGAGTGAGGTGTAGATCAGACACGTGGATATACTCTATCTCTGTCTTCTACCTCTGCTGTTCCTTCTGAGCAGGCTGAGTGAGACACGTGGATATACTCTATCTCTGTCTTCTACCTCTGCTGCTCCTTCTGAGCAAGCTGAGTGTGGTGTCGATCACACACGTGGATATACTTTATCTCTGTCTTCTACCTCTGCTGTTCATTATGAGCAGGCTGAGTGAGGTGTAGATCAGACACGTGGATATACTCTATCTCTATCTTCTACCTCTGCTTTTCCTTCTGAGCAGGCTGATAAGACACGTGGATATACTCTATCTCTGTCTTCTACCTCTGCTGTTCCTTCTGAGCAGGCTGAGTGAGGTGTAGATCAGACACGTGGATATACTCTTTATCTGTCTTCTACCTCTGCTGTTCCTTCTGAGCAGGCTGAGTGAGACACGTGGATATACTCTATATCTGTATTCTACCTCTGCTCTTTCTTATGAACAGGCTGAGTGAGGTGTAGATCAGACACGTGGATATACTCTATCTCTGTCTTCTACCTCTGCTGTTCCTTCTGAGCAGGCTGAGTGAGGTGTAGATCAGACTCTTGGATATACTCTATCTCTGTCTTCTACCTCTGCTGTTCCTTCTGAGCAGACTGAGTGAGACACGTGGATATACTCTATCTTTGTCTTCTACCTCTGCTGTTCCTTCTGAGCAGGCTGAGTGAGACACGTGGATATACTCTATCTCTGTCTTCTACTTCTGCTGTTCCTTATGAACAGGCTGAGTGAGGTGTAGATCAGACACGTGGATATACTCTATATCTGTCTTATACCTCTGCTGTTCCTTATGAGCAGGCTGAGTGAGGTGTCGATCACACACGTGGATATACTTTATCTCTGTCTTCTACCTCTGCTGTTCATTCTGAGCAGGCTGAGTGAGGTGTAGATCAGACACGTGGATATACTCTATCTCTATCTTCTACCTCTGCTTTTCCTTCTGAGCAGGCTGATAAGACACGTGGATATACTCTATCTCTGTCTTCTACCTCTGCTGTTCCTTCTGAGCAGGCTGAGTGAGACACTTGGATATACTCTATCTTTGTCTTCTACCTCTGCTGTTCCTTCTGAGCAGGCTGAGTGAGGTGTCGATCAGACACGTGGATATACTCTATCTCTGTCTTCTACCTCTGCTGTTCCTTCTGAGCAGGCTGAGTGAGGTGTAGATCAGACACGTGGATATACTCTATCTCTATCTTCTACATCTGCTGTTCCTTCTGAGCAGGCTGAGTGAGACACGTGGATATACTCTATCTCTGTATTCTACCTCTGCTGTTCATTGTGAGCAGGCTGAGTGAGGTGTAGATCAGACACGTGGATATACTCTCTCTCTGTCTTCTACCTCTGCTGTTCCTTCTGAGCAGGCTGAGTGAGACACGTGGATATACTCTATCTCTGTCTTCTACCTCTGCTGTTCCTTCTGAACAGGCTGAGTGAGACACGTGGATATACTCTATCTCTGTCTTCTACCTCTGCTGTTCCTTCTGAGCAGGCTGAGTGAGGTGTAGATCAGACACGTGGATATACTATATCTCTGTATTGTACCTCTGCTGTTCCTTCTGAGCAGGCTGAGTGAGACACGTGGATATACTCTATCTCTGTCTTCTACCTCTGCTGTTCTTTCTGAGCAGGCTGAGTGAGGTGTAGATCAGACACGTGGATATACTCTATCTTTGTCTTCTACCTCTGCTGTTCCTTCTGAGCAGGCTGAGTGAGGTGTAAATCAGACACGTGGATATACTCTATCTCTGTCTTCTACCTCTGCTTTTCCTTCTGAGCAGGCTGATAAGACACGTGGATATACTCTATCTCTGTCTTCTACCTCTGCTGTTCCTTCTGAGCAGGCTGAGTGAGGTGTAGATCAGACACGTGGATATACTCTATCTCTATCTTCTACCTCTGCTTTTCCTTCTGAGCAGGCTGATAAGACACGTGGATATACTCTATCTCTGTCTTCTACCTCTGCTGTTCCTTCTGAGCAGGCTGAGTGAGGTGTAGATCAGACACGTGGATATACTCTTTATCTGTCTTCTACCTCTGCTGTTCCTTCTGAGCAGGCTGAGTGAGACACGTGGATATACTCTATATCTGTATTCTACCTCTGCTCTTTCTTATGAACAGGCTGAGTGAGGTGTAGATCAGACACGTGGATATACTCTCTCTCTGTCTTCTACCTCTGCTGTTCCTTCTGAGCAGGCTGAGTGAGACACGTGGATATACTCTATCTCTGTCTTCTACCTCTGCTGTTCCTTCTGAACAGGCTGAGTGAGACACGTGGATATACTCTATCTCTGTCTTCTACCTCTGCTGTTCCTTCTGAGCAGGCTGAGTGAGGTGTAGATCAGACACGTGGATATACTATATCTCTGTATTGTACCTCTGCTGTTCCTTCTGAGCAGGCTGAGTGAGACACGTGGATATACTCTATCTCTGTCTTCTACCTCTGCTGTTCTTTCTGAGCAGGCTGAGTGAGGTGTAGATCAGACACGTGGATATACTCTATCTTTGTCTTCTACCTCTGCTGTTCCTTCTGAGCAGGCTGAGTGAGGTGTAAATCAGACACGTGGATATACTCTATCTCTGTCTTCTACCTCTGCTGCTCATCCTGAGCAGGCTGAGTGAGGTGTATATCAGACACGCGGATATACTCTATCTCTGTCTTCTACCTCTGCTGTTCCTTCTGAGCAGGCTGAGTGAGACACGTAGATAAACACTATCTCTGTCTGCTACCTCTGCTGTTCCTTCTGATCAGGCTGAGAGAGACAAGTGGATATACTCTATATCTGTCTTCTACCTCTGCTGTTCCTTCTGAGCAGGCTGAGTGAGGTGTAGATCAGACACGTGGATATACTCTATCTCTGTCTTCTAGCTCTGCTGTTCCTTCTGAGCAGGCTGAGTGAGACACGTGGATATACTCTATCTCTGTCTTCTACCTATGCTGCTCCTTCTGAGCAAGCTGAGTGAGGTGTAGATCAGACACGTGGATATACTCTATATCTGTCTTCTACCTCTGCTGTTCCTTCTGAGCAGGCTGAGTGAGACACGTGGATATACTCTATCTCTGTATTCTACCTCTGCTGTTCCTTCTAAGCAGGCTGAGAGAGGTGTAGATTAGACACGTGAATATACTCTATCTCTGTCTTCTACTTCTGCTGTTACTTCTGAGCAGACTGAGTGAGACACGTGGATATACTCTGTCTCTGTCTTCTACCTCTGCTGTTCCTTCTGAGCAGGCTGATAAGACACGTGGATATACTCTATCTCTGTCTTCTACCTCTGCTGTTCCTTCTGAGCAGGCTGAGTGGGGTGTAGATCAGACACGTGGATATACTCTATCTCTGTCTTCTACCTCTGTTGTTCCTTCTGAGCAGGCTGAGTGAGGTGTAGATCAGACACGTGGATACACTCTATCTATGTCTTCTACCTCTGCTGTTCCTTCTGAGTAGACTGAGTGAGACACGTGGATATACTCTATCTTTGTCTTCTACCTCTGTTGTTCCTTCTGAGCAGGCTGAGTGAGGTGTAGATCATACTCTTGGATATACTCTATATCTGTCTTCTACCTCTGCTGTTCCTTCTGAGCAGACTGAGTGAGACACGTGGATATACTCTATCTCTGTCTTCTACCTCTGCTGTTTCTTATGAACAGGCTGAGTGAGGTGTAGATCAGACACGTGGATATACTCTATCTCTGTTTTCTACCTCTGCTGTTCCTTCGGAGCAGGCTGAGTGAGACACTTGGATATACGCTATCTTTGTCTTCTACCTCTGCTGTTCCTTCTGAGCAGGCTGAGTGAGGTGTCGATAAGACACGTGGATATACTCTATCTCTTTCTTGTACCTCTGCTGTTCCTTCTGAGCAGGCTGAGTGAGACACGTGGATATACTCTATCTCTGTATTCTACCTCTGCTGTTCCTTCTAAGCAGGCTGAGAGAGGTGTAGATCAGACACGTGGATATACTATATCTCTGTCTTCTACTTCTGCTGTTACTTCTGAGCAGACTGAGTGAGACACGTGGATATACTCTGTCTCTGTCTTCTACCTCTGCTGTTCCTTCTGAGCAGGCTGATAAGACACGTGGATATACTCTATCTCTGTCTTCTACCTCTGCGGTTCCTTCTGAGCAGGCTGAGTGGGTTGTAGATCAGACACGTGGATATACTATATCTCTGTCTTCTACCTCTGTTGTTCCTTCTGAGCAGGCTGAGTGAGGTGTAGATCAGACACGTGGATACACTCTATCTATGTCTTCTACCTCTGCTGTTCCTTCTGAGTAGACTGAGTGAGACACGTGGATATACTCTATCTTTGTCTTCTACCTCTGTTGTTCCTTCTGAGCAGGCTGAGTGAGGTGTAGATCATACTCTTGGATATACTCTATCTCTGTCTTCTACCTCTGCTGTTCCTTCTGAGCAGACTGAGTGAGACACGTGGATATACTCTATCTCTGTCTTCTACCTCTGCTGTTTCTTATGAACAGGCTGAGTGAGGTGTAGATCAGACACGTGGATATACTCTATCTCTGTCTTCTACCTCTGCTGTTCCTTCGGAGCAGGCTGAGTGAGACACTTGGATATACGCTATCTTTGTCTTCTACCTCTGCTGTTCCTTCTGAGCAGGCTGAGTGAGGTGTCGATCAGACACGTGGATATACTCTATCTCTTTCTTGTACCTCTGCTGTTCCTTCTGAGCAGGCTGAGTGAGACACGCGGATATACTCTATCTCTGTCTTCTACCTCTTCTGTTCCTTATGAACAGGCTGAGTGAAGTGTAAATCAGACACGTGGATATACTCTATCTCTGTGTTCTACCTCTGCTGTTCCTTCTGAGCAGGCTGAGTGAGACACGTGGATATACTCTATCTCTGTCTTGTACCTCTGCTGTTCCTTCTGAGCAGGCTGAGTGAGACACGTAGATATACTCTATCTCTGTCTTCTACATCTGCTGTTCCTTCTGAGCAGGCTGAGTGAGGTGTATATCAGACACGTGGATATACTCTATCTCTGTCTTCTACCTCTGCTGTTCCTTCTGAGCAGGCTGATAAGACACGTGGATATACTCTATCTCTGTCTTGTACCTCTGCTGTTCCTTCTGAGCAGGCTGAGTGAGACACGTGGATATACTCTATCTCTGTCTTCTACATCTGCTGTTCCTTCTGAGCAGGCTGAGTGAGGTGTATATCAGACACGTGGATATACTCTAACTCTGTCTTCTACCTCTGCTGTTCCTTCTGAGCAGGCTGAGTGAGACACTTGGATATACTCTATCTTTGTCTTCTACCTCTGCTGTTCCTTCTGAGCAGGCTGAGTGAGGTGTAGATCAGACACGTGGATACACTCTATCTATGTCTTCTACCTCTGCTGTTCCTTCTGAGTAGACTGAGTGAGACACGTGGATATACTCTATCTTTGTCTTCTACCTCTGTTGTTCCTTCTGAGCAGGCTGAGTGAGGTGTAGATCATACTCTTGGATATACTCTATCTCTGTCTTCTACCTCTGCTGTTCCTTCTGAGCAGACTGAGTGAGACACGTGGATATACTCTATCTCTGTCTTCTACCTCTGCTGTTTCTTATGAACAGGCTGAGTGAGGTGTAGATCAGACACGTGGATATACTCTATCTCTGTCTTCTACCTCTGCTGTTCCTTCGGAGCAGGCTGAGTGAGACACTTGGATATACGCTATCTTTGTCTTCTACCTCTGCTGTTCCTTCTGAGCAGGCTGAGTGAGGTGTCGATCAGACACGTGGATATACTCTATCTCTTTCTTGTACCTCTGCTGTTCCTTCTGAGCAGGCTGAGTGAGACACGTGGATATACTCTATCTCTGTCTTCTACCTCTGCTGTTCCTTCTGAACAGGCTGAGTGAGACACGTGGATATACTCTATCTCTGTCTTCTACCTCTGCTGTTCCTTCTGAGCAGGCTGAGTGAGGTGTATATCAGACACGTGGATATACTATATATCTGTCTTGTACCTCTGCTGTTCCTTCTGAGCAGGTTGAGTGAGACACGTGGATATACTCTATCTCTGTCTTCTACCTCTAATGTTCCTTCTGAGCAGGCTGAGTGAGGTGTAGATCAGACACGTGGATATACTCTATCTTTGTCTTCTACCTCTGCTGTTCCTTCTGAGCAGGCTGAGTGAGGTGTATATCAGACACGTGGATATACTCTATCTCTGTCTTCGACCTCTGCTGCTCCTTCTGAGCAGGCTGAGTAAGTTGTATATCAGACACGCGGATATACTCTATCTCTGTCTTCTACCTCTGCTGTTCCTTCTGAGCAGGCTGAGTGAGACACGTGGATATACTCTATCTCTGTCTTCTACCTCTGCTGTTCCTTCAGAGCAGGCTGAGTGAGGTGTAGATCAGACACGTGGATATACTCTATCTCTGTCTTCTACCTCTGCTGTTCCTTCTGAGCAGGCTGAGTGAGACACGTGGATATACTCTATCTCTGTCTTCTACCTCTGCTGCTCCTTCTGAGCAAGCTGAGTGTGGTGTCGATCACACACGTGGATATACTTTATCTCTGTCTTCTACCTCTGCTGTTCATTATGAGCAGGCTGAGTGAGGTGTAGATCAGACACGTGGATATACTCTATCTCTATCTTCTACCTCTGCTTTTCCTTCTGAGCAGGCTGATAAGACACGTGGATATACTCTATCTCTGTCTTCTACCTCTGCTGTTCCTTCTGAGCAGGCTGAGTGAGGTGTAGATCAGACACGTGGATATACTCTTTATCTGTCTTCTACCTCTGCTGTTCCTTCTGAGCAGGCTGAGTGAGACACGTGGATATACTCTATATCTGTATTCTACCTCTGCTCTTTCTTATGAACAGGCTGAGTGAGGTGTAGATCAGACACGTGGATATACTCTATCTCTGTCTTCTACCTCTGCTGTTCCTTCTGAGCAGGCTGAGTGAGGTGTAGATCAGACTCTTGGATATACTCTATCTCTGTCTTCTACCTCTGCTGTTCCTTCTGAGCAGACTGAGTGAGACACGTGGATATACTCTATCTTTGTCTTCTACCTCTGCTGTTCCTTCTGAGCAGGCTGAGTGAGACACGTGGATATACTCTATCTCTGTCTTCTACTTCTGCTGTTCCTTATGAACAGGCTGAGTGAGGTGTAGATCAGACACGTGGATATACTCTATATCTGTCTTATACCTCTGCTGTTCCTTATGAGCAGGCTGAGTGAGGTGTCGATCACACACGTGGATATACTTTATCTCTGTCTTCTACCTCTGCTGTTCATTCTGAGCAGGCTGAGTGAGGTGTAGATCAGACACGTGGATATACTCTATCTCTATCTTCTACCTCTGCTTTTCCTTCTGAGCAGGCTGATAAGACACGTGGATATACTCTATCTCTGTCTTCTACCTCTGCTGTTCCTTCTGAGCAGGCTGAGTGAGACACTTGGATATACTCTATCTTTGTCTTCTACCTCTGCTGTTCCTTCTGAGCAGGCTGAGTGAGGTGTCGATCAGACACGTGGATATACTCTATCTCTGTCTTCTACCTCTGCTGTTCCTTCTGAGCAGGCTGAGTGAGGTGTAGATCAGACACGTGGATATACTCTATCTCTATCTTCTACATCTGCTGTTCCTTCTGAGCAGGCTGAGTGAGACACGTGGATATACTCTATCTCTGTATTCTACCTCTGCTGTTCATTGTGAGCAGGCTGAGTGAGGTGTAGATCAGACACGTGGATATACTCTCTCTCTGTCTTCTACCTCTGCTGTTCCTTCTGAGCAGGCTGAGTGAGACACGTGGATATACTCTATCTCTGTCTTCTACCTCTGCTGTTCCTTCTGAACAGGCTGAATGAGACACGTGGATATACTCTATCTCTGTCTTCTACCTCTGTTGTTCCTTCTGAGCAGGCTGAGTGAGGTGTAGATCAGACACGTGGATATACTATATCTCTGTATTGTACCTCTGCTGTTCCTTCTGAGCAGGCTGAGTGAGACACGTGGATATACTCTATCTCTGTCTTCTACCTCTGCTGTTCTTTCTGAGCAGGCTGAGTGAGGTGTAGATCAGACACGTGGATATACTCTATCTTTGTCTTCTACCTCTGCTGTTCCTTCTGAGCAGGCTGAGTGAGGTGTAAATCAGACACGTGGATATACTCTATCTCTGTCTTCTACCTCTGCTTTTCCTTCTGAGCAGGCTGATAAGACACGTGGATATACTCTATCTCTGTCTTCTACCTCTGCTGTTCCTTCTGAGCAGGCTGAGTGAGGTGTAGATCAGACACGTGGATATACTCTATCTCTATCTTCTACCTCTGCTTTTCCTTCTGAGCAGGCTGATAAGACACGTGGATATACTCTATCTCTGTCTTCTACCTCTGCTGTTCCTTCTGAGCAGGCTGAGTGAGGTGTAGATCAGACACGTGGATATACTCTTTATCTGTCTTCTACCTCTGCTGTTCCTTCTGAGCAGGCTGAGTGAGACACGTGGATATACTCTATATCTGTATTCTACCTCTGCTCTTTCTTATGAACAGGCTGAGTGAGGTGTAGATCAGACACGTGGATATACTCTATCTCTGTCTTCTACCTCTGCTGTTCCTTCTGAGCAGGCTGAGTGAGGTGTAGATCAGACTCTTGGATATACTCTATCTCTGTCTTCTACCTCTGCTGTTCCTTCTGAGCAGACTGAGTGAGACACGTGGATATACTCTATCTTTGTCTTCTACCTCTGCTGTTCCTTCTGAGCAGGCTGAGTGAGACACGTGGATATACTCTATCTCTGTCTTCTACTTCTGCTGTTCCTTATGAACAGGCTGAGTGAGGTGTAGATCAGACACGTGGATATACTCTATATCTGTCTTATACCTCTGCTGTTCCTTATGAGCAGGCTGAGTGAGGTGTCGATCACACACGTGGATATACTTTATCTCTGTCTTCTACCTCTGCTGTTCATTCTGAGCAGGCTGAGTGAGGTGTAGATCAGACACGTGGATATACTCTATCTCTATCTTCTACCTCTGCTTTTCCTTCTGAGCAGGCTGATAAGACACGTGGATATACTCTATCTCTGTCTTCTACCTCTGCTGTTCCTTCTGAGCAGGCTGAGTGAGACACTTGGATATACTCTATCTTTGTCTTCTACCTCTGCTGTTCCTTCTGAGCAGGCTGAGTGAGGTGTCGATCAGACACGTGGATATACTCTATCTCTGTCTTCTACCTCTGCTGTTCCTTCTGAGCAGGCTGAGTGAGGTGTAGATCAGACACGTGGATATACTCTATCTCTATCTTCTACATCTGCTGTTCCTTCTGAGCAGGCTGAGTGAGACACGTGGATATACTCTATCTCTGTATTCTACCTCTGCTGTTCATTGTGAGCAGGCTGAGTGAGGTGTAGATCAGACACGTGGATATACTCTCTCTCTGTCTTCTACCTCTGCTGTTCCTTCTGAGCAGGCTGAGTGAGACACGTGGATATACTCTATCTCTGTCTTCTACCTCTGCTGTTCCTTCTGAACAGGCTGAGTGAGACACGTGGATATACTCTATCTCTGTCTTCTACCTCTGCTGTTCCTTCTGAGCAGGCTGAGTGAGGTGTAGATCAGACACGTGGATATACTATATCTCTGTATTGTACCTCTGCTGTTCCTTCTGAGCAGGCTGAGTGAGACACGTGGATATACTCTATCTCTGTCTTCTACCTCTGCTGTTCTTTCTGAGCAGGCTGAGTGAGGTGTAGATCAGACACGTGGATATACTCTATCTTTGTCTTCTACCTCTGCTGTTCCTTCTGAGCAGGCTGAGTGAGGTGTAAATCAGACACGTGGATATACTCTATCTCTGTCTTCTACCTCTGCTGCTCATCCTGAGCAGGCTGAGTGAGGTGTATATCAGACACGCGGATATACTCTATCTCTGTCTTCTACCTCTGCTGTTCCTTCTGAGCAGGCTGAGTGAGACACGTAGATAAACACTATCTCTGTCTGCTACCTCTGCTGTTCCTTCTGATCAGGCTGAGAGAGACAAGTGGATATACTCTATATCTGTCTTCTACCTCTGCTGTTCCTTCTGAGCAGGCTGAGTGAGGTGTAGATCAGACACGTGGATATACTCTATCTCTGTCTTCTAGCTCTGCTGTTCCTTCTGAGCAGGCTGAGTGAGACACGTGGATATACTCTATCTCTGTCTTCTACCTATGCTGCTCCTTCTGAGCAAGCTGAGTGAGGTGTAGATCAGACACGTGGATATACTCTATATCTGTCTTCTACCTCTGCTGTTCCTTCTGAGCAGGCTGAGTGAGACACGTGGATATACTCTATCTCTGTATTCTACCTCTGCTGTTCCTTCTAAGCAGGCTGAGAGAGGTGTAGATTAGACACGTGAATATACTCTATCTCTGTCTTCTACTTCTGCTGTTACTTCTGAGCAGACTGAGTGAGACACGTGGATATACTCTGTCTCTGTCTTCTACCTCTGCTGTTCCTTCTGAGCAGGCTGATAAGACACGTGGATATACTCTATCTCTGTCTTCTACCTCTGCTGTTCCTTCTGAGCAGGCTGAGTGGGGTGTAGATCAGACACGTGGATATACTCTATCTCTGTCTTCTACCTCTGTTGTTCCTTCTGAGCAGGCTGAGTGAGGTGTAGATCAGACACGTGGATACACTCTATCTATGTCTTCTACCTCTGCTGTTCCTTCTGAGTAGACTGAGTGAGACACGTGGATATACTCTATCTTTGTCTTCTACCTCTGTTGTTCCTTCTGAGCAGGCTGAGTGAGGTGTAGATCATACTCTTGGATATACTCTATCTCTGTCTTCTACCTCTGCTGTTCCTTCTGAGCAGACTGAGTGAGACACGTGGATATACTCTATCTCTGTCTTCTACCTCTGCTGTTTCTTATGAACAGGCTGAGTGAGGTGTAGATCAGACACGTGGATATACTCTATCTCTGTTTTCTACCTCTGCTGTTCCTTCGGAGCAGGCTGAGTGAGACACTTGGATATACGCTATCTTTGTCTTCTACCTCTGCTGTTCCTTCTGAGCAGGCTGAGTGAGGTGTCGATCAGACACGTGGATATACTCTATCTCTTTCTTGTACCTCTGCTGTTCCTTCTGAGCAGGCTGAGTGAGACACGTGGATATACTCTATCTCTGTATTCTACCTCTGCTGTTCCTTCTAAGCAGGCTGAGAGAGGTGTAGATCAGACACGTGGATATACTATATCTCTGTCTTCTACTTCTGCTGTTACTTCTGAGCAGACTGAGTGAGACACGTGGATATACTCTGTCTCTGTCTTCTACCTCTGCTGTTCCTTCTGAGCAGGCTGATAAGACACGTGGATATACTCTATCTCTGTCTTCTACCTCTGCGGTTCCTTCTGAGCAGGCTGAGTGGGTTGTAGATCAGACACGTGGATATACTCTATCTCTGTCTTCTACCTCTGTTGTTCCTTCTGAGCAGGCTGAGTGAGGTGTAGATCAGACACGTGGATACACTCTATCTATGTCTTCTACCTCTGCTGTTCCTTCTGAGTAGACTGAGTGAGACACGTGGATATACTCTATCTTTGTCTTCTACCTCTGTTGTTCCTTCTGAGCAGGCTGAGTGAGGTGTAGATCATACTCTTGGATATACTCTATCTCTGTCTTCTACCTCTGCTGTTCCTTCTGAGCAGACTGAGTGAGACACGTGGATATACTATATCTCTGTCTTCTACCTCTGCTGTTTCTTATGAACAGGCTGAGTGAGGTGTAGATCAGACACGTGGATATACTCTATCTCTGTCTTCTACCTCTGCTGTTCCTTCGGAGCAGGCTGATTGAGACACTTGGATATACGCTATCTTTGTCTTCTACCTCTGCTGTTCCTTCTGAGCAGGCTGAGTGAGGTGTCGATCAGACACGTGGATATACTCTATCTCTTTCTTGTACCTCTGCTGTTCCTTCTGAGCAGGCTGAGTGAGACACGCGGATATACTCTATCTCTGTCTTCTACCTCTTCTGTTCCTTATGAACAGGCTGAGTGAAGTGTAAATCAGACACGTGGATATACTCTATCTCTGTGTTCTACCTCTGCTGTTCCTTCTGAGCAGGCTGAGTGAGACACGTGGATATACTCTATCTCTGTCTTGTACCTCTGCTGTTCCTTCTGAGCAGGCTGAGTGAGACACGTAGATATACTCTATCTCTGTCTTCTACATCTGCTGTTCCTTCTGAGCAGGCTGAGTGAGGTGTATATCAGACACGTGGATATACTCTATCTCTGTCTTCTACCTCTGCTGTTCCTTCTGAGCAGGCTGATAAGACACGTGGATATACTCTATCTCTGTCTTGTACCTCTGCTGTTCCTTCTGAGCAGGCTGAGTGAGACACGTGGATATACTCTATCTCTGTCTTCTACATCTGCTGTTCCTTCTGAGCAGGCTGAGTGAGGTGTATATCAGACACGTGGATATACTCTAACTCTGTCTTCTACCTCTGCTGTTCCTTCTGAGCAGGCTGAGTGAGACACTTGGATATACTCTATCTTTGTCTTCTACCTCTGCTGTTCCTTCTGAGCAGGCTGAGTGAGGTGTAGATCAGACACGTGGATACACTCTATCTATGTCTTCTACCTCTGCTGTTCCTTCTGAGTAGACTGAGTGAGACACGTGGATATACTCTATCTTTGTCTTCTACCTCTGTTGTTTCTTCTGAGCAGGCTGAGTGAGGTGTAGATCATACTCTTGGATATACTCTATCTCTGTCTTCTACCTCTGCTGTTCCTTCTGAGCAGACTGAGTGAGACACGTGGATATACTCTATCTCTGTCTTCTACCTCTGCTGTTTCTTATGAACAGGCTGAGTGAGGTGTAGATCAGACACGTGGATATACTCTATCTCTGTCTTCTACCTCTGCTGTTCCTTCGGAGCAGGCTGAGTGAGACACTTGGATATACGCTATCTTTGTCTTCTACCTCTGCTGTTCCTTCTGAGCAGGCTGAGTGAGGTGTCGATCAGACACGTGGATATACTCTATCTCTTTCTTGTACCTCTGCTGTTCCTTCTGAGCAGGCTGAGTGAGACACGCGGATATACTCTATCTCTGTCTTCTACCTCTTCTGTTCCTTATGAACAGGCTGAGTGAAGTGTAAATCAGACACGTGGATATACTCTATCTTTGTCTTCTACCTCTGCTGTTCCTTCTGAGCAGGCTGAGTGAGGTGTAAATCAGACACGTGTATATACTCTATCTCTGTCTTCTACCTCTGCTGCTCATCCTGAGCAGGCTGAGTGAGGTGTATATCAGACACGCGGATATACTCTATCTCTGTCTTCTACCTCTGCTGTTCCTTCTGAGCAGGCTGATTGAGACACGTAGATAAACACTATCTCTATCTGCTACCTCTGCTGTTCCTTCTGATCAGGCTGAGAGAGACAAGTGGATATACTCTATATCTGTCTTCTACCTCTGCTGTTCCTTCTGAGCAGGCTGAGTGAGGTGTAGATCAGACACGTGGATATACTCTATCTCTGTCTTCTAGCTCTGCTGTTCCTTCTGAGCAGGCTGAGTGAGACACGTAGATATACTCTATCTCTGTCTTCTACATCTGCTGTTCCTTCTGAGCAGGCTGAGTGAGGTGTATATCAGACACGTGGATATACTCTATCTCTGTCTTCTACCTCTGCTGTTCCTTCTGAGCAGGCTGATAAGACACGTGGATATACTCTATCTCTGTCTTGTACCTCTGCTGTTTCTTCTGAGCAGGCTGAGTGAGACACGTGGATATACTCTATCTCTGTCTTCTACATCTGCTATTCCTTCTGAGCAGGCTGAGTGAGGTGTATATCAGACACGTGGATATACTCTAACTCTGTCTTCTACCTCTGCTGTTCCTTCTGAGCAGGCTGAGTGAGACACTTGGATATACTCTATCTTTGTCTTCTACCTCTGCTGTTCCTTCTGAGCAGGCTGAGTGAGGTGTAGATCAGACACGTGGATACACTCTATCTATGTCTTCTACCTCTGCTGTTCCTTCTGAGTAGACTGAGTGAGACACGTGGATATACTCTATCTTTGTCTTCTACCTCTGTTGTTCCTTCTGAGCAGGCTGAGTGAGGTGTAGATCATACTCTTGGATATACTCTATCTCTGTCTTCTACCTCTGCTGTTCCTTCTGAGCAGACTGAGTGAGACACGTGGATATACTCTATCTCTGTCTTCTACCTCTGCTGTTTCTTATGAACAGGCTGAGTGAGGTGTAGATCAGACACGTGGATATACTCTATCTCTGTCTTCTACCTCTGCTGTTCCTTCGGAGCAGGCTGAGTGAGACACTTGGATATACGCTATCTTTGTCTTCTACCTCTGCTGTTCCTTCTGAGCAGGCTGAGTGAGGTGTCGATCAGACACGTGGATATACTCTATCTCTTTCTTGTACCTCTGCTGTTCCTTCTGAGCAGGCTGAGTGAGACACGCGGATATACTCTATCTCTGTCTTCTACCTCTTCTGTTCCTTATGAACAGGCTGAGTGAAGTGTAAATCAGACACGTGGATATACTCTATCTTTGTCTTCTACCTCTGCTGTTCCTTCTGAGCAGGCTGAGTGAGGTGTAAATCAGACACGTGTATATACTCTATCTCTGTCTTCTACCTCTGCTGCTCATCCTGAGCAGGCTGAGTGAGGTGTATATCAGACACGCGGATATACTCTATCTCTGTCTTCTACCTCTGCTGTTCCTTCTGAGCAGGCTGAGTGAGACACGTAGATAAACACTATCTCTATCTGCTACCTCTGCTGTTCCTTCTGATCAGGCTGAGAGAGACAAGTGGATATACTCTATATCTGTCTTCTACCTCTGCTGTTCCTTCTGAGCAGGCTGAGTGAGGTGTAGATCAGACACGTGGATATACTCTATCTCTGTCTTCTAGCTCTGCTGTTCCTTCTGAGCAGGCTGAGTGAGACACGTGGATATACTCTATCTCTGTCTTTTACCTATGCTGCTCCTTCTGAGCAAGCTGAGTGAGGTGTAGATCAGACACGTGGATATACTCTATATCTGTCTTCTACCTCTGCTGTTCCTTCTGAGCAGGCTGAGTGAGACACGTGGATATACTTTATCTCTGTATTCTACCTTTGCTGTTCCTTCTAAGCAGGCTGAGAGAGGTGTAGATCAGACACGTGGATATACTCTATCTCTGTCTTCTACTTCTGCTGTTACTTCTGAGCAGGCTGAGTGAGACACGTGGATATACTCTGTCTCTGTCTTCTACCTCTGCTGTTCCTTCTGAGCAGGCTGATAAGACACGTGGATATACTCTATCTCTGTCTTCTACCTCTGCTGTTCCTTCTGAGCAGGCTGAGTGGGGTGTAGATCAGACACGTGGATATACTCTATCTCTGTCTTCTACCTCTGTTGTTCCTTCTGAGCAGGCTGAGTGAGGTGTAGATCAGACACGTGGATACACTCTATCTATGTCTTCTACCTCTGCTGTTCCTTCTGAGTAGACTGAGTGAGACACGTGGATATACTCTATCTTTGTCTTCTACCTCTGTTGTTCCTTCTGAGCAGGCTGAGTGAGGTGTAGATCATACTCTTGGATATACTCTATCTCTGTCTTCTACCTCTGCTGTTCCTTCTGAGCAGACTGAGTGAGACACGTGGATATACTCTATCTCTGTCTTCTACCTCTGCTGTTTCTTATGAACAGGCTGAGTGAGGTGTAGATCAGATACGTGGATATACTCTATCTCTGTCTTCTACCTCTGCTGTTCCTTCGGAGCAGGCTGAGTGAGGTGTAGATCATACTCTTGGATATACACTATCTCTGTCTTCTACCTCTGCTGTTCCTTCTGAGCAGGCTGAGTGAGATGTAGATCAGACACGTGGATATACTCTCTCTCTGTCTTCTACCTCTGCTGTTCCTTCTGAGCAGGCTGAGTGAGACACGTGGATATACTCTATCTCTGTCTTCTACCTCTGCTGTTCCTTCTGAGCAGGCTGAGTGAGGTGTAGATCAGACACGTGGGTATACTATATCTCTGTATTGTACCTCTGCTGTTCCTTCTGAGCAGGCTCAGTGAGACACGTGGATATACTCTATCTCTGTCTTCTACCTCTGCTGTTCTTTCTGAGCAGGCTGAGTGAGGTGTAGATCAGACAAGTGGATATACTCTATCTTTGTCTTCTACCTCTGCTGTTCCTTCTGAGCAGGATGAGTGAGGTGTAAATCAGACACGTGGATATACTCTATCTCTGTCTTCTACCTCTGCTGCTCATCCTGAGCAGGCTGAGTGAGGTGTATATCAGACACGCGGATATACTCTATCTCTGTCTTCTACCTCTGCTGTTCCTTCTGAGCAGGCTGAGTGAGACACGTGGATATACTCTATCTCTGTCTTCTACCTCTGCTGTTCCTTCTGAGCAGGCTGAGTGAGGTGTATATCAGACACGCGGATATACTCTATCTCTGTCTTCTACCTCTGCTGTTCCTTCTGAGCAGGCTGAGTGAGACACGTGGATATACTCTATCTCTGTCTTCTACCTCTGCTGTTCCTTCTGAACAGGCTGAGTGAGACACGTGGATATACTCTATCTCTGTCTTCTACCTCTGCTGTTCCTTCTGAGCAGGCTGAGTGAGGTGTAGATCAGACACGTGGATATACTATATCTCTGTATTGTACCTCTGCTGTTCCTTCTGAGCAGGCTGAGTGAGACACGTGGATATACTCTATCTCTGTCTTCTACCTCTGCTGTTCTTTCTGAGCAGGCTGAGTGAGGTGTAGATCAGACACGTGGATATACTCTATCTTTGTCTTCTACCTCTGCTGTTCCTTCTGAGCAGGCTGAGTGAGGTGTAAATCAGACACGTGGATATACTCTATCTCTGTCTTCTACCTCTGCTGCTCATCCTGAGCATGCTGAGTGAGGTGTATATCAGACACGCGGATATACTCTATCTCTGTCTTCTACCTCTGCTGTTCCTTCTGAGCAGGCTGAGTGAGACACGTGGATAAACACTATCTCTGTCTGCTACCTCTGCTGTTCCTTCTGAGCAGGCTGAGAGAGACAAGTGGATATACTCTATATCTGTCTTCTACCTCTGCTGTTCCTTCTGAGCAGGCTGAGTGAGGTGTAGATCAGACACGTGGATATACTCTATCTCTGTATTCTAGCTCTGCTGTTCCTTCTGAGCAGGCTTAGTGAGACACGTGGATATACTCTATCTCTGTCTTCTACCTATGCTGCTCCTTCTGAGCAAGCTGAGTGAGGTGTAGATCAGACACGTGGGTATACTCTATATCTGTCTTCTACCTCTGCTGTTCCTTCTGAGCAGGCTGAGTGAGACACGTGGATATACTCTATCTCTGTATTCTACCTCTGCTGTTCCTTCTAAGCAGGCTGAGAGAGGTGTAGATCAGACACGTGGATATACTCTATCTCTGTCTTCTACTTCTGCTGTTCCTTCTGAGCAGGCTGAGTGAGACACGTGGATATACTCTGTCTCTGTCTTCTACCTCTGCTGTTCCTTCTGAGCAGGCTGATAAGACACGTGGATATACTCTATCTCTGTCTTCTACCTCTGCTGTTCCTTCTGAGCAGGCTGAGTGGGGTGTAGATCAGATACGTGGATATACTCTATCTCTGTCTTCTACCTCTGTTGTTCCTTCTGAGCAGGCTGAGTGAGGTGTAGATCAGACACGTGGATACACTCTATATCTGTCTTCTACCTCTGCTGTTCCTTCTGAGCAGGCTGAGTGAGACACTTGGATATACTCTATCTCTGTCGTCTACCTTTGCTGTTCCTTCTGAGCAGGCTGAGTGAGGTGTCGATCAGACACGTGGATATACTCTATCTCTGTCTTCTACCTCTGCTGTTCCTTCTGAGCAGGCTGAGTGAGGTGTAGATCAGACACGTGGATATACTCTATATCTATCTTCTACCTCTGCTGTTCCTTCTGAGCAGGCTGAGTGAGACACGTGGATATACTCTATCTCAGTCTTCTACCTCTGCTGTTCCTTGTGAGCAGGCTGAGTGAGGTGTAGATCAGACACGTGGATATACTCTATCTCTGTCTTCTACCTCTGCTGTTCCTTCTGAGCAGGCTGAGTGAGGTGTAGATCAGACACGTGGATATACTCTATCTCTATCTTCTACATCTGCTGTTCCTTCTGAGCAGGCTTAGTGAGACACGTGGATATACTCTATCTCTGTCTTCTACCTATGCTGCTCCTTCTGAGCAAGCTGAGTGAGGTGTAGATCAGACACGTGGGTATACTCTATATCTGTCTTCTACCTCTGCTGTTCCTTCTGAGCAGGCTGAGTGAGACACGTGGATATACTCTATCTCTGTATTCTACCTCTGCTGTTCCTTCTAAGCAGGCTGAGAGAGGTGTAGATCAGACACGTGGATATACTCTATCTCTGTCTTCTACTTCTGCTGTTCCTTCTGAGCAGGCTGAGTGAGACACGTGGATATACTCTGTCTCTGTCTTCTACCTCTGCTGTTCCTTCTGAGCAGGCTGATAAGACACGTGGATATACTCTATCTCTGTCTTCTACCTCTGCTGTTCCTTCTGAGCAGGCTGAGTGGGGTGTAGATCAGACACGTGGATATACTCTATCTCTGTCTTCTACCTCTGTTGTTCCTTCTGAGCAGGCTGAGTGAGGTGTAGATCAGACACGTGGATACACTCTATATCTGTCTTCTACCTCTGCTGTTCCTTCTGAGCAGGCTGAGTGAGACACTTGGATATACTCTATCTCTGTCGTCTACCTTTGCTGTTCCTTCTGAGCAGGCTGAGTGAGGTGTCGATCAGACACGTGGATATACTCTATCTCTGTCTTCTACCTCTGCTGTTCCTTCTGAGCAGGCTGAGTGAGGTGTAGATCAGACACGTGGATATACTCTATATCTATCTTCTACCTCTGCTGTTCCTTCTGAGCAGGCTGAGTGAGACACGTGGATATACTCTATCTCAGTCTTCTACCTCTGCTGTTCCTTGTGAGCAGGCTGAGTGAGGTGTAGATCAGACACGTGGATATACTCTATCTCTGTCTTCTACCTCTGCTGTTCCTTCTGAGCAGGCTGAGTGAGGTGTAGATCAGACACGTGGATATACTCTATCTCTATCTTCTACATCTGCTGTTCCTTCTGAGCAGGCTGAGTGAGACACGTGGATATACTCTATCTCTGTATTCTACCTCTGCTGTTCCTTCTGAACAGGCTGAGTGAGACACGTGGATATACTCTATCTCTGTCTTCTACCTCTGCTGTTCCTTATGAGCAGGCTGAGTGAGGTGTAGATCAGACAAGTGGATATACTTTATCTCTGTCTTCTACCTCTGCTGTTCCTTCTGAGCAGGCTGAGTGAGGTGTAGATCAGACACGTTGATATACTCTATCTATATCTTCTACCTCTGCTTTTCCTTCTGAGCAGGCTGATAAGACACGTGGATATACTCTATCTCTGTCTTCCACCTCTGCCGTTCCTTCTGAGCAGGCTGAGTGAGGTGTAGATCAGACACGTGGATATACTCTATCTCTGTCTTCTACCTCTGCTGTTCCTTCTGAGCAGGATGAGTGAGACACGTGGATATACTATATATCTGTCTTCTACCTCTGCTGTTCCTTCTGAGCAGGCTGAGTGAGTTGTAGATCAGACACGTGGATATACTCTATCTCTGTCTTCTACCTCTGCTGTTCCTTCTGAGCAGGCTGAGTGAGGTGTAGATCAGACACGTGGATATACTCTATCTCTGTCTTCTACCTCTGCTGTTCCTTCTGAGCAGGCTGAGTGAGACACGTGGATATACTCTATATCTGTCTTCTACCTCTGCTGTGCCTTCTGAGCAGGCTGAGTGAGGTGTAGATCAGACACGTGGATATACTCTATATCTGTCTTCTACCTCTGCTGTTTCTTCTGAGCAGGTTGAGTGAGACACGTGGATAAACTCTATCTCTGTCTTCTACCTCTGCTGTTCCTTCTGAGCAGGCTGAGTGAGACACGTGAATATACTCTATCTATCTTCTACCTCTGCTGTTCCTTCTGAGCAGGCTGAGTGAGGTGTAGATCAGACACGTGGATATACTCTATCTCTGTCTTGTACCTCTGCTGTTCCTTCTGAGCAGGCTGAGTGAGACACGTGGATATACTCTATATCTGTCTTCTACCTCTGCTGTTTCTTATGAACAGGCTGAGTGAGGTGTAGATCAGACACGTGGATATACTCTATCTCTGTCTTCTACCTCTGCTGATCCTTCTGAGCAGGCTGATAAGACACGTGGATATACTCTATCTCTGTCTTCTACCTCTGCTGTTCCTTCTGAGCAGGCTGAGTGGGGTGTAGATCAGACACGTGGATACACTCTATCTATGTCTTCTACCTCTGCTGTTCCTTCTGAGCAGGCTGAGTGAGACACGTGGATATACTCTATCTCTGTCTTTTACCTCTGCTGTTCCTTCTGAACAGGCTGAGTGAGACACGTGGATATACTCTATCTCTGCTTCTACCTCTGCTGTTCCTTCTGAGCAGGCTGAGTGGGGTGTAGATCGGACACGTGGATATACTATATATCTGTATTGTATCTCTGCTGTTCCTTCTGAGCAGGCTGAGTGAGACACGTGGATATACTCTATCTCTGTCTTCTACCTCTGCTGTTCCTTCTGAGCAGGCTGAGTGAGGTGTAGATCAGACACGTGGATAAACTCTATCTTTGTCTTCTACCTCTGCTGTTCCTTCTGAGCAGGCTGAGTGAGGTGTAGATCAGACACGTGGATATACTCTATCTCTGTCTTCTACCTCTGCTGCTCCTTCTGAGCAGGCTGAGTGAGGTGTATATCAGACACGCGGATATACTCTATCTCTGTCTTCTACCTCTGCTGTTCCTTCTGAGCAGGCTGAGTGAGACACGTGGATAAACAATATCTCTGTCTTCTACCTCTGCTGTTCCTTCTGAGCAGGCTGAGTGAGACACGTGGATATACTCTATCTCTGTCTTCTACCTCTGCTGTTCCTTCTGAGCAGGCTGAGTGAGGTGTAGATCAGACACGTGGATATACTCTATCTCTGTCTCCTATCTCTGCTGTTCCTTCTGAGCAGGCTGAGTGAGACACGTGGATATACTCTATCTCTGTCTTCTACCTCTGCTGCTCCTTCTGAGCAAGCTGAGTGAGGTGTAGATCAGACACGTGGATATACTCTATCTCTGTCTTCTACCTCTGCTGTTCCTTCTGAGCAGGCTGAGTGAGACACGTGGATATACTCTATCTCTGTCTTCTACCTCTGCTGTTCCTTCTAAGCAGGCTGAGAGAGGTGTAGATCAGACACGTGGATATAGTCTATCTCTGTCTTCTACTTCTGCTGTTCCTTCTGAGCAGGCTGAGTGAGACACGTGGATATACTCTGTCTCTGTCTTCTACCTCTGCTTTTCCTTCTGAGCAGGCTGAGTGAGGTGTAGATTAGACACGTGGATGTACTCTATCTCTGTCTTGTACCTCTGCTGTTCCTTCTGAGCAGGCTGAGTGAGACACGTGGATATACTCTGTCTCTGTCTTCTACCTCTGCTTTTCCTTCTGAGCAGGCTGAGTGAGGTGTAGATTAGACACGTGGATATACTCTATCTCTGTCTTCTACCTCTGCTGTTCCTTATGAACAGGCTGAGTGAAGTGTAAATCAGACACGTGGATATACTCTATCTCTGTGTTCTACCTCTGCTGTTCCTTTTGAGCAGGCTGAGTGAGACACGTGGATATACTCTATCTCTATCTTCTACATCTGCTGTTCCTTCTGAGCAGGCTGAGTGAGACACGTGGATATACTCTATCTCTGTATTCTACCTCTGCTGTTCCTTCTGAACAGGCTGAGTGAGACACGTGGATATACTCTATCTCTGTCTTCTACCTCTGCTGTTCCTTATGAGCAGGCTGAGTGAGGTGTAGATCAGACAAGTGGATATACTTTATCTCTGTCTTCTACCTCTGCTGTTCCTTCTGAGCAGGCTGAGTGAGGTGTAGATCAGACACGTTGATATACTCTATCTATATCTTCTACCTCTGCTTTTCCTTCTGAGCAGGCTGATAAGACACGTGGATATACTCTATCTCTGTCTTCCACCTCTGCCGTTCCTTCTGAGCAGGCTGAGTGAGGTGTAGATCAGACACGTGGATATACTCTATCTCTGTCTTCTACCTCTGCTGTTCCTTCTGAGCAGGATGAGTGAGACACGTGGATATACTATATATCTGTCTTCTACCTCTGCTGTTCCTTCTGAGCAGGCTGAGTGAGTTGTAGATCAGACACGTGGATATACTCTATCTCTGTCTTCTACCTCTGCTGTTCCTTCTGAGCAGGCTGAGTGAGGTGTAGATCAGACACGTGGATATACTCTATCTCTGTCTTCTACCTCTGCTGTTCCTTCTGAGCAGGCTGAGTGAGACACGTGGATATACTCTATATCTGTCTTCTACCTCTGCTGTGCCTTCTGAGCAGGCTGAGTGAGGTGTAGATCAGACACGTGGATATACTCTATATCTGTCTTCTACCTCTGCTGTTTCTTCTGAGCAGGTTGAGTGAGACACGTGGATAAACTCTATCTCTGTCTTCTACCTCTGCTGTTCCTTCTGAGCAGGCTGAGTGAGACACGTGAATATACTCTATCTATCTTCTACCTCTGCTGTTCCTTCTGAGCAGGCTGAGTGAGGTGTAGATCAGACACGTGGATATACTCTATCTCTGTCTTGTACCTCTGCTGTTCCTTCTGAGCAGGCTGAGTGAGACACGTGGATATACTCTATATCTGTCTTCTACCTCTGCTGTTTCTTATGAACAGGCTGAGTGAGGTGTAGATCAGACACGTGGATATACTCTATCTCTGTCTTCTACCTCTGCTGATCCTTCTGAGCAGGCTGATAAGACACGTGGATATACTCTATCTCTGTCTTCTACCTCTGCTGTTCCTTCTGAGCAGGCTGAGTGGGGTGTAGATCAGACACGTGGATACACTCTATCTATGTCTTCTACCTCTGCTGTTCCTTCTGAGCAGGCTGAGTGAGACACGTGGATATACTCTATCTCTGTCTTTTACCTCTGCTGTTCCTTCTGAACAGGCTGAGTGAGACACGTGGATATACTCTATCTCTGCTTCTACCTCTGCTGTTCCTTCTGAGCAGGCTGAGTGGGGTGTAGATCGGACACGTGGATATACTATATATCTGTATTGTATCTCTGCTGTTCCTTCTGAGCAGGCTGAGTGAGACACGTGGATATACTCTATCTCTGTCTTCTACCTCTGCTGTTCCTTCTGAGCAGGCTGAGTGAGGTGTAGATCAGACACGTGGATAAACTCTATCTTTGTCTTCTACCTCTGCTGTTCCTTCTGAGCAGGCTGAGTGAGGTGTAGATCAGACACGTGGATATACTCTATCTCTGTCTTCTACCTCTGCTGCTCCTTCTGAGCAGGCTGAGTGAGGTGTATATCAGACACGCGGATATACTCTATCTCTGTCTTCTACCTCTGCTGTTCCTTCTGAGCAGGCTGAGTGAGACACGTGGATAAACAATATCTCTGTCTTCTACCTCTGCTGTTCCTTCTGAGCAGGCTGAGTGAGACACGTGGATATACTCTATCTCTGTCTTCTACCTCTGCTGTTCCTTCTGAGCAGGCTGAGTGAGGTGTAGATCAGACACGTGGATATACTCTATCTCTGTCTCCTATCTCTGCTGTTCCTTCTGAGCAGGCTGAGTGAGACACGTGGATATACTCTATCTCTGTCTTCTACCTCTGCTGCTCCTTCTGAGCAAGCTGAGTGAGGTGTAGATCAGACACGTGGATATACTCTATCTCTGTCTTCTACCTCTGCTGTTCCTTCTGAGCAGGCTGAGTGAGACACGTGGATATACTCTATCTCTGTCTTCTACCTCTGCTGTTCCTTCTAAGCAGGCTGAGAGAGGTGTAGATCAGACACGTGGATATAGTCTATCTCTGTCTTCTACTTCTGCTGTTCCTTCTGAGCAGGCTGAGTGAGACACGTGGATATACTCTGTCTCTGTCTTCTACCTCTGCTTTTCCTTCTGAGCAGGCTGAGTGAGGTGTAGATTAGACACGTGGATGTACTCTATCTCTGTCTTGTACCTCTGCTGTTCCTTCTGAGCAGGCTGAGTGAGACACGTGGATATACTCTGTCTCTGTCTTCTACCTCTGCTTTTCCTTCTGAGCAGGCTGAGTGAGGTGTAGATTAGACACGTGGATATACTCTATCTCTGTCTTCTACCTCTGCTGTTCCTTATGAACAGGCTGAGTGAAGTGTAAATCAGACACGTGGATATACTCTATCTCTGTGTTCTACCTCTGCTGTTCCTTTTGAGCAGGCTGAGTGAGACACGTGGATATACTCTATCTCTGTCTTGTACCTCTGCTGTTCCTTCTGAGCAGGCTGAGTGAGACACGTGGATATACTCTATCTCTGTCTTCTACTTCTGCTGTTCCTTATGAACAGGCTGAGTGAGGTGTAGATCAGACACGTGGATATACTCTATATCTGTCTTCTACCTCTGCTGTTCCTTCTGAGCAGGCTGAGTGAGGTGTAGATCAGACACGTGGATATACTCTATCTCTGTCTTCTACCTCTGCTGCTCCTTCTGAGCAGGCTGAGTGAGGTGTATATCAGACACGCGGATATACTCTATCTCTGTCTTCTACCTCTGCTGTTCCTTCTGAGCAGGCTGAGTGAGACACGTGGATAAACACTATCTCTGTCTTCTACCTCTGCTATTCCTTCTGAGCAGGCTGAGTGAGACACGTGGATATACTCTATCTCTGTCTTCTACCTCTGCTGCTCCTTCTGAGCAAGCTGAGTGAGGTGTAGATCAGACACGTGGATATACTCTATCTCTGTCTTCTACCTCTGCTGTTCCTTCTGAGCAGGCTGAGTGAGACACGTGGATATACTCTATCTCTGTCTTCTACCTCTGCTGTTCCTTCTAAGCAGGCTGAGAGAGGTGTAGATCAGACACCTGGATATAGTCTATCTCTGTCTTCTACTTCTG
The DNA here is from genome assembly GCA_037893245.1 of Crossaster papposus. Taxonomy (NCBI): domain Eukaryota; kingdom Metazoa; phylum Echinodermata; class Asteroidea; order Velatida; family Solasteridae; genus Crossaster; species Crossaster papposus. The sequence continues at coordinate 224,616 of JBAIAA010000865.1, forward strand.
CTGTTCCTTCTGAGCAGGCTGAGTGAGACACGTGGATATACTCTGTCTCTGTCTTCTACCTCTGCTGTTCCTTCTGAGTAGACTGAGTGAGACACGTGGATATACTCAATCTTTGTCTTCTACCTCTGCTGTTCCTTCTGAGCAGGCTGAGTGAGACACGTGGATAAACACTATCTCTGTCTTCTACCTCTGCTGTTCCTTCTGAGCAGGCTGAGTGAGACACGTGGATATACTCTATCTCTGTCTTCTACCTCTGCTGCTCCTTCTGAGCAAGCTGAGTGAGGTGTAGATCAGACACGTGGATATACTCTATCTCTGTCTTCTACCTCTGCTGTTCCTTCTGAGCAGGCTGAGTGAGACACGTGGATATACTCTATCTCTGTCTTCTACCTCTGCTGTTCCTTCTAAGCAGGCTGAGAGAGGTGTAGATCAGACACCTGGATATAGTCTATCTCTGTCTTCTACTTCTGCTGTTCCTTCTGAGCAGGCTGAGTGAGACACGTGGATATACTCTGTCTCTGTCTTCTACCTCTGCTGTTCCTTCTGAGCAGACTGAGTGAGACACGTGGATATACTCAATCTTTGTCTTCTACCTCTGCTGTTCCTTCTGAGCAGGCTGAGTGAGGTGTAGATTAGACACGTGGATATACTCTATCTCTTTCTTGTACCTCTGCTGTTCCTTCTGAGCAGGCTGAGTGAGACACGTGGATATACTCTATCTCTGTCTTCTACCTCTGCTGTTCCTTCTAAGCAGGCTGAGAGAGGTGTAGATCAGACACCTGGATATAGTCTATCTCTGTCTTCTACTTCTGCTGTTCCTTCTGAGCAGGCTGAGTGAGACACGTGGATATACTCTGTCTCTGTCTTCTACCTCTGCTGTTCCTTCTGAGCAGACTGAGTGAGACACGTGGATATACTCAATCTTTGTCTTCTACCTCTGCTGTTCCTTCTGAGCAGGCTGAGTGAGGTGTAGATTAGACACGTGGATATACTCTATCTCTTTCTTGTACCTCTGCTGTTCCTTCTGAGCAGGCTGAGTGAGACACGCGGATATACTCTATCTCTGTCTTCTACCTCTTCTGTTCCTTATGAACAGGCTGAGTGAAGTGTAAATCAGACACGTGGATATACTCTATCTCTGTGTTCTACCTCTGCTGTTCCTTCTGAGCAGGCTGAGTGAGACACGTGGATATACTCTATCTCTGTCTTCTACTTCTGCTGTTCCTTATGAACAGGCTGAGTGAGGTGTAGATCAGACACGTGGATATACTCTATATCTGTCTTCTACCTCTGCTGTTCCTTCTGAGCAGGCTGAGTGAGACACTTGGATATACTCTATCTCTGTCGTCTACCTTTGCTGTTCCTTCTGAGCAGGCTGAGTGAGGTGTCGATCAGACACGTGGATATACTCTATCTCTGTCTTCTACATCTGCTGTTCCTTCTGAGCAGGCTGAGTGAGGTGTAGATCAGACACGTGGATATACTCTATATCTATCTTCTACCTCTGCTGTTCCTTCTGAGCAGGCTGAGTGAGACACGTGGATATACTCTATCTCAGTCTTCTACCTCTGCTGTTCCTTGTGAGCAGGCTGAGTGAGGTGTAGATCAGACACGTGGATATACTCTATCTCTGTCTTCTACCTCTGCTGCTCCTTCTGAGCAAGCTGAGTGAGGTGTAGATCAGACACGTGGATATAGTCTATCTCTGTCTTCTACTTCTGCTGTTCCTTCTGAGCAGGCTGAGTGAGACACGGGGATATACTCTATCTCTGTCTTCTACCTCTGCTGTTCCTTCTGAGCAGGCTGAGTGAGACACGTGGATAAACACTATCTCTGTCTTCTACCTCTGCTGTTCCTTCTGAGCAGGCTGAGTGAGACACGTGGATATACTCTATCTCTGTCTTCTACCTCTGCTGCTCCTTCTGAGCAAGCTGAGTGAGGTGTAGATCAGACACGTGGATATACTCTATCTCTGTCTTCTACCTCTGCTGTTCCTTCTGAGCAGGCTGAGTGAGACACGTGGATATACTCTATCTCTGTCTTCTACCTCTGCTGTTCCTTCTAAGCAGGCTGAGAGAGGTGTAGATCAGACACCTGGATATAGTCTATCTCTGTCTTCTACTTCTGCTGTTCCTTCTGAGCAGGCTGAGTGAGACACGTGGATATACTCTGTCTCTGTCTTCTACCTCTGCTGTTCCTTCTGAGCAGACTGAGTGAGACACGTGGATATACTCAATCTTTGTCTTCTACCTCTGCTGTTCCTTCTGAGCAGGCTGAGTGAGACACGTGGATAAACACTATCTCTGTCTTCTACCTCTGCTGTTCCTTCTGAGCAGGCTGAGTGAGACACGTGGATATACTCTATCTCTGTCTTCTACCTCTGCTGCTCCTTCTGAGCAAGCTGAGTGAGGTGTAGATCAGACACGTGGATATACTCTATCTCTGTCTTCTACCTCTGCTGTTCCTTCTGAGCAGGCTGAGTGAGACACGTGGATATACTCTATCTCTGTCTTCTACCTCTGCTGTTCCTTCTAAGCAGGCTGAGAGAGGTGTAGATCAGACACCTGGATATAGTCTATCTCTGTCTTCTACATCTGCTGTTCCTTCTGAGCAGGCTGAGTGAGACACGTGGATATACTCTGTCTCTGTCTTCTACCTCTGCTGTTCCTTCTGAGCAGACTGAGTGAGACACGTGGATATACTCAATCTTTGTCTTCTACCTCTGCTGTTCCTTCTGAGCAGGCTGAGTGAGGTGTAGATTAGACACGTGGATATACTCTATCTCTTTCTTGTACCTCTGCTGTTCCTTCTGAGCAGGCTGAGTGAGACACGCGGATATACTCTATCTCTGTCTTCTACCTCTTCTGTTCCTTATGAACAGGCTGAGTGAAGTGTAAATCAGACACGTGGATATACTCTATCTCTGTGTTCTACCTCTGCTGTTCCTTCTGAGCAGGCTGAGTGAGACACGTGGATATACTCTATCTCTGTCTTCTACTTCTGCTGTTCCTTATGAAGAGGCTGAGTGAGGTGTAGATCAGACACGTGGATATACTCTATATCTGTCTTCTACCTCTGCTGTTCCTTCTGAGCAGGCTGAGTGAAACACTTGGATATACTCTATCTCTGTCGTCTACCTTTGCTGTTCCTTCTGAGCAGGCTGAGTGAGGTGTCGATCAGACACGTGGATATACTCTATCTCTGTCTTCTACATCTGCTGTTCCTTCTGAGCAGGCTGAGTGAGGTGTAGATCAGACACGTGGATATACTCTATATCTATCTTCTACCTCTGCTGTTCCTTCTGAGCAGGCTGAGTGAGACACGTGGATATACTCTATCTCAGTCTTCTACCTCTGCTGTTCCTTGTGAGCAGGCTGAGTGAGGTGTAGATCAGACACGTGGATATACTCTATCTCTGTCTTCTACCTCTGCTGCTCCTTCTGAGCAAGCTGAGTGAGGTGTAGATCAGACACGTGGATATAGTCTATCTCTGTCTTCTACTTCTGCTGTTCCTTCTGAGCAGGCTGAGTGAGACACGGGGATATACTCTATCTCTGTCTTCTACTTCTGCTGTTCCTTATGAACAGGCTGAGTGAGGTGTAGATCAGACACGTGGATATACTCTATATCTGTCTTCTACCTCTGCTGTTCCTCCTGAGCAGGCTGAGTGAGACACTTGGATATACTCTATCTCTGTCGTCTACCTTTGCTGTTCCTTCTGAGCAGGCTGAGTGAGGTGTCGATCAGACACGTGGATATACTCTATCTCTGTCTTCTACATCTGCTGTTCCTTCTGAGCAGGCTGAGTGAGGTGTAGATCAGACACGTGGATATACTCTATCTCTGTCTTCTACTTCTGCTGTTCCTTCTGAGCAGGCTGAGTGAGACACGTGGATATACTCTGTCTCTGTCTTCTACCTCTGCTGTCCCTTCTGAGCAGGCTGAGTGAGGTGTAGATTAGACACGTGGATATACTCTATCTCTGTCTTGTACCTCTGCTGTTCCTTCTGAGCAGGCTGAGTGAGACACGCAGATATACTCTATCTCTGTCTTCTACCTCTGCTGTTCCTTATGAACAGGCTGAGTGAAGTGTAAATCAGACACGTGGATATACTCTATCTCTGTGTTCTACCTCTGCTGTTCCTTCTGAGCAGGCTGAGTGAGACACGTGGATATACTCTATCTCTGTCTTGTACCTCTGCTGTTCCTTCTGAGCAGGCTGAGTGAGACACGTGGATATACTCTATCTCTGTCTTCTACTTCTGCTGTTCCTTATGAACAGGCTGAGTGAGGTGTAGATCAGACACGTGGATATACTCTATATCTGTCTTATTTATTTATTTATTCCATTTCTTTACCCAGGGTGTGCCCAAACAGTTTAAAACTGGTTTTCATTGGGGCCCTGCATACATCATCAAATAAAATAACAGTACATCATACTATAATTCGAGCAACGTTTGTCTGTCTGTCTGTTTGTTTCGCTACTCCTCCCAAGTCCTTGGTCCGATCTCGCCCAAACTTGGTGGGTGGATGTAAGTTGACCCCAGAATTGCCCTTGAGGGGTTCATTTTTGGAAAGGTCAAGGTCACTGGGGTCAAAGGTCAAATGTTCGTTTTTCGCTACTCCTCCCAAGTCCTTGGTCCGATCTCGCCCAAACTTACGGGTACGGGTACGTCACCCCATCCCCAACTTCCCTTCTTCCGGTCATATATCACTGGGGTCAAAGGTCAAATGTTCGTTTTTCGCTACTCCTCCCAAGTCCTTGGTCCGATCTCGCCCAAACTTACGGGTACGGGTACGTCACCCCATCCCCAACTTCCCTTCTTCCGGTCATATATCACTGGGGTCAAAGGTCAAATGTTCGTTTTTCGCTACTCCTCCCAAGTCCTTGGTCCGATCTCGCCCAAACTTACGGGTACGGGTACGTCACCCCATCCCCAACTTCCCTTCTTCCGGTCATATATCACTGGGGTCAAAGGTCAAATGTTCGTTTTTCGCTACTCCTCCCAAGTCCTTGGTCCGATCTCGCCCAAACTTACGGGTACGGGTACGTCACCCCATCCCCAACTTCCCTTCTTCCGGTCATATATTACACCCACGGGTACTTTTGACTAGTATTATAAATACAAGGATATTACAGGAATTCTAAACATTAATACTAATTCTGATTTACGAGATAGGCGAAAACCCGCCAAATAAAAAACCCTTTTAGGTGAAAAATAAGAAGGGGAAATTCCTATCCGGCTCCACATTATAGTGGCAACCAAGTTCTAACTCCGTAGATCAGCGCAATTGGCATAATATCTAACACTCAGATGGCATGTCGGAGCTCTGATTTAAATGTGCTTAATGAGTCCAATGTTTGCAATTGTTCGGGCAGATTATTCCAAATATTTGCACCACTCACAGCGAAACTTGTGGCGTAGCATTCTTTTTTGGCGAAAGGAACTTTCAGTGCCGTGTGGGTTGATTGCCTTGTTTCGCGAATTACTGTAAGTGGTTTGAAAATATTTGTCATGTACAAAGGAGTCATTTTGTTGATACTTTTGAAGACAAGAATAGCCTTTTTTGACTTGACTCTTTTTGAAAAAGGGGCCCAATTAAGACGAGCAAACATATCCTCTGAAGGGGTGAGGAAGGTACATTTAAGGATTATCCGCGCGGCTCTTTTGAGACATTTGTTTAACATATTATCGTGAGATATGTACCTTCCTCCCCACACAGTACAACAATACTCTAATGTTGGCATAACTAGACTTACAAATAGTGTGTGCAAGCTGTGCTGAGGAATACAATCACGGATTCTTCTTAGTATACCTAATTTAGACACCACATTTTTTCTTACGTATTCGACATGTGGGCCCCAACTTAATGCTTCATCAATAATTACACCCAAACATTTATAAGACTTCACATTTTCAATACGACTACCAGCAATGCATACATTTAAATTAACATTAGATATTTTCTGCCTAGTACCAATAAGCATGCATTTGGTTTTTGTGGCATTTAAAGCTAGCTTGTTTCTTCCGCACCAGTTGTGAAAACTAGTAAGAGCTGTATTTAAGCTACTTTCTATTATATTAATGTTGGAGGAGCTACACGTTAATGTGGAGTCATCAGCATACATAAATAAGTTGCAGTTTGGGGCAATACAAAATGGAAGGTCACTAGTATAAACAATGAATAAAAGTGGACCTAGTATCGACCCCTGTGGAACACCAGTGTTTACGGACAGGACCTTTGATATGGTGCCGCCAATATTCACAGACTGACTACGTTCACTTAGGTACGACTTAAACCAATTAATTACAGAAGATGACATGTTCATCCTTTCTAGTTTCTTTAGTAAGATTTCATGATCAACACAATCAAATGCTTTACTGAGGTCTATAAACACACTGCCTGTAACTTGTCCATTCTCCATGGCCGCAAAACACTTGTTTGTTAAGTCATGTAGGGTTCTTTCAGTTGAGTGCAGGGGTCTAAATCCCGACTGGCAACTAGGAATCAGATTGTTTTCATCAAGATATCTATATACCGATGAGTGCACCCATCTTTCTAAAATCTTAGAGATAATTGGCAGTATAGAAATTGGACGATAGTTACCTGTACTACATTTATCTCCTCCCTTGTGAATTGGTGTTACTAAAGCATGTTTCCAATCTTTAGGGTATCGCTCACATCTTATAGACAGGTTAACAATATGAGTTAAAGATTTAATGATATAAGGTGAAGCAATTTTAATCATTTTAACACTGATTCCATCCGGACCTGTTGCTTTCCCAACCGACATGGATGATATTTGCTTTCGAACAAACTCTTCTGTAATGTTAGGTACTACGCAATCTTCATCAACAGAATCAAATATAGAGGCGTCAGTATTGTCATCTATTTCAAGTTCACGCAAAGGGTAATTTCCAGCAGTACGCTTGCCGATTGTTGAAAAGTGTTCATTTAATGTATCAGCAATGTCGGCGATATTGTCAATATTTTCCCCATTTGGGGAAGTAATCGAATTTGGTACAGTTTTTTGTTTCTTAGGGAGTACCTCCTTCAGAGTTTTCCACAGCATAGAAGAGTTGCTTTTATTTTCTTCTATGGCGGATGTGTAGTAATTACTCTTTTTACGGCGGATTTTATTAGTAACATTGTTCCGCAGGTTTTTGTATGAATCCCAATGAATTTGTAAGCCTGTGTGCTTTGCAATTTTGTGTACACGATCGCGCTGCCGCATAGGTTTAAGAATTTCGCTATCGAGCCACGGTACTGAGGCACCCCGAATGCGTTTGGTTTTGACTGGCGCATGGAGGTTAATAATACTCATAAATATGGAGTACCATATAGACCATGCATTATCCACATCATAACAACCAAAAACATCTTGCCATGGTGCATTACGGAGATCGTCCGTAAATGCATCACTGTCTATATTTTTTAGACATCGAAAATTTATTGAACGACCTTTCATTTTTGGTGTTTTCCAACTGTGTAGCCCATAAACAAGATAATGATCACTGATTAGAACTGGTAAAACACCACAGTCCTTTATAAGCTCTGGGTGGGAACTAAAACTGAGATCGATAGTAGTTTTAGTAGATTCAGTGACACGTGTTGGGTCATGTATGAGTTGCGCCATTTGGAACAAACTAAAGCAAGAAATAATTGGATTTGATTGCATACTATCGTATTCCTCTGAAACATCACAATTAAAGTCCCCAGTTGTAATAATTTCTTTACATTCACACGAGGCCTTATTAAGGATATCACTCAGTTTTCCCATAAATTCGACAGAGCTTGAAGGAGGCCTATACATAGAACTGATAAGCACAGGCTGTCTTTGTTTGCACTTAATTTCAACCCATATACACTCGACATCATATATTTCGAGATCTTCACGACGAGAGAACATTAGGGTATCTCGAATGTAAATTGCAACACCGCCACCATGTCGGTTCCTGTCTTTTCTGACAATAGAATAATTTGGTAGAGTTATTTCGTCATCAGAGATTGAGGCGTCGCAACAAGTTTCGTTTAGACAGATGATGTCGAATGGATTTTTAGACATTACAATCTTAAAATGGTCAAATGGTCTTCTACCTCTGCTGTTCCTTCTGAGCAGGCTGAGTGAGGTGTAGATCAGACACGTGGATATACTCTATCTCTGTCTTCTACCTCTGCTGCTCCTTCTGAGCAGGCTGAGTGAGGTGTATATCAGACACGCGGATATACTCTATCTCTGTCTTCTACCTCTGCTGTTCCTTCTGAGCAGGCTGAGTGAGACACGTGGATAAACACTATCTCTGTCTTCTACCTCTGCTGTTCCTTCTGAGCAGGCTGAGTGAGACACGTGGATATACTCTATCTCTGTCTTCTACCTCTGCTGTTCCTTCTGAGCAGGCTGAGTGAGGTGTAGATCAGACACGTGGATATACTCTATCTCTGTCTCCTATTTCTGCTGTTCCTTCTGAGCAGGCTGAGTGAGACACGTGGATATACTCTATCTCTGTCTTCTACCTCTGCTGCTCCTTCTGAGCAAGCTGAGTGAGGTGTAGATCAGACACGTGGATATACTCTATCTCTGTCTTCTACCTCTGCTGTTCCTTCTGAGCAGGCTGAGTGAGACACGTGGATATACTCTATCTCTGTCTTCTACCTCTGCTGTTCCTTCTAAGCAGGCTGAGAGAGGTGTAGATCAGACACCTGGATATAGTCTATCTCTGTCTTCTACTTCTGCTGTTCCTTCTGAGCAGGCTGAGTGAGACACGTGGATATACTCTGTCTCTGTCTTCTACCTCTGCTGTTCCTTCTGAGCAGACTGAGTGAGACACGTGGATATACTCAATCTTTGTCTTCTACCTCTGCTGTTCCTTCTGAGCAGGCTGAGTGAGGTGTAGATTAGACACGTGGATATACTCTATCTCTTTCTTGTACCTCTGCTGTTCCTTCTGAGCAGGCTGAGTGAGACACGCGGATATACTCTATCTCTGTCTTCTACCTCTTCTGTTCCTTATGAACAGGCTGAGTGAAGTGTAAATCAGACACGTGGATATACTCTATCTCTGTGTTCTACCTCTGCTGTTCCTTCTGAGCAGGCTGAGTGAGACACGTTGATATACTCTATCTCTGTCTTGTACCTCTGCTGTTCCTTCTGAGCAGGCTGAGTGAGACACGTGGATATACTCTATCTCTGTCTTCTACATCTGCTGTTCCTTCTGAGCAGGCTGAGTGAGGTGTATATCAGACACGTGGATATACTCTATCTCTGTCTTCTACCTCTGCTGTTCCTTCTGAGCAGGCTGATAAGACACGTGGATATACTCTATCTCTGTCTTCTACCTCTGCTGTTCCTTCTGAGCAGGCTGAGTGAGTTGTAGATCAGACACGTGGATACACTCTATCTATGTCTTCTACCTCTGCTGTTCCTTCTGAGCAGGCTGAGTGAGACACGTGGATATACTCTATCTCTGTCTTTTACCTCTGCTGTTCCTTCTGAACAGGCTGAATGAGACACGTGGATATACTCTATCTCTGCTTCTACCTCTGCTGTTCCTTCTGAGCAGGCTGAGTGAGGTGTAGATCAGACACGTGGATATACTATATATCTGTATTGTACCTCTGCTGTTCCTTCTGAGCAGGCTGAGTGAGACACGTGGATATACTCTATCTCTGTCTTCTACCTCTGCTGTTCCTTCTGAGCAGGCTGAGTGAGGTGTAGATCAGACACGTGGATATACTCTATCTCTGTCTTCTACCTCTGCTGTTCCTTCTGAGCAGGCTGAGTGAGGTGTAGATCAGACACGTGGATATACTCTATCTCTGTCTTCTACCTCTGCTGCTCCTTCTGAGCAGGCTGAGTGAGGTGTATATCAGACACGCGGATATACTCTATCTCTGTCTTCTACCTCTGCTGTTCCTTCTGAGCAGGCTGAGTGAGACACGTGGATAAAGACTATCTCTGTCTTCTACCTCTGCTGTTCCTTCTGAGCAGGCTGAGTGAGACACGTGGATATACTCTATATCTGTCTTCTACCTCTGCTGTTCCTTCTGAGCAGGCTGAGTGAGGTGTAGACCAGACACGTGGATATACTCTATCTCTGTCTCCTATCTCTGCTGTTCCTTCTGAGCAGGCTGAGTGAGACACGTGGATATACTCTATCTCTGTCTTCTACCTCTGCTGCTCCTTCTGAGCAAGCTGAGTGAGGTGTAGATCAGACACGTGGATATACTCTATCTCTGTCTTCTACCTCTGCTGTTCCTTCTGAGCAGGCTGAGTGAGACACGTGGATATACTCTATCTCTGTCTTCTACCTCTGCTGTTCCTTCTAAGCAGGCTGAGAGAGGTGTAGATCAGACACGTGGATATACTCTATCTCTTTCTTGTACCTCTGCTGTTCCTTCTGAGCAGGCTGGGTGAGACACGCGGATATACTCTATCTCTGTCTTCTACCTCTTCTGTTCCTTATGAACAGGCTGAGTGAAGTGTAAATAAGACACGTGGATATACTCTATCTCTGTGTTCTACCTCTGCTGTTCCTTCTGAGCAGGCTGAGTGAGACACGTGGATATACTCTATCTCTGTCTTGTACCTCTGCTGTTCCTTCTGAGCAGGCTGAGTGAGACACGTGGATATACTCTATCTCTGTCTTCTACATCTGCTGTTCCTTCTGAGCAGGCTGAGTGAGGTGTATATCAGACACGTGGATATACTCTATCTCTGTCTTCTACCTCTGCTGTTCCTTCTGAGCAGGCTGATAAGACACGTGGATATACTCTATCTCTGTCTTCTACCTCTGCTGTTCCTTCTGAGCAGGCTGAGTGAGGTGTAGATCAGACACGTGGATACACTCTATCTATGTCTTCTACCTCTGCTGTTCCTTCTGAGCAGGCTGAGTGAGACACGTGGATATACTCTATCTCTGTCTTTTACCTCTGCTGTTCCTTCTGAACAGGCTGAATGAGACACGTGGATATACTCTATCTCTGCTTCTACCTCTGCTGTTCCTTCTGAGCAGGCTGAGTGAGGTGTAGATCAGACACGTGGATATACTATATATCTGTATTGTACCTCTGCTGTTCCTTCTGAGCAGGCTGAGTGAGACACGTGGATATACTCTATCTCTGTCTTCTACCTCTGCTGTTCCTTCTGAGCAGGCTGAGTGAGGTGTAGATCAGACACGTGGATATACTCTATCTCTGTCTTCTACCTCTGCTGTTCCTTCTGAGCAGGCTGAGTGAGACACGTGGATATACTCTATCTCTGTCTTCTACCTCTGCTGTTCCTTCTAAGCAGGCTGAGAGAGGTGTAGATCAGACACCTGGATATAGTCTATCTCTGTCTTCTACCTCTGCTTTTCCTTCTGAGCAGGCTGAGTGAGACACGTGGATATACTCTATCTCTGTCTTTTACCTCTGCTGTTCCTTCTGAACAGGCTGAGTGAGACACGTGGATATACTCTATCTCTGCTTCTACCTCTGCTGTTCCTTCTGAGCAGGCTGAGTGAGGTGTAGATCAGACACGTGGATATACTATATATCTGTATTGTACCTCTACTGTTCCTTCTGAGCAGGCTGAGTGAGACACGTGGATATACTCTATCTCTGTCTTCTACCTCTGCTGTTTCTTCTGAGCAGGCTGAGTGAGGTGTAGATCAGACACGTGGATATACTCTATCTTTGTCTTCTACCTCTGCTGTTCCTTCTGAGCAGCCTGAGTGAGGTGTAGATCAGACACGTGGATATACTCTATCTCTGTCTTCTACCTCTGCTGCTCCTTCTGAGCAGGCTGAGTGAGGTGTATTTCAGACACGTGGATAAACACTATCTCTGTCTTCTACCTCTGCTGTTCCTTCTGAGCAGGCTGAGTGAGACACATGGATATACTCTATCTCTGTCTTCTACCTCTGCTGTTCCTTCTGAGCAGGCTGAGTGAGGTGTAGATCAGACACGTGGATATACTCTATCTCTGTCTCCTATCTCTGCTGTTCCTTCTGAGCAGGCTGAGTGAGACACGTGGATATACTCTATCTCTGTCTTCTACCTCTGCTGCTCCTTCTGAGCAAGCTGAGTGAGGTGTAGATCAGACACGTGGATATACTCTATCTCTGTCTTCTACCTCTGCTGTTCCTTCTGAGCAGGCTGAGTGAGACACGTGGATATACTCTATCTCTGTCTTCTACCTCTGCTGTTCTTCTAAGCAGGCTGAGAGAGGTGTAGATCAGACACGTGGATATACTCTATCTCTGTCTTCTACTTCTGCTGTTCCTTCTGAGCAGGCTGAGTGAGACACGTGGATATACTCTGTCTCTGTCTTCTACCTCTGCTGTTCCTTCTGAGCAGACTGAGTGAGACACGTAGATATACTCAATCTTTGTCTTCTACCTCTGCTGTTCCTTCTGAGCAGGCTGAGTGAGGTGTAGATTAGACACGTGGGTATACTCTATCTCTGTCTTGTACCTCTGCTGTTCCTTCTGAGCAGGCTGAGTGAGACACGCGGATATACTCTATCTCTGTCTTCTACCTCTGCTGTTCCTTATGAACAGGCTGAGTGAAGTGTAAATCAGACACGTGGATACACTCTATCTATGTCTTCTACCTCTGCTGTTCCTTCTGAGCAGACTGAGTGAAACACGTGGATATACTCTATCTTTGTCTTCTACCTCTGTTGTTCCTTCTGAGCAGGCTGAGTGAGGTGTAAATCAGACACGTGGATATACTCTATCTCTGTCTTCTACTTCTGCTGTTCCTTATGAACAGGCTGAGTGAGGTGTAGATCAGACACGTGGATATACTCTATATCTGTCTTCTACCTCTGCTGTTCCTTCTGAGCAGGCTGAGTGAGACACTTGGATATACTCTATCTCTGTCGTCTACCTTTGCTGTTTCTTCTGAGCAGGCTGAGTGAGGTGTCGGTCAGACACGTGGATATACTCTATCTCTGTCTTCTACCTCTGCTGTTCCTTCTGAGCAGGCTGAGTGAGACACGTGGATATACTCTATCTCTGTCTTCTACCTCTGCTGTTCCTTCTGAACAGGCTGAGGGAGACACGTGGATATACTCTATCTCTGTCTTCTACCTCTGCTGTTCCTTCTGAGCAGGCTGAGTGAGACACGTGGATATACTCTATCTCTGTCTTCTACCTCTGCTGTTCCTTCTAAGCAGGCTGAGAGAGGTGTAGATCAGACACGTGGATATACTCTATCTCTGTCTTCTACTTCTGCTGTTCCTTCTGAGCAGGCTGAGTGAGACACGTGGATATACTCTGTCTCTGTCTTCTACCTCTGCTGTTCCTTCTGAGCAGACTGAGTGAGACACGTGGATATACTCAATCTTTGTCTTCTACCTCTGCTGTTCCTTCTGAGCAGGCTGAGTGATGTGTAGATTAGACACGTGGATATACTCTATCTCTGTCTTGTACCTCTGCTGTTCCTTCTGAGCAGGCTGAGTGAGACACGTGGATATAATATATCTCTGTCTTCTACCTTTGCTGTTCTTCTAAGCAGGCTGAGAGAGGTGTAGATCAGACACCTGGATATAGTCTATCTCTGTCTTCTACCTCTGCTTTTCCTTCTGAGCAGGCTGAGTGAGACACGTGGATATACTCTATCTCTGTCTTTTACCTCTGCTGTTCCTTCTGAACAGGCTGAGTGAGACACGTGGATATACTCTATCTCTGCTTCTACCTCTGCTGTTCCTTCTGAGCAGGCTGAGTGAGGTGTAGATCAGACACGTGGATATACTATATATCTGTATTGTACCTCTACTGTTCCTTCTGAGCAGGCTGAGTGAGACACGTGGATATACTCTATCTCTGTCTTCTACCTCTGCTGTTTCTTCTGAGCAGGCTGAGTGAGGTGTAGATCAGACACGTGGATATACTCTATCTTTGTCTTCTACCTCTGCTGTTCCTTCTGAGCAGCCTGAGTGAGGTGTAGATCAGACACGTGGATATACTCTATCTCTGTCTTCTACCTCTGCTGCTCCTTCTGAGCAGGCTGAGTGAGGTGTATTTCAGACACGTGGATAAACACTATCTCTGTCTTCTACCTCTGCTGTTCCTTCTGAGCAGGCTGAGTGAGACACATGGATATACTCTATCTCTGTCTTCTACCTCTGCTGTTCCTTCTGAGCAGGCTGAGTGAGGTGTAGATCAGACACGTGGATATACTCTATCTCTGTCTCCTATCTCTGCTGTTCCTTCTGAGCAGGCTGAGTGAGACACGTGGATATACTCTATCTCTGTCTTCTACCTCTGCTGCTCCTTCTGAGCAAGCTGAGTGAGGTGTAGATCAGACACGTGGATATACTCTATCTCTGTCTTCTACCTCTGCTGTTCCTTCTGAGCAGGCTGAGTGAGACACGTGGATATACTCTATCTCTGTCTTCTACCTCTGCTGTTCTTCTAAGCAGGCTGAGAGAGGTGTAGATCAGACACGTGGATATACTCTATCTCTGTCTTCTACTTCTGCTGTTCCTTCTGAGCAGGCTGAGTGAGACACGTGGATATACTCTGTCTCTGTCTTCTACCTCTGCTGTTCCTTCTGAGCAGACTGAGTGAGACACGTAGATATACTCAATCTTTGTCTTCTACCTCAGCTGTTCCTTCTGAGCAGGCTGAGTGAGGTGTAGATTAGACACGTGGGTATACTCTATCTCTGTCTTGTACCTCTGCTGTTCCTTCTGAGCAGGCTGAGTGAGACACGCGGATATACTCTATCTCTGTCTTCTACCTCTGCTGTTCCTTATGAACAGGCTGAGTGAAGTGTAAATCAGACACGTGGATACACTCTATCTATGTCTTCTACCTCTGCTGTTCCTTCTGAGCAGACTGAGTGAAACACGTGGATATACTCTATCTTTGTCTTCTACCTCTGTTGTTCCTTCTGAGCAGGCTGAGTGAGGTGTAAATCAGACACGTGGATATACTCTATCTCTGTCTTCTACTTCTGCTGTTCCTTATGAACAGGCTGAGTGAGGTGTAGATCAGACACGTGGATATACTCTATATCTGTCTTCTACCTCTGCTGTTCCTTCTGAGCAGGCTGAGTGAGACACTTGGATATACTCTATCTCTGTCGTCTACCTTTGCTGTTTCTTCTGAGCAGGCTGAGTGAGGTGTCGGTCAGACACGTGGATATACTCTATCTCTGTCTTCTACCTCTGCTGTTCCTTCTGAGCAGGCTGAGTGAGACACGTGGATATACTCTATTTCTGTCTTCTACCTCTGCTGTTCCTTCTGAACAGGCTGAGGGAGACACGTGGATATACTCTATCTCTGTCTTCTACCTCTG
This sequence comes from Crossaster papposus, assembly GCA_037893245.1. Lineage (NCBI taxonomy): Eukaryota > Metazoa > Echinodermata > Asteroidea > Velatida > Solasteridae > Crossaster > Crossaster papposus. Next base: position 239,907 of record JBAIAA010000865.1, read on the forward strand.
CTGTTCCTTCTGAGCAGGCTGAGTGAGACACGTGGATATACTCTATCTCTGTCTTCTACCTCTGCTGTTCCTTCTAAGCAGGCTGAGAGAGGTGTAGATCAGACACGTGGATATACTCTATCTCTGTCTTCTACTTCTGCTGTTCCTTCTGAGCAGGCTGAGTGAGACACGTGGATATACTCTGTCTCTGTCTTCTACCTCTGCTGTTCCTTCTGAGCAGACTGAGTGAGACACGTGGATATACTCAATCTTTGTCTTCTACCTCTGCTGTTCCTTCTGAGCAGGCTGAGTGATGTGTAGATTAGACACGTGGATATACTCTATCTCTGTCTTGTACCTCTGCTGTTCCTTCTGAGCAGGCTGAGTGAGACACGTGGATATAATATATCTCTGTCTTCTACCTTTGCTGTTCTTCTAAGCAGGCTGAGAGAGGTGTAGATCAGACACGTGGATATACTCTATCTCTGTCTTCTACTTCTGCTGTTCCTTCTGAGCAGGCTGAGTGAGACACGTGGATATACTCTGTCTCTGTCTTCTACCTCTGCTGTTCCTTCTGAGCAGACTGAGTGAGACACGTAGATATACTCAATCTTTGTCTTCTACCTCTGCTGTTCCTTCTGAGCAGGCTGAGTGAGGTGTAGATTAGACACGTGGGTATACTCTATCTCTGTCTTGTACCTCTGCTGTTCCTTCTGAGCAGGCTGAGTGAGACACGCGGATATACTCTATCTCTGTCTTCTACCTCTGCTGTTCCTTATGAACAGGCTGAGTGAAGTGTAAATCAGACACGTGGATACACTCTATCTATGTCTTCTACCTCTGCTGTTCCTTCTGAGCAGACTGAGTGAAACACGTGGATATACTCTATCTTTGTCTTCTACCTCTGTTGTTCCTTCTGAGCAGGCTGAGTGAGGTGTAAATCAGACACGTGGATATACTCTATCTCTGTCTTCTACTTCTGCTGTTCCTCATGAACAGGCTGAGTGAGGTGTAGATCAGACACGTGGATATACTCTATATCTGTCTTCTACCTCTGCTGTTCCTTCTGAGCAGGCTGAGTGAGACACTTGGATATACTCTATCTCTGTCGTCTACCTTTGCTGTTTCTTCTGAGCAGGCTGAGTGAGGTGTCGGTCAGACACGTGGATATACTCTATCTCTGTCTTCTACCTCTGCTGTTCCTTCTGAGCAGGCTGAGTGAGACACGTGGATATACTCTATCTCTGTCTTCTACCTCTGCTGTTCCTTCTGAACAGGCTGAGTGAGACACGTGGATATACTCTATCTCTGTCTTCTACCTCTGCTGTTCCTTCTGAGCAGGCTGAGTGAGACACGTGGATATACTCTATCTCTGTCTTCTACCTCTGCTGTTCCTTCTAAGCAGGCTGAGAGAGGTGTAGATCAGACACGTGGATATACTCTATCTCTGTCTTCTACTTCTGCTGTTCCTTCTGAGCAGGCTGAGTGAGACACGTGGATATACTCTGTCTCTGTCTTCTACCTCTGCTGTTCCTTCTGAGCAGACTGAGTGAGACACGTGGATATACTCAATCTTTGTCTTCTACCTCTGCTGTTCCTTCTGAGCAGGCTGAGTGATGTGTAGATTAGACACGTGGATATACTCTATCTCTGTCTTGTACCTCTGCTGTTCCTTCTGAGCAGGCTGAGTGAGACACGTGGATATAATATATCTCTGTCTTCTACCTTTGCTGTTCCTTATGAACAGGCTGAGTGAAGTGTAAATCAGACACGTGGATATACTCTATCTATGTGTTCTACCTCTGCTGTTCCTTCTGAGCAGGCTGAGTGAGACACGTGGATATACTCTATCTCTGTCGTCTACCTCTGCTGTTCCTTCTGAGCAGGCTGAGTGAGGTGTCGATCAGACACGTGGATATACTCTATCTCTGTCTTCTACCTCTGCTGTTCCTTCTGAGCAGGCTGAGTGAGACACGTGGATATACTCTATCTCTGTCTTCTACCTCTGCTGTTCCTAATGAGCAGGCTGAGTGAGGTGTAGATCAGACACGTGGATATACTTTATCTCTGTCTTCTACCTCTGCTGTTCCTTCTGAGCAGGCTGAGTGAGGTGTAGATCAGACACGTTGATATACTCTATCTCTATCTTCTACCTCTGCTTTTCCTTCTGAGCAGGCTGAGTGAGACACGTGGATATACTCTATCTCTGTCTTCCACCTTTGCTGTTCCTTCTGAGCAGGCTTAGTGAGGTGTAAATCAGACACGTGGATATACTCTATCTCTGTCTTCTACCTCTGCTGTTCCTTCTGAGCAGGCTGATAAGACACGTGGATATACTCTATCTCTGTCTTCCACCTCTGCTGTTCCTTCTGAGCAGGCTGAGTGAGGTGTAGATCAGACACGTGGATATACTCTATCTCTGTCTTCTACCTCTGCTGTTCCTTCTGAGCAGGATGAGTGAGACACGTGGATATACTATATATCTGTCTTCTACCTCTGCTGTTCCTTCTGAGCAGGCTGAGTGAGACACGTGGATATACTCTATCTCTGTCTTCTACCTCTGCTGTTCCTTCTGAGCAGGCTGAGTGAGGTGTAGATCAGACACGTGGATATACTCTATATCTGTCTTCTACCTCTGCTGTTCCTTCTGAGCAGGTTGAGTGAGACACGTGGATAAACTCTATCTCTGTCTTCTACCTCTGCTGTTCCTTCTGAGCAGGCTGAGTGAGACACGTGAATATACTCTATCTATCTTCTACCTCTGCTGTTCCTTCTGAGCAGGCTGAGTGAGGTGTAGATCAGACACGTGGATATACTCTATCTCTGTCTTGTACCTATGCTGTTCCTTCTGAGCAGGCTGAGTGAGACACGTGGATATACTCTATCTATCTTCTACCTCTGCTGTTCCTTCTGAGCAGGCTGAGTGAGGTGTATATCAGACACGTGGATGTACTCTATCTCTGTCTTGTACCTATGTTGTTCCTTCTGAGCAGGCTGAGTGAGGTGTAAATCAGACACGTGGATATACTCTATCTCTGTCTTCTACTTCTGCTGTTCCTTATGAACAGGCTGAGTGAGGTGTAGATCAGACACGTGGATATACTATATATCTGTCTTCTACCTCTGCTGTTCCTTCTGAGCAGGCTGAGTGAGACACGTGGATATACTCTATCTCTGTCTTCTACCTCTGCTGTTCCTTCTAAGCAGGCTGAGAGAGGTGTAGATCAGACACGTGGATATACTCTATCTCTGTCTTCTACTTCTGCTGTTCCTTCTGAGCAGGCTGAGTGAGACACGTGGATATACTCTGTCTCTGTCTTCTACCTCTGCTGTTCCTTCTGAGCAGACTGAGTGAGACACGTGGATATACTCAATCTTTGTCTTCTACCTCTGCTGTTCCTTCTGAGCAGGCTGAGTGAGGTGTAGATTAGACACGTGGATATACTCTATCTCTGTCTTGTACCTCTGCTGTTCCTTCTGAGCAGGCTGAGTGAGACACGTGGATATACTATATCTCTGTCTTCTACCTTTGCTGTTCCTTATGAACAGGCTGAGTGAAGTGTAAATCAGACACGTGGATATACTCTATCTATGTGTTCTACCTCTGCTGTTCCTTCTGAGCAGGCTGAGTGAGACACGTGGATATACTCTATCTCTGTCGTCTACCTCTGCTGTTCCTTCTGAGCAGGCTGAGTGAGGTGTCGATCAGACACGTGGATATACTCTATCTCTGTCTTCTACCTCTGCTGTTCCTTCTGAGCAGGTTGAGTGAGACACGTGGATAAACTCTATCTCTGTCTTCTACCTCTGCTGTTCCTTCTGAGCAGGCTGAGTGAGACACGTGAATATACTCTATCTATCTTCTACCTATGCTGTTCCTTCTGAGCAGGCTGAGTGAGGTGTAGATCAGACACGTGGATATACTCTATCTCTGTCTTGTACCTATGCTGTTCCTTCTGAGCAGGCTGAGTGAGACACGTGGATATACTCTATCTATCTTCTACCTCTGCTGTTCCTTCTGAGCAGGCTGAGTGAGGTGTATATCAGACACGTGGATATACTCTATCTCTGTCTTGTACCTATGTTGTTCCTTCTGAGCAGGCTGAGTGAGGTGTAAATCAGACACGTGGATATACTCTATCTCTGTCTTCTACTTCTGCTGTTCCTTATGAACAGGCTGAGTGAGGTGTAGATCAGACACGTGGATATACTCTATATCTGTCTTCTACCTCTGCTGTTCCTTCTGAGCAGGATGAGTGAGACACGTGGATATACTATATATCTGTCTTCTACCTCTGCTGTTCCTTCTGAGCAGGCTGAGTGAGGTGTAGATCAGACACGTGGATATACTCTATATCTGTCTTCTACCTCTGCTGTTCCTTCTGAGCAGGTTGAGTGAGACACGTGGATAAACTCTATCTCTGTCTTCTACCTCTGCTGTTCCTTCTGAGCAGGCTGAGTGAGACACGTGAATATACTCTATCTATCTTCTACCTCTGCTGTTCCTTCTGAGCAGGCTGAGTGAGGTGTAGATCAGACACGTGGATATACTCTATCTCTGTCTTGTACCTATGCTGTTCCTTCTGAGCAGGCTGAGTGAGACACGTGGATATACTCTATCTATCTTCTACCTCTGCTGTTCCTTCTGAGCAGGCTGAGTGAGGTGTATATCAGACACGTGGATATACTATATATCTGTCTTCTACCTCTGCTGTTCCTTCTAAGCAGGCTGAGAGAGGTGTAGATCAGACACGTGGATATACTCTATCTCTGTCTTCTACTTCTGCTGTTCCTTCTGAGCAGGCTGAGTGAGACACGTGGATATACTCTGTCTCTGTCTTCTACCTCTGCTGTTCCTTCTGAGCAGACTGAGTGAGACACGTGGATATACTCAATCTTTGTCTTCTACCTCTGCTGTTCCTTCTGAGCAGGCTGAGTGATGTGTAGATTAGACACGTGGATATACTCTATCTCTGTCTTGTACCTCTGCTGTTCCTTCTGAGCAGGCTGAGTGAGACACGTGGATATAATATATCTCTGTCTTCTACCTTTGCTGTTCCTTATGAACAGGCTGAGTGAAGTGTAAATCAGACACGTGGATATACTCTATCTATGTGTTCTACCTCTGCTGTTCCTTCTGAGCAGGCTGAGTGAGACACGTGGATATACTCTATCTCTGTCGTCTACCTCTGCTGTTCCTTCTGAGCAGGCTGAGTGAGGTGTCGATCAGACACGTGGATATACTCTATCTCTGTCTTCTACCTCTGCTGTTCCTTCTGAGCAGGCTGAGTGAGACACGTGGATATACTCTATCTCTGTCTTCTACCTCTGCTGTTCCTTATGAGCAGGCTGAGTGAGGTGTAGATCAGACACGTGGATATACTTTATCTCTGTCTTCTACCTCTGCTGTTCCTTCTGAGCAGGCTGAGTGAGGTGTAGATCAGACACGTTGATATACTCTATCTCTATCTTCTACCTCTGCTTTTCCTTCTGAGCAGGCTGAGTGAGACACGTGGATATACTCTATCTCTGTCTTCCACCTTTGCTGTTCCTTCTGAGCAGGCTTAGTGAGGTGTAAATCAGACACGTGGATATACTCTATCTCTGTCTTCTACCTCTGCTGTTCCTTCTGAGCAGGCTGATAAGACACGTGGATATACTCTATCTCTGTCTTCCACCTCTGCTGTTCCTTCTGAGCAGGCTGAGTGAGGTGTAGATCAGACACGTGGATATACTCTATCTCTGTCTTCTACCTCTGCTGTTCCTTCTGAGCAGGATGAGTGAGACACGTGGATATACTATATATCTGTCTTCTACCTCTGCTGTTCCTTCTGAGCAGGCTGAGTGAGACACGTGGATATACTCTATCTCTGTCTTCTACCTCTGCTGTTCCTTCTGAGCAGGCTGAGTGAGGTGTAGATCAGACACGTGGATATACTCTATATCTGTCTTCTACCTCTGCTGTTCCTTCTGAGCAGGTTGAGTGAGACACGTGGATAAACTCTATCTCTGTCTTCTACCTCTGCTGTTCCTTCTGAGCAGGCTGAGTGAGACACGTGAATATACTCTATCTATCTTCTACCTCTGCTGTTCCTTCTGAGCAGGCTGAGTGAGGTGTAGATCAGACACGTGGATATACTCTATCTCTGTCTTGTACCTATGCTGTTCCTTCTGAGCAGGCTGAGTGAGACACGTGGATATACTCTATCTATCTTCTACCTCTGCTGTTCCTTCTGAGCAGGCTGAGTGAGGTGTATATCAGACACGTGGATATACTCTATCTCTGTCTTGTACCTATGTTGTTCCTTCTGAGCAGGCTGAGTGAGGTGTAAATCAGACACGTGGATATACTCTATCTCTGTCTTCTACTTCTGCTGTTCCTTATGAACAGGCTGAGTGAGGTGTAGATCAGACACGTGGATATACTATATATCTGTCTTCTACCTCTGCTGTTCCTTCTGAGCAGGCTGAGTGAGACACGTGGATATACTCTATCTCTGTCTTCTACCTCTGCTGTTCCTTCTAAGCAGGCTGAGAGAGGTGTAGATCAGACACGTGGATATACTCTATCTCTGTCTTCTACTTCTGCTGTTCCTTCTGAGCAGGCTGAGTGAGACACGTGGATATACTCTGTCTCTGTCTTCTACCTCTGCTGTTCCTTCTGAGCAGACTGAGTGAGACACGTGGATATACTCAATCTTTGTCTTCTACCTCTGCTGTTCCTTCTGAGCAGGCTGAGTGAGGTGTAGATTAGACACGTGGATATACTCTATCTCTGTCTTGTACCTCTGCTGTTCCTTCTGAGCAGGCTGAGTGAGACACGTGGATATACTATATCTCTGTGTTCTACCTTTGCTGTTCCTTATGAACAGGCTGAGTGAAGTGTAAATCAGACACGTGGATATACTCTATCTATGTGTTCTACCTCTGCTGTTCCTTCTGAGCAGGCTGAGTGAGACACGTGGATATACTCTATCTCTGTCGTCTACCTCTGCTGTTCCTTCTGAGCAGGCTGAGTGAGGTGTCGATCAGACACGTGGATATACTCTATCTCTGTCTTCTACCTCTGCTGTTCCTTCTGAGCAGGTTGAGTGAGACACGTGGATAAACTCTATCTCTGTCTTCTACCTCTGCTGTTCCTTCTGAGCAGGCTGAGTGAGACACGTGAATATACTCTATCTATCTTCTACCTATGCTGTTCCTTCTGAGCAGGCTGAGTGAGGTGTAGATCAGACACGTGGATATACTCTATCTCTGTCTTGTACCTATGCTGTTCCTTCTGAGCAGGCTGAGTGAGACACGTGGATATACTCTATCTATCTTCTACCTCTGCTGTTCCTTCTGAGCAGGCTGAGTGAGGTGTATATCAGACACGTGTATTGGACAACGGTTTTGACATAGTGTGCATCTGTGAAACATGGTTGACATCATGCAATGATGCTGTAGTTGCTGATTTGGTACCAAGTGGCTTCATCTTCAAGCATCACCCCAGAGCTGGCAGACGGGGAGGTGGAATCGGCCTTCTGTTCCGTGAAGAACTAAAGCTGACTATCAAGCCGTCAGATGACCATCTGAGTAGTTTTGAGATGATGTCAGGTACTCTAGCATCCAACAGTATCAGTGTGGACATTATCATCGTCTACAGACCACCTGGGAACCAGTCTACTTTTTCACAATTTATTGATGAGTTTTCCCAGATGCTCGATGAAAGAATTTTTAGATCCACACCCCTAGTTATAACTGGCGATCTTAACATCCACTTCGATAATCTTTCAGCACCAAACACGCGAAAGTTTAATGACTTGCTTGTCAGTTACGGCCTATCCCAGGAAGTTTCGTCACCCACTCACGACAAGGGTCACATCCTCGATGTCTTCATTACTCACAAACAGGAGAAACAGATATACTCAGATCTTCGGGTCATGCCTGGTATATCTGATCATGCTGCTATTGTATGCCATCTTCATCTTCACAAGCCATGCTTAGCTGACCGAACAATGGTTCGTCGGAACATCAAAGCAATTGACAGGGCCTCATTTGCCAGGAGCTTGCAGCAGAGCAACATCATGCCAGCCTCTACAGACAGCATTGATGGCGCCGTCAAGCGCTACAACACTGCTCTGGAAAACCTTCTTGACACCTGTGCACCAGCTAGAATCTACAGTACAAAGAAGCGTCTAGGCGCCTCATGGTACAACCATGAGATTGTCGTCGAAAAACGGAAGCGCAGACAACTTGAGCGAAAGTGGCGCTCGAACAAACTGGAAATCAATCTCCAACTATATCGCAACCAAAGACAGCATGTAAACTCCCTCGTCCGGATAGCGAAATGTACCTACTACATCAATACAATTGAGGAATGTGGTAGTGACTCGAATCGCTTATTTTCCGTCGCCAATCAGCTTCTAAATCGCAAGAAACCATCTCCTCTTCCGTGCCATGTATGTAGTAAATCCATGGCTCAGCTATTTGGCCAGTTCTTTATTACAAAAATTAATAACATTTGCAGCAGTCTTTCTCCAAGTGTGACAGTGCTACCTCCTCCACTAACATCAGCATCCTTGGTCACTTTCAGACTCACTTCTTCGCTTGAAATTGAGTCCCTTCTTCGGAACAGCCCAGCAAAATCATGTGTTTTAGACCCTGTTCCCACTAAGCTGTTGAGGGACTGCACTCCTGTCTTTGCACCGATATTGGCTGAAATTGTGAACATGAGTCTCCAACAGGCTGAAGTGCCTCCTGCTTTAAAACTAGCGTACATTCATCCTCTACTGAAGAAGACATCACTTGATCCAGAAGTACTTAAAAATTACCGACCTGTGTCGAACTTACCTTATTTGTCAAAGGTTCTTGAAAGAGTCGCCTTCTCAAGGCTGTCTGAATACCTTCAAAATAATGATCTTCTTGATAATAGACAGTCTGCTTACCGTAAACACCACAGTGTCGAAACCTTGTTAGTCAACCTTTCTAACGATATTCTAAAGGGAATGGATGTCGGGAAGATTACTGCTGTAGTGCTATTGGACTTATCCTCTGCATTCGACACTGTCAATCACACAATATTATTAAATAACCTTATCTCACTTGGTATTCAAGGACAAGCGCTCGATTGGTTTAAATCTTACTTATCCGGTCGTTATCAAACAGTATGTGTCAATGAAGCTAAATCAGATCCAGTTGTTCTTAATTGTGGAGTCCCGCAAGGTTCTGTCGGTGGCCCAATTCTTTTCTCTATATATTTGTCCGGATTGAAATACATTTTAATGCGTCATTCAATTAATTATCATTGTTATGCAGATGATGTCCAACTTTATGTTTCTTTTCCACCCAGCCAAGTTGAAGCACTCAATACAATTCAAAAACTTGAAGCATGTATTGATGATGTCACAGCTTGGATGAGCTCCAACTCGTTAAAACTCAACAATGACAAATCAGAATTCCTACTCATTGGTTCTAAAGTGCAGTTAGCTAAAGTTCATATTCCTTTTGTAACTATTGGTAATACTACTATTCAATTGTCTAAATCATGTAGAAATCTTGGTGTTATGTTCGATTCTACTATGTCAATGTCAGTTCAAGTATCTGCTGTTTGTAAATCTGCCTGGTATCAGCTTCGTAACCTAGGTGTTATTCGTAAATATTTAACCCGTTCAGCTACTGAAAAAATTGTTCATGCCCTTGTTTCTTCCCGTTTAGATTGTTGTAATTCACTTCTTCACCAACTACCTAAAACTCAAATAGCTCGTCTGCAAAAATTGCAAAATACAGCAGCTCGTATCATTACACTTACAAAACGTAGAACCCACATTACACCTGTTCTGCACTCTCTCCATTGGCTACCTGTTCATTTCCGTATTGTGTTTAAATTACTTTTACTTGAGTTTCATTGTATTCATGGTTCAGCTCCAACATATAATACTGATTTGATTGTGCATTATAATCCTCCTAGGCGCCTTCGTTCTTCAAATACTACCTTACTTGTTGTTCCTAAGTGTAATAATTCATGGGGTGATCGGTCATTCGCACATGCTGGTCCCTCACTCTGGAATAAGCTGCCACAGGATATCCGCAGTATTTCCTCTGTTCAAAATTTCAAAATTGCTCTCAAAACTCACCTGTTCGAACTAGCTTTCATGTAAATCCAGACTTGTCGTTATGTTTGTCTTTTGTTTTTTGTTTTTTTCCTTCTTGCGCCTTGAGCATCTTATTAGATGGAATGGCGCATTATAAATACTCGTTATTATTATTATTATTATTATTACTCTATCTCTGTCTTGTACCTATGTTGTTCCTTCTGAGCAGGCTGAGTGAGGTGTAAATCAGACACGTGGATATACTCTATCTCTGTCTTCTACTTCTGCTGTTCCTTATGAACAGGCTGAGTGAGGTGTAGATCAGACACGTGGATATACTCTATATCTGTCTTCTACCTCTGCTGTTCCTTCTGAGCAGGCTGATAAGACACGTGGATATACTCTATCTCTGTCTTCCACCTCTGCTGTTCCTTCTGAGCAGGGTGAGTGAGGTGTAGATCAGACACGTGGATATACTCTATCTCTGTCTTCTACCTCTGCTGTTCCTTCTGAGCAGGATGAGTGAGACACGTGGATATACTATATATCTGTCTTCTACCTCTGCTGTTCCTTCTGAGCAGGCTGAGTGAGGTGTAGATCAGACACGTGGATATACTCTATATCTGTCTTCTACCTCTGCTGTTCCTTCTGAGCAGGTTGAGTGAGACACGTGGATAAACTCTATCTCTGTCTTCTACCTCTGCTGTTCCTTCTGAGCAGGCTGAGTGAGACACGTGAATATACTCTATCTATCTTCTACCTCTGCTGTTCCTTCTGAGCAGGCTGAGTGAGGTGTAGATCAGACACGTGGATATACTCTATCTCTGTCTTGTACCTATGCTGTTCCTTCTGAGCAGGCTGAGTGAGACACGTGGATATACTCTATCTATCTTCTACCTCTGCTGTTCCTTCTGAGCAGGCTGAGTGAGGTGTATATCAGACACGTGGATATACTCTATCTCTGTCTTGTACCTATGTTGTTCCTTCTGAGCAGGCTGAGTGAGGTGTAAATCAGACACGTGGATATACTCTATCTCTGTCTTCTACTTCTGCTGTTCCTTATGAACAGGCTGAGTGAGGTGTAAATCAGACACGTGGATATACTATATATCTGTCTTCTACCTCTGCTGTTCCTTCTGAGCAGGCTGAGTGAGACACGTGGATATACTCTATCTCTGTCTTCTACCTCTGCTGTTCCTTCTAAGCAGGCTGAGAGAGGTGTAGATCAGACACGTGGATATACTCTATCTCTGTCTTCTACTTCTGCTGTTCCTTCTGAGCAGGCTGAGTGAGACACGTGGATATACTCTGTCTCTGTCTTCTACCTCTGCTGTTCCTTCTGAGCAGACTGAGTGAGACACGTGGATATACTCAATCTTTGTCTTCTACCTCTGCTGTTCCTTCTGAGCAGGCTGAGTGAGGTGTAGATTAGACACGTGGATATACTCTATCTCTGTCTTGTACCTCTGCTGTTCCTTCTGAGCAGGCTGAGTGAGACACGTGGATATACTATATCTCTGTCTTCTACCTTTGCTGTTCCTTATGAACAGGCTGAGTGAAGTGTAAATCAGACACGTGGATATACTCTATCTATGTGTTCTACCTCTGCTGTTCCTTCTGAGCAGGCTGAGTGAGACACGTGGATATACTCTATCTCTGTCGTCTACCTCTGCTGTTCCTTCTGAGCAGGCTGAGTGAGGTGTCGATCAGACACGTGGATATACTCTATCTCTGTCTTCTACCTCTGCTGTTCCTTCTCATCAGGTTGAGTGAGACACGTGGATAAACTCTATCTCTGTCTTCTACCTCTGCTGTTCCTTCTGAGCAGGCTGAGTGAGACACGTGAATATACTCTATCTATCTTCTACCTCTGCTGTTCCTTCTGAGCAGGCTGAGTGAGGTGTAGATCAGACACGTGGATATACTCTATCTCTGTCTTGTACCTATGCTGTTCCTTCTGAGCAGGCTGAGTGAGACACGTGGATATACTCTATCTATCTTCTACCTCTGCTGTTCCTTCTGAGCAGGCTGAGTGAGGTGTATATCAGACACGTGGATATACTCTATCTCTGTCTTGTACCTATGTTGTTCCTTCTGAGCAGGCTGAGTGAGACACGTGAATATACTCTATCTATCTTCTACCTCTGCTGTTCCTTCTGAGCAGGCTGAGTGAGGTGTAGATCAGACACGTGGATATACTCTATCTCTGTCTTGTACCTATGCTGTTCCTTCTGAGCAGGCTGAGTGAGACACGTGGATATACTCTATCTATCTTCTACCTCTGCTGTTCCTTCTGAGCAGGCTGAGTGAGGTGTATATCAGACACGTGGATATACTCTATCTCTGTCTTGTACCTATGTTGTTCCTTCTGAGCAGGCTGAGTGAGGTGTAAATCAGACACGTGGATATACTCTATCTCTGTCTTCTACTTCTGCTGTTCCTTATGAACAGGCTGAGTGAGGTGTAAATCAGACACGTGGATATACTATATATCTGTCTTCTACCTCTGCTGTTCCTTCTGAGCAGGCTGAGTGAGACACGTGGATATACTCTATCTCTGTCTTCTACCTCTGCTGTTCCTTCTAAGCAGGCTGAGAGAGGTGTAGATCAGACACGTGGATATACTCTATCTCTGTCTTCTACTTCTGCTGTTCCTTCTGAGCAGGCTGAGTGAGACACGTGGATATACTCTGTCTCTGTCTTCTACCTCTGCTGTTCCTTCTGAGCAGACTGAGTGAGACACGTGGATATACTCAATCTTTGTCTTCTACCTCTGCTGTTCCTTCTGAGCAGGCTGAGTGAGGTGTAGATTAGACACGTGGATATACTCTATCTCTGTCTTGTACCTCTGCTGTTCCTTCTGAGCAGGCTGAGTGAGACACGTGGATATACTATATCTCTGTCTTCTACCTTTGCTGTTCCTTATGAACAGGCTGAGTGAAGTGTAAATCAGACACGTGGATATACTCTATCTATGTGTTCTACCTCTGCTGTTCCTTCTGAGCAGGCTGAGTGAGACACGTGGATATACTCTATCTCTGTCGTCTACCTCTGCTGTTCCTTCTGAGCAGGCTGAGTGAGGTGTCGATCAGACACGTGGATATACTCTATCTCTGTCTTCTACCTCTGCTGTTCCTTCTCATCAGGTTGAGTGAGACACGTGGATAAACTCTATCTCTGTCTTCTACCTCTGCTGTTCCTTCTGAGCAGGCTGAGTGAGACACGTGAATATACTCTATCTATCTTCTACCTCTGCTGTTCCTTCTGAGCAGGCTGAGTGAGGTGTAGATCAGACACGTGGATATACTCTATCTCTGTCTTGTACCTATGCTGTTCCTTCTGAGCAGGCTGAGTGAGACACGTGGATATACTCTATCTATCTTCTACCTCTGCTGTTCCTTCTGAGCAGGCTGAGTGAGGTGTATATCAGACACGTGGATATACTCTATCTCTGTCTTGTACCTATGTTGTTCCTTCTGAGCAGGCTGAGTGAGGTGTAAATCAGACACGTGGATATACTCTATCTCTGTCTTCTACTTCTGCTGTTCCTTATGAACAGGCTGAGTGAGGTGTAGATCAGATACGTGGATATACTCTATATCTGTCTTCTACCTCTGCTGTTCCTTCTGAGCAGGCTGAGTGAGACACGTGGATATACTCTATCTCTGTCTTCTACCTCTGCTGTTCCTTCTGAGCAGGCTGAGTGAGGTGTAGATTAGACACGTGGATATACTCTATCTCTGTCTTGTACCTCTGCTGTTCCTTCTGAGCAGGCTGAGTGAGACACGTGGATATACTATATCTCTGTCTTCTACCTTTGCTGTTCCTTATGAACAGGCTGAGTGAAGTGTAAATCAGACACGTGGATATACTCTATCTATGTGTTCTACCTCTGCTGTTCCTTCTGAGCAGACTGAGTGAGACACGTGGATATACTCTATCTCTGTCGTCTACCTCTGCTGTTCCTTCTGAGCAGGCTGAGTGAGGTGTCGATCAGACACGTGGATATACTCTATCTCTGTCTTCTACCTCTGCTGTTCCTTCTGAGCAGGTTGAGTGAGACACGTGGATAAACTCTATCTCTGTCTTCTACCTCTGCTGTTCCTTCTGAGCAGGCTGAGTGAGACACGTGAATATACTCTATCTATCTTCTACCTATGCTGTTCCTTCTGAGCAGGCTGAGTGAGGTGTAGATCAGACACGTGGATATACTCTATCTCTGTCTTGTACCTATGCTGTTCCTTCTGAGCCGGCTGAGTGAGACACGTGGATATACTCTATCTATCTTCTACCTCTGCTGTTCCTTCTGAGCAGGCTGAGTGAGGTGTATATCAGACACGTGGATATACTCTATCTCTGTCTTGTACCTATGTTGTTCCTTCTGAGCAGGCTGAGTGAGGTGTAAATCAGACACGTGGATATACTCTATCTCTGTCTTCTACTTCTGCTGTTCCTTATGAACAGGCTGAGTGAGGTGTAGATCAGACACGTGGATATACTCTATATCTGTCTTCTACCTCTGCTGTTCCTTCTGAGCAGGCTGATAAGACACGTGGATATACTCTATCTCTGTCTTCCACCTCTGCTGTTCCTTCTGAGCAGGGTGAGTGAGGTGTAGATCAGACACGTGGATATACTCTATCTCTGTCTTCTACCTCTGCTGTTCCTTCTGAGCAGGATGAGTGAGACACGTGGATATACTATATATCTGTCTTCTACCTCTGCTGTTCCTTCTGAGCAGGCTGAGTGAGGTGTAGATCAGACACGTGGATATACTCTATATCTGTCTTCTACCTCTGCTGTTCCTTCTGAGCAGGTTGAGTGAGACACGTGGATAAACTCTATCTCTGTCTTCTACCTCTGCTGTTCCTTCTGAGCAGGCTGAGTGAGACACGTGAATATACTCTATCTATCTTCTACCTCTGCTGTTCCTTCTGAGCAGGCTGAGTGAGGTGTAGATCAGACACGTGGATATACTCTATCTCTGTCTTGTACCTATGCTGTTCCTTCTGAGCAGGCTGAGTGAGACACGTGGATATACTCTATCTATCTTCTACCTCTGCTGTTCCTTCTGAGCAGGCTGAGTGAGGTGTATATCAGACACGTGGATATACTCTATCTCTGTCTTGTACCTATGTTGTTCCTTCTGAGCAGGCTGAGTGAGGTGTAAATCAGACACGTGGATATACTCTATCTCTGTCTTCTACTTCTGCTGTTCCTGATGAACAGGCTGAGTGAGGTGTAGATCAGACACGTGGATATACTATATATCTGTCTTCTACCTCTGCTGTTCCTTCTGAGCAGGCTGAGTGAGACACGTGGATATACTCTATCTCTGTCTTCTACCTCTGCTGTTCCTTCTGAACAGGCTGAGAGAGGTGTAGATCAGACACGTGGATATACTCTATCTCTGTCTTCTACTTCTGCTGTTCCTTCTGAGCAGGCTGAGTGAGACACGTGGATATACTCTGTCTCTGTCTTCTACCTCTGCTGTTCCTTCTGAGCAGACTGAGTGAGACACGTGGATATACTCAATTTTGTCTTCTACCTCTGCTGTTCCTTCTGAGCAGGCTGAGTGAGGTGTAGATTAGACACGTGGATATACTCTATCTCTGTCTTGTACCTCTGCTGTTCCTTCTGAGCAGGCTGAGTGAGACACGTGGATATACTATATCTCTGTCTTCTACCTTTGCTGTTCCTTATGAACAGGCTGAGTGAAGTGTAAATCAGACACGTGGATATACTCTATCTATGTGTTCTACCTCTGCTGTTCCTTCTGAGCAGGCTGAGTGAGACACGTGGATATACTCTATCTCTGTCGTCTACCTCTGCTGTTCCTTCTGAGCAGGCTGAGTGAGGTGTCGATCAGACACGTGGATATACTCTATCTCTGTCTTCTACCTCTGCTGTTCCTTCTCAGCAGGTTGAGTGAGACACGTGGATAAACTCTATCTCTGTCTTCTACCTCTGCTGTTCCTTCTGAGCAGGCTGAGTGAGACACGTGAATATACTCTATCTATCTTCTACCTCTGCTGTTCCTTCTGAGCAGGCTGAGTGAGGTGTAGATCAGACACGTGGATATACTCTATCTCTGTCTTGTACCTATGCTGTTCCTTCTGAGCAGGCTGAGTGAGACACGTGGATATACTCTATCTATCTTCTACCTCTGCTGTTCCTTCTGAGCAGGCTGAGTGAGGTGTATATCAGACACGTGGATATACTCTATCTCTGTCTTGTACCTATGTTGTTCCTTCTGAGCAGGCTGAGTGAGGTGTAAATCAGACACGTGGATATACTCTATCTCTGTCTTCTACTTCTGCTGTTCCTTATGAACAGGCTGAGTGAGGTGTAGATCAGATACGTGGATATACTCTATATCTGTCTTCTACCTCTGCTGTTCCTTCTGAGCAGGCTGAGTGAGACACGTGGATATACTCTATCTCTGTCTTCTACCTCTGCTGTTCCTTCTGAGCAGGCTGAGTGAGGTGTAGATTAGACACGTGGATATACTCTATCTCTGTCTTGTACCTCTGCTGTTCCTTCTGAGCAGGCTGAGTGAGACACGTGGATATACTATATCTCTGTCTTCTACCTTTGCTGTTCCTTATGAACAGGCTGAGTGAAGTGTAAATCAGACACGTGGATATACTCTATCTATGTGTTCTACCTCTGCTGTTCCTTCTGAGCAGGCTGAGTGAGACACGTGGATATACTCTATCTCTGTCGTCTACCTCTGCTGTTCCTTCTGAGCAGGCTGAGTGAGGTGTCGATCAGACACGTGGATATACTCTATCTCTGTCTTCTACCTCTGCTGTTCCTTCTGAGCAGGCTGAGTGAGACACGTGGATATACTCTATCTCTGTCTTCTACCTCTGCTGTTCCTTATGAGCAGGCTGCGTGAGGTGTAGATCAGACACGTGGATATACTTTATCTCTGTCTTCTACCTCTGCTGTTCCTTCTGAGCAGGCTGAGTGAGGTGTAGATCAGACACGTTAATATACTCTATCTCTATCTTCTACCTCTGCTTTTCCTTCTGAGCAGGCTGAGTGAGACACGTGGATATACTCTATCTCTGTCTTCCACCTTTGCTGTTCCTTCTGAGCAGGCTTAGTGAGGTGTAATTCAGACACGTGGATATACTCTATCTCTGTCTTCTACCTCTGCTGTTCCTTCTGAGCAGGCTGATAAGACACGTGGATATACTCTATCTCTGTCTTCCACCTCTGCTGTTCCTTCTGAGCAGGCTCAGTGAGGTGTAGATCAGACACGTGGATATACTCTATCTCTGTCTTCTACCTCTGCTGTTCCTTCTGAGCAGGATGAGTGAGACACGTGGATATACTCTATATCTGTCTTCTACCTCTGCTGTTCCTTCTGAGCAGGCTGAGTGAGACACGTGGATATACTCTATCTCTGTCTTCTACCTCTGCTGTTACTTCTGAGCAGGCTGAGTGAGGTGTAGATCAGACACGTGGATATACTCTATATCTGTCTTCTACCTCTGCTGTTCCTTCTGAGCAGGTTGAGTGAGACACGTGGATAAACTCTATCTCTGTCTTCTACCTCTGCTGTTCCTTCTGAGCAGGCTGAGTGAGACACGTGAATATACTCTATCTATCTTCTACCTCTGCTGTTCCTTCTGAGCAGGCTGAGTGAGGTGTAGATCAGACACGTGGATATACTCTATCTCTGTCTTGTACCTATGCTGTTCCTTCTGAGCAGGCTGAGTGAGACACGTGGATATACTCTATCTATCTTCTACCTCTGCTTTTCCTTCTGAGAAGGCTGAGTGAGGTGTATATCAGACACGTGGATATACTCTATCTCTGTCTTGTACCTATGTTGTTCCTTTTGAGCAGGCTGAGTGAGGTGTAAATCAGACACGTGGATATACTCTATCTCTGTCTTCTACTTCTGCTGTTCCTTATGAACAGGCTGAGTGACGTGTAGATCAGACACGTGGATATACTCTATATCTGTCTTCTACCTCTGCTGTTCCTTCTGAGCAGGCTGAGTGAGACACTTGGATATACTCTATCTCTGTCGTCTACCTTTGCTGTTTCTTCTGAGCAGGCTGAGTGAGGTGTCGATCAGACACGTGGATATACTCTATCTCTGTCTTCTACCTCTGCTGTTCCTTCTGAGCAGGCTGAGTGAGACACGTGGATATACTCTATCTCTGTCTTCTACCTCTGCTGTTCCTTCTGAACAGGCTGAGTGAGACACGTGGATATACTCTATCTCTGTCTTCTACCTCTGCTGTTCCTTCTGAGCAGGCTGAGTGAGACACGTGGATATACTCTATCTCTGTCTTCTACCTCTGCTGTTCCTTCTAAGCAGGCTGAGAGAGGTGTAGATCAGACACGTGGATATACTCTATCTCTGTCTTCTACTTCTGCTGTTCCTTCTGAGCAGGCTGAGTGAGACACGTGGATATACTCTGTCTCTGTCTTCTACCTCTGCTGTTCCTTCTGAGCAGACTGAGTGAGACACGTGGATATACTCAATCTTTGTCTTCTACCTCTGCTGTTCCTTATGAACAGGCTGAGTGAAGTGTAAATCAGACACGTGGATATACTCTATCTCTGTGTTCTACCTCTGCTGTTCCTTCTGAGCAGGCTGAGTGAGACACGTGGATATACTCTATCTCTGTCGTCTACCTCTGCTGTTCTTTCTGAGCAGGCTGAGTGAAGTCTCGATCAGACACGTGGATATACTCTATCTCTGTCTTCTACCTCTGCTGTTCCTTCTGAGCAGGCTCAGTGAGACACGTGGATATACTCTATCTCTGTCTTCTACCTCTGCTGTTCCTTATGAGCAGGCTGAGTGAGGTGCAGATCGGACACGTTGATATACTCTATCTCTATCTTCTACCTCTGCTTTTCCTTCTAAGCAGGCTGAGTGAGACACGTGGATATACTCTATCTCTGTCTTCCACCTTTGCTGTTCCTTCTGAGCAGGCTTAGTGAGGTGTCATTCAGACACGTGGATATACTCTATCTCTGTCTTCTACCTCTGCTGTTCCTTCTGAGCAGGCTGATAAGACACGTGGATATACTCTATCTCTGTCTTCCACCTCTGCTGTTCCTTCTGAGCAGGCTCAGTGAGGTGTAGATCAGACACGTGGATATACTCTATCTCTGTCTTCTACCTCTGCTGTTCCTTCTGAGCAGGATGAGTGAGACACGTGGATATACTCTATATCTGTCTTCTACCTCTGCTGTTCCTTCTGAGCAGGCTGAGTGAGACACGTGGATATACTCTATCTCTGTCTTCTACCTCTGCTGTTACTTCTGAGCAGGCTGAGTGAGGTGTAGATCAGACACGTGGATATACTCTATATCTGTCTTCTACCTCTGCTGTTCCTTCTGAGCAGGTTGAGTGAGACACGTGGATAAACTCTATCTCTGTCTTCTACCTCTGCTGTTCCTTCTGAGCAGGCTGAGTGAGACACGTGAATATACTCTATCTATCTTCTACCTCTGCTGTTCCTTCTGAGCAGGCTGAGTGAGGTGTAGATCAGACACGTGGATATACTCTATCTCTGTCTTGTACCTATGCTGTTCCTTCTGAGCAGGCTGAGTGAGACACGTGGATATACTCTATCTATCTTCTACCTCTGCTTTTCCTTCTGAGAAGGCTGAGTGAGGTGTATATCAGACACGTGGATATACTCTATCTCTGTCTTGTACCTATGTTGTTCCTTTTGAGCAGGCTGAGTGAGGTGTAAATCAGACACGTGGATATACTCTATCTCTGTCTTCTACTTCTGCTGTTCCTTATGAACAGGCTGAGTGACGTGTAGATCAGACACGTGGATATACTCTATATCTGTCTTCTACCTCTGCTGTTCCTTCTGAGCAGGCTGAGTGAGACACTTGGATATACTCTATCTCTGTCGTCTACCTTTGCTGTTTCTTCTGAGCAGGCTGAGTGAGGTGTCGATCAGACACGTGGATATACTCTATCTCTGTCTTCTACCTCTGCTGTTCCTTCTGAGCAGGCTGAGTGAGACACGTGGATATACTCTATCTCTGTCTTCTACCTCTGCTGTTCCTTCTGAACAGGCTGAGTGAGACACGTGGATATACTCTATCTCTGTCTTCTACCTCTGCTGTTCCTTCTGAGCAGGCTGAGTGAGACACGTGGATATACTCTATCTCTGTCTTCTACCTCTGCTGTTCCTTCTAAGCAGGCTGAGAGAGGTGTAGATCAGACACGTGGATATACTCTATCTCTGTCTTCTACTTCTGCTGTTCCTTCTGAGCAGGCTGAGTGAGACACGTGGATATACTCTGTCTCTGTCTTCTACCTCTGCTGTTCCTTCTGAGCAGACTGAGTGAGACACGTGGATATACTCAATCTTTGTCTTCTACCTCTGCTGTTCCTTATGAACAGGCTGAGTGAAGTGTAAATCAGACACGTGGATATACTCTATCTCTGTGTTCTACCTCTGCTGTTCCTTCTGAGCAGGCTGAGTGAGACACGTGGATATACTCTATCTCTGTCGTCTACCTCTGCTGTTCCTTCTGAGCAGGCTGAGTGAAGTCTCGATCAGACACGTGGATATACTCTATCTCTGTCTTCTACCTCTGCTGTTCCTTCTGAGCAGGCTCAGTGAGACACGTGGATATACTCTATCTCTGTCTTCTACCTCTGCTGTTCCTTATGAGCAGGCTGAGTGAGGTGCAGATCGGACACGTTGATATACTCTATCTCTATCTTCTACCTCTGCTTTTCCTTCTAAGCAGGCTGAGTGAGACACGTGGATATACTCTATCTCTGTCTTCCACCTTTGCTGTTCCTTCTGAGCAGGCTTAGTGAGGTGTCATTCAGACACGTGGATATACTCTATCTCTGTCTTCTACCTCTGCTGTTCCTTCTGAGCAGGCTGATAAGACACGTGGATATACTCTATCTCTGTCTTTCACCTCTGCTGTTCCTTCTGAGCAGGCTGAGTGAGGTGTAGATCATACACGTGGATATACTATATCTCTGTCTTCTACCTCTGCTGTTCCTTCTGAGCAGGATGAGTGAGACACGTGGATATACTATATATCTGTCTTCTACCTCGGCTGTTCCTTCTGAGCAGGCTGAGTGAGTTGTAGATCAGACACGTGGATATACTCTATCTCTGTCTTCTACCTCTGCTGTTCCTTCTGGGCAGGCTGAGTGAGGTGTAGATCAGACACGTGGATATACTCTATCTCTGTCTTCTACCTCTGCTGTTCCTTCTGAGCAGGCTGAGTGAGACACGTGGATATACTCTATCTCTGTCTTCTACCTCTGCTGTTCCTTCTGAGCAGGCTGAGTGAGGTGTAGATCAGACACGTGGATATACTCTATATCTGTCTTCTACCTCTGCTGTTCCTTCTGAGCAGGTTGAGTGAGACACGTGGATAAACTCTATCTCTGTCTTCTACCTCTGCTGTTCCTTCTGAGCAGGCTGAGTGAGACACGTGGATATACTCTATATCTGTCTTCTACCTCTGCTGTTTCTTATGAACAGGCTGAGTGAGGTGTAGATCAGACACGTGGATATACTCTATCTCTGTCTTCTACCTCTGCTGTTCCTTCTGAGCAGGCTGAGTGAGGTGTAGATCATACTCGTGGATATACCCTATCTCTGTCTTCTACCTCTGCTGTTCCTTCTGAACAGACTGAGTGAGACACGTGGATATACTCTATCTTTGTCTTCTACCTCTGCTGTTCCTTCTGAGCAGGCTGAGTGAGGTGTAGATCAGACACGTGGATATACTCTATCTCTGACTTGTACCTCTGCTGTTCCTTCTGAGCAGGCTGAGTGAGACACGTGGATATACTCTATCTCTGTCTTCTACCTCTGCTGTTACTTATGAGCAGGCTGAGTGAGGTGTAGATCAGACACTTGGATATACTCTATCTCTGTCTTGTACCTCTGCTGTTCCTTCTGAGCAGGCTGAGTGAGACACGTGGATATACTCTATATCTGTCTTCTACCTCTGCTGTTTCTTATGAACAGGCTGAGTGAGGTGTAGATCAGACACGTGGATATACTCTATCTCTGTCTTCTACCTATGCTGTTCCTTCTGAGCAGGCTGAGTGAGGTGTAGATCATACTCGTGGATATACTCTATCTCTGTCTTCTACCTATGCTGTTCCTTCTGAGCAGACTGAGTGAGACACGTGGATATACTCTATATTTGTCTTCTACCTCTGCTGTTCCTTCTGAGCAGGCTGAGTGAGGTGTAGATCAGACACGTGGATATACTATATCTCTGTCTTCTACCTCTGCTGTTCCTTCTGAGCAGGCTGAGTGAGACACGTGGATAAACTCTATTTCTGTCTTCTACCTTTGCTGTTCCTTCTGAGCAGGCTGAGTGAGACACGTGGATATACTCTATCTCTGTCTTCTACCTCTGCTGTTCCTTCTGTACCTCTGCTGTTCCTTCTGAGCAGGCTGAGTGAGACGTGGATAAACTCTATTTCTGTCTTCTACCTTTGCTGTTCCTTCTGAGCAGGCTGAGTGAGACACGTGGATACACTCTATCTCTGTCGTCTACCTCTGCTGTTCCTTCTGAGCAGGTTGAGTGAGGTGTCGATCAGACACGTGGATATACTCTATCTCTGTCTTCTACCTCTGCTGTTCCTTCTGAGCAGGCTGAGTGAGAAACGTGGATATACTCTATCTCTGTCTTCTACCTCTGCTGTTCCTTATGAGCAGGCTGAGTGAGGTGTAGATCAGACACGTGGATATACTTTATCTCTGTCTTCTACCTCTGCTGTTCCTTCTGAGCAGGCTGAGTGAGGTGTAGATCAGACACGTTGATATACTCTATCTCTATCTTCTACCTCTGCTTTTCCTTCTGAGCAGGCTGAGTGAGACACGTGGATATACTCTATCTCTGTCTTCCACCTTTGCTGTTCCTTCTGAGCAGGCTTAGTGAGGTGTAATTCAGACACGTGGATATACTCTATCTCTGTCTTCTACCTCTGCTGTTCCTTCTGAGCAGGCTGATAAGACACGTGGATATACTCTATCTCTGTCTTTCACCTCTGCTGTTCCTTCTGAGCAGGCTGAGTGAGGTGTAGATCAGACACGTGGATATACTCTATCTCTGTCTTCTACCTCTGCTGTTCCTTCTGAGCAGGATGAGTGAGACACGTGGATATACTATATATCTGTCTTCTACCTCTGCTGTTCCTTTTGAGCAGGCTGAGTGAGTTGTAGATCAGACACGTGGATATACTCTATCTCTGTCTTCTACCTCTGCTGTTCCTTCTGGGCAGGCTGAGTGAGGTGTAGATCAGACACGTGGATATACTCTATCTCTGACTTGTACCTCTGCTGTTCCTTCTGAGCAGGCTGAGTGAGACACGTGGATATACTCTATCTCTGTCTTCTACCTCTGCTGTTTCTTATGAGCATGCTGAGTGAGGTGTAGATCAGACACTTGGATATACTCTATCTCTGTCTTGTACCTCTGCTGTTCCTTCTGAGCAGGCTGAGTGAGACACTTGGATATACTGTATCTCTGTCTTGTACCTCTGCTGTTTCTTCTGAGCAGGCTGAGTGAGACACGTGGATATACTCTATCTCTGTCTTCTACCTCTGCTGTTTCTTATGAGCAGGCTGAGTGAGGTGTAGATCAGACACGTTGATATACTCTATCTCTATCTTCTACCTCTGCTTTTCCTTCTGAGCAGGCTGAGTGAGACACGTGGATATACTCTATCTCTGTCGTCTACCTCTGCTGTTCCTTCTGAGCAGGCTGAGTGAGGTGTCGATCAGACACGTGGATATACTCTATCTCTGTCTTCTACCTCTGCTGTTCCTTCTGAGCAGGCTGAGTGTGGTGTATATCAGACACGTGGATATACTCTATCTCTGTCTTGTACCTCTGCTGTTCCTTCTGAGCAGGCTGAGTGAGACACGCGGATATACTCTATCTCTGTCTTCTACCTCTGCTGTTCCTTATGAACATGCTGAGTGAAGTGTAAATCAGACACGTGGATATACTCTATCTCTGTGTTCTACCTCTGCTGTTCCTTCTGAGCAGGCTGAGTGAGACACGTGGATATACTGTATCTCTGTCGTCTACCTCTGCTGTTCCTTCTGAGGAGGCTGAGTGAGGTGTAGATCATACTCGTGGATATACTCTATCTCTGTCTTCTACCTCTGCTGTTCCTTCTGAGCAGACTGAGTGAGACACGTGGATATACTCTATATTTGTCTTCTACCTCTGCTGTTCCTTCTGAGCAGGCTGAGTGAGGTGTAGATCAGACACATGGATATACTCTATCTCTGTCTTCTACCTCTGCTGTTCCTTCTGAGCAGGCTGAGTGAGACACGTGGATATACTCTATCTCTGTCTTCTACCTCTGCTGTTCCTTTTGAGCAGGCTGAGTGAGGTGTAGATCAGACACGTAGATATACTCTATCTCTGTCTTCTACCTCTGCTGTTCCTTCTGAGCAGGCTGAGTGAGACACGTGAATAAACTCTATTTCTGTCTTCTACCTTTGCTGTTCCTTCTGAGCAGGCTGAGTGAGACACGTGGATATACTCTATCTCTGTCTTCTACCTCTGCTGTTCCTTCTGAGCAGGCTGAGTGTGGTGTATATCAGACACGTGGATATACTCTATCTCTGTCTTCTACCTCTGCTGTTCCTTCTGAGCAGGCTGAGTGAGGTGTAGATCAGACACGTTGATATACTCTATCTCTATCTTCTACCTCTGCTTTTCCTTCTGAGCAGGCTGAGTGAGACACGTGGATATACTCTATCTCTGTCTTCCACCTTTGCTGTTCCTTCTGAGCAGGCTTAGTGAGGTGTAATTCAGACACGTGGATATACTCTATCTCTGTCTTCTACCTCTGCTGTTCCTTCTGAGCAGGCTGATAAGACACGTGGATATACTCTATCTCTGTCTTTCACCTCTGCTGTTCCTTCTGAGCAGGCTGAGTGAGGTGTAGATCAGACACGTGGATATACTCTATCTCTGTCTTCTACCTCTGCTGTTCCTTCTGAGCAGGATGAGTGAGACACGTGGATATACTATATATCTGTCTTCTACCTCTGCTGTTCCTTTTGAGCAGGCTGAGTGAGTTGTAGATCAGACACGTGGATATACTCTATCTCTGTCTTCTACCTCTGCTGTTCCTTCTGGGCAGGCTGAGTGAGGTGTAGATCAGACACGTGGATATACTCTATCTCTGTCTTCTACCTCTGCTGTTCCTTCTGAGCAGGCTGAGTGAGACACGTGGATATACTATATCTCTGTCTTCTACCTCTGCTGTTCCTTTTGAGCAGGCTGAGTGAGGTGTAGATCAGACACGTAGATATACTCTATATCTGTCTTCTACCTCTGCTGTTCCTTCTGAGCAGGTTGAGTGAGACACGTGGATAAACTCTATCTATGTCTTCTACCTCTGCTGTTCCTTCTGAGCAGGCTGAGTGAGACACGTGAATATACTCTATCTATCTTCTACCTCTGCTGTTCCTTCTGAGCAGGCTGAGTGAGGTGTAGATCAGACACGTGGATATACTCTATCTCTGTCTTCTACCTCTGCTGTTCCTTCTGAGCAGGCTGAGTGAGAAACGTGGATATACTCTATCTCTGTCTTCTACCTCTGCTGTTCCTTATGAGCAGGCTGAGTGAGGTGTAGATCAGACACGTGGATATACTTTATCTCTGTCTTCTACCTCTGCTGTTCCTTCTGAGCAGGCTGAGTGAGACACGTGGATATACTGTATCTCTGTCTTGTACCTCTGCTGTTTCTTCTGAGCAGGCTGAGTGAGACACGTGGATATACTCTATCTCTGTCTTCTACCTCTGCTGTTTCTTATGAGCAGGCTGAGTGAGGTGTAGATCAGACACGTTGATATACTCTATCTCTATCTTCTACCTCTGCTTTTCCTTCTGAGCAGGCTGAGTGAGACACGTGGATATACTCTATCTCTGTCGTCTACCTCTGCTGTTCCTTCTGAGCAGGCTGAGTGAGGTGTCGATCAGACACGTGGATATACTCTATCTCTGTCTTCTACCTCTGCTGTTCCTTCTGAGCAGGCTGAGTGTGGTGTATATCAGACACGTGGATATACTCTATCTCTGTCTTGTACCTCTGCTGTTCCTTCTGAGCAGGCTGAGTGAGACACGCGGATATACTCTATCTCTGTCTTCTACCTCTGCTGTTCCTTATGAACATGCTGAGTGAAGTGTAAATCAGACACGTGGATATACTCTATCTCTGTGTTCTACCTCTGCTGTTCCTTCTGAGCAGGCTGAGTGAGACACGTGGATATACTGTATCTCTGTCGTCTACCTCTGCTGTTCCTTCTGAGGAGGCTGAGTGAGGTGTAGATCATACTCGTGGATATACTCTATCTCTGTCTTCTACCTCTGCTGTTCCTTCTGAGCAGACTGAGTGAGACACGTGGATATACTCTATATTTGTCTTCTACCTCTGCTGTTCCTTCTGAGCAGGCTGAGTGAGGTGTAGATCAGACACGTGGATATACTCTATCTCTGTCTTCTACCTCTGCTGTTCCTTCTGAGCAGGCTGAGTGAGACACGTGAATAAACTCTATTTCTGTCTTCTACCTTTGCTGTTCCTTCTGAGCAGGCTGAGTGAGACACGTGGATATACTATATCTCTGTCTTCTACCTCTGCTGTTCCTTCTGAGCAGGCTGAGTGTGGTGTATATCAGACACGTGGATATACTCTATCTCTGTCTTGTACCTCTGCTGTTCCTTCTGAGCAGGCTGAGTGAGACACGCGGATATACTCTATCTCTGTCTTCTACCTCTGCTGTTCCTTATGAACATGCTGAGTGAAGTGTAAATCAGACACGTGGATATACTCTATCTCTGTGTTCTACCTCTGCTGTTCCTTCTGAGCAGGCTGAGTGAGACACGTGGATATACTCTATCTCTGTCGTCTACCTCTGCTGTTCCTTCTGAGCAGGCTGAGTGAGGTGTCGATCAGACACGTGGATATACTCTATCTCTGTCTTCTACCTCTGCTGTTCCTTCTGAGCAGGCTGAGTGAGACACGTGGATATACTCTATCTCTGTCTTCTACCTCTGCTGTTCCTTATGAGCAGGCTGAGTGAGACACGTGAATATACTCTATCTATCTTCTACCTCTGCTGTTCCTTCTGAGCAGGCTGAGTGAGGTGTAGATCAGACACGTGGATATACTCTATCTCTGTCTTGTACCTATGCTGTTCCTTCTGAGCAGGCTGAGTGAGACACGTGGATATACTCTATCTATCTTCTACCTCTGCTGTTCCTTCTGAGCAGGCTGAGTGAGGTGTATATCAGACACGTGGATATACTCTATCTCTGTCTTGTACCTATGTTGTTCCTTCTGAGCAGGCTGAGTGAGGTGTAAATCAGACACGTGGATATACTCTATCTCTGTCTTCTACTTCTGCTGTTCCTTATGAACAGGCTGAGTGAGGTGTAGATCAGACACGTGGATATACTATATATCTGTCTTCTACCTCTGCTGTTCCTTCTGAGCAGGCTGAGTGAGACACGTGGATATACTCTATCTCTGTCTTCTACCTCTGCTGTTCCTTCTAAGCAGGCTGAGAGAGGTGTAGATCAGACACGTGGATATACTCTATCTCTGTCTTCTACTTCTGCTGTTCCTTCTGAGCAGGCTGAGTGAGACACGTGGATATACTCTGTCTCTGTCTTCTACCTCTGCTGTTCCTTCTGAGCAGACTGAGTGAGACACGTGGATATACTCAATCTTTGTCTTCTACCTCTGCTGTTCCTTCTGAGCAGGCTGAGTGAGGTGTAGATTAGACACGTGGATATACTCTATCTCTGTCTTGTACCTCTGCTGTTCCTTCTGAGCAGGCTGAGTGAGACACGTGGATATACTATATCTCTGTCTTCTACCTTTGCTGTTCCTTATGAACAGGCTGAGTGAAGTGTAAATCAGACACGTGGATATACTCTATCTATGTGTTCTACCTCTGCTGTTCCTTCTGAGCAGGCTGAGTGAGACACGTGGATATACTCTATCTCTGTCGTCTACCTCTGCTGTTCCTTCTGAGCAGGCTGAGTGAGGTGTCGATCAGACACGTGGATATACTCTATCTCTGTCTTCTACCTCTGCTGTTCCTTCTCAGCAGGTTGAGTGAGACACGTGGATAAACTCTATCTCTGTCTTCTACCTCTGCTGTTCCTTCTGAGCAGGCTGAGTGAGACACGTGAATATACTCTATCTATCTTCTACCTCTGCTGTTCCTTCTGAGCAGGCTGAGTGAGGTGTAGATCAGACACGTGGATATACTCTATCTCTGTCTTGTACCTATGCTGTTCCTTCTGAGCAGGCTGAGTGAGACACGTGGATATACTCTATCTATCTTCTACCTCTGCTGTTCCTTCTGAGCAGGCTGAGTGAGGTGTATATCAGACACGTGGATATACTCTATCTCTGTCTTGTACCTATGTTGTTCCTTCTGAGCAGGCTGAGTGAGGTGTAAATCAGACACGTGGATATACTCTATCTCTGTCT
This sequence comes from Crossaster papposus, assembly GCA_037893245.1. NCBI lineage: Eukaryota > Metazoa > Echinodermata > Asteroidea > Velatida > Solasteridae > Crossaster > Crossaster papposus. Next base: position 268,473 of record JBAIAA010000865.1, read on the forward strand.
TCTACTTCTGCTGTTCCTTATGAACAGGCTGAGTGAGGTGTAGATCAGATACGTGGATATACTCTATATCTGTCTTCTACCTCTGCTGTTCCTTCTGAGCAGGCTGAGTGAGACACGTGGATATACTCTATCTCTGTCTTCTACCTCTGCTGTTCCTTCTAAGCAGGCTGAGAGAGGTGTAGATCAGACACGTGGATATACTCTATCTCTGTCTTCTACTTCTGCTGTTCCTTATGAACAGGCTGAGTGAGGTGTAGATCAGATACGTGGATATACTCTATATCTGTCTTCTACCTCTGCTGTTCCTTCTGAGCAGGCTGAGTGAGACACGTGGATATACTCTATCTCTGTCTTCTACCTCTGCTGTTCCTTCTAAGCAGGCTGAGAGAGGTGTAGATCAGACACGTGGATATACTCTATCTCTGTCTTCTACTTCTGCTGTTCCTTCTGAGCAGGCTGAGTGAGACACGTGGATATACTCAATCTTTGTCTTCTACCTCTGCTGTTCCTTCTGAGCAGGCTGAGTGAGACACGTGGATATACTCTATCTCTGTCGTCTACCTCTGCTGTTCCTTCTGAGCAGGCTGAGTGAGGTGTCGATCAGACACGTGGATATACTCTATCTCTGTCTTCTACCTCTGCTGTTCCTTCTCAGCAGGTTGAGTGAGACACGTGGATAAACTCTATCTCTGTCTTCTACCTCTGCTGTTCCTTCTGAGCAGGCTGAGTGAGACACGTGAATATACTCTATCTATCTTCTACCTCTGCTGTTCCTTCTGAGCAGGCTGAGTGAGGTGTAGATCAGACACGTGGATATACTCTATCTCTGTCTTGTACCTATGCTGTTCCTTCTGAGCAGGCTGAGTGAGACACGTGGATATACTCTATCTATCTTCTACCTCTGCTGTTCCTTCTGAGCAGGCTGAGTGAGGTGTATATCAGACACGTGGATATACTCTATCTCTGTCTTGTACCTATGTTGTTCCTTCTGAGCAGGCTGAGTGAGGTGTAAATCAGACACGTGGATATACTCTATCTCTGTCTTCTACTTCTGCTGTTCCTTATGAACAGGCTGAGTGAGGTGTAGATCAGATACGTGGATATACTCTATATCTGTCTTCTACCTCTGCTGTTCCTTCTGAGCAGGCTGAGTGAGACACGTGGATATACTCTATCTCTGTCTTCTACCTCTGCTGTTCCTTCTAAGCAGGCTGAGAGAGGTGTAGATCAGACACGTGGATATACTCTATCTCTGTCTTCTACGTCTGCTGTTCCTTCTGAGCAGGCTGAGTGAGACACGTGGATATACTCAATCTTTGTCTTCTACCTCTGCTGTTCCTTCTGAGCAGGCTGAGTGAGGTGTAGATTAGACACGTGGATATACTCTATCTCTGTCTTGTACCTCTGCTGTTCCTTCTGAGCAGGCTGAGTGAGACACGTGGATATACTATATCTCTGTCTTCTACCTTTGCTGTTCCTTATGAACAGGCTGAGTGAAGTGTAAATCAGACACGTGGATATACTCTATCTACATGTATGTGTTCTACCTCTGCTGTTCCTTCTGAGCAGGCTGAGTGAGACACGTGGATATACTCTATCTCTGTCGTCTACCTCTGCTGTTCCTTCTGAGCAGGCTGAGTGAGGTGTCGATCAGACACGTGGATATACTCTATCTCTGTCTTCTACCTCTGCTGTTCCTTCTGAGCAGGCTGAGTGAGACACGTGGATATACTCTATCTCTGTCTTCTACCTCTGCTGTTCCTTATGAGCAGGCTGCGTGAGGTGTAGATCAGACACGTGGATATACTTTATCTCTGTCTTCTACCTCTGCTGTTCCTTCTGAGCAGGCTGAGTGAGGTGTAGATCAGACACGTTAATATACTCTATCTCTATCTTCTACCTCTGCTTTTCCTTCTGAGCAGGCTGAGTGAGACACGTGGATATACTCTATCTCTGTCTTCCACCTTTGCTGTTCCTTCTGAGCAGGCTTAGTGAGGTGTAATTCAGACACGTGGATATACTCTATCTCTGTCTTCTACCTCTGTTGTTCCTTCTGAGCAGGCTGATAAGACACGTGGATATACTCTATCTCTGTCTTCCACCTCTGCTGTTCCTTCTGAGCAGGCTCAGTGAGGTGTAGATCAGACACGTGGATATACTCTATCTCTGTCTTCTACCTCTGCTGTTCCTTCTGAGCAGGATGAGTGAGACACGTGGATATACTCTATATCTGTCTTCTACCTCTGCTGTTCCTTCTGAGCAGGCTGAGTGAGACACGTGGATATACTCTATCTCTGTCTTCTACCTCTGCTGTTACTTCTGAGCAGGCTGAGTGAGGTGTAGATCAGACACGTGGATATACTCTATATCTGTCTTCTACCTCTGCTGTTCCTTCTGAGCAGGTTGAGTGAGACACGTGGATAAACTCTATCTCTGTCTTCTACCTCTGCTGTTCCTTCTGAGCAGGCTGAGTGAGACACGTGAATATACTCTATCTATCTTCTACCTCTGCTGTTCCTTCTGAGCAGGCTGAGTGAGGTGTAGATCAGACACGTGGATATACTCTATCTCTGTCTTGTACCTATGCTGTTCCTTCTGAGCAGGCTGAGTGAGACACGTGGATATACTCTATCTATCTTCTACCTCTGCTTTTCCTTCTGAGAAGGCTGAGTGAGGTGTATATCAGACACGTGGATATACTCTATATCTGTCTTGTACCTATGTTGTTCCTTTTGAGCAGGCTGAGTGAGGTGTAAATCAGACACGTGGATATACTCTATCTCTGTCTTCTACTTCTGCTGTTCCTTATGAACAGGCTGAGTGACGTGTAGATCAGACACGTGGATATACTCTATATCTGTCTTCTACCTCTGCTGTTCCTTCTGAGCAGGCTGAGTGAGACACTTGGATATACTCTATCTCTGTCGTCTACCTTTGCTGTTTCTTCTGAGCAGGCTGAGTGAGGTGTCGATCAGACACGTGGATATACTCTATCTCTGTCTTCTACCTCTGCTGTTCCTTCTGAGCAGGCTGAGTGAGACACGTGGATATACTCTATCTCTGTCTTCTACCTCTGCTGTTCCTTCTGAACAGGCTGAGTGAGACACGTGGATATACTCTATCTCTGTCTTCTACCTCTGCTGTTCCTTCTGAGCAGGCTGAGTGAGACACGTGGATATACTCTATCTCTGTCTTCTACCTCTGCTGTTCCTTCTAAGCAGGCTGAGAGAGGTGTAGATCAGACACGTGGATATACTCTATCTCTGTCTTCTACTTCTGCTGTTCCTTCTGAGCAGGCTGAGTGAGACACGTGGATATACTCTGTCTCTGTCTTCTACCTCTGCTGTTCCTTCTGAGCAGACTGAGTGAGACACGTGGATATACTCAATCTTTGTCTTCTACCTCTGCTGTTCCTTCTGAGCAGGCTGAGTGAGGTGTAGATTAGACACGTGGATATACTCTATCTCTGTCTTGTACCTCTGCTGTTCCTTCTGAGCAGGCTGAGTGAGACACGTGGATATACTATATCTCTGTCTTCTACCTCTGCTGTTCCTTATGAACAGGCTGAGTGAAGTGTAAATCAGACACGTGGATATACTCTATTTCTGTGTTCTACCTCTGCTGTTCCTTCTGAGCAGGCTGAGTGAGACACGTGGATATACTCTATCTCTGTCGTCTACCTCTGCTGTTCCTTCTGAGCAGGCTGAGTGAAGTCTCGATCAGACACGGGGATATACTCTATCTCTGTCTTCTACCTCTGCTGTTCCTTCTGAGCAGGCTCAGTGAGACACGTGGATATACTCTATCTCTGTCTTCTACCTCTGCTGTTCCTTATGAGCAGGCTGAGTGAGGTGCAGATCGGACACGTTGATATACTCTATCTCTATCTTCTACCTCTGCTTTTCCTTCTGAGCAGGCTGAGTGAGACACGTGGATATACTCTATCTCTGTCTTCCACCTTTGCTGTTCCTTCTGAGCAGGCTTAGTGATGTGTAATTCAGACACGTGGATATACTCTATCTCTGTCTTCTACCTCTGCTGTTCCTTCTGAGCAGGCTGATAAGACACGTGGATATACTCTATCTCTGTCTTTCACCTCTGCTGTTCCTTCTGAGCAGGCTGAGTGAGGTGTAGATCATACACGTGGATATACTATATCTCTGTCTTCTACCTCTGCTGTTCCTTCTGAGCAGGATGAGTGAGACACGTAGATATACTATATATCTGTCTTCTACCTCGGCTGTTCCTTCTGAGCAGGCTGAGTGAGTTGTAGATCAGACACGTGGATATACTCTATCTCTGTCTTCTACCTCTGCTGTTCCTTCTGGGCAGGCTGAGTGAGGTGTAGATCAGACACGTGGATATACTCTATCTCTGTCTTCTACCTCTGCTGTTCCTTCTGAGCAGGCTGAGTGAGACACGTGGATATACTCTATCTCTGTCTTCTACCTCTGCTGTTCCTTCTGAGCAGGCTGAGTGAGGTGTAGATCAGACACGTGGATATACTCTATATCTGTCTTCTACCTCTGCTGTTCCTTCTGAGCAGGTTGAGTGAGACACGTGGATAAACTCTATCTCTGTCTTCTACCTCTGCTGTTCCTTCTGAGCAGGCTGAGTGAGACACGTGAATATACTCTATCTATCTTCTACCTCTGCTGTTCCTTCTGAGCAGTCTGAGTGAGGTGTAGATCAGACACGTGGATATACTCTATCTCTGTCTTGTACCTATGCAGTTCCTTCTGAGCAGGCTGAGTGAGACACGTGGATATACTCTATATCTGTCTTCTACCTCTGCTGTTTCTTATGAACAGGCTGAGTGAGGTGTAGATCAGACACGTGGATATACTCTATCTCTGTCTTCTACCTCTGCTGTTCCTTCTGAGCAGGCTGAGTGAGGTGTAGATCATACTCGTGGATATACCCTATCTCTGTCTTCTACCTCTGCTGTTCCTTCTGAACAGACTGAGTGAGACACGTGGATATACTCTATCTTTGTCTTCTACCTCTGCTGTTCCTTCTGAGCAGGCTGAGTGAGGTGTAGATCAGACACGTGGATATACTCTATCTCTGACTTGTACCTCTGCTGTTCCTTCTGAGCAGGCTGAGTGAGACACGTGGATATACTCTATCTCTGTCTTCTACCTCTGCTGTTTCTTATGAGCAGGCTGAGTGAGGTGTAGATCAGAAACTTGGATATACTCTATCTCTGTCTTGTACCTCTGCTGTTCCTTCTGAGCAGGCTGAGTGAGACACGTGGATATACTCTATATCTGTCTTCTACCTCTGCTGTTTCTTATGAACAGGCTGAGTGAGGTGTAGATCAGACACGTGGATATACTCTATCTCTGTCTTCTACCTCTGCTGTTCCTTCTGAGCAGGCTGAGTGAGGTGTAGATCATACTCGTGGATATACTCTATCTCTGTCTTCTACCTCTGCTGTTCCTTCTGAGCAGACTGAGTGAGACACGTGGATATACTCTATATTTGTCTTCTACCTCTGCTGTTCCTTCTGAGCAGGCTGAGTGAGGTGTAGATCAGACACGTGGATATACTATATCTCTGTCTTCTACCTCTGCTGTTCCTTCTGAGCAGGCTGAGTGAGACACGTGGATAAACTCTATTTCTGTCTTCTACCTTTGCTGTTCCTTCTGAGCAGGCTGAGTGAGACACGTGGATATACTCTATCTCTGTCTTCTACCTCTGCTGTTCCTTCTGTACCTCTGCTGTTCCTTCTGAGCAGGCTGAGTGAGACGTGGATAAACTCTATTTCTGTCTTCTACCTTTGCTGTTCCTTCTGAGCAGGCTGAGTGAGACACGTGGATACACTCTATCTCTGTCGTCTACCTCTGCTGTTCCTTCTGAGCAGGTTGAGTGAGGTGTCGATCAGACACGTGGATATACTCTATCTCTGTCTTCTACCTCTGCTGTTCCTTCTGAGCAGGCTGAGTGAGAAACGTGGATATACTCTATCTCTGTCTTCTACCTCTGCTGTTCCTTATGAGCAGGCTGAGTGAGGTGTAGATCAGACACGTGGATATACTTTATCTCTGTCTTCTACCTCTGCTGTTCCTTCTGAGCAGGCTGAGTGAGGTGTAGATCAGACACGTTGATATACTCTATCTCTATCTTCTACCTCTGCTTTTCCTTCTGAGCAGGCTGAGTGAGACACGTGGATATACTCTATCTCTGTCTTCCACCTTTGCTGTTCCTTCTGAGCAGGCTTAGTGAGGTGTAATTCAGACACGTGGATATACTCTATCTCTGTCTTCTACCTCTGCTGTTCCTTCTGAGCAGGCTGATAAGACACGTGGATATACTCTATCTCTGTCTTTCACCTCTGCTGTTTCTTATGAACAGGCTGAGTGAGGTGTAGATCAGACACGTGGATATACTCTATCTCTGTCTTCTACCTCTGCTGTTCCTTCTGAGCAGGCTGAGTGAGGTGTAGATCAGACACGTGGATATACTCTATCTCTGACTTCTACCTCTGCTGTTCCTTCTGAGCAGGATGAGTGAGACACGTGGATATACTATATATCTGTCTTCTACCTCTGCTGTTCCTTTTGAGCAGGCTGAGTGAGTTGTAGATCAGACACGTGGATATACTCTATCTCTGTCTTCTACCTCTGCTGTTCCTTCTGGGCAGGCTGAGTGAGGTGTAGATCAGACACGTGGATATACTCTATCTCTGACTTGTACCTCTGCTGTTCCTTCTGAGCAGGCTGAGTGAGACACGTGGATATACTCTATCTCTGTCTTCTACCTCTGCTGTTTCTTATGAGCAGGCTGAGTGAGGTGTAGATCAGACACTTGGATATACTCTATCTCTGTCTTGTACCTCTGCTGTTCCTTCTGAGCAGGCTGAGTGAGACACGTGGATATACTCTATATCTGTCTTCTACCTCTGCTGTTTCTTATGAACAGGCTGAGTGAGGTGTAGATCAGACACGTGGATATACTCTATCTCTGTATTCTACCTCTGCTGTTCCTTCTGAGCAGGCTGAGTGAGGTGTAGATCATACTCGTGGATATACTCTATCTCTGTCTTCTACCTCTGCTGTTCCTTCTGAGCAGACTGAGTGAGACACGTGGATATACTCTATATTTGTCTTCTACCTCTGCTGTTCCTTCTGAGCAGGCTGAGTGAGGTGTAGATCAGACACGTGGATATACTATATCTCTGTCTTCTACCTCTGCTGTTCCTTCTGAGCAGGCTGAGTGAGACACGTGGATAAACTCTATTTCTGTCTTCTACCTTTGCTGTTCCTTCTGAGCAGGCTGAGTGAGACACGTAGATATACTCTATCTCTGTCTTCTACCTCTGCTGTTCCTTCTGTACCTCTGCTGTTCCTTCTGAGCAGGCTGAGTGAGACGTGGATAAACTCTATTTCTGTCTTCTACCTTTGCTGTTCCTTCTGAGCAGGCTGAGTGAGACACGTGGATACACTCTATCTCTGTCGTCTACCTCTGCTGTTCCTTCTGAGCAGGTTGAGTGAGGTGTCGATCAGACACGTGGATATACTCTATCTCTGTCTTCTACCTCTGCTGTTCCTTCTGAGCAGGCTGAGTGAGAAACGTGGATATACTCTATCTCTGTCTTCTACCTCTGCTGTTCCTTATGAGCAGGCTGAGTGAGGTGTAGATCAGACACGTGGATATACTTTATCTCTGTCTTCTACCTCTGCTGTTCCTTCTGAGCAGGCTGAGTGAGGTGTAGATCAGACACGTTGATATACTCTATCTCTATCTTCTACCTCTGCTTTTCCTTCTGAGCAGGCTGAGTGAGACACGTGGATATACTCTATCTCTGTCTTCCACCTTTGCTGTTCCTTCTGAGCAGGCTTAGTGAGGTGTAATTCAGACACGTGGATATACTCTATCTCTGTCTTCTACCTCTGCTGTTCCTTCTGAGCAGGCTGATAAGACACGTGGATATACTCTATCTCTGTCTTTCACCTCTGCTGTTCCTTCTGAGCAGGCTGAGTGAGGTGTAGATCAGACACGTGGATATACTCTATCTCTGTCTTCTACCTCTGCTGTTCCTTCTGAGCAGGATGAGTGAGACACGTGGATATACTATATATCTGTCTTCTACCTCTGCTGTTCCTTTTGAGCAGGCTGAGTGAGTTGTAGATCAGACACGTGGATATACTCTATCTCTGTCTTCTACCTCTGCTGTTCCTTCTGAGCAGGCTGAGTGAGACACGTGGATATACTCTATCTCTGTCTTCTACCTCTGCTGTTCCTTTTGAGCAGGCTGAGTGAGGTGTAGATCAGACACGTAGATATACTCTATATCTGTCTTCTACCTCTGCTGTTCCTTCTGAGCAGGTTGAGTGAGACACGTGGATAAACTCTATCTCTGTCTTCTACCTCTGCTGTTCCTTCTGAGCAGGCTGAGTGAGACACGTGAATATACTCTATCTATCTTCTACCTCTGCTGTTCCTTCTGAGCAGGCTGAGTGAGGTGTAGATCAGACACGTGGATATACTTTATCTCTGTCTTCTACCTCTGCTGTTCCTTCTGAGCAGGCTGAGTGAGACACGTGGATATACTGTATCTCTGTCTTGTACCTCTGCTGTTTCTTCTGAGCAGGCTGAGTGAGACACGTGGATATACTCTATCTCTGTCTTCTACCTCTGCTGTTTCTTATGAGCAGGCTGAGTGAGGTGTAGATCAGACACGTTGATATACTTTATCTCTATCTTCTACCTCTGCTTTTCCTTCTGAGCAGGCTGAGTGAGACACGTGGATATACTCTATCTCTGTCGTCTACCTCTGCTGTTCCTTCTGAGCAGGCTGAGTGAGGTGTCGATCAGACACGTGGATATACTCTATCTCTGTCTTCTACCTCTGCTGTTCCTTCTGAGCAGGCTGAGTGTGGTGTATATCAGACACGTGGATATACTCTATCTCTGTCTTGTACCTCTGCTGTTCCTTCTGAGCAGGCTGAGTGAGACACGCGGATATACTCTATCTCTGTCTTCTACCTCTGCTGTTCCTTATGAACATGCTGAGTGAAGTGTAAATCAGACACGTGGATATACTCTATCTCTGTGTTCTACCTCTGCTGTTCCTTCTGAGCAGGCTGAGTGAGACACGTGGATATACTGTATCTCTGTCGTCTACCTCTGCTGTTCCTTCTGAGGAGGCTGAGTGAGGTGTAGATCATACTCGTGGATATACTCTATCTCTGTCTTCTACCTCTGCTGTTCCTTCTGAGCAGACTGAGTGAGACACGTGGATATACTCTATATTTGTCTTCTACCTCTGCTGTTCCTTCTGAGCAGGCTGAGTGAGGTGTAGATCAGACACGTGGATATACTCTATCTCTGTCTTCTACCTCTGCTGTTCCTTCTGAGCAGGCTGAGTGAGACACGTGAATAAACTCTATTTCTGTCTTCTACCTTTGCTGTTCCTTCTGAGCAGGCTGAGTGAGACACGTGGATATACTCTATCTCTGTCTTCTACCTCTGCTGTTCCTTCTGAGCAGGCTGAGTGTGGTGTATATCAGACACGTGGATATACTCTATCTCTGTCTTCTACCTCTGCTGTTCCTTCTGAGCAGGCTGAGTGAGGTGTAGATCAGACACGTTGATATACTCTATCTCTATCTTCTACCTCTGCTTTTCCTTCTGAGCAGGCTGAGTGAGACACGTGGATATACTCTATCTCTGTCTTCCACCTTTGCTGTTCCTTCTGAGCAGGCTTAGTGAGGTGTAATTCAGACACGTGGATATACTCTATCTCTGTCTTCTACCTCTGCTGTTCCTTCTGAGCAGGCTGATAAGACACGTGGATATACTCTATCTCTGTCTTTCACCTCTGCTGTTCCTTCTGAGCAGGCTGAGTGAGGTGTAGATCAGACACGTGGATATACTCTATCTCTGTATTCTACCTCTGCTGTTCCTTCTGAGCAGGATGAGTGAGACACGTGGATATACTATATATCTGTCTTTTACCTCTGCTGTTCCTTTTGAGCAGGCTGAGTGAGTTGTAGATCAGACACGTGGATATACTCTATCTCTGTCTTCTACCTCTGCTGTTCCTTCTGGGCAGGCTGAGTGAGGTGTAGATCAGACACGTGGATATACTCTATCTCTGTCTTCTACCTCTGCTGTTCCTTCTGAGCAGGCTGAGTGAGACACGTGGATACACTCTATCTCTGTCTTCTACCTCTGCTGTTCCTTTTGAGCAGGCTGAGTGAGGTGTAGATCAGACACGTAGATATACTCTATATCTATCTTCTACCTCTGCTGTTCCTTCTGAGCAGGTTGAGTGAGACACGTGGATAAACTCTATCTCTGTCTTCTACCTCTGCTGTTCCTTCTGAGCAGGCTGAGTGAGACACGTGAATATACTCTATCTATCTTCTACCTCTGCTGTTCCTTCTGAGCAGGCTGAGTGAGGTGTAGATCAGACACGTGGATATACTCTATCTCTGTCTTCTACCTCTGCTGTTCCTTCTGAGCAGGCTGAGTGAGAAACGTGGATATACTCTATCTCTGTCTTCTACCTCTGCTGTTCCTTATGAGCAGGCTGAGTGAGGTGTAGATCAGACACGTGGATATACTTTATCTCTGTCTTCTACCTCTGCTGTTCCTTCTGAGCAGGCTGAGTGAGACACGTGGATATACTGTATCTCTGTCTTGTACCTCTGCTGTTTCTTCTGAGCAGGCTGAGTGAGACACGTGGATATACTCTATCTCTGTCTTCTACCTCTGCTGTTTCTTATGAGCAGGCTGAGTGAGGTGTAGATCAGACACGTTGATATACTCTATCTCTATCTTCTACCTCTGCTTTTCCTTCTGAGCAGGCTGAGTGAGACACGTGGATATACTCTATCTCTGTCGTCTACCTCTGCTGTTCCTTCTGAGCAGGCTGAGTGTGGTGTATATCAGACACGTGGATATACTCTATCTCTGTCTTGTACCTCTGCTGTTCCTTCTGAGCAGGCTGAGTGAGACACGCGGATATACTCTATCTCTGTCTTCTACCTCTGCTGTTCCTTATGAACATGCTGAGTGAAGTGTAAATCAGACACGTGGATATACTCTATCTCTGTGTTCTACCTCTGCTGTTCCTTCTGAGCAGGCTGAGTGAGACACGTGGATATACTGTATCTCTGTCGTCTACCTCTGCTGTTCCTTCTGAGGAGGCTGAGTGAGGTGTAGATCATACTCGTGGATATACTCTATCTCTGTCTTCTACCTCTGCTGTTCCTTCTGAGCAGACTGAGTGAGACACGTGGATATACTCTATATTTGTCTTCTACCTCTGCTGTTCCTTCTGAGCAGGCTGAGTGAGGTGTAGATCAGACACGTGGATATACTCTATCTCTGTCTTCTACCTCTGCTGTTCCTTCTGAGCAGGCTGAGTGAGACACGTGAATAAACTCTATTTCTGTCTTCTACCTTTGCTGTTCCTTCTGAGCAGGCTGAGTGAGACACGTGGATATACTCTATCTCTGTCTTCTACCTCTGCTGTTCCTTCTGAGCAGGCTGAGTGTGGTGTATATCAGACACGTGGATATACTCTATCTCTGTATTGTACCTCTGCTGTTCCTTCTGAGCAGGCTGAGTGAGACACGCGGATATACTCTATCTCTGTCTTCTACCTCTGCTGTTCCTTATGAACATGCTGAGTGAAGTGTAAATCAGACACGTGGATATACTCTATCTCTGTGTTCTACCTCTGCTGTTCCTTCTGAGCAGGCTGAGTGAGACACGTGGATATACTCTATCTCTGTCTTCTACCTCTGCTGTTCCTTATGAGCAGACTGAGTGAGACACGTGGATATACTCAATCTTTGTCTTCTACCTCTACTGTTCCTTCTGAGCAGGCTGAGTGAGGTGTAGTTTAGACACGTGGATATACTCTATCTCTGTCTTGTACCTCTGCTGTTCCTTCTGAGCAGGCTGAGTGAGACACGTGGATATACTCTATCTCTGTCTTCTACCTCTGCTGTTCCTTATGAACAGGCTGAGTGAAGTGTAAATCAGACACGTGGATACACTCTATCTATGTCTTCTACCTCTGCTGTTCCTTCTGTGCAGACTGAGTGAGACACGTGGATATACTCTATCTTTGTCTTCTACCTCTGTTGTTCCTTCTGAGCAGGCTGAGTGAGGTGTAGATCAGACACGTGGATATACTCTATCTCTGTCTTCTACCTCTGCTGTTCCTTCTGAGCAGGCTGAGTGAGGTGTAGATCATACTCGTGGATATACTCTATCTCTGTCTTCTACCTCTGCTGTTCCTTCTGAGCAGACTGAGTGAGACACGTGGATATACTCTATCTTTGTCTTCTACCTCTGCTGTTCCTTCTGAGCAGGCTGAGTGAGGTGTAGATCAGACACGTGGATATACTCTATCTCTGTCTTGTACCTCTGCTGTTTCTTATGAGCAGGCTGAGTGAGGTGTAGATCAGACACGTGGATATACTCTATCTCTGTCCTGTACCTCTGCTGTTCCTTCTGAGCAGGCTGAGTGAGACACGTGGATATACTCTATATCTGTCTTATACCTCTGCTGTTCCTTATGAACAGGCTGAGTGAAGTGTAAATCAGACACGTGGATATACTCTATCTCTGTGTTCTACCTCTGCTGTTCCTTCTGAGCAGGCTGAGTGAGACACGTGGATATACTCTATCTCTGTGGTCTACATCTGCTGTTCCTTCTGAGCAGGCTGAGTGAGGTGTCGATCAGACACGTGGATATACTCTATCTCTGTCTTCTACCTCTGCTGTTCCTTCTGAGCAGGCTGAGTGAGACACGTGGATATACTATATCTCTGTCTTCTACCTCTGCTGTTCCTTATAAGCAGACTGAGTGAGACACGTGGATATACTCAATCTTTGTCTTCTACCTCTACTGTTCCTTCTGAGCAGGCTGAGTGAGGTGTAGTTTAGACACGTGGATATACTCTATCTCTGTCTTGTACCTCTGCTGTTCCTTCTGAGCAGGCTGAGTGAGACACGTGGATATACTCTATCTCTGTCTTCTACCTCTGCTGTTCCTTATGAACAGGCTGAGTGAAGTGTAAATCAGACACGTGGATACACTCTATCTATGTCTTCTACCTCTGCTGTTCCTTCTGTGCAGACTGAGTGAGACACGTGGATATACTCTATCTTTGTCTTCTACCTCTGTTGTTCCTTCTGAGCTGGCTGAGTGAGGTGTAGATCAGACACGTGGATATACTCTATCTCTGTCTTGTACCTATGCTGTTCCTTCTGAGCAGGCTGAGTGAGACACGTGGATATACTCTATATCTGTCTTCTACCTCTGCTGTTTCTTATGAACAGGCTGAGTGAGGTGTAGATCAGACACGTGGATATACTCTATCTCTGTCTTCTACCTCTGCTGTTCCTTCTGAGCAGGCTGAGTGAGGTGTAGATCATACTCGTGGATATACTCTATCTCTGTCTTCTACCTCTGCTGTTCCTTCTGAGCAGACTGAGTGAGACACGTGGATATACTCTATCTTTGTCTTCTACCTCTGCTGTTCCGTCTGAGCAGGCTGAGTGTGGTGTATATCAGACACGTGGATATACTCTATCTCTGTCTTCTACCTCTGCTGTTCCTTCTGAGCAGGCTGAGTGAGGTGTAGATCAGACACGTTGATATACTCTATCTCTATCTTCTACCTCTGCTTTTCCTTCTGAGCAGGCTGAGTGAGACACGTGGATATACTCTATCTCTGTCTTCCACCTTTGCTGTTCCTTCTGAGCAGGCTTAGTGAGGTGTAATTCAGACACGTGGATATACTCTATCTCTGTCTTCTACCTCTGCTGTTCCTTCTGAGCAGGCTGATAAGACACGTGGATATACTCTATCTCTGTCTTTCACCTCTGCTGTTCCTTCTGAGCAGGCTGAGTGAGGTGTAGATCAGACACGTGGATATACTCTATCTCTGTATTCTACCTCTGCTGTTCCTTCTGAGCAGGATGAGTGAGACACGTGGATATACTATATATCTGTCTTCTACCTCTGCTGTTCCTTTTGAGCAGGCTGAGTGAGTTGTAGATCAGACACGTGGATATACTCTATCTCTGTCTTCTACCTCTGCTGTTCCTTCTGGGCAGGCTGAGTGAGGTGTAGATCAGACACGTGGATATACTCTATCTCTGTCTTCTACCTCTGCTGTTCCTTCTGAGCAGGCTGAGTGAGACACGTGGATATACTCTATCTCTGTCTTCTACCTCTGCTGTTCCTTTTGAGCAGGCTGAGTGAGGTGTAGATCAGACACGTAGATATACTCTATATCTATCTTCTACCTCTGCTGTTCCTTCTGAGCAGGTTGAGTGAGACACGTGGATAAACTCTATCTCTGTCTTCTACCTCTGCTGTTCCTTCTGAGCAGGCTGAGTGAGACACGTGAATATACTCTATCTATCTTCTACCTCTGCTGTTCCTTCTGAGCAGGCTGAGTGAGGTGTAGATCAGACACGTGGATATACTCTATCTCTGTCTTCTACCTCTGCTGTTCCTTCTGAGCAGGCTGAGTGAGAAACGTGGATATACTCTATCTCTGTCTTCTACCTCTGCTGTTCCTTATGAGCAGGCTGAGTGAGGTGTAGATCAGACACGTGGATATACTTTATCTCTGTCTTCTACCTCTGCTGTTCCTTCTGAGCAGGCTGAGTGAGACACGTGGATATAGTGTATCTCTGTCTTGTACCTCTGCTGTTTCTTCTGAGCAGGCTGAGTGAGACACGTGGATATACTCTATCTCTGTCTTCTACCTCTGCTGTTTCTTATGAGCAGGCTGAGTGAGGTGTAGATCAGACACGTTGATATACTCTATCTCTATCTTCTACCTCTGCTTTTCCTTCTGAGCAGGCTGAGTGAGACACGTGGATATACTCTATCTCTGTCGTCTACCTCTGCTGTTCCTTCTGAGCAGGCTGAGTGTGGTGTATATCAGACACGTGGATATACTCTATCTCTGTCTTGTACCTCTGCTGTTCCTTCTGAGCAGGCTGAGTGAGACACGCGGATATACTCTATCTCTGTCTTCTACCTCTGCTGTTCCTTATGAACATGCTGAGTGAAGTGTAAATCAGACACGTGGATATACTCTATCTCTGTGTTCTACCTCTGCTGTTCCTTCTGAGCAGGCTGAGTGAGACACGTGGATATACTGTATCTCTGTCGTCTACCTCTGCTGTTCCTTCTGAGGAGGCTGAGTGAGGTGTAGATCATACTCGTGGATATACTCTATCTCTGTCTTCTACCTCTGCTGTTCCTTCTGAGCAGACTGAGTGAGACACGTGGATATACTCTATATTTGTCTTCTACCTCTGCTGTTCCTTCTGAGCAGGCTGAGTGAGGTGTAGATCAGACACGTGGATATACTCTATCTCTGTCTTCTACCTCTGCTGTTCCTTCTGAGCAGGCTGAGTGAGACACGTGAATAAACTCTATTTCTGTCTTCTACCTTTGCTGTTCCTTCTGAGCAGGCTGAGTGAGACACGTGGATATACTCTATCTCTGTCTTCTACCTCTGCTGTTCCTTCTGAGCAGGCTGAGTGTGGTGTATATCAGACACGTGGATATACTCTATCTCTGTCTTGTACCTCTGCTGTTCCTTCTGAGCAGGCTGAGTGAGACACGCGGATATACTCTATCTCTGTCTTCTACCTCTGCTGTTCCTTATGAACATGCTGAGTGAAGTGTAAATCAGACACGTGGATATACTCTATCTCTGTGTTCTACCTCTGCTGTTCCTTCTGAGCAGGCTGAGTGAGACACGTGGATATACTCTATCTCTGTCGTCTACCTCTGCTGTTCCTTCTGAGCAGGCTGAGTGAGGTGTCGATCAGACACGTGGATATACTCTATCTCTGTCTTCTACCTCTGCTGTTCCTTCTGAGCAGGCTGAGTGAGACACGTGGATATACTCTATCTCTGTCTTCTACCTCTGCTGTTCCTTATGAGCAGACTGAGTGAGACACGTGGATATACTCAATCTTTGTCTTCTACCTCTACTGTTCCTTCTGAGCAGGCTGAGTGAGGTGTAGTTTAGACACGTGGATATACTCTATCTCTGTCTTCTACCTCTGCTGTTCCTTATGAACAGGCTGAGTGAAGTGTAAATCAGACACGTGGATACACTCTATCTATGTCTTCTACCTCTGCTGTTCCTTCTGTGCAGACTGAGTGAGACACGTGGATATACTCTATCTTTGTCTTCTACCTCTGTTGTTCCTTCTGAGCAGGCTGAGTGAGGTGTAGATCAGACACGTGGATATACTCTATCTCTGTCTTCTACCTCTGCTGTTCCTTCTGAGCAGGCTGAGTGAGGTGTAGATCATACTCGTGGATATACTCTATCTCTGTCTTCTACCTCTGCTGTTCCTTCTGAGCAGACTGAGTGAGACACGTGGATATACTCTATCTTTGTCTTCTACCTCTGCTGTTCCTTCTGAGCAGGCTGAGTGAGGTGTAGATCAGACACGTGGATATACTCTATCTCTGTCTTGTACCTCTGCTGTTTCTTATGAGCAGGCTGAGTGAGGTGTAGATCAGACACGTGGATATACTCTATCTCTGTCCTGTACCTCTGCTGTTCCTTCTGAGCAGGCTGAGTGAGACACGTGGATATACTCTGTCTCTGTCTTCTACCTCTGCTGTTCCTTCTGAGCAGGCTGAGTGAGACACGTGGATATACTCTATATCTGTCTTATACCTCTGCTGTTCCTTATGAACAGGCTGAGTGAAGTGTAAATCAGACACGTGGATATACTCTATCTCTGTGTTCTACCTCTGCTGTTCCTTCTGAGCAGGCTGAGTGAGACACGTGGATATACTCTATCTCTGTGGTCTACCTCTGCTGTTCCTTCTGAGCAGGCTGAGTGACGTGTCGATCAGACACGTGGATATACTCTATCTCTGTCTTCTACCTCTGCTGTTCCTTCTGAGCAGGCTGAGTGAGACACGTGGATATACTATATCTCTGTCTTCTACCTCTGCTGTTCCTTATAAGCAGACTGAGTGAGACACGTGGATATACTCAATCTTTGTCTTCTACCTCTACTGTTCCTTCTGAGCAGGCTGAGTGAGGTGTAGTTTAGACACGTGGATATACTCTATCTCTGTCTTGTACCTCTGCTGTTCCTTCTGAGCAGGCTGAGTGAGACACGTGGATATACTCTATCTCTGTCTTCTACCTCTGCTGTTCCTTATGAACAGGCTGAGTGAAGTGTAAATCAGACACGTGGATACACTCTATCTATGTCTTCTACCTCTGCTGTTCCTTCTGTGCAGACTGAGTGAGACACGTGGATATACTCTATCTTTGTCTTCTACCTCTGTTGTTCCTTCTGAGCTGGCTGAGTGAGGTGTAGATCAGACACGTGGATATACTCTATCTCTGTCTTGTACCTATGCTGTTCCTTCTGAGCAGGCTGAGTGAGACACGTGGATATACTCTATATCTGTCTTCTACCTCTGCTGTTTCTTATGAACAGGCTGAGTGAGGTGTAGATCAGACACGTGGATATACTCTATCTCTGTCTTCTACCTCTGCTGTTCCTTCTGAGCAGGCTGAGTGAGGTGTAGATCATACTCGTGGATATACTCTATCTCTGTCTTCTACCTCTGCTGTTCCTTCTGAGCAGACTGAGTGAGACACGTGGATATACTCTATCTTTGTCTTCTACCTCTGCTGTTCCGTCTGAGCAGGCTGAGTGAGGTGTAGATCAGACACGTGGATATACTCTTTCTCTGTCTTGTACCTCTGCTGTTCCTTCTGAGCAGGCTGAGTGAGACACGTGGATATACTCTATATCTGTCTTCTACCTCTGCTGTTTCTTATGAACAGGCTGAGTGAGGTGTAGATCAGACACGTGGATATACTCTATCTCTGTCTTCTACCTCTGCTGTTTCTTCTGAGCAGGCTGATAAGACACGTGGATATACTCTATCTCTGTCTTTCAGCTCTGCTGTTCCTTCTGAGCAGGCTGAGTGAGGTGTAGATCAGACACGTGGATATACTCTATCTCTGTCTTCTACCTCTGCTGTTCCTTCTGAGCAGGATGAGTGAGACACGTGGATATACTATATATCTGTCTTCTACCTCTGCTGTTCCTTCTGGGCAGGCTGAGTGAGGTGTAGATCAGACACGTGGATATACTCTATCTCTGTCTTCTACCTCTGCTGTTCCTTCTGAGCAGGCTGAATGAGACACGTGGATATACTCTATCTCTGTCTTCTACCTCTGCTGTTCCTTCTGAGCAGGCTGAGTGAGGTGTAGATCAGACACGTGGATATACTCTATATCTGTCTTCTACCTCTGCTGTTCCTTCTGAGCAGGTTGAGTGAGACACGTGGATAAACTCTATCTCTGTCTTCTACCTCTGCTGTTCCTTCTGAGCAGGCTGAGTGAGACACGTGAATATACTCTATCTATCTTCTACCTCTGCTGTTCCTTCTGAGCAGTCTGAGTGAGGTGTAGATCAGACACGTGGATATACTCTATCTCTGTCTTGTACCTATGCAGTTCCTTCTGAGCAGGCTGAGTGAGACACGTGGATATACTCTATATCTGTCTTCTACCTCTGCTGTTTCTTATGAACAGGCTGAGTGAGGTGTAGATCAGACACGTGGATATACTCTATCTCTGTCTTCTACCTCTGCTGTTCCTTCTGAGCAGGCTGAGTGAGGTGTAGATCATACTCGTGGATATACTCTATCTCTGTCTTGTACCTCTGCTGTTCCTTCTGAGCAGGCTGAGTGAGACACGTGGATATACTCTATATCTGTCTTCTACCTCTGCTGTTTCTTATGAACAGGCTGAGTGAGGTGTAGATCAGACACGTGGATATACTCTATCTCTGTCTTCTACCTCTGCTGTTCCTTCTGAGCAGGCTGATAAGACACGTGGATATACTCTATCTCTTTCTTTCAGCTCTGCTGTTCCTTCTGAGCAGGCTGAGTGAGGTGTAGATCAGACACGTGGATATACTCTATCTCTGTCTTCTACCTCTGCTGTTCCTTCTGAGCAGGATGAGTGAGACACGTGGATATACTATATATCTGTCTTCTACCTCTGCTGTTCCTTCTGAGCAGGCTGAGTGAGTTGTAGATCAGACACGTGGATATACTCTATCTCTGTCTTCTACCTCTGCTGTTCCTTCTGGGCAGGCTGAGTGAGGTGTAGATCAGACACGTGGATATACTCTATCTCTGTCTTCTACCTCTGCTGTTCCTTCTGAGCAGGCTGAGTGAGACACGTGGATATACTCTATCTCTGTCTTCTACCTCTGCTGTTCCTTCTGAGCAGGCTGAGTGAGGTGTAGATCAGACACGTGGATATACTCTATCTCTGTCTTCTACCTCTGCTGTTCCTTCTGAGCAGGATGAGTGAGACACGTGGATATACTATATATCTGTCTTCTACCTCTGCTGTTCCTTCTGAGCAGGCTGAGTGAGTTGTAGATCAGACACGTGGATATACTCTATCTCTGTCTTCTACCTCTGCTGTTCCTTCTGAGCAGGTTGAGTGAGACACGTGGATAAACTCTATCTCTGTCTTCTACCTCTGCTGTTCCTTCTGAGCAGGCTGAGTGAGACACGTGAATATACTCTATCTATCTTCTACCTCTGCTGTTCCTTCTGAGCAGGCTGAGTGAGGTGTAGATCAGACACGTGGATATACTCTATCTCTGTCTTCTACCTCTGCTGTTCCTTCTGAGCAGGATGAGTGAGACACGTGGATATACTATATATCTGTCTTCTACCTCTGCTGTTCCTTCTGAGCAGGCTGAGTGAGTTGTAGATCAGACACGTGGATATACTCTATCTCTGTCTTCTACCTCTGCTGTTCCTTCTGGGCAGGCTGAGTGAGGTGTAGATCAGACACGTGGATATACTCTATCTCTGTCTTCTACCTCTGCTGTTCCTTATGAACATGCTGAGTGAAGTGTAAATCAGACACGTGGATATACTCTATCTCTGTGTTCTACCTCTGCTGTTCATTCTGAGCAGGCTGAGTGAGACACGTGGATATACTCTATCTCTGTCGTCTACCTCTGCTGTTCCTTCTGAGCAGGCTGAGTGAGGTGTCGATCAGACACGTGGATATACTCTATCTCTGTCTTCTACCTCTGCTGTTCCTTCTGAGCAGGCTGAGTGAGACACGTGGATATACTCTATCTCTGTCTTCTACCTCTGCTGTTCCTTATGAGCAGACTGAGTGAGACACGTGGATATACTCAATCTTTGTCTTCTACCTCTACTGTTCCTTCTGAGCAGGCTGAGTGAGGTGTAGTTTAGACACGTGGATATACTCTATCTCTGTCTTCTACCTCTGCTGTTCCTTCTGAGCAGGCTGAGTGAGACACGTGGATATACTCTATCTCTGTCTTCTACCTCTGCTGTTCCTTATGAACAGGCTGAGTGAAGTGTAAATCAGACACGTGGATACACTCTATCTATGTCTTCTACCTCTGCTGTTCCTTCTGTGCAGACTGAGTGAGACACGTGGATATACTCTATCTTTGTCTTCTACCTCTGTTGTTCCTTCTGAGCAGGCTGAGTGAGGTGTAGATCAGACACGTGGATATACTCTATCTCTGTCTTCTACCTCTGCTGTTCCTTCTGAGCAGGCTGAGTGAGGTGTAGATCATACTCGTGGATATACTCTATCTCTGTCTTCTACCTCTGCTGTTCCTTCTGAGCAGACTGAGTGAGACACGTGGATATACTCTATCTTTGTCTTCTACCTCTGCTGTTCCTTCTGAGCAGGCTGAGTGAGGTGTAGATCAGACACGTGGATATACTCTATCTCTGTCTTGTACCTCTGCTGTTTCTTATGAGCAGGCTGAGTGAGGTGTAGATCAGACACGTGGATATACTCTATCTCTGTCTTCTACCTCTGCTGTTCCTTCTGAGCAGGCTGAGTGAGGTGTAGATCAGACACGTGGATATACTCTATCTCTGTCTTCTACCTCTGCTGTTCCTTCTGAGCAGACTGAGTGAGACACGTGGATATACTCTATCTTTGTCTTCTACCTCTGCTGTTCCTTCTGAGCAGGCTGAGTGAGGTGTAGATCAGACACGTGGATATACTCTATCTCTGTCTTCTACCTCTGCTGTTCCTTCTGAGCAGGATGAGTGAGACACGTGGATATACTATATATCTGTCTTCTACCTCTGCTGTTCCTTCTGAGCAGGCTGAGTGAGTTGTAGATCAGACACGTGGATATACTCTATCTCTGTCTTCTACCTCTGCTGTTCCTTCTGGGCAGGCTGAGTGAGGTGTAGATCAGACACGTGGATATACTCTATCTCTGTCTTCTACCTCTGCTGTTCCTTCTGAGCAGGCTGAGTGAGACACGTGGATATACTCTATCTCTGTCTTCTACCTCTGCTGTTCCTTCTGAGCAGGCTGAGTGAGGTGTAGATCAGACACGTGGATATACTCTATCTCTGTCTTCTACCTCTGCTGTTCCTTCTGAGCAGGATGAGTGAGACACGTGGATATACTATATATCTGTCTTCTACCTCTGCTGTTCCTTCTGAGCAGGCTGAGTGAGTTGTAGATCAGACACGTGGATATACTCTATCTCTGTCTTCTACCTCTGCTGTTCCTTCTGAGCAGGTTGAGTGAGACACGTGGATAAACTCTATCTCTGTCTTCTACCTCTGCTGTTCCTTCTGAGCAGGCTGAGTGAGACACGTGAATATACTCTATCTATCTTCTACCTCTGCTGTTCCTTCTGAGCAGGCTGAGTGAGGTGTAGATCAGACACGTGGATATACTCTATCTCTGTCTTCTACCTCTGCTGTTCCTTCTGAGCAGGATGAGTGAGACACGTGGATATACTATATATCTGTCTTCTACCTCTGCTGTTCCTTCTGAGCAGGCTGAGTGAGTTGTAGATCAGACACGTGGATATACTCTATCTCTGTCTTCTACCTCTGCTGTTCCTTCTGGGCAGGCTGAGTGAGGTGTAGATCAGACACGTGGATATACTCTATCTCTGTCTTCTACCTCTGCTGTTCCTTATGAACATGCTGAGTGAAGTGTAAATCAGACACGTGGATATACTCTATCTCTGTGTTCTACCTCTGCTGTTCCTTCTGAGCAGGCTGAGTGAGACACGTGGATATACTCTATCTCTGTCGTCTACCTCTGCTGTTCCTTCTGAGCAGGCTGAGTGAGGTGTCGATCAGACACGTGGATATACTCTATCTCTGTCTTCTACCTCTGCTGTTCCTTCTGAGCAGGCTGAGTGAGACACGTGGATATACTCTATCTCTGTCTTCTACCTCTGCTGTTCCTTATGAGCAGACTGAGTGAGACACGTGGATATACTCAATCTTTGTCTTCTACCTCTACTGTTCCTTCTGAGCAGGCTGAGTGAGGTGTAGTTTAGACACGTGGATATACTCTATCTCTGTCTTCTACCTCTGCTGTTCCTTCTGAGCAGGCTGAGTGAGACACGTGGATATACTCTATCTCTGTCTTCTACCTCTGCTGTTCCTTATGAACAGGCTGAGTGAAGTGTAAATCAGACACGTGGATACACTCTATCTATGTCTTCTACCTCTGCTGTTCCTTCTGTGCAGACTGAGTGAGACACGTGGATATACTCTATCTTTGTCTTCTACCTCTGTTGTTCCTTCTGAGCAGGCTGAGTGAGGTGTAGATCAGACACGTGGATATACTCTATCTCTGTCTTCTACCTCTGCTGTTCCTTCTGAGCAGGCTGAGTGAGGTGTAGATCATACTCGTGGATATACTCTATCTCTGTCTTCTACCTCTGCTGTTCCTTCTGAGCAGACTGAGTGAGACACGTGGATATACTCTATCTTTGTCTTCTACCTCTGCTGTTCCTTCTGAGCAGGCTGAGTGAGGTGTAGATCAGACACGTGGATATACTCTATCTCTGTCTTGTACCTCTGCTGTTTCTTATGAGCAGGCTGAGTGAGGTGTAGATCAGACACGTGGATATACTCTATCTCTGTCTTGTACCTCTGCTGTTCCTTCTGAGCAGGCTGAGTGAGACACGTGGATATACTCTATATCTGTCTTATACCTCTGCTGTTCCTTATGAACAGGCTGAGTGAAGTGTAAATCAGACACGTGGATATACTCTATCTCTGTGTTCTACCTCTGCTGTTCCTTCTGAGCAGGCTGAGTGAGACACGTGGATATACTCTATCTCTGTGGTCTACCTCTGCTGTTCCTTCTGAGCAGGCTGAGTGAGGTGTCGATCAGACACGTGGATATACTCTATCTCTGTCTTCTACCTCTGCTGTTCCTTCTGAGCAGGCTGAGTGAGACACGTGGATATACTATATCTCTGTCTTCTACCTCTGCTGTTCCTTATAAGCAGACTGAGTGAGACACGTGGATATACTCAATCTTTGTCTTCTACCTCTACTGTTCCTTCTGAGCAGGCTGAGTGAGGTGTAGTTTAGACACGTGGATATACTCTATCTCTGTCTTGTACCTCTGCTGTTCCTTCTGAGCAGGCTGAGTGAGACACGTGGATATACTCTATCTCTGTCTTCTACCTCTGCTGTTCCTTATGAACAGGCTGAGTGAAGTGTAAATCAGACACGTGGATACACTCTATCTATGTCTTCTACCTCTGCTGTTCCTTCTGTGCAGACTGAGTGAGACACGTGGATATACTCTATCTTTGTCTTCTACCTCTGTTGTTCCTTCTGAGCTGGCTGAGTGAGGTGTAGATCAGACACGTGGATATACTCTATCTCTGTCTTGTACCTATGCTGTTCCTTCTGAGCAGGCTGAGTGAGACACGTGGATATACTCTATATCTGTCTTCTACCTCTGCTGTTTCTTATGAACAGGCTGAGTGAGGTGTAGATCAGACACGTGGATATACTCTATCTCTGTCTTCTACCTCTGCTGTTCCTTCTGAGCAGGCTGAGTGAGGTGTAGATCATACTCGTGGATATACTCTATCTCTGTCTTCTACCTCTGCTGTTCCTTCTGAGCAGACTGAGTGAGACACGTGGATATACTCTATCTTTGTCTTCTACCTCTGCTGTTCCGTCTGAGCAGGCTGAGTGAGGTGTAGATCAGACACGTGGATATACTCTATCTCTGTCTTGTACCTCTGCTGTTCCTTCTGAGCAGGCTGAGTGAGACACGTGGATATACTCTATATCTGTCTTCTACCTCTGCTGTTTCTTATGAACAGGCTGAGTGAGGTGTAGATCAGACACGTGGATATACTCTATCTCTGTCTTCTACCTCTGCTGTTCCTTCTGAGCAGGCTGATAAGACACGTGGATATACTCTATCTCTGTCTTTCAGCTCTGCTGTTCCTTCTGAGCAGGCTGAGTGAGGTGTAGATCAGACACGTGGATATACTCTATCTCTGTCTTCTACCTCTGCTGTTCCTTCTGAGCAGGATGAGTGAGACACGTGGATATACTATATATCTGTCTTCTACCTCTGCTGTTCCTTCTGGGCAGGCTGAGTGAGGTGTAGATCAGACACGTGGATATACTCTATCTCTGTCTTCTACCTCTGCTGTTCCTTCTGAGCAGGCTGAATGAGACACGTGGATATACTCTATCTCTGTCTTCTACCTCTGCTGTTCCTTCTGAGCAGGCTGAGTGAGGTGTAGATCAGACACGTGGATATACTCTATATCTGTCTTCTACCTCTGCTGTTCCTTCTGAGCAGGTTGAGTGAGACACGTGGATAAACTCTATCTCTGTCTTCTACCTCTGCTGTTCCTTCTGAGCAGGCTGAGTGAGACACGTGAATATACTCTATCTATCTTCTACCTCTGCTGTTCCTTCTGAGCAGTCTGAGTGAGGTGTAGATCAGACACGTGGATATACTCTATCTCTGTCTTGTTCCTATGCAGTTCCTTCTGAGCAGGCTGAGTGAGACACGTGGATATACTCTATATCTGTCTTCTACCTCTGCTGTTTCTTATGAACAGGCTGAGTGAGGTGTAGATCAGACACGTGGATATACTCTATCTCTGTCTTCTACCTCTGCTGTTCCTTCTGAGCAGGCTGAGTGAGGTGTAGATCATACTCGTGGATATACTCTATCTCTGTCTTGTACCTCTGCTGTTCCTTCTGAGCAGGCTGAGTGAGACACGTGGATATACTCTATATCTGTCTTCTACCTCTGCTGTTTCTTATGAACAGGCTGAGTGAGGTGTAGATCAGACACGTGGATATACTCTATCTCTGTCTTCTACCTCTGCTGTTCCTTCTGAGCAGGCTGATAAGACACGTGGATATACTCTATCTCTGTCTTTCAGCTCTGCTGTTCCTTCTGAGCAGGCTGAGTGAGGTGTAGATCAGACACGTGGATATACTCTATCTCTGTCTTCTACCTCTGCTGTTCCTTCTGAGCAGGATGAGTGAGACACGTGGATATACTATATATCTGTCTTCTACCTCTGCTGTTCCTTCTGAGCAGGCTGAGTGAGTTGTAGATCAGACACGTGGATATACTCTATCTCTGTCTTCTACCTCTGCTGTTCCTTCTGGGCAGGCTGAGTGAGGTGTAGATCAGACACGTGGATATACTCTATCTCTGTCTTCTACCTCTGCTGTTCCTTCTGAGCAGGCTGAGTGAGACACGTGGATATACTCTATCTCTGTCTTCTACCTCTGCTGTTCCTTCTGAGCAGGCTGAGTGAGGTGTCGATCAGACACGTGGATATACTCTATCTCTGTCTTCTACCTCTGCTGTTCCTTCTGAGCAGGCTGAGTGAGACACGTGGATATACTATATCTCTGTCTTCTACCTCTGCTGTTCCTTATAAGCAGACTGAGTGAGACACGTGGATATACTCAATCTTTGTCTTCTACCTCTACTGTTCCTTCTGAGCAGGCTGAGTGAGGTGTAGTTTAGACACGTGGATATACTCTATCTCTATCTTGTACCTCTGCTGTTCCTTCTGAGCAGGCTGAGTGAGACACGTGGATATACTCTATCTCTGTCTTCTACCTCTGCTGTTCCTTATGAACAGGCTGAGTGAAGTGTAAATCAGACACGTGGATACACTCTATCTATGTCTTCTACCTCTGCTGTTCCTTCTGTGCAGACTGAGTGAGACACGTGGATATACTCTATCTTTGTCTTCTACCTCTGTTGTTCCTTCTGAGCTGGCTGAGTGAGGTGTAGATCAGACACGTGGATATACTCTATCTCTGTCTTGTACCTATGCTGTTCCTTCTGAGCAGGCTGAGTGAGACACGTGGATATACTCTATATCTGTCTTCTACCTCTGCTGTTTCTTATGAACAGGCTGAGTGAGGTGTAGATCAGACACGTGGATATACTCTATCTCTGTCTTCTACCTCTGCTGTTCCTTCTGAGCAGGCTGAGTGAGGTGTAGATCATACTCGTGGATATACTCTATCTCTGTCTTCTACCTCTGCTGTTCCTTCTGAGCAGACTGAGTGAGACACGTGGATATACTCTATCTTTGTCTTCTACCTCTGCTGTTCCGTCTGAGCAGGCTGAGTGAGGTGTAGATCAGACACGTGGATATACTCTATCTCTGTCTTGTACCTCTGCTGTTCCTTCTGAGCAGGCTGAGTGAGACACGTGGATATACTCTATATCTGTCTTCTACCTCTGCTGTTTCTTATGAACAGGCTGAGTGAGGTGTAGATCAGACACGTGGATATACTCTATCTCTGTCTTCTACCTCTGCTGTTCCTTCTGAGCAGGCTGATAAGACACGTGGATATACTCTATCTCTGTCTTTCAGCTCTGCTGTTCCTTCTGAGCAGGCTGAGTGAGGTGTAGATCAGACACGTGGATATACTCTATCTCTGTCTTCTACCTCTGCTGTTCCTTCTGAGCAGGATGAGTGAGACACGTGGATATACTATATATCTGTCTTCTACCTCTGCTGTTCCTTCTGGGCAGGCTGAGTGAGGTGTAGATCAGACACGTGGATATACTCTATCTCTGTCTTCTACCTCTGCTGTTCCTTCTGAGCAGGCTGAATGAGACACGTGGATATACTCTATCTCTGTCTTCTACCTCTGCTGTTCCTTCTGAGCAGGCTGAGTGAGGTGTAGATCAGACACGTGGATATACTCTATATCTGTCTTCTACCTCTGCTGTTCCTTCTGAGCAGGTTGAGTGAGACACGTGGATAAACTCTATCTCTGTCTTCTACCTCTGCTGTTCCTTCTGAGCAGGCTGAGTGAGACACGTGAATATACTCTATCTATCTTCTACCTCTGCTGTTCCTTCTGAGCAGTCTGAGTGAGGTGTAGATCAGACACGTGGATATACTCTATCTCTGTCTTGTACCTATGCAGTTCCTTCTGAGCAGGCTGAGTGAGACACGTGGATATACTCTATATCTGTCTTCTACCTCTGCTGTTTCTTATGAACAGGCTGAGTGAGGTGTAGATCAGACACGTGGATATACTCTATCTCTGTCTTCTACCTCTGCTGTTCCTTCTGAGCAGGCTGAGTGAGGTGTAGATCATACTCGTGGATATACTCTATCTCTGTCTTGTACCTCTGCTGTTCCTTCTGAGCAGGCTGAGTGAGACACGTGGATATACTCTATATCTGTCTTCTACCTCTGCTGTTTCTTATGAACAGGCTGAGTGAGGTGTAGATCAGACACGTGGATATACTCTATCTCTGTCTTCTACCTCTGCTGTTCCTTCTGAGCAGGCTGATAAGACACGTGGATATACTCTATCTCTGTCTTTCAGCTCTGCTGTTCCTTCTGAGCAGGCTGAGTGAGGTGTAGATCAGACACGTGGATATACTCTATCTCTGTCTTCTACCTCTGCTGTTCCTTCTGAGCAGGATGAGTGAGACACGTGGATATACTATATATCTGTCTTCTACCTCTGCTGTTCCTTCTGAGCAGGCTGAGTGAGTTGTAGATCAGACACGTGGATATACTCTATCTCTGTCTTCTACCTCTGCTGTTCCTTCTGGGCAGGCTGAGTGAGGTGTAGATCAGACACGTGGATATACTCTATCTCTGTCTTCTACCTCTGCTGTTCCTTCTGAGCAGGCTGAGTGAGACACGTGGATATACTCTATCTCTGTCTTCTACCTCTGCTGTTCCTTCTGAGCAGGCTGAGTGAGGTGTAGATCAGACACGTGGATATACTCTATCTCTGTCTTCTACCTCTGCTGTTCCTTCTGAGCAGGATGAGTGAGACACGTGGATATACTATATATCTGTCTTCTACCTCTGCTGTTCCTTCTGAGCAGGCTGAGTGAGTTGTAGATCAGACACGTGGATATACTCTATCTCTGTCTTCTACCTCTGCTGTTCCTTCTGAGCAGGTTGAGTGAGACACGTGGATAAACTCTATCTCTGTCTTCTACCTCTGCTGTTCCTTCTGAGCAGGCTGAGTGAGACACGTGAATATACTCTATCTATCTTCTACCTCTGCTGTTCCTTCTGAGCAGGCTGAGTGAGGTGTAGATCAGACACGTGGATATACTCTATCTCTGTCTTCTACCTCTGCTGTTCCTTCTGAGCAGGATGAGTGAGACACGTGGATATACTATATATCTGTCTTCTACCTCTGCTGTTCCTTCTGAGCAGGCTGAGTGAGTTGTAGATCAGATACGTGGATATACTCTATCTCTGTCTTCTACCTCTGCTGTTCCTTCTGGGCAGGCTGAGTGAGGTGTAGATCAGACACGTGGATATACTCTATCTCTGTCTTCTACCTCTGCTGTTCCTTCTGAGCAGGCTGAGTGAGACACGTGGATATACTCTATCTCTGTCTTCTACCTCTGCTGTTCCTTCTGAGCAGGCTGAGTGAGGTGTAGATCAGACACGTGGATATACTCTATATCTGTCTTCTACCTCTGCTGTTCCTTCTGAGCAGGTTGAGTGAGACACGTGGATAAACTCTATCTCTGTCTTCTACCTCTGCTGTTCCTTCTGAGCAGGCTGAGTGAGACACGTGAATATACTCTATATATCTTCTACCTCTGCTGTTCCTTCTGAGCAGGCTGAGTGAGGTGTAGATCAGACACGTGGATATACTCTATCTCTGTCTTGTACCTATGCTGTTCCTTCTGAGCAGGCTGAGTGAGACACGTGGATATACTCTATATCTGTCTTCTACCTCTGCTGTTTATTATGAACAGGCTGAGTGAGGTGTAGATCAGACACGTGGATATACTCTATCTCTGTCTTCTACCTCTGCTGTTCCTTCTGAGCAGGCTGAGTGAGGTGTAGATCATACTCGTGGATATACTCTATCGCTGTCTTCTACCTCTGCTGTTCCTTCTGAGCAGACTGAGTGAGACACGTGGATGTACTCTATCTTTGTCTTCTACCTCTGCTGATCCTTCTGAGCAGGCTGAGTGAGGTGTAGATCAGACACGTGGATATACTCTATCTCTGTCTTGTACCTCTGCTGTTCCTTCGGAGCAGGCTGAGTGAGACACGTGGATATACTCTATCTCTGTCTTCTACCTCTGCTGTTTCTTATGATCAGGCTGAGTGAGGTGTAGATCAGACACGTGGATATACTCTATCTCTGTCTTGTACCTCTGCTGTTCCTTCTGAGCAGGCTGAGTGAGACACGTGGATATACTCTATATCTGTCTTCTACCTCTGCTGTTTCTTATGAACAGGCTGAGTGAGGTGTAGATCAGACACGTTGATATACTCTATCTCTGTCTTCTACCTCTGCTGTTCCTTCTGAGCAGGCTGAGTGAGGTGTAGATCATACTCGTGGATATACTCTATCTCTGTCTTCTACCTCTGCTGTTCCTTCTGAGCAGACTGAGTGAGACACGTGGATATACTCTATCTTTGTCTTCTACCTCTGCTGTTCCTTCTGAGCAGGCTGAGTGAGGTGTAGATCAGACACGTGGATATACTCTATCTCTGTCTTCTACCTCTGCTGTTCCTTCTGAGCAGGCTGAGTGTGGTGTATATCAGACACGTGGATATACTCTATCTCTGTCTTGTACCTCTGCTGTTCCTTCTGAGCAGGCTGAGTGAGACACGCGGATATACTCTATCTCTGTCTTCTACCTCTGCTGTTCCTTATGAACAGGCTGAGTGAAGTGTAAATCAGACACGTGGATATACTCTATCTCTGTGCTCTACCTCTGCTGTTCCTTCTGAGCAGGCTGAGTGAGACACGTGGATATACTCTATCTCTGTCGTCTACCTCTGCTGTTCCTTCTGAGCAGGCTGAGTGAGGTGTCGATCAGACACGTGGATATACTCTATCTCTGTCTTCTACCTCTGCTGTTCCTTCTGAGCAGGCTGAGTGAGACACGTGGATATACACTATCTCTGTCTTCTACCTCTGCTGTTCCTTATGAGCAGACTGAGTGAGACACGTGGATATACTCAATCTTTGTCTTCTACCTCTACTGTTCCTTCTGAGCAGGCTGAGTGAGGTGTAGTTTAGACACGTGGATATACTCTATCTCTGTCTTGTACCTCTGCTGTTCCTTCTGAGCAGGCTGAGTGAGACACGTGGATATACTCTATCTCTGTCGTCTACCTCTGCTGTTCCTTCTGAGCAGGCTGAGTGAGGTGTCGATCAGACACGTGGATATACTCTATCTCTGTCTTCTACCTCTGCTGTTCCTTCTGAGCAGGCTGAGTGAGACACGTGGATATACTCTATCTCTGTCTTCTACCTCTGCTGTTCCTTATGAACAGGCTGAGTGAAGTGTAAATCAGACACGTGGATACACTCTATCTATGTCTTCTACCTCTGCTGTTCCTTCTGTGCAGACTGAGTGAGACACGTGGATATACTCTATCTTTGTCTTCTACCTCTGTTGTTCTTTCTGAGCAGGCTGAGTGAGGTGTAGATCAGACACGTGGATATACTCTATCTCTGTCTTGTACCTATGCTGTTCCTTCTGAGCAGGCTGAGTGAGACACGTGGATATACTCTATATTTGTCTTCTACCTCTGCTGTTTCTTATGAACAGGCTGAGTGAGGTGTAGATCAGACACGTGGATATACTCTATCTCTGTCTTATACCTCTGCTGTTCATTCTGAGCAGGCTGAGTGAGGTGTAGATCATACTCGTGGATATACTCTATCTCTGTCTTCTACCTCTGCTGTTCCTTCTGAGCAGACTGAGTGAGACACGTGGATATACTCTATCTTTGTCTTCTACCTCTGCTGTTCCTTCTGAGCAGGCTGAGTGAGGTGTAGATCAGACACGTGGATATACTCTATCTCTGTCTTGTACCTCTGCTGTTTCTTATGAGCAGGCTGAGTGAGGTGTAGATCAGACACGTGGATATACTCTATCTCTGTCTTGTACCTCTGCTGTTCCTTCTGAGCAGGCTGAGTGAGACACGTGGATATACTCTATATCTGTCTTCTACCTCTGCTGTTTCTTATGAACAGGCTGAGTGAGGTGTAGATCAGACACGTGGATATACTCTATCTCTGTCTTCTACCTATGTTGTTCCTTCTGAGCAGGCTGAGTGAGGTGTAGATCAGACACGTGGATATACTCTATCTCTGTCTTCTATCTCTGCTGTTCCTTCTGAGCAGGCTGAGTGAGACACGTGAATAAACTCTATTTCTGTCTTCTACCTTTGCTGTTCCTTCTGAGCAGGCTGAGTGAGACACGTGGATATACTCTATCTCTGTCTTCTACCTCTGCTGTTCCTTCTGAGCAGGCTGAGTGTGGTGTATATCAGACAAGTGGATATACTCTATCTCTGACTTGTACATCTGCTGTGCCTTCTGAGCAGGCTGAGTGAGACACGCGGATATACTCTATCTCTGTCTTATACCTCTGCTGTTCCTTATGAACAGGCTGAGTGAAGTGTAAATCAGACACGTGGATATACTCTATCTCTGTGTTCTACCTCTGCTGTTCCTTCTGAGCAGGCTGAGTGAGACACGTGGATATACTCTATCTCTGTCGTCTACCTCTGCTGTTCCTTCTGAGCAGGCTGAGTGAGGTGTCGATCAGACACGTGGATATACTCTATCTCTGTCTTCTACCTCTGCTGTTCCTTCTGAGCAGGCTGAGTGAGGTGTAGATCATACTCGTGGATATACTCTATCGCTGTCTTCTACCTCTGCTGTTCCTTCTGAGCAGACTGAGTGAGACACGTGGATGTACTCTATCTTTGTCTTCTACCTCTGCTGTTCCTTCTGAGCAGGCTGAGTGAGGTGTAGATCAGACACGTGGATATACTCTATCTCTGTCTTGTACCTCTGCTGTTCCTTCTGAGCAGGCTGAGTGAGACACGTGGATATACTCTATCTCTGTCTTCTACCTCTGCTGTTTCTTATGATCAGGCTGAGTGAGGTGTAGATCAGACACGTGGATATACTCTATCTCTGTCTTGTACCTCTGCTGTTCCTTCTGAGCAGGCTGAGTGAGACACGTGGATATACTCTATATCTGTCTTCTACCTCTGCTGTTTCTTATGAACAGGCTGAGTGAGGTGTAGATCAGACACGTTGATATACTCTGTCTCTGTCTTCTACCTCTGCTGTTCCTTCTGAGCAGGCTGAGTGAGGTGTAGATCATACTCGTGGATATACTCTATCTCTGTCTTCTACCTCTGCTGTTCCTTCTGAGCAGACTGAGTGAGACACGTGGATATACTCTATCTTTGTCTTCTACCTCTGCTGTTCCTTCTGAGCAGGCTGAGTGAGGTGTAGATCAGACACGTGGATATACTCTATCTCTGTCTTCTACCTCTGCTGTTCCTTCTGAGCAGGCTGAGTGTGGTGTATATCAGACACGTGGATATACTCTATCTCTGTCTTGTACCTCTGCTGTTCCTTCTGAGCAGGCTGAGTGAGACACGCGGATATACTCTATCTCTGTCTTCTACCTTTGCTGTTCCTTATGAACAGGCTGAGTGAAGTGTAAATCAGACACGTGGATATACTCTATCTCTGTGTTCTACCTCTGCTGTTCCTTCTGAGCAGGCTGAGTGAGACACGTGGATATACTCTATCTCTGTCGTCTACCTCTGCTGTTCCTTCTGAGCAGGCTGAGTGAGGTGTCGATCAGACACGTGGATATACTCTATCTCTGTCTTCTACCTCTGCTGTTCCTTCTGAGCAGGCTGAGTGAGACACGTGGATATACACTATCTCTGTCTTCTACCTCTGCTGTTCCTTATGAGCAGACTGAGTGAGACACGTGGATATACTCAATCTTTGTCTTCTACCTCTACTGTTCCTTCTGAGCAGGCTGAGTGAGGTGTAGTTTAGACACGTGGATATACTCTATCTCTGTCTTGTACCTCTGCTGTTCCTTCTGAGCAGGCTGAGTGAGACACGTGGATATACTCTATCTCTGTCGTCTACCTCTGCTGTTCCTTCTGAGCAGGCTGAGTGAGGTGTCGATCAGACACGTGGATATACTCTATCTCTGTCTTCTACCTCTGCTGTTCCTTCTGAGCAGGCTGAGTGAGACACGTGGATATACTCTATCTCTGTCTTCTACCTCTGCTGTTCCTTATGAACAGGCTGAGTGAAGTGTAAATCAGACACGTGGATACACTCTATCTATGTCTTCTACCTCTGCTGTTCCTTCTGTGCAGACTGAGTGAGACACGTGGATATACTCTATCTTTGTCTTCTACCTCTGTTGTTCTTTCTGAGCAGGCTGAGTGAGGTGTAGATCAGACACGTGGATATACTCTATCTCTGTCTTGTACCTATGCTGTTCCTTCTGAGCAGGCTGAGTGAGACACGTGGATATACTCTATATTTGTCTTCTACCTCTGCTGTTTCTTATGAACAGGCTGAGTGAGGTGTAGATCAGACACGTGGATATACTCTATCTCTGTCTTATACCTCTGCTGTTCATTCTGAGCTGGCTGAGTGAGGTGTAGATCATACTCGTGGATATACTCTATCTCTGTCTTCTACCTCTGCTGTTCCTTCTGAGCAGACTGAGTGAGACACGTGGATATACTCTATCTTTGTCTTCTACCTCTGCTGTTCCTTCTGAGCAGGCTGAGTGAGGTGTAGATCAGACACGTGGATATACTCTATCTCTGTCTTGTACCTCTGCTGTTTCTTATGAGCAGGCTGAGTGAGGTGTAGATCAGACACGTGGATATACTCTATCTCTGTCTTGTACCTCTGCTGTTCTTTCTGAGCAGGCTGAGTGAGACACGTGGATATACTCTATATCTGTCTTCTACCTCTGCTGTTTCTTATGAACAGGCTGAGTGAGGTGTAGATCAGACACGTGGATATACTCTATCTCTGTCTTCTACCTCTGTTGTTCCTTCTGAGCAGGCTGAGTGAGGTGTAGATCATACTCGTGGATATACTCTATCTCTGTCTTCTACCTCTGCTGTTCCTTCTGAGCAGACTGAGTGAGACACGTGGATATACTCTATATTTGTCTTCTACCTCTGCTGTTCCTTCTGAGCAGGCTGAGTGAGGTGTAGATCAGACACGTGGATATACTCTATCTCTGTCTTCTATCTCTGCTGTTCCTTCTGAGCAGGCTGAGTGAGACACGTGAATAAACTCTATTTCTGTCTTCTACCTTTGCTGTTCCTTCTGAGCAGGCTGAGTGAGACACGTGGATATACTCTATCTCTGTCTTCTACCTCTGCTGTTCCTTCTGAGCAGGCTGAGTGTGGTGTATATCAGACAAGTGGATATACTCTATCTCTGACTTGTACATCTGCTGTGCCTTCTGAGCAGGCTGAGTGAGACACGCGGATATACTCTATCTATGTCTTCTACCTCTGCTGTTCCTTATGAACAGGCTGAGTGAAGTGTAAATCAGACACGTGGATATACTCTATCTCTGTGTTCTACCTCTGCTGTTCCTTCTGAGCAGGCTGAGTGAGACACGTGGATATACTCTATCTCTGTCGTCTACCTCTGCTGTTCCTTCTGAGCAGGCTGAGTGAGGTGTCGATCAGACACGTGGATATACTCTATCTCTGTCTTCTACCTCTGCTGTTCCTTCTGAGCAGGCTGAGTGAGACACGTGGATATACTCTATCTCTGTCTTCTACCTCTGCTGTTCCTTATGAGCAGACTGAGTGAGACACGTGGATATACTCAATCTTTGTCTTCTACCTCTACTGTTCCTTCTGAGCAGGCTGAGTGAGGTGTAGTTTAGACACGTGGATATACTCTATCTCTGTCTTGTACCTCTGCTGTTCCTTCTGAGCAGGCTGAGTGAGACACGTGGATATACTCTATCTCTGTCTTCTACCTCTTCTGTTCCTTATGAACAGGCTGAGTGAAGTGTAAATCAGACACGTGGATACACTCTATCTATGTCTTCTACCTCTGCTGTTCCTTCTGAGCAGACTGAGTGAGACACGTGGATATACTCTATCTTTGTCTTCTACCTCTGTTGTTCCTTCTGAGCAGGCTGAGTGAGGTGTAAATCAGACACGTGGATATACTCTATCTCTGTCTTCTACTTCTGCTGTTCCTTATGAACAGGCTGAGTGATGTGTAGATCAGACACGTGGATATACTCTATATCTGTCTTCTACCTCTGCTGTTCCTTCTGAGCAGGCTGAGTGAGACACGTGGATATACTCTATCTCTGTCTTCTACTTCTGCTGTTCCTTATGAACAGGCTGAGTGAGGTGTAGATCAGACACGTGGATATACTCTATATCTGTCTTCTACATCTGCTGTTCCTTCTGAGCAGGCTGAGTGAGACACTTGGATATACTCTATCTCTGTCGTCTACCTTTGCTGTTTCTTCTGAGCAGGCTGAGTGAGGTGTCGATCAGACACGTGGATATACTCTATCTCTGTATTCTACCTCTGCTGTTCCTTCTGAGCAGGCTGAGTGAGACACGTGGATATACTCTATCTCTGTCTTCTACCTCTGCTGTTCCTTCTGAACAGGCTGAGTGAGACACGTGGATATACTCTATCTCTGTCTTCTACCTCTGCTGTTCCTTCTGAGCAGGCTGAGTGAGACACGTGGATATACTCTATCTCTGTCTTCTACCTCTGCTGTTCCTTCTAAGCAGGCTGAGAGAGGTGTAGATCAGACACGTGGATATACTCTATCTCTGTCTTCTACTTCTGCTGTTCCTTCTGAGCAGGCTGAGTGAGACACGTGGATATACTCTGTCTCTGTCTTCTACCTCTGCTGTTCCTTCTGAGCAGACTGAGTGAGACACGTGGATATACTCAATCTTTGTATTCTACCTCTGCTGTTCCTTCTGAGCAGGCTGAGTGAGACACGTGGATATACTATATCTCTGTCTTCTACCTCTGCTGTTCCTTATGAACAGGCTGAGTGAAGTGTAAATCAGACACGTGGATATACTCTATCTCTGTGTTCTACCTCTGCTGTTCCTTCTGAGCAGGCTGAGTGAGACACGTGGATATACTCTATCTCTGTCGTCTACCTCTGCTGTTTCTTCTGAGCAGGCTGAGTGAGGAGTCGATCAGACACGTGGATATACTCTATCTCTGTCTTCTACCTCTGCTGTTCCTTCTGAGCAGGCTGAGTGAGATACGTGGATATACTCTATCTCTGTCTTCTACTTCTGCTGTTCCTTATGAACAGGCTGAGTGAGGTGTAGATCAGACACGTGGATATACTCTATATCTGTCTTCTACCTCTGCTGTTCCTTCTGAGCAGGCTGAGTGAGACACTTGGATATACTCTATCTCTGTCGTCTACCTTTGCTGTTTCTTCTGAGCAGGCTGAGTGAGGTGTCGATCAGACACGTGGATATACTCTATCTCTGTATTCTACCTCTGCTGTTCCTTCTGAGTAGGCTGAGTGAGACACGTGGATATACTCTATCTCTGTCTTCTACCTCTGCTGTTCCTTCTGAACAGGCTGAGTGAGACACGTGGATATACTCTATCTCTGTCTTCTACCTCTGCTGTTCCTTCTGAGCAGGCTGAGTGAGACACGTGGATATACTCTATCTCTGTCTTCTACCTCTGCTGTTCCTTCTAAGCAGGCTGAGAGAGGTGTAGATCAGACACGTGGATATACTCTATCTCTGTCTTCTACTTCTGCTGTTCCTTCTGAGCAGGCTGAGTGAGACACGTGGTTATACTCTGTCTCTGTCTTCTACCTCTGCTGTTCCTTCTGAGCAGACTGAGTGAGACACGTGGATATACTCAATCTTTGTCTTCTACCTCTGCTGTTCCTTCTGAGCAGGCTGAGTGAGACACGTGGATATACTATATCTCTGTCTTCTACCTCTGCTGTTCCTTATGAACAGGCTGAGTGAAGTGTAAATCAGACACGTGGATATACTCTATCTCTGTGTTCTACCTCTGCTGTTCCTTCTGAGCAGGCTGAGTGAGACACGTGGATATACTCTATCTCTGTCGTCTACCTCTGCTGTTCCTTCTGAGCAGGCTGAGTGAGGAGTCGATCAGACACGTGGATATACTCTATCTCTGTCTTCTACCTCTGCTGTTCCTTCTGAGCAGGCTGAGTGAGACACGTGGATATACTCTATCTCTGTCTTCTACCTCTGCTGTTCCTTATGAGCAGGCTGAGTGAGGTGTAGATCAGACACGTGGATATACTTTATCTCTGTCTTCTACCTCTGCTGTTCCTTCTGAGCAGGCTGAGTGAGGTGTAGATCAGACACGTTGATATACTCTATCTCTATCTTCTACCTCTGCTTTTTTTTCTGAGCAGGCTGATAAGACACGTGGATATACTCTATCTCTGTCTTCCACCTCTGCTGTTCCTTCTGAGCAGGCTGAGTGAGGTGTAGATCAGACACGTGGATATACTCTATCTCTGTCTTCTACCTCTGCTGTTCCTTCTGAGCAGGATGAGTGAGACACGTGGATATACTATATATCTGTCTTCTACCTCTGCTGTTCCTTCTGAGCAGGCTGAGTGAGTTGTAGATCAGACACGTCGATATACTCTATCTCTGTCTTCTACCTCTGCTGTTCCTTCTGAGCAGGCTGAGTGAGGTGTAGATCAGACACGTGGATATACTCTATATCTGTCTTCTACCTCTGCTGTTCCTTCTGAGCAGGTTGATTGAGACACGTAGATAAACTCTATCTCTGTCTTCTACCTCTGCTGTTCCTTCTGAGCAGGCTGAGTGAGGTGTAGATCAGACACGTGGATATAATCTATCTCTGTCTTGTACCTATGCTGTTCCTTCTGAGCAGGCTGAGTGAGACACGTGGATATACTCTATATCTGTCTTCTACCTCTGCTGTTCCTTATGAACAGGCTGAGTGAAGTGTAAATCAGACACGTGGATATACTCTATCTCTGTGTTCTACCTCTGCTGTTCCTTCTGAGCAGGCTGAGTGAGACACGTGGATATACTCTATCTCTGTCGTCTACCTCTGCTGTTCCTTCTGAGCAGGCTGAGTGAGGTGTCGATCAGACAAGTGGATATACTCTATCTCTGTCTTCTACCTCTGCTGTTCCTTCTGAGCAGGCTGAGTGAGACACGTGGATATACTCTATCTCTGTCTTCTACCTCTGCTGTTCCTTATGAGCAGACTGAGTGAGACACGTGGATATACTCAATCTTTGTCTTCTACCTCTACTGTTCCTTCTGAGCAGGCTGAGTGAGGTGTAGTTTAGACACGTGGATATACTCTATCTCTGTCTTGTACCTCTGCTGTTCCTTCTGAGCAGGCTGAGTGAGACACGTGGATATACTCTATCTCTGTCTTCTACCTCTTCTGTTCCTTATGAACAGGCTGAGTGAAGTGTAAATCAGACACGTGGATACACTCTATCTATGTCTTCTACCTCTGCTGTTCCTTCTGAGCAGACTGAGTGAGACACGTGGATATACTCTATCTTTGTCTTCTACCTCTGTTGTTCCTTCTGAGCAGGCTGAGTGAGGTGTAAATCAGACACGTGGATATACTCTATATCTGTCTTCTACCTCTGCTGTTCCTTCTGAGCAGGCTGAGTGAGACACGTGGATATACTCTATCTCTGTCTTCTACTTCTGCTGTTCCTTATGAACAGGCTGAGTGAGGTGTAGATCAGACACGTGGATATACTCTATATCTGTCTTCTACCTCTGCTGTTTCTTCTGAGCAGTCTGAGTGAGGTGTCGATCAGACACGTGGATATACTCTATCTCTGTATTCTACCTCTGCTGTTCCTTCTGAGCAGGCTGAGTGAGACACGTGGATATACCCTATCTCTGTCTTCTACCTCTGCTGTTCCTTCTGAACAGGCTGAGTGAGACACGTGGATATACTCTATCTCTGTCTTCTACCTCTGCTGTTCCTTCTGAGCAGGCTGAGTGAGACACGTGGATATACTCTATCTCTGTCTTCTACCTCTGCTGTTCCTTCTAAGCAGGCTGATAGAGGTGTAGATCAGACACGTGGATATACTCTATCTCTGTCTTCTACTTCTGCTGTTCCTTCTGAGCAGGCTGAGTGAGACACGTGGATATACTCTGTCTCTGTCTTCTACCTCTGCTGTTCCTTCTGAGCAGACTGAGTGAGACACGTGGATATACTCAATCTTTGTCTTCTACCTCTGCTGTTCCTTCTGAGCAGGCTGAGTGAGACACGTGGATATACTATATCTCTGTCTTCTACCTCTGCTGTTCCTTATGAACAGGCTGAGTGAAGTGTAAATCAGACACGTGGATATACTCTATCTC
Organism: Crossaster papposus; assembly: GCA_037893245.1. Taxonomy (NCBI): domain Eukaryota; kingdom Metazoa; phylum Echinodermata; class Asteroidea; order Velatida; family Solasteridae; genus Crossaster; species Crossaster papposus. The sequence continues at coordinate 308,040 of JBAIAA010000865.1, forward strand.
TGTGTTCTACCTCTGCTGTTCCTTCTGAGCAGGCTGAGTGAGACACGTGGATATACTCTATCTCTGTCTTCTACTTCTGCTGTTCCTTCTGAGCAGGCTGAGTGAGACACCTGGATATACTCTGTCTCTGTCTTCTACCTCTGCTGTTCCTTCTGAGCAAAAGTGAGTGAGACATGTGGATATACTCAATCTTTGTCTTCTACCTCTGCTGTTCCTTCTGAGCAGGCTGAGTGAGACACGTGGATATACTATATCTCTGTCTTCTACCTCTGCTGTTCCTTATGAACAGGCTGAGTGAAGTGTAAATCAGACACGTGGATATACTCTATCTCTGTCGTCTACCTCTGCTGTTCCTTCTGAGCAGGCTGAGTGAGGAGTCGATCAGACACGTGGATATACTCTATCTCTGTCTTCTACCTCTGCTGTTCCTTCTGAGCAGGCTGAGTGAGACACGTGGATATACTCTATCTCTGTCTTCTACCTCTGCTGTTCCTTATGAGCAGGCTGAGTGAGGTGTAGATCAGACACGTGGATATACTTTATCTCTGTCTTCTACCTCTGATGTTCCTTCTGAGCAGGCTGAGTGAGGTGTAGATCAGACACGTTGATATACTCTATCTCTATCTTCTACCTCTGCTTTTCCTTCTGAGCAGGCTGATAAGACACGTGGATATACTCTATCTCTGTCTTCCACCTCTGCTGTTCCTTCTGAGCAGGCTGAGTGAGGTGTAGATCAGACACGTGGATATACTCTATCTCTGTCTTCTACCTCTGCTGTTCCTTCTGAGCAGGATGAGTGAGACACGTGGATATACTATATATCTGTCTTCTACCTCTGCTGTTCCTACTGAGCAGGCTGAGTGAGTTGTAGATCAGACACGTCGATATACTCTATCTCTGTCTTCTACCTCTGCTGTTCCTTCTGAGCAGGCTGAGTGAGGTGTAGATCAGACACGTGGATATACTCTATATCTGTCTTCTACCTCTGCTGTTCCTTCTGAGCAGGTTGATTGAGACACGTGGATAAACTCTATCTCTGTCTTCTACCTCTGCTGTTCCTTCTGAGCAGGCTGAGTGAGGTGTAGATCAGACACGTGGATATAATCTATCTCTGTCTTGTACCTATGCTGTTCCTTCTGAGCAGGCTGAGTGAGACACGTGGATATACTCTATATCTGTCTTCTACCTCTGCTGTTTCTTATGAAAAGGCTGAGTGAGGTGTAGATCAGACACGTGGATATACTCTATCTCTGTCTTCTACCTTTGCTGTTTCTTCTGAGCAGGCTGAGTGAGGTGTAGATCATACTCGTGGATATACTCTATCTTTGTCTTCTACGTCTGCTGTTCCTTCTGAGCAGGCTGAGTGAGGTGTAGATCAGACACGTGGATATACTCTATCTCTGTCTTGTACCTCTGCTGTTCCTTCTGAGCAGGCTGAGTGAGACACGTGGATATACTCTATATCTGTCTTCTACCTCTGCTGTTTCTTATGAACAGGCTGAGTGATGTGTAGATCAGACACGTGGATATACTCTATATCTGTTTTCTACCTCTGCTGTTCCTTCTGAGCAGGCTGAGTGAGGTGTAGATCATACTCGTGGATATACTCTATCTCTGTCTTCTACCTCTGCTATTCCTTCTGAGCAGACTGAGTGAGACACGTGGATATACTCTATCTTTGTCTTCTACCTCTGCTGTTCCTTCTGAGCAGGCTGAGTGAGGTGTAGATCAGACACGTGGATATACTCTATCTCTGTCTTCTACATCTGCTGTTCCTTCTGAGCAGGCTGAGTGAGACACGTGGATAAACTATATTTCTGTCTTCTACCTTTGCTGTTCCTTCTGAGCAGAGTGAGACACGTGGATATACTCTATCTCTGTCTTCTACCTCTGCTGTTCCTTCTGCGCAGGCTGAGTGTGGTGTATATCAGACACGTGGATATACTCTATATCTGTCTTCTACCTCTGCTGTTCCTTCTGAGCAGGTTGAGTGAGACACGTGGATAAACTCTATCTCTGTCTTCTACCTCTGCTGTTCCTTCTGAGTAGGCTGAATGAGACACGTGAATATACTCTATCTATCTTCTACCTCTGCTGTTCCTTCTGAGCAGGCTGAGTGAGGTGTAGATCAGACACGTGGATATACTCTATCTCTGTCTTGTACCTATGCTGTTCCTTCTGAGCAGGCTGAGTGAGACACGTGGATATACTCTATATCTGTCTTCTACCTCTGCTGTTTCTTATGAACAGGCTGAGTGAGGTGTAGATCAGACACGTGGATATACTCTATCTCTGTCTTCTACCTCTGCTGTTCCTTCTGAGCAGGCTGAGTGAGGTGTAGATCATACTCGTGGATATACTATATATCTGTCGTCTACCTCTGCTGTTCCTTCTGAGCAGGCTGAGTGAGGAGTCGATCAGACACGTGGATATACTCTATCTCTGTCTTCTACCTCTGCTGTTCCTTCTGAGCAGGCTGAGTGAGACACGTGGATATACTCTATCTCTGTCTTCTACCTCTGCTGTTCCTTATGAGCAGGCTGAGTGAGGTGTAGATCAGACACGTGGATATACTTTATCTCTGTCTTCTACCTCTGCTGTTCCTTCTGAGCAGGCTGAGTGAGGTGTAGATCAGACACGTGGATATACTCTATATCTGTCTTCTACCTCTGCTGTTCCTTCTGAGCAGGTTGATTGAGACACGTAGATAAACTCTATCTCTGTCTTCTACCTCTGCTGTTCCTTCTGAGCAGGCTGAGTGAGGTGTAGATCAGACACGTGGATATAATCTATCTCTGTCTTGTACCTATGCTGTTCCTTCTGAGCAGGCTGAGTGAGACACGTGGATATACTCTATATCTGTCTTCTACCTCTGCTGTTCCTTATGAACAGGCTGAGTGAAGTGTAAATCAGACACGTGGATATACTCTATCTCTGTGTTCTACCTCTGCTGTTCCTTCTGAGCAGGCTGAGTGAGACACGTGGATATACTCTATCTCTGTCGTCTACCTCTGCTGTTCCTTCTGAGCAGGCTGAGTGAGGTGTCGATCAGACAAGTGGATATACTCTATCTCTGTCTTCTACCTCTGCTGTTCCTTCTGAGCAGGCTGAGTGAGACACGTGGATATACTCTATCTCTGTCTTCTACCTCTGCTGTTCCTTATGAGCAGACTGAGTGAGACACGTGGATATACTCAATCTTTGTCTTCTACCTCTACTGTTCCTTCTGAGCAGGCTGAGTGAGGTGTAGTTTAGACACGTGGATATACTCTATCTCTGTCTTGTACCTCTGCTGTTCCTTCTGAGCAGGCTGAGTGAGACACGTGGATATACTCTATCTCTGTCTTCTACCTCTTCTGTTCCTTATGAACAGGCTGAGTGAATTGTAAATCAGACACGTGGATACACTCTATCTATGTCTTCTACCTCTGCTGTTCCTTCTGAGCAGACTGAGTGAGACACGTGGATATACTCTATCTTTGTCTTCTACCTCTGTTGTTCCTTCTGAGCAGGCTGAGTGAGGTGTAAATCAGACACGTGGATATACTCTATCTCTGTCTTCTACTTCTGCTGTTCCTTATGAACAGGCTGAGTGAGGTGTAGATCAGACACGTGGATATACTCTATATCTGTCTTCTACCTCTGCTGTTCCTTCTGAGCAGGCTGAGTGAGACACGTGGATATACTCTATCTCTGTCTTCTACTTCTGCTGTTCCTTATGAACAGGCTGAGTGAGGTGTAGATCAGACACGTGGATATACTCTATATCTGTCTTCTACCTCTGCTGTTTCTTCTGAGCAGTCTGAGTGAGGTGTCGATCAGACACGTGGATATACTCTATCTCTGTATTCTACCTCTGCTGTTCCTTCTGAGCAGGCTGAGTGAGACACGTGGATATACCCTATCTCTGTCTTCTACCTCTGCTGTTCCTTCTGAACAGGCTGAGTGAGACACGTGGATATACTCTATCTCTGTCTTCTACCTCTGCTGTTCCTTCTGAGCAGGCTGAGTGAGACACGTGGATATACTCTATCTCTGTCTTCTACCTCTGCTGTTCCTTCTAAGCAGGCTGATAGAGGTGTAGATCAGACACGTGGATATACTCTATCTCTGTCTTCTACTTCTGCTGTTCCTTCTGAGCAGGCTGAGTGAGACACGTGGATATACTCTGTCTCTGTCTTCTACCTCTGCTGTTCCTTCTGAGCAGACTGAGTGAGACACGTGGATATACTCAATCTTTGTCTTCTACCTCTGCTGTTCCTTCTGAGCAGGCTGAGTGAGACACGTGGATATACTATATCTCTGTCTTCTACCTCTGCTGTTCCTTATGAACAGGCTGATTGAAGTGTAAATCAGACACGTGGATATACTCTATCTCTGTGTTCTACCTCTGCTGTTCCTTCTGAGCAGGCTGAGTGAGACACGTGGATATACTCTATCTCTGTCTTCTACTTCTGCTGTTCCTTCTGAGCAGGCTGAGTGAGACACCTGGATATACTCTGTCTCTGTCTTCTACCTCTGCTGTTCCTTCTGAGCAGACTGAGTGAGACACGTGGATATACTCAATCTTTGTCTTCTACCTCTGCTGTTCCTTCTGAGCAGGCTGAGTGAGACACGTGGATATACTATATTTCTGTCTTCTACCTCTGCTGTTCCTTATGAACAGGCTGAGTGAAGTGTAAATCAGACACGTGGATATACTCTATCTCTGTCGTCTACCTCTGCTGTTCCTTCTGAGCAGGCTGAGTGAGGAGTCGATCAGACACGTGGATATACTCTATCTCTGTCTTCTACCTCTGCTGTTCCTTCTGAGCAGGCTGAGTGAGACACGTGGATATACTCTATCTCTGTCTTCTACCTCTGCTGTTCCTTATGAGCAGGCTGAGTGAGGTGTAGATCAGACACGTGGATATACTTTATCTCTGTCTTCTACCTCTGATGTTCCTTCTGAGCAGGCTGAGTGAGGTGTAGATCAGACACGTTGATATACTCTATCTCTATCTTCTACCTCTGCTTTTCCTTCTGAGCAGGCTGATAAGACACGTGGATATACTCTATCTCTGTCTTCCACCTCTGCTGTTCCTTCTGAGCAGGCTGAGTGAGGTGTAGATCAGACACGTGGATATACTCTATCTCTGTCTTCTACCTCTGCTGTTCCTTCTGAGCAGGATGAGTGAGACACGTGGATATACTATATATCTGTCTTCTACCTCTGCTGTTCCTTCTGAGCAGGCTGAGTGAGTTGTAGATCAGACACGTCGATATACTCTATCTCTGTCTTCTACCTCTGCTGTTCCTTCTGAGCAGGCTGAGTGAGGTGTAGATCAGACACGTGGATATACTCTATATCTGTCTTCTACCTCTGCTGTTCCTTCTGAGCAGGTTGATTGAGACACGTGGATAAACTCTATCTCTGTCTTCTACCTCTGCTGTTCCTTCTGAGCAGGCTGAGTGAGGTGTAGATCAGACACGTGGATATAATCTATCTCTGTCTTGTACCTATGCTGTTCCTTCTGAGCAGGCTGAGTGAGACACGTGGATATACTCTATATCTGTCTTCTACCTCTGCTGTTTCTTATGAAAAGGCTGAGTGAGGTGTAGATCAGACACGTGGATATACTCTATCTCTGTCTTCTACCTTTGCTGTTCCTTCTGAGCAGGCTGAGTGAGGTGTAGATCATACTCGTGGATATACTCTATCTTTGTCTTCTACGTCTGCTGTTCCTTCTGAGCAGGCTGAGTGAGGTGTAGATCAGACACGTGGATATACTCTATCTCTGTCTTGTACCTCTGCTGTTCCTTCTGAGCAGGCTGAGTGAGACACGTGGATATACTCTATTTCTGTCTTCTACCTCTGCTGTTTCTTATGAACAGGCTGAGTGATGTGTAGATCAGACACGTGGATATACTCTATATCTGTCTTCTACCTCTGCTGTTCCTTCTGAGCAGGCTGAGTGAGGTGTAGATCATACTCGTGGATATACTCTATCTCTGTCTTCTACCTCTGCTATTCCTTCTGAGCAGACTGAGTGAGACACGTGGATATACTCTATCTTTGTCTTCTACCTCTGCTGTTCCTTCTGAGCAGGCTGAGTGAGGTGTAGATCAGACACGTGGATATACTCTATCTCTGTCTTCTACATCTGCTGTTCCTTCTGAGCAGGCTGAGTGAGACACGTGGATAAACTATATTTCTGTCTTCTACCTTTGCTGTTCCTTCTGAGCAGAGTGAGACACGTGGATATACTCTATCTCTGTCTTCTACCTCTGCTGTTCCTTCTGCGCAGGCTGAGTGTGGTGTATATCAGACACGTGGATATAATCTATATCTGTCTTCTACCTCTGCTGTTCCTTCTGAGCAAGTTGAGTGAGACACGTGGATAAACTCTATCTCTGTCTTCTACCTCTGCTGTTCCTTCTGAGTAGGCTGAATGAGACACGTGAATATACTCTATCTATCTTCTACCTCTGCTGTTCCTTCTGAGCAGGCTGAGTGAGGTGTAGATCAGACACGTGGATATACTCTATCTCTGTCTTGTACCTATGCTGTTCCTTCTGAGCAGGCTGAGTGAGACACGTGGATATACTCTATATCTGTCTTCTACCTCTGCTGTTTCTTATGAACAGGCTGAGTGAGGTGTAGATCAGACACGTGGATATACTCTATCTCTGTCTTCTACCTCTGCTGTTCCTTCTGAGCAGGCTGAGTGAGGTGTAGATCATACTCGTGGATATACTATATCTCTGTCTTCTACCTCTGCTGTTCCTTCTGAGCAGACTGAGTGAGACACGTGGATATACTCTATCTTTGTCTTCTACCTCTGCTGTTCCTTCTGAGCAGGCTGAGTGAGGTGTAGATCAGACACGTGGATATACTCTATCTCTGTCTTGTACCTCTGCTGTTCCTTCTGAGCAGGCTGAGTGAGACACGTGGATATACTCTATATCTGTCTTCTACCTCTGCTGTTTCTTATGAACATGCTGAGTGAGGTGTAGATCAGACACGTGGATATACTCTATATCTGTCTTCTATCTCTGCTGTTCCTTCTGAGCAGGCTGAGTGAGGTGTAGATCATACTCGTGGATATACTCTATCTCTGTCTTCTACCTCTGCTGTTTCTTCTGAGCAGACTGAGTGAGACACGTGGATATACTCTATCTCTGTCTTCTACCTCTGCTGTTCCTTATGAGCAGACTGAGTGAGACACGTGGATATACTCAATCTTTGTCTTCTACCTCTGCTGTTCCTTCTGAGCAGGCTGAGTAAGGTGTAGATTAGACACGTGGATATACTCTATCTCTGTCTTGTACCTCTGCTGTTCCTTCTGAGCAGGCTGAGTGAGACACGTGGATATACTCTATCTCTGTCTTCTACCTCTGCTGTTCCTTATGAACAGGCTGAGTGAAGTGTAAATCAGAAACGTGGATACACTCTATCTATGTCTTCTACCTCTGCTGTTCCTTCTGAGCAGACTGAGTGAGACACGTGGATATAGTCTATCTTTGTCTTCTACTTCTGCTGTTCCTTATGAACAGGCTGAGTGAGGTGTAGATCAGACACGTGGATATACTCTATATCTGTCTTCTACCTCTGCTGTTCCTTCTGAGCAGGCTGAGTGAGACAGTTGGATATACTCTATCTCTGTCGTCTACCTTTGCTGTTTCTTCTGAGCAGGCTGAGTGAGGTGTCGATCAGACACGTGGATATACTCTATCTCTGTCTTCTACCTCTGCTGTTCCTTCTGAGCAGGCTGAGTGAGGTGTAGATCAGACACGTGGATATACTCTATCTATATCTTCTACCTCTGCTGTTCCTTCTGAGCAGGCTGAGTGAGACACGTGGATATACTCTATCTTTGTCTTCTACCTCTGCTGTTCCTTGTGAGCAGGCTGAGTGAGGTGTAGATCAGACACGTGGATATACTCTATCTCTGTCTTCTACCTCTGCTGTTCCTTCTGAGCAGGCTGATAATACACGTGGATATACTCTATCTCTGTCTTCTACCTCTGCTGTTCCTTCTGAGCAGGCTGAGAGAGACAAGTGGATATACTCTATATCTGTCTTCTACCTCTGCTGTTCCTTCTGAGCAGGCTGAGTGAGGTGTAGATCAGACACGTGGATATACTCTATCTCTGTCTTCTACCTCTGCTGTTCTTTCTGAGCAGGCTGAGTGAGACACGTGGATATACTCTATCTCTGTCTTCTACCTATGCTGCTCCTTCTGAGCAATCTGAGTGAGGTGTAGATCAGACACGTGGATATACTCTATCTCTGTCTTCTACCTATGCTGTTCCTTCTGAGCAGGCTGAGTGAGACACGTGGATATACTCTATCTCTGTCTTCTACCTCTGCTGTTCCTTCTCAGCAGGCTGAGAGAGGTGTAGATCAGACACGTGGATATACTCTATATCTGTCTTCTACCTCTGCTGTTCCTTCTGAGCAGGCTGAGTGAGACACTTGGATATACTCTATCTCTGTCGTCTACCTTTGCTGTTTCTTCTGAGCAGGCTGAGTGAGGTGTCGATCAGACACGTGGATATACTCTATCTCTGTATTGTACCTCTGCTGTTCCTTCTGAGCAGGCTGAGTGAGACACGTGGATATACTCTATCTCTGTCTTCTACCTCTGCTGTTCCTTCTAAACAGGCTGAGTGAGATACGTGGATATACTCTATCTCTGTATTTTACCTCTGCTGTTCCTTCTGAGCAGGCTGAGTGAGGTGTAGATCAGACACGTGGATATACTCTATCTATCTTCTACCTCTGCTGTTCCTTCTGAGCAGGCTGAGTGAGGTGTAGATCAGACACGTGGATATACTCTATCTCTGTCTTGTACCTATGCTGTTCCTTCTGAGCAGGCTGAGTGAGACACGTGGATATACTCTATATCTGTCTTCTACCTCTGCTGTTTCTTATGAACAGGCTGAGTGAGGTGTAGATCAGACACGTGGATATACTCTATCTCTGTCTTCTACCTCTGCTGTTCCTTCTGAGCAGGCTGAGTGAGGTGTAGATCATACTCGTGGATATACTCTATCTCTGTCTTCTACCTCTGCTGTTCCTTCTGAGCAGACTGAGTGAGACACGTGGATATACTCTATCTTTGTCTTCTACCTCTGCTGTGCCTTCTGAGCAGGCTGAGTGAGGTGTAGATCAGACACGTGGATATACTCTATCTCTGTCTTGTACCTCTGCTGTTCCTTCTGAGCAGGCTGAGTGAGACACGTGGATATACTCTATATCTGTCTTCTACCTCTGCTGTTTCTTATGAACAGGCTGAGTGAGGTGTAGATCAGACACGTGGATATACTCTATATCTGTCTTCTATCTCTGCTGTTCCTTCTGAGCAGGCTGAGTGAGGTGTAGATCATACTCGTGGATATACTCTATCTCTGTCTTCTACCTCTGCTGTTCCTTCTGAGCAGACTGAGTGAGACACGTGGATATACTCTATCCTTGTCTTCTACCTCTGCTGTTCCTTCTGAGCAGGCTGAGTGAGGTGTAGATCAGACACGTGGATATACTCTATCTCTGTCTTCTACATCTGCTGTTCCTTCTGAGCAGGCTGAGTGAAACACGTGGACAAACTCTATTTCTGTCTTCTACCTTTGCTGTTCCTTCTGAGCAGGATGAGTGAGACACTTGGATATACTCTATCTCTGTCGTCTACCTTTGCTGTTTCTTCTGAGCAGGCTGAGTAAGGTGTCGATCAGACACGTGGATATACTCTATCTCTGTCTTCTACCTCTGCGGTTCCTTCTGAGCAGGCTGAGTGAGGTGTAGATCAGACACGTGGATATACTCTATCTATATCTTCTACCTCTGCTGTTCCTTCTGAGCAGGCTGAGTGAGACACGTGGATATACTCTATCTTTGTCTTCTACCTCTGCTGTTCCTTGTGAGCAGGCTGAGTGAGGTGTAGATCAGACACGTGGATATACTCTATCTCTGTCTTCTACCTCTGCTGTTCCTTCTGAGCAGGCTGAGAGAGACAAGTGGATATACTCTATATCTGTCTTCTACCTCTGCTGTTCCTTCTGAGCAGGCTGAGTGAGGTGTAGATCAGACACGTGGATATACTATATCTCTGTCTTCTACCTCTGCTGTTCTTTCTGAGCAGGCTGAGTGAGACACGTGGATATACTCTATCTCTGTCTTCTACCTATGCTGCTCCTTCTGAGCAAGCTGAGTGAGGTGTAGATCAGACACGTGGATATACTCTATCTCTGTCTTCTACCTATGCTGTTCCTTCTGAGCAGGCTGAGTGAGACACGTGGATATACTCTATCTCTGTCTTCTACCTCTGCTGTTCCTTCTAAGCAGGCTGAGAGAGGTGTAGATCAGACACGTGGATATACTCTATATCTGTCTTCTACCTCTGCTGTTCCTTCTGAGCAGGCTGAGTGAGACACTTGGATATACTCTATCTCTGTCGTCTACCTTTGCTGTTTCTTCTGAGCAGGCTGAGTGAGGTGTCGATCAGACACGTGGATATACTCTATCTCTGTATTGTACCTCTGCTGTTCCTTCTGAGCAGGCTGAGTGAGACACGTGGATATACTCTATCTCTGTCTTCTACCTCTGCTGTTCCTTCTGAACAGGCTGAGTGAGACACGTGGATATACTCTATCTTTGTCTTCTACCTCTGCTGTTCCTTCTGAGCAGGCTGAGTGAGACACGTGGATATACTCTATCTCTGTCTTCTACCTCTGCTGTTCCTTCTAAGCAGGCTGAGAGAGGTGTAGATCAGACACGTGGATATACTCTATCTCTGTCTTCTACTTCTGCTGTTCCTTCTGAGCAGGCTGAGTGAGACACGTGGATATACTCTGTCTCTGTCTTCTACCTCTGCTGTTCCTTCTGAGCATACTGAGTGAGACACGTGGATATACTCAATCTTTGTCTTCTACCTCTGCTGTTCCTTCTGAGCAGGCTGAGTGAGGTGTAGATTAGACACGTGGATATACTCTATCTCTGTCTTGTACCTCTGCTGTTCCTTCTGAGCAGGCTGAGTGAGACACGTGGATATACTATATCTCTGTCTTCTACCTGTGCTGTTCCTTATGAACAGGCTGAGTGAAGTGTAAATCAGACACGTGGATATACTCTATCTCTGTGTTCTACCTCTGCTGTTCCTTCTGAGCAGGCTGAGTGAGACACGTGGATATACTCTATCTCTGTCGTCTACCTCTGCTGTTCCTTCTGAGCAGGCTGAGTGAGGTGTCGATCAGACACGTGGATATACTCTATCTCTGTCTTCTACCTCTGCTGTTCCTTCTGAGCAGGATGAGTGAGACACGTGGATATACTATATATCTGTCTTCTACCTCTGCTGTTCCTTCTGAGCAGGCTGAGTGAGATACGTGGATATACTCTATCTCTGTATTTTACCTCTGCTGTTCCTTCTGAGCAGGCTGAGTGAGGTGTAGATCAGACACGTGGATATACTCTATCTATCTTTTACCTCTGCTGTTCCTTCTGAGCAGGCTGAGTGAGGTGTAGATCAGACACGTGGATATACTCTATCTCTGTCTTGTACCTATGCTGTTCCTTCTGAGCAGGCTGAGTGAGACACGTGGATATACTCTATATCTGTCTTCTACCTCTGCTGTTTCTTATGAACAGGCTGAGTGAGGTGTAGATCAGACACGTGGATATACTCTATCTCTGTCTTCTACCTCTGCTGTTCCTTCTGAGCAGGCTGAGTGAGGTGTAGATCATACTCGTGGATATACTCTATCTCTGTCTTCTACCTCTGCTGTTCCTTCTGAGAAGACTGAGTGAGACACGTGGATATACTCTATCTTTGTCTTCTACCTCTGCTGTTCCTTCTGAGCAGGCTGAGTGAGGTGTAGATCAGACACGTGGATATACTCTATCTCTGTCTTCTACCTCTGCTGTTCCTTCTGAGCAGGATGAGTGAGACACGCGGATATACTCTATCTCTGTCTTCTACCTCTGCTGTTCCTTATGAACAGGCTGAGTGAAGTGTAAATCAGACACGTGGATATACTCTATCTCTGTGTTCTACCTCTGCTGTTCCTTCTGAGCAGGCTGAGTGAGACACGTGGATATACTCTATCTCTGTCGTCTACCTCTGCTGTTCCTTCTGAGCAGGCTGAGTGAGGTGTCGATCAGACACGTGGATATACTCTATCTCTGTCTTCTACCTCTGCTGTTCCTTCTGAGCAGGCTGAGTGAGACACGTGGATATACTCTATCTCTGTCTTCTACCTCTGCTGTTCCTTATGAGCAGACTGAGTGAGACACGTGGATATACTCAATCTTTGTCTTCTACCTCTACTGTTCCTTCTGAGCAGGCTGAGTGAGGTGTAGTTTAGACACGTGGATATACTCTATCTCTGTCTTGTACCTCTGCTGTTCCTTCTGAGCAGGCTGAGTGAGACACGTGGATATACTCTATCTCTGTCTTCTACCTCTTCTGTTCCTTATGAACAGGCTGAGTGAAGTGTAAATCAGACACGTGGATACACTCTATCTATGTCTTCTACTTCTGCTGTTCCTTATGAACAGGCTGAGTGAGGTGTAGATCAGACACGTGGATATACTCTATCTCTGTCTTGTACCTCTGCTGTTCCTTCTGAGCAGACTGAGTGAGACACGTGGATATACTCTATCTTTGTCTTCTACCTCTGTTGTTCCTTCTGAGCAGGCTGAGTGAGGTGTAAATCAGACACGTGGATATACTCTATCTCTGTATTCTACTTCTGCTGTTCCTTATGAACAGGCTGAGTGAGGTGTAGATCAGACACGTGGATATACTCTATATCTGTCTTCTACCTCTGCTGTTCCTTCTGAGCAGGCTGAGTGAGACACGTGGATATACTCTATCTCTGACTTCTACTTCTGCTGTTCCTTATGAACAGGCTGAGTGAGGTGTAGATCAGACACGTGGATATACTCTATATCTGTCTTCTACCTCTGCTGTTCCTTCTGAGCAGGCTGAGTGAGACACTTGGATATACTATATCTCTGTCGTCTACCTTTGCTGTTTCTTCTGAGCAGGCTGAGTGAGGTGTCGATCAGACACGTGGATATACTCTATCTCTGTATTCTACCTCTGCTGTTCCTTCTGAGCAGGCTGAGTGAAACACGTGGATATACTCTATCTCTGTCTTCTACCTCTGCTGTTCCTTCTGAACAGGCTGAGTGAGACACGTGGATATACTCTATCTCTGTCTTCTACCTCTGCTGTTCCTTCTGAGCAGGCTGAGTGAGACACGTGGATATACTCTATCTCTGTCTTCTACCTCTGCTGTTCCTTCTAAGCAGGCTGAGAGAGGTGTAGATCAGACACGTGGATATACTCTATCTCTGTCTTCTACTTCTGCTGTTCCTTCTGAGCAGGCTGAGTGAGACACGTGGATATACTCTGTCTCTGTCTTCTACCTCTGCTGTTCCTTCTGAGCAGACTGAGTGAGACACGTGGATATACTCAATCTTTGTCTTCTACCTCTGCTGTTCCTTCTGAGCAGGCTGAGTGAGAGACGTGGATATACTATATCTCTGTCTTCTACCTCTGCTGTTCCTTATGAACAGGCTGAGTGAAGTGTAAATCAGACACGTGGATATACTCTATCTCTGTGTTCTACCTCTGCTGTTCCTTCTGAGCAGGCTGAGTGAGACACGTGGATATACTCTATCTCTGTCGTCTACCTCTGCTGTTCCTTCTGAGCAGGCTGAGTGAGGAGTCAATCAGACACGTGGATATACTCTATCTCTGTCTTCTACCTCTGCTGTTCCTTCTGAGCAGGCTGAGTGAGACACGTGGATATACTCTATCTCTGTCTTCTACCTCTGCTGTTCCTTATGAGCAGGCTGAGTGAGGTGTAGATCAGACACGTGGATATACTTTATCTCTGTCTTCTACCTCTGCTGTTCCTTCTAAGCAGGCTGAGTGAGGTGTAGATCAGACACGTTGATATACTCTATCTCTATCTTCTACCTCTGCTTTTCCTTCTGAGCAGGCTGATAAGACACGTGGATATACTCTATCTCTGTCTTCCACCTATGCTGTTCCTTCTGAGCAGGCTGAGTGAGGTGTAGATCAGACACGTGGATATACTCTATCTCTGTCTTCTACCTCTGCTGTTCCTTCTGAGCAGGATGAGTGAGACACGTGGATATACTATATATATGTCTTCTACCTCTGCTGTTCCTTCTGAGCAGGCTGAGTGAGTTGTAGATCAGACACGTCGATATACTCTATCTCTGTCTTCTACCTCTGCTGTTCCTTCTGAGCAGGCTGAGTGAGGTGTAGATCAGACACGTGGATATACTCTATATCTGTCTTCTACCTCTGCTGTTCCTTCTGAGCAGGTTGATTGAGACACGTGGATAAACTCTATCTCTGTCTTCTACCTCTGCTGTTCCTTCTGAGCAGGCTGAGTGAGGTGTAGATCAGACACGTGGATATAATCTATTTCTGTCTTGTACCTATGCTGTTCCTTCTGAGCAGGCTGAGTGAGACACGTGGATATACTCTATATCTGTCTTCTACCTCTGCTGTTCCTTATGAACAGGCTGAGTGAAGTGTAAATCAGACACGTGGATATACTCTATCTCTGTGTTCTACCTCTGCTGTTCCTTCTGAGCAGGCTGAGTGAGACACGTGGATATACTCTATCTCTGTCGTCTACCTCTGCTGTTCCTTCTGAGCAGGCTGAGTGAGGTGTCGATCAGACACGTGGATATACTCTATCTCTGTCTTCTACCTCTGCTGTTCCTTCTGAGCAGGCTGAGTGAGACACGTGGATATACTCTATCTCTGTCTTCTACCTCTGCTGTTCCTTCTGAGCAGGCTGAGTGAGACACGTGGATATACTCTATCTCTGTCTTCTACCTCTGCTGTTCCTTATGAGCAGACTGAGTGAGACACGTGGATATACTCAATCTTTGTCTTCTACCTCTACTGTTCCTTCTGAGCAGGCTGAGTGAGGTGTAGTTTAGACACGTGGATATACTCTATCTCTGTCTTGTACCTCTGCTGTTCCTTCTGAGCAGGCTGAGTGAGACACGTGGATATACTCTATCTCTGTCTTCTACCTCTTCTGTTCCTTATGAACAGGCTGAGTGAAGTGTAAATCAGACACGTGGATACACTCTATCTATGTCTTCTACCTCTGCTGTTCCTTCTGAGCAGACTGAGTGAGACACGTGGATATACTCTATCTTTGTCTTCTACCTCTGTTGTTCCTTCTGAGCAGGCTGAGTGAGGTGTAAATCAGACACGTGGATATACTCTATCTCTGTCTTCTACTTCTGCTGTTCCTTATGAACAGGCTGAGTGAGGTGTAGATCAGACACGTGGATATACTCTATATCTGTCTTCTACCTCTGCTGTTCCTTCTGAGCAGGCTGAGTGAGACACGTGGATATACTCTATCTCTGTCTTCTACTTCTGCTGTTCCTTATGAACAGGCTGAGTGAGGTGTAGATCAGACACGTGGATATACTCTATATCTGTCTTCTACCTCTGCTGTTCCTTCTGAACAGGCTGAGTGAGACACGTGGATATACTCTATCTCTGTCTTCTACCTCTGCTGTTCCTTCTGAGCAGGCTGAGTGAGACACGTGGATATACTCTATCTCTGTCGTCTACCTCTGCTGTTCCTTCTGAGCAGGCTGAGTGAGGAGTAGATCAGACACGTGGATATACTCTATCTCTGTCTTCTACCTCTGCTGTTCCTTCTGAGCAGGCTGAGTGAGACACGTGGATATACTCTATCTCTGTCTTCTACCTCTGCTGTTCCTTATGAGCAGGCTGAGTGAGGTGTAGATCAGACACGTGGATATACTTTATCTCTGTCTTCTACCTCTGCTGTTCCTTCTGAGCAGGCTGAGTGAGGTGTAGATCAGACACGTTGATATACTCTATCTCTATCTTCTACCTCTGCTTTTCCTTCTGAGCAGGCTGATAAGACACGTGGATATACTCTATCTCTGTCTTCCACCTCTGCTGTTCCTTCTGAGCAGGCTGAGTGAGGTGTAGATCAGACACGTGGATATACTCTATCTCTGTCTTCTACCTCTGCTGTTCCTTCTGAGCAGGATGAGTGAGACACGTGGATATACTATATATCTGTCTTCTACCTCTGCTATTCCTTCTGAGCAGGCTGAGTGAGTTGTAGATCAGACACGTCGATATACTCTATCTCTGTCTTCTACCTCTGCTGTTCCTTCTGAGCAGGCTGAGTGAGGTGTAGATCAGACACGTGGATATACTCTATATCTGTCTTCTGCCTCTGCTGTTCCTTCTGAGCAGGTTGATTGAGACACGTGGATAAACTCTATCTCTGTCTTCTACCTCTGCTGTTCCTTCTGAGCATGCTGAGTGAGGTGTAGATCAGACACGTGGATATAATCTATCTCTGTCTTGTACCTATGCTGTTCCTTCTGAGCAGGCTGAGTGAGACACGTGGATATACTCTATATCTGTCTTCTACCTCTGCTGTTCCTTCTGAGCAGGCTGAGTGAGACACGTGGATATACTCTATCTCTGTCGTCTACCTCTGCTGTTCCTTCTGAGCAGGCTGAGTGAGGTGTCGATCAGACACGTGGATATACTCTATCTCTGTCTTCTACCTCTGCTGTTCCTTCTGAGCAGGCTGAGTGAGACACGTGGATATACTCTATCTCTGTCTTCTACCTCTGCTGTTCCTTATGAGCAGACTGAGTGAGACACGTGGATATACTCAATCTTTGTCTTCTACCTCTACTGTTCCTTCTGAGCAGGCTGAGTGAGGTGTAGTTTAGACACGTGGATATACTCTATCTCTGTCTTGTACCTCTGCTGTTCCTTCTGAGCAGGCTGAGTGAGACACGTGGATATACTCTATCTCTGTCTTCTACCTCTTCTGTTCCTTATGAACAGGCTGAGTGAAGTGTAAATCAGACACGTGGATACACTCTATCTATGTCTTCTACCTCTGCTGTTCCTTCTGAGCAGACTGAGTGAGACACGTGGATATACTCTATCTTTGTCTTCTACCTCTGTTGTTCCTTCTGAGCAGGCTGAGTGAGGTGTAAATCAGACACGTGGATATACTCTATCTCTGTCTTCTACTTCTGCTGTTCCTTATGAACAGGCTGAGTGAGGTGTAGATCAGACACGTGGATATACTCTATATCTGTCTTCTACCTCTGCTGTTCCTTCTGAGCAGGCTGAGTGAGACACGTGGATATACTCTATCTCTGTCTTCTACTTCTGCTGTTCCTTATGAACAGGCTGAGTGAGGTGTAGATCAGACACGTGGATATACTCTATATCTGTCTTCTACCTCTGCTGTCCCTTCTGAACAGGCTGAGTGAGACACGTGGATATACTCTATCTCTGTCTTCTACCTCTGCTGTTCCTTCTGAGCAGGCTGAGTGAGACACGTGGATATACTCTATCTCTGTCTTCTACCTCTGCTGTTCCTTCTAAGCAGGCTGAGAGAGGTGTATATCAGACACGTGGATATACTCTATCTCTGTCTTCTACTTCTGCTGTTCCTTCTGAGCAGGCTGAGTGAGACACGTGGATATACTCTGTCTCTGTCTTCTACCTCTGCTGTTCCTTCTGAGCAGACTGAGTGAGACACTTGGATATACTCTATCTCTGTCGTCTACCTTTGCTGTTTCTTCTGAGCAGGCTGAGTGAGGTGTCGATCAGACACGTGGATATACTCTATCTCTGTATTCTACCTCTGCTGTTCCTTCTGAGCAGGCTGAGTGAGACACGTGGATATACTCTATCTCTGTCTTCTACCTCTGCTGTTCCTTCTGAACAGGCTGAGTGAGACACGTGGATATACTCTATCTCTGTCTTCTACCTCTGCTGTTCCTTCTGAGCAGGCTGAGTGAGACACGTGGATATACTCTATCTCTGTCTTCTACCTCTGCTGTTCCTTCTAAGCAGGCTGAGAGAGGTGTAGATCAGACACGTGGATATACTCTATCTCTGTCTTCTACTTCTGCTGTTCCTTCTGAGCAGGCTGAGTGAGACACGTGGATATACTCTGTCTCTGTCTTCTACCTCTGCTGTTCCTTCTGAGCAGACTGAGTGAGACACGTGGATATACTCAATCTTTGTCTTCTACCTCTGCTGTTCCTTCTGAGCAGGCTGAGTGAGACACGTGGATATACTCTATCTCTGTCGTCTACCTCTGCTGTTCCTTCTGAGCAGGCTGAGTGAGGAGTCGATCAGACACGTGGATATACTCTATCTCTGTCTTCTACCTCTGCTGTTCCTTCTGAGCAGGCTGAGTGAGACACGTGGATATACTCTATCTCTGTCTTCTACCTCTGCTGTTCCTTATGAGCAGGCTGAGTGAGGTGTAGATCAGACACGTGGATATACTTTATCTCTGTCTTCTACCTCTGCTGTTCCTTCTGAGCAGGCTGAGTGAGGTGTAGATCAGACACGTTGATATACTCTATCTCTATCTTCTACCTCTGCTTTTCCTTCTGAGCAGGCTGATAAGACACGTGGATATACTCTATCTCTGTCTTCCACCTCTGCTGTTCCTTCTGAGCAGGCTGAGTGAGGTGTAGATCAGACACGTGGATATACTCTATCTCTGTCTTCTACCTCTGCTGTTCCTTCTGAGCAGGATGAGTGAGACACGTGGATATACTATATATCTGTCTTCTACCTCTGCTGTTCCTTCTGAGCAGGCTGAGTGAGTTGTAGATCAGACACGTCGATATACTCTATCTCTGTCTTCTACCTCTGCTGTTCCTTCTGAGCAGGCTGAGTGAGGTGTAGATCAGACACGTGGATATACTCTATATCTGTCTTCTACCTCTGCTGTTCCTTCTGAGCAGGTTGATTGAGACACGTGGATAAACTCTATCTCTGTCTTCTACCTCTGCTGTTCCTTCTGAGCAGGCTGAGTGAGGTGTAGATCAGACACGTGGATATAATCTATCTCTGTCTTGTACCTATGCTGTTCCTTCTGAGCAGGCTGAGTGAGACACGTGGATATACTCTATATCTGTCTTCTACCTCTGCTGTTTCTTATGAAAAGGCTGAGTGAGGTGTAGATCAGACACGTGGATATACTCTATCTCTGTCTTCTACCTCTGCTGTTCCTTCTGAGCAGGCTGAGTGAGGTGTAGATCATACTCGTGGATATACTCTATCTTTGTCTTCTACCTCTGCTGTTCCTTCTGAGCAGGCTGAGTGAGGTGTAGATCAGACACGTGGATATACTCTATCTCTGTCTTGTACCTCTGCTGTTCCTTCTGAGCAGGCTGAGTGAGACACGTGGATATACTCTATATCTGTCTTCTACCTCTGCTGTTTCTTATGAACAGGCTGAGTGAGGTGTAGATCAGACACGTGGATATACTCTATATCTGTCTTCTACCTCTGCTGTTCCTTCTGAGCAGGCTGAGTGAGGTGTAGATCATACTCGTGGATATACTCTAACTCTGTCTTCTACCTCTGCTGTTCCTTCTGAGCAGACTGAGTGAGACACGTGGATCTACTCTATCTTTGTCTTCTACCTCTGCTGTTCCTTATGAACAGGCTGAGTGAGGTGTAGATCAGACACGTGGATATACTCTATATCTGTCTTCTACCTCTGCTGTTCCTTCTGAGCAGGCTGAGTGAGACACGTGGATATACTCTATCTCTGTCTTCTACTTCTGCTGTTCCTTATGAACAGGCTGAGTGAGGTGTAGATCAGACACGTGGATATACTCTATATCTGTCTTCTACCTCTGCTGTTCCTTCTGAACAGGCTGAGTGAGACACGTGGATATACTCTATCTCTGTCTTCTACCTCTGCTGTTCCTTCTGAGCAGGCTGAGTGAGACACGTGGATATACTCTATCTCTGTCTTCTACCTCTGCTGTTCCTTCTAAGCAGGCTGAGAGAGGTGTATATCAGACACGTGGATATACTCTATCTCTGTCTTCTACTTCTGCTGTTCCTTCTGAGCAGGCTGAGTGAGACACGTGGATATACTCTGTCTCTGTCTTCTACCTCTGCTGTTCCTTCTGAGCAGACTGAGTGAGACACTTGGATATACTCTATCTCTGTCGTCTACCTTTGCTGTTTCTTCTGAGCAGGCTGAGTGAGGTGTCGATCAGACACGTGGATATACTCTATCTCTGTATTCTACCTCTGCTGTTCCTTCTGAGCAGGCTGAGTGAGACACGTGGATATACTCTATCTCTGTCTTCTACCTCTGCTGTTCCTTCTGAACAGGCTGAGTGAGACACGTGGATATACTCTATCTCTGTCTTCTACCTCTGCTGTTCCTTCTGAGCAGGCTGAGTGAGACACGTGGATATACTCTATCTCTGTCTTCTACCTCTGCTGTTCCTTCTAAGCAGGCTGAGAGAGGTGTAGATCAGACACGTGGATATACTCTATCTCTGTCTTCTACTTCTGCTGTTCCTTCTGAGCAGGCTGAGTGAGACACGTGGATATACTCTGTCTCTGTCTTCTACCTCTGCTGTTCCTTCTGAGCAGACTGAGTGAGACACGTGGATATACTCAATCTTTGTCTTCTACCTCTGCTGTTCCTTCTGAGCAGGCTGAGTGAGACACGTGGATATACTATATCTCTGTCTTCTACCTCTGCTGTTCCTTATGAACAGGCTGAGTGAAGTGTAAATCAGACACGTGGATATACTCTATCTCTGTGTTCTACCTCTGCTGTTCCTTCTGAGCAGGCTGAGTGAGACACGTGGATATACTCTATCTCTGTCGTCTACCTCTGCTGTTCCTTCTGAGCAGGCTGAGTGAGGAGTCGATCAGACACGTGGATATACTCTATCTCTGTCTTCTACCTCTGCTGTTCCTTCTGAGCAGGCCTAGTGAGACACGTGGATATACTCTATCTCTGTCGTCTACCTCTGCTGTTCCTTATGAGCAGGCTGAGTGAGGTGTAGATCAGACACGTGGATATACTTTATCTCTGTCTTCTACCTCTGCTGTTCCTTCTGAGCAGGCTGAGTGAGGTGTAGATCAGACACGTTGATATACTCTATCTCTATCTTCTACCTCTGCTTTTCCTTCTGAGCAGGCTGATAAGACACGTGGATATACTCTATCTCTGTCTTCCACCTCTGCTGTTCCTTCTGAGCAGGCTGAGTGAGGTGTAGATCAGACACGTGGATATACTCTATCTCTGTCTTCTACCTCTGCTGTTCCTTCTGAGCAGGATGAGTGAGACACGTGGATATACTATATATCTGTCTTCTACCTCTGCTGTTCCTTCTGAGCAGGCTGAGTGAGTTGTAGATCAGACACGTCGATATACTCTATCTCTGTCTTCTACCTCTGCTGTTCCTTCTGAGCAGGCTGAGTGAGGTGTAGATCAGACACGTGGATATACTCTATATCTGTCTTCTACCTCTGCTGTTCCTTCTGAGCAGGTTGATTGAGACACGTGGATAAACTCTATCTCTGTCTTCTACCTCTGCTGTTCCTTCTGAGCAGGCTGAGTGAGGGGTAGATCAGACACGTGGATATAATCTATCTCTGTCTTGTACCTATGCTGTTCCTTCTGAGCAGGCTGAGTGAGACACGTGGATATACTCTATATCTGTCTTCTACCTCTGCTGTTTCTTATGAAAAGGCTGAGTGAGGTGTAGATCAGACACGTGGATATACTCTATCTCTGTCTTCTACCTCTGCTGTTCCTTCTGAGCAGGCTGAGTGAGGTGTAGATCATACTCGTGGATATACTCTATCTTTGTCTTCTACCTCTGCTGTTCCTTCTGAGCAGGCTGAGTGAGGTGTAGATCAGACACGTGGATATACTCTATCTCTGTCTTGTACCTCTGCTGTTCCTTCTGAGCAGGCTGAGTGAGACACGTGGATATACTCTATATCTGTCTTCTACCTCTGCTGTTTCTTATGAACAGGCTGAGTGAGGTGTAGATCAGACACGTGGATATACTCTATATCTGTCTTCTACCTCTGCTGTTCCTTCTGAGCAGGCTGAGTGAGGTGTAGATCATACTCGTGGATATACTCTAACTCTGTCTTCTACCTCTGCTGTTCCTTCTGAGCAGACTGAGTGAGACACGTGGATCTACTCTATCTTTGTCTTCTACCTCTGCTGTTCCTTCTGAGCAGGCTGAGTGAGGTGTAGATCAGACACGTGGATATACTCTATCTCTGTCTTCTACATCTGCTGTTCCTTCTGAGCAGGCTGAGTGAGACACGTGGATAAACTATATTTCTGTCTTCTACCTTTGCTGTTCCTTCTGAGCAGAGTGAGACACGTGGATATACTATATCTCTGTCTTCTACCTCTGCTGTTCCTTCTGCGCAGGCTGAGTGTGGTGTATATCAGACACGTGGATATACTCTATATCTGTCTTCTACCTCTGCTGTTCCTTCTGAGCAGGCTGAGTGAGGTGTAGATCATACTCGTGGATATACTCTAACTCTGTCTTCTACCTCTGCTGTTCCTTCTGAGCAGACTGAGTGAGACACGTGGATCTACTCTATCTTTGTCTTCTACCTCTGCTGTTCCTTCTGAGCAGGCTGAGTGAGGTGTAGATCAGACACGTGGATATACTCTATCTCTGTCTTCTACATCTGCTGTTCCTTCTGAGCAGGTTGAGTGAGACACGTGGATAAACTCTATCTCTGTCTTCTACCTCTGCTGTTTTTTCTGAGCAGGCTGAATGAGACACGTGAATATACTCTATCTATCTTCTACCTCTGCTGTTCCTTCTGAGCAGGCTGAGTGAGGTGTAGATCAGACACGTGGATATACTCTATCTCTGTCTTGTACCTATGCTGTTCCTTCTGAGCAGGCTGAGTGAGACACGTGGATATACTCTATATCTGTCTTCTACCTCTGCTGTTTCTTATGAACAGGCTGAGTGAGGTGTAGATCAGACACGTGGATATACTCTATCTCTGTCTTCTACCTCTGCTGTTCCTTCTGAGCAGGCTGAGTGAGGTGTAGATCATACTCGTGGATATACTCTATCTCTGTCTTCTACCTCTGCTGTTCCTTCTGAGCAGACTGAGTGAGACACGTGGATATACTCTATCTTTGTCTTCTACCTCTGCTGTTCCTTCTGAGCAGGCTGAGTGAGGTGTAGATCAGACACGTGGATATACTCTATCTCTGTCTTGTACCTCTGCTGTTCCTTCTGAGCAGGCTGAGTGAGACACGTGGATATACTCTATATCTGTCTTCTACCTCTGCTGTTTCTTATGAACAGGCTGAGTGAGGTGTAGATCAGACACGTGGATATACTCTATATCTGTCTTCTATCTCTGCTGTTCCTTCTGAGCAGGCTGAGTGAGGTGTAGATCATACTCGTGGATATACTCTATCTCTGTCTTCTACCTCTGCTGTTCCTTCTGAGCAGACTGAGTGAGACACGTGGATATACTCTATCCTTGTATTCTACCTCTGCTGTTCCTTCTGAGCAGGCTGAGTGAGGTGTAGATCAGACACGTGGATATACTCTATCTCTGTCTTCTACATCTGCTGTTCCTTCTGAGCAGGCTGAGCGAAACACGTGGACAAACTCTATTTCTGTCTTCTACCTTTGCTGTTCCTTCTGAGCAGGATGAGTGAGACACGTGGATATACTCTATCTCTGTCTTCTACCTCTGCTGTTCCTTCTGCGCAGGCTGAGTGTGGTGTATATCAGACACGTGGATATACTCTATCTCTGTCTTCTACCTCTGCTGATCCTTCTGAGCAGGCTGAGTGAGACACGTGGATATACTCTATCTCTGTCGTCTACCTCTGCTGTTCCTTCTGAGCAGGCTGAGTGAGGTGTCGATCAGACACGTGGATATACTCTATCTCTGTCTTCTACCTCTGCTGTTCCTTCTGAGCAGGCTGAGTGAGACACGTGGATATACTCTATCTCTGTCTTCTACCTCTGCTGTTCCTTATGAGCAGACTGAGTGAGACACGTGGATATACTCAATCTTTGTCTTCTACCTCTACTGTTCCTTCTGAGCAGGCTGAGTGAGGTGTAGTTTAGACACGTGGATATACTCTATCTCTGTCTTGTACCTCTGCTGTTCCTTCTGAGCAGGCTGAGTGAGACACGTGGATATACTCTATCTCTGTCTTCTACCTCTTCTGTTCCTTATGAACAGGCTGAGTGAAGTGTAAATCAGACACGTGGATACACTCTATCTATGTCTTCTACCTCTGCTGTTCCTTCTGAGCAGACTGAGTGAGACACGTGGATATACTCTATCTTTGTCTTCTACTTCTGTTGTTCCTTCTGAGCAGGCTGAGTGAGGTGTAAATCAGACACGTGGATATACTCTATCTCTGTCTTCTACTTCTGCTGTTCCTTATGAACAGGCTGAGTGAGGTGTAGATCAGACACGTGGATATACTCTATATCTGTCTTCTACCTCTGCTGTTCCTTCTGAGCAGGCTGAGTGAGACACGTGGATATACTCTATCTCTGTCTTCTACTTCTGCTGTTCCTTATGAACAGGCTGAGTGAGGTGTAGATCAGACACGTGGATATACTCTATATCTGTCTTCTACCTATGCTGTTCCTTCTGAACAGGCTGAGTGAGACACGTGGATATACTCTATCTCTGTCTTCTACCTCTGCTGTTCCTTCTGAGCAGGCTGAGTGAGACACGTGGATATACTCTATCTCTGTCGTCTACCTCTGCTGTTCCTTCTGAGCAGGCTGAGTGAGGAATCGATCAGACACGTGGATATACTCTATCTCTGTCTTCTACCTCTGCTGTTCCTTCTGAGCAGGCTGAGTGAGACACGTGGATATACTCTATCTCTGTCTTCTACCTCTGCTGTTCCTTATGAGCAGGCTGAGTGAGGTGTAGATCAGACACGTGGATATACTTTATCTCTGTCTTCTACCTCTGCTGTTCCTTCTGAGCAGGCTGAGTGAGGTGTAGATCAGACACGTTGATATACTCTATCTCTATCTTCTACCTCTGCTTTTCCTTCTGAGCAGGCTGATAAGACACGTGGATATACTCTATCTCTGTCTTCCACCTCTGCTGTTCCTTCTGAGCAGGCTGAGTGAGGTGTAGATCAGACACGTGGATATACTCTATCTCTGTCTTCTACCTCTGCTGTTCCTTCTGAGCAGGATGAGTGAGACACGTGGATATACTATATATCTGTCTTCTACCTCTGCTGTTCCTTCTGAGCAGGCTGAGTGAGTTGTAGATCAGACACGTCGATATACTCTATCTCTGTCTTCTACCTCTGCTGTTCCTTCTGAGCAGGCTGAGTGAGGTGTAGATCAGACACGTGGATATACTCTATATCTGTCTTCTACCTCTGCTGTTCCTTCTGAGCAGGTTGATTGAGACACGTGGATAAACTCTATCTCTGTCTTCTACCTCTGCTGTTCCTTCTGAGCATGCTGAGTGAGGTGTAGATCAGACACGTGGATATAATCTATCTCTGTCTTGTACCTATGCTGTTCCTTCTGAGCAGGCTGAGTGAGACACGTGGATATACTCTATATCTGTCTTCTACCTCTGCTGTTCCTTATGAACAGGCTGAGTGAAGTGTAAATCAGACACGTGGATATACTCTATCTCTGTGTTCTACCTCTGCTGTTCCTTCTGAGCAGGCTGAGTGAGACACGTGGATATACTCTATCTCTGTCGTCTACCTCTGCTGTTCCTTCTGAGCAGGCTGAGTGAGGTGTCGATCAGACACGTGGATATACTCTATCTCTGTCTTCTACCTCTGCTGTTCCTTCTGAGCAGGCTGAGTGAGACACGTGGATATACTCTATCTCTGTCTTCTACCTCTGCTGTTCCTTATGAGCAGACTGAGTGAGACACGTGGATATACTCAATCTTTGTCTTCTACCTCTACTGTTCCTTCTGAGCAGGCTGAGTGAGGTGTAGTTTAGACACGTGGATATACTCTATCTCTGTCTTGTACCTCTGCTGTTCCTTCTGAGCAGGCTGAGTGAGACACGTGGATATACTCTATCTCTGTCTTCTACCTCTTCTGTTCCTTATGAACAGGCTGAGTGAAGTGTAAATCAGACACGTGGATACACTCTATCTATGTCTTCTACCTATGCTGTTCCTTCTGAGCAGACTGAGTGAGACACGTGGATATACTCTATCTTTGTCTTCTACCTCTGTTGTTCCTTCTGAGCAGGCTGAGTGAGGTGTAAATCAGACACGTGGATATACTCTATCTCTGTCTTCTACTTCTGCTGTTCCTTATGAACAGGCTGAGTGAGGTGTAGATCAGACACGTGGATATACTCTATATCTGTCTTCTACCTCTGCTGTTCCTTCTGAGCAGGCTGAGTGAGACACGTGGATATACTCTATCTCTGTCTTCTACTTCTGCTGTTCCTTATGAACAGGCTGAGTGAGGTGTAGATCAGACACGTGGATATACTCTATATCTGTCTTCTACCTCTGCTGTTCCTTCTGAACAGGCTGAGTGAGACACGTGGATATACTCTATCTCTGTCTTCTACCTCTGCTGTTCCTTCTGAGCAGGCTGAGTGAGACACGTGGATATACTCTATCTCTGTCTTCTACCTCTGCTGTTCCTTCTAAGCAGGCTGAGAGAGGTGTATATCAGACACGTGGATATACTCTATCTCTGTCTTCTACTTCTGCTGTTCCTTCTGAGCAGGCTGAGTGAGACACGTGGATATACTCTATCTCTCTTCTACCTCTGCTGTTCCTTCTGAGCAGGCTGAGTGAGGTGTAGATCATACTCGTGGATATACTCTAACTCTGTCTTCTACCTCTGCTGTTCCTTCTGAGCAGACTGAGTGAGACACGTGGATATACTCTATCTTTGTCTTCTACCTCTGCTGTTCCTTCTGAGCAGGCTGAGTGAGGTGTAGATCAGACACGTGGATATACTCTATCTCTGTCTTCTACATCTGCTGTTCCTTCTGAGCAGGCTGAGTGAGACACGTGGATAAACTATATTTCTGTCTTCTACCTTTGCTGTTCCTTCTGAGCAGAGTGAGACACGTGGATATACTATATCTCTGTCTTCTACCTCTGCTGTTCCTTCTGCGCAGGCTGAGTGTGGTGTATATCAGACACGTGGATATACTCTATATCTGTCTTCTACCTCTGCTGTTCCTTCTGAGCAGGTTGAGTGAGACACGTGGATAAACTCTATCTCTGTCTTCTACCTCTGCTGTTCTTTCTGAGCAGGCTGAATGAGACACGTGAATATACTCTATCTATCTTCTACCTCTGCTGTTCCTTCTGAGCAGGCTGAGTGAGGTGTAGATCAGACACGTGGATATACTCTATCTCTGTCTTGTACCTATGCTGTTCCTTCTGAGCAGGCTGAGTGAGACACGTGGATATACTCTATATCTGTCTTCTACCTCTGCTGTTTCTTATGAACAGGCTGAGTGAGGTGTAGATCAGACACGTGGATATACTCTATCTCTGTCTTCTACCTCTGCTGTTCCTTCTGAGCAGGCTGAGTGAGGTGTAGATCATACTCGTGGATATACTCTATCTCTGTCTTCTACCTCTGCTGTTCCTTCTGAGCAGACTGAGTGAGACACGTGGATATACTCTATCTTTGTCTTCTACCTCTGCTGTTCCTTCTGAGCAGGCTGAGTGAGGTGTAGATCAGACACGTGGATATACTCTATCTCTGTCTTGTACCTCTGCTGTTCCTTCTGAGCAGGCTGAGTGAGACACGTGGATATACTCTATATCTGTCTTCTACCTCTGCTGTTTCTTATGAACAGGCTGAGTGAGGTGTAGATCAGACACGTGGATATACTCTATATCTGTCTTCTATCTCTGCTGTTCCTTCTGAGCAGGCTGAGTGAGGTGTAGATCATACTCGTGGATATACTCTATCTCTGTCTTCTACCTCTGCTGTTCCTTCTGATCAGACTGAGTGAGACACGTGGATATACTCTATCCTTGTATTCTACCTCTGCTGTTCCTTCTGAGCAGGCTGAGTGAGGTGTAGATCAGACACGTGGATATACTCTATCTCTGTCTTCTACATCTGCTGTTCCTTCTGAGCAGGCTGAGCGAAACACGTGGACAAACTCTATTTCTGTCTTCTACCTTTGCTGTTCCTTCTGAGCAGGATGAGTGAGACACGTGGATATACTCTATCTCTGTCTTCTACCTCTGCTGTTCCTTCTGCGCAGGCTGAGTGTGGTGTATATCAGACACGTGGATATACTCTATCTCTGTCTTCTACCTCTGCTGATCCTTCTGAGCAGGCTGAGTGAGACACGTGGATATACTCTATCTCTGTCTTCTACCTCTGCTGTTCCTTATGAGCAGACTGAGTGAGACACGTGGATATACTCAATCTTTGTCTTCTACCTCTGCTGTTCCTTCTGAGCAGGCTGAGTAAGGTGTAGATTAGACACGTGGATATACTCTATCTCTGTCTTGTACCTCTGCTGTTCCTTCTGAGCAGGCTGAGTGAGACACGTGGATATACTCTATCTCTGTCTTCTACCTCTGCTGTTCCTTATGAACAGGCTGAGTGAAGTGTAAATCAGAAACGTGGATACACTCTATCTATGTCTTCTACCTCTGCTGTTCCTTCTGAGCAGACTGAGTGAGACACGTGGATATACTCTATCTTTGTCTTCTACTTCTGCTGTTCCTTATGAACAGGCTGAGTGAGGTGTAGATCAGAAACGTGGATATACTCCATCTTTGTCTTCTACCTCTACTGTTCCTTCTGAGCAGGCTGAGTGAGACACGTGGATATACTCTATCTCTGTCTTCTACCTCTGCTGTTCCTTCTGAGCAGGCTGAGTGAGGTGTAGATCAGACACGTGGATATACTCTATCTCTGTCTTGTACCTCTGCTGTTCCTTCTGAGCAGGCTGAGTGAGACACGTGGATATACTCTATATCTGTCTTCTACCTCTGCTGTTTCTTATGAACAGGCTGAGTGAGGTGTAGATCAGACACGTGGATATACTCTATATCTGTCTTCTACCTCTGCTGTTCCTTCTGAGCAGGCTGAGTGAGGTGTAGATCATACTCGTGGATATACTCTAACTCTGTCTTCTACCTCTGCTGTTCCTTCTGAGCAGACTGAGTGAGACACGTGGATATACTCTATCTTTGTCTTCTACCTCTGCTGTTCCTTCTGAGCAGGCTGAGTGAGGTGTAGATCAGACACGTGGATATACTCTATCTCTGTCTTCTACATCTGCTGTTCCTTCTGAGCAGGCTGAGTGAGACACGTGGATAAACTATATTTCTGTCTTCTACCTTTGCTATTCCTTCTGAGCAGGATGAGTGAGACACGTGGATATACTCTATCTCTGTCTTCTACCTCTGCTGTTCCTTCTGCGCAGGCTGAGTGTGGTGTATATCAGACACGTGGATATAATCTATCTCTGTCTTCTACCTCTGCTTATCCTTCTGAGCAGGCTGAGTGAGACACGTGGATATACTCTATCTCTGTCTTCTACCTCTGCTGTTCCTTATGAGCAGACTGAGTGAGACACGTGGATATACTCAATCTTTGTCTTCTACCTCTGCTGTTCCTTCTGAGCAGGCTGAGTAAGGTGTAGATTAGACACGTGGATATACTCTATCTCTGTCTTGTACCTCTGCTGTTCCTTCTGAGCAGGCTGAGTGAGACACGTGGATATACTCTATCTCTGTCTTCTACCTCTGCTGTTCCTTATGAACAGGCTGAGTGAAGTGTAAATCAGAAACGTGGATACACTCTATCTATGTCTTCTACCTCTGCTGTTCCTTCTGAGCAGACTGAGCGAGACACGTGGATATACTCTATCTTTGTCTTCTACTTCTGCTGTTCCTTATGAACAGGCTGAGTGAGGTGTAGATCAGACACGTGGATATACTCTATATCTGTCTTCTACCTCTGCTGTTCCTTCTGAGCAGGCTGAGTGAGGTGTAGATCAGACACGTGGATATACTCTATCTATATCTTCTACCTCTGCTGTTCCTTCTGAGCAGGCTGAGTGAGACACGTGGATATACTCTATCTTTGTCTTCTACCTCTGCTGTTCCTTGTGAGCAGGCTGAGTGAGGTGTAGATCAGACACGTGGATATACTCTATCTCTGTCTTCTACCTCTGCTGTTCCTTCTGAGCAGGCTGATAATACACGTGGATATACTCTATCTCTGTCTTCTACCTCTGCTGTTCCTTCTGAGCAGGCTGAGAGAGACAAGTGGATATACTATATATCTGTCTTCTACCTCTGCTGTTCCTTCTGAGCAGGCTGAGTGAGGTGTAGATCAGACACGTGGATATACTCTATCTCTGTCTTCTACCTCTGCTGTTCTTTCTGAGCAGGCTGAGTGAGACACGTGGATATACTCTATCTCTGTCTTCTACCTGTGCTGCTCCTTCTGAGCAAGCTGAGTGAGGTGTAGATCAGACACGTGGATATACTCTATCTCTGTCTTCTACCTATGCTGTTTCTTCTGAGCAGGCTGAATGAGACACGTGGATATACTCTATCTCTGTCTTCTACCTCTGCTGTTCCTTCTCAGCAGGCTGAGAGAGGTGTAGATCAGACACGTGGATATACTCTATCTCTGTCTTCTACCTATGCTGTTCCTTCTGAGCAGGCTGAATGAGACACGTGGATATACTCTATCTCTGTCTTCTACCTCTGCTGTTCCTTCTCAGCAGGCTGAGAGAGGTGTCGATCAGACACGTGGATATACTCTATCTCTGTCTTCTACCTCTGCTGTTCCTTCTGAGCAGACTGAGTGAGACACGTGGATATACTCTATCTTTGTATTCTACTTCTGCTGTTCCTTATGAACAGGCTGAGAGAGGTGTAGATCAGACACGTGGATATACTCTATATCTGTCTTCTACCTCTGCTGTTCCTTCTGAGCAGGCTGAGTGAGACACGTGGATATACTCTATCTCTGTCTTCTACCTCTGCTGTTCCTTATGTACAGGCTGAGTGAAGTGTAAATCAGACACGTGGATACACTCTATCTATGTCTTCTACCTCTGCTGTTCCTTCTGAGCAGACTGAGTGAGACACGTGGATATACTCTATCTTTGTATTCTACTTCTGCTGTTCCTTATGAACAGGCTGAGTGAGGTGTAGATCAGACACGTGGATATACTCTATATCTGTCTTCTACCTCTGCTGTTCCTTCTGAGCAGGCTGAGTGAGACACTTGGATATACTCTATCTCTGTCGTCTACCTTTGCTGTTTCTTCTGAGCAGGCTGAGTGAGGTGTCGATCAGACACGTGGATATACTCTATCTCTGTCTTCTACCTCTGCTGTTCCTTCTGAGCAGGCTGAGTGAGGTGTAGATCAGACACGTGGATATACTCTATCTATATCTTCTACCTCTGCTGTTCCTTCTGAGCAGGCTGAGTGAGACACGTGGATATACTCTATCTTTGTCTTCTACCTCTGCTGTTCCTTGTGAGCAGGCTGAGTGAGGTGTAGATCAGACACGTGGATATACTCTATCTCTGTCTTCTACCTCTGCTGTTCCTTCTGAGCAGGCTGATAATACACGTGGATATACTCTATCTCTGTCTTCTACCTCTGCTGTTCCTTCTGAGCAGGCTGAGAGAGACAAGTGGATATACTCTATATCTGTCTTCTACCTCTGCTGTTCCTTCTGAGCAGGCTGAGTGAGACACGTGGATATACTCTATCTTTGTCTTCTACCTCTGCTGTTCCTTGTGAGCAGGCTGAGTGAGGTGTAGATCAGACACGTGGATATACTCTATCTCTGTCTTCTACCTCTGCTGTTCCTTCTGAGCAGGCTGATAATACACGTGGATATACTCTATCTCTGTCTTCTACCTCTGCTGTTCCTTCTGAGCAGGCTGAGAGAGACAAGTGGATATACTATATATCTGTCTTCTACCTCTGCTGTTCCTTCTGAGCAGGCTGAGTGAGGTGTAGATCAGACACGTGGATATACTCTATCTCTGTCTTCTACCTCTGCTGTTCTTTCAGAGCTGGCTGAGTGAGACACGTGGATATACTCTATCTCTGTCTTCTACCTGTGCTGCTCCTTCTGAGCAAGCTGAGTGAGGTGTAGATCAGACACGTGGATATACTCTATCTCTGTCTTCTACCTATGCTGTTCCTTCTGAGCAGGCTGAATGAGACACGTGGATATACTCTATCTCTGTCTTCTACCTCTGCTGTTCCTTCTCAGCAGGCTGAGAGAGGTGTAGATCAGACACGTGGATATACTCTATATCTGTCTTCTACCTCTGCTGTTCCTTCTGAGCAGGCTGAGTGAGACACGTGGATATACTCTATCTCTGTCTTCTACCTCAGCTGTTCCTTATGTACAGGCTGAGTGAAGTGTAAATCAGACACGTGGATACACTCTATCTATGTCTTCTACCTCTGCTGTTCCTTCTGAGCAGACTGAGTGAGACACGTGGATATACTCTATCTTTGTATTCTACTTCTGCTGTTCCTTATGAACAAGCTGAGTGAGGTGTAGATCAGACACGTGGATATACTCTATATCTGTCTTCTACCTCTGCTGTTCCTTCTGAGCAGGCTGAGTGAGACACTTGGATATACTCTATCTCTGTCGTCTACCTTTGCTGTTTCTTCTGAGCAGGCTGAGTGAGGTGTCGATCAGACACGTGGATATACTCTATCTCTGTCTTCTACCTCTGCTGTTCCTTCTGAGCAGGCTGAGTGAGGTGTAGATCAGACACGTGGATATACTCTATCTATATCTTCTACCTCTGCTGTTCCTTCTGAGCAGGCTGAGTGAGACACGTGGATATACTCTATCTTTGTCTTCTACCTCTGCTGTTCCTTGTGAGCAGGCTGAGTGAGGTGTAGATCAGACACGTGGATATACTCTATCTCTGTCTTCTACCTCTGCTGTTCCTTCTGAGCAGGCTGATAATACACGTGGATATACTCTATCTCTGTCTTCTACCTCTGCTGTTCCTTATGAACAGGCTGAGTGAAGTGTAAATCAGAAACGTGGATACACTCTATCTATGTCTTCTACCTCTGCTGTTCCTTCTGAGCAGACTGAGTGAGACACGTGGATATACTCTATCTTTGTCTTCTACTTCTGCTGTTCCTTATGAACAGGCTGAGTGAGGTGTAGATCAGACACGTGGATATACTCTATATCTGTCTTCTACCTCTGCTGTTCCTTCTGAGCAGGCTGAGTGAGGTGTAGATCAGACACATGGATATACTCTATCTATATCTTCTACCTCTGCTGTTCCTTCTGAGCAGGCTGAGTGAGACACGTGGATATACTCTATCTTTGTCTTCTACCTCTGCTGTTCCTTGTGAGCAGGCTGAGTGAGGTGTAGATCAGACACGTGGATATACTCTATCTCTGTCTTCTACCTCTGCTGTTCCTTCTGAGCAGGCTGATAATACACGTGGATATACTCTATCTCTGTCTTCTACCTCTGCTGTTCCTTCTGAGCAGGCTGAGAGAGACAAGTGGATATACTATATATCTGTCTTCTACCTCTGCTGTTCCTTCTGAGCAGGCTGAGTGAGGTGTAGATCAGACACGTGGATATACTCTATCTCTGTCTTCTACCTCTGCTGTTCTTTCTGAGCAGGCTGAGTGAGACACGTGGATATACTCTATCTCTGTCTTCTACCTGTGCTGCTCCTTCTGAGCAAGCTGAGTGAGGTGTAGATCAGACACGTGGATATACTCTATCTCTGTCTTCTACCTATGCTGTTCCTTCTGAGCAGGCTGAATGAGACACGTGGATATACTCTATCTCTGTCTTCTACCTCTGCTGTTCCTTCTCAGCAGGCTGAGAGAGGTGTAGATCAGACACGTGGATATACTCTATCTCTGTCTTCTACCTATGCTGTTCCTTCTGAGCAGGCTGAATGAGACACGTGGATATACTCTATCTCTGTCTTCTACCTCTGCTGTTCCTTCTCAGCAGGCTGAGAGAGGTGTCGATCAGACACGTGGATATACTCTATCTCTGTCTTCTACCTCTGCTGTTCCTTCTGAGCAGACTGAGTGAGACACGTGGATATACTCTATCTTTGTATTCTACTTCTGCTGTTCCTTATGAACAGGCTGAGAGAGGTGTAGATCAGACACGTGGATATACTCTATATCTGTCTTCTACCTCTGCTGTTCCTTCTGAGCAGGCTGAGTGAGACACGTGGATATACTCTATCTCTGTCTTCTACCTCTGCTGTTCCTTATGTACAGGCTGAGTGAAGTGTAAATCAGACACGTGGATACACTCTATCTATGTCTTCTACCTCTGCTGTTCCTTCTGAGCAGACTGAGTGAGACACGTGGATATACTCTATCTTTGTATTCTACTTCTGCTGTTCCTTATGAACAGGCTGAGTGAGGTGTAGATCAGACACGTGGATATACTCTATATCTGTCTTCTACCTCTGCTGTTCCTTCTGAGCAGGCTGAGTGAGACACTTGGATATACTCTATCTCTGTCGTCTACCTTTGCTGTTTCTTCTGAGCAGGCTGAGTGAGGTGTCGATCAGACACGTGGATATACTCTATCTCTGTCTTCTACCTCTGCTGTTCCTTCTGAGCAGGCTGAGTGAGGTGTAGATCAGACACGTGGATATACTCTATCTATATCTTCTACCTCTGCTGTTCCTTCTGAGCAGGCTGAGTGAGACACGTGGATATACTCTATCTTTGTCTTCTACCTCTGCTGTTCCTTGTGAGCAGGCTGAGTGAGGTGTAGATCAGACACGTGGATATACTCTATCTCTGTCTTCTACCTCTGCTGTTCCTTCTGAGCAGGCTGATAATACACGTGGATATACTCTATCTCTGTCTTCTACCTCTGCTGTTCCTTCTGAGCAGGCTGAGAGAGACAAGTGGATATACTCTATATCTGTCTTCTACCTCTGCTGTTCCTTCTGAGCAGGCTGAGTGAGACACGTGGATATACTCTATCTTTGTCTTCTACCTCTGCTGTTCCTTGTGAGCAGGCTGAGTGAGGTGTAGATCAGACACGTGGATATACTCTATCTCTGTCTTCTACCTCTGCTGTTCCTTCTGAGCAGGCTGATAATACACGTGGATATACTCTATCTCTGTCTTCTACCTCTGCTGTTCCTTCTGAGCAGGCTGAGAGAGACAAGTGGATATACTATATATCTGTCTTCTACCTCTGCTGTTCCTTCTGAGCAGGCTGAGTGAGGTGTAGATCAGACACGTGGATATACTCTATCTCTGTCTTCTACCTCTGCTGTTCTTTCTGAGCAGGCTGAGTGAGACACGTGGATATACTCTATCTCTGTCTTCTACCTGTGCTGCTCCTTCTGAGCAAGCTGAGTGAGGTGTAGATCAGACACGTGGATATACTCTATCTCTGTCTTCTACCTATGCTGTTCCTTCTGAGCAGGCTGAATGAGACACGTGGATATACTCTATCTCTGTCTTCTACCTCTGCTGTTCCTTCTCAGCAGGCTGAGAGAGGTGTAGATCAGACACGTGGATATACTCTATATCTGTCTTCTACCTCTGCTGTTCCTTCTGAGCAGGCTGAGTGAGACACGTGGATATACTCTATCTCTGTCTTCTACCTCAGCTGTTCCTTATGTACATGCTGAGTGAAGTGTAAATCAGACACGTGGATACACTCTATCTATGTCTTCTACCTCTGCTGTTCCTTCTGAGCAGACTGAGTGAGACACGTGGATATACTCTATCTTTGTATTCTACTTCTGCTGTTCCTTATGAACAGGCTGAGTGAGGTGTAGATCAGACACGTGGATATACTCTATATCTGTCTTCTACCTCTGCTGTTCCTTCTGAGCAGGCTGAGTGAGACACTTGGATATACTCTATCTCTGTCGTCTACCTTTGCTGTTTCTTCTGAGCAGGCTGAGTGAGGTGTCGATCAGACACGTGGATATACTCTATCTCTGTCTTCTACCTCTGCTGTTCCTTCTGAGCAGGCTGAGTGAGGTGTAGATCAGACACGTGGATATACTCTATCTATATCTTCTACCTCTGCTGTTCCTTCTGAGCAGGCTGAGTGAGACACGTGGATATACTCTATCTTTGTCTTCTACCTCTGCTGTTCCTTGTGAGCAGGCTGAGTGAGGTGTAGATCAGACACGTGGATATACTCTATCTCTGTCTTCTACCTCTGCTGTTCCTTCTGAGCAGGCTGATAATACACGTGGATATACTCTATCTCTGTCTTCTACCTCTGCTGTTCCTTCTGAGCAGGCTGAGAGAGACAAGTGGATATACTCTATATCTGTCTTCTACCTCTGCTGTTCCTTCTGAGCAGGCTGAGTGAGGTGTAGATCAGACACGTGGATATACTCTATCTCTGTCTTCTACCTCTGCTGTTCTTTCTGAGCAGGCTGAGTGAGACACGTGGATATACTCTATCTCTGTCTTCTACCTCTGCTGTTCCTTCTAAGCAGGCTGAGAGAGGTGTAGATCAGACACGTGGATATACTCTATATCTGTCTTCTACCTCTGCTGTTCCTTCTGAGCAGGCTGAGTGAGACACTTGGATATACTCTATCTCTGTCGTCTACCTTTGCTGTTTCTTCTGAGCAGGCTGAGTGAGGTGTCGATCAGACACGTGGATATACTCTATCTCTGTATTGTACCTCTGCTGTTCCTTCTGAGCAGGCTGAGTGAGACACGTGGATATACTCTATCTCTGTCTTCTACCTCTGCTGTTCCTTCTGAACAGGCTGAGTGAGACACGTGGATATACTCTATCTTTGTCTTCTACCTCTGCTGTTCCTTCTGAGCAGGCTGAGTGAGACACGTGGATATACTCTATCTCTGTCTTCTACCTCTGCTGTTCCTTCTAAGCAGGCTGAGAGAGGTGTAGATCAGACAAGTGAATATACTCTATCTCTGTCTTCTACTTCTGCTGTTCCTTCTGAGCAGGCTGAGTGAGACACGTGGATATACTCTGTCTCTGTCTTCTACCTCTGCTGTTCCTTCTGAGCAGACTGAGTGAGACACGTGGATATACTCAATCTTTGTCTTCTACCTCTGCTGTTCCTTCTGAGCAGGCTGAGTGAGGTGTAGATTAGACACGTGGATATACTCTATCTCTGTCTTGTACCTCTGCTGTTCCTTCTGAGCAGGCTGAGTGAGACACGTGGATATACTATATCTCTGTGTTCTACCTCTGCTGTTCCTTATGAACAGGCTGAGTGAAGTGTAAATCAGACACGTGGATATACTCTATCTCTGTGTTCTACCTCTGCTGTTCCTTCTGAGCAGGCTGAGTGAGACACGTGGATATACTCTATCTCTGTCGTCTACCTCTGCTGTTCCTTCTGAGCAGGCTGAGTGAGGTGTCGATCAGACACGTGGATATACTCTATCTCTGTCTTCTACCTCTGCTGTTCCTTCTGAGCAGGCTGAGTGAGACACGTGGATATACTCTATCTCTGTCTTCTACCTCTGCTGTTCCTTATGAGCAGGCTGAGTGAGGTGTAGATCAGACACGTGGATATACTTTATCTCTGTTTTCTACCTCTGCTGTTCCTTCTGAGCAGGCTGAGTTAGGTGTAGATCAGACACGTTGATATACTCTATCTCTATCTTCTACCTCTGCTTTTCCTTCTGAGCAGGCTGAGTGAGACACGTGGATATACTCTATCTCTGTCTTCCACCTTTGCTGTTCCTTATGAGCAGGCTTAGTGAGGTGTAATTCAGACACGTGGATATACTCTATCTCTGTCTTCTACCTCTGCTGTTCCTTCTGAGCAGGCTGATAAGACACGTGGATATACTCTATCTCTGTCTTCCACCTCTGCTGTTCCTTCTAAGCAGGCTGAGTGAGGTGTAGATCATACACGTGGATATACTCTATCTGTGTCTTCTACCTCCGCTGTTCCTTCTGAGCAGGATGAGTGAGACACGTGGATATACTATATATCTGTCTTCTACCTCTGCTGTTCCTTCTGAGCAGGCTGAGTGAGATACGTGGATATACTCTATCTCTGTATTTTACCTCTGCTGTTCCTTCTGAGCAGGCTGAGTGAGGTGTAGATCAGACACGTGGATATACTCTATCTATCTTCTACCTCTGCTGTTCCTTCTGAGCAGGCTGAGTGAGGTGTAGATCAGACACGTGGATATACTCTATCTCTGTCTTGTACCTATGCTGTTCCTTCTGAGCAGGCTGAGTGAGACACGTGGATATACACTATATCTGTCTTCTACCTCTGCTGTTTCTGATGAACAGGCTGAGTGAGGTGTAGATCAGACACGTGGATATACTCTATCTCTGTCTTCTACCTCTGCTGTTCCTCCTGAGCAGGCTGAGTGAGGTGTAGATCATACTCGTGGATATACTCTATCTCTGTCTTCTACCTCTGCTGTTCCTTCTGAGCAGACTGAGTGAGACACGTGGATATACTCTATCTTTGTCTTCTACCTCTGCTGTTCCTTCTGAGCAGGCTGAGTGAGGTGTATATCAGACACGTGGATATACTCTATCTCTGTCTTGTACCTCTGCTGTTCCTTCTGAGCAGGCTGAGTGAGACACGTGGATATACTCTATATCTGTCTTCTACCTCTGCTGTTTCTTATGAACAGGCTGAGTGAGGTGTAGATCAGACACGTGGATATACTCTATATCTGTCTTCTATCTCTGCTGTTCCTTCTGAGCAGGCTGAGTGAGGTGTAGATCATACTCGTGGATATACTCTATCTCTGTCTTCTACCTCTGCTGTTCCTTCTGAGCAGACTGAGTGAGACACGTGGATATACTCTATCCTTGTCTTCTACCTCTGCTGTTCCTTCTGAGCAGGCTGAGTGAGGTGTAGATCAGACACGTGGATATACTCTATCTCTGTCTTCTACATCTGCTGTTCCTTCTGAGCAGGCTGAGTGAAACACGTGGACAAACTCTATTTCTGTCTTCTACCTTTGCTGTTTCTTCTGAGCAAGATGAGTGAGACACGTGGATATACTCTATCTCTGTCTTCTACCTCTGCTGTTCCTTCTGCGCAGGCTGAGTGTGGTGTATATCAGACACGTGGATATACTCTATCTCTGTCTTCTACCTCTGCTGATCCTTCTGAGCAGGCTGAGTGAGACACGTGGATATACTCTATCTCTGTCTTCTACCTCTGCTGTTCCTTATGAGCAGACTGAGTGAGACACGTGGATATACTCAATCTTTGTCTTCTACCTCTGCTGTTCCTTCTGAGCAGGCTGAGTAAGGTGTAGATTAGACACGTGGATATACTCTATCTCTGTCTTGTACCTCTGCTGTTCCTTCTGAGCAGGCTGAGTGAGACACGTGGATATACTCTATCTCTGTCTTCTACCTCTGCTGTTCCTTATGGACAGGCTGAGTGAAGTGTAAATCAGACACGTGGATACACTCTATCTATGTATTCTACCTCTGCTGTTCCTTCTGAGCAGGCTGAGTGAGACACTTGGATATACTCTATCTCTGTCGTCTACCTTTGCTGTTTCTTCTGAGCAGGCTGAGTGAGGTGTCGATCAGACACGTGGATATACTCTATCTCTGTCTTCTACCTCTGCTGTTCCTTCTGAGCAGGCTGAGTGAGGTGTAGATCAGACACGTGGATATACTCTATCTATATCTTCTACCTCTGCTGTTCCTTCTGAGCAGGCTGAGTGAGACACGTGGATATACTCTATCTTTGTCTTCTACCTCTGCTGTTCCTTGTGAGCAGGCTGAGTGAGGTGTAGATCAGACACGTGGATATACTCTATATCTGTCTTCTACCTCTGCTGTTCCTTCTGAGCAGGCTGATAATACACTTGGATATACTCTATCTCTGTCTTCTACCTCTGCTGTTCCTTCTGAGCAGGCTGAGAGAGATAAGTGGATATACTCTATATCTGTCTTCTACCTCTGCTGTTCCTTCTGAGCAGGCTGAGTGAGGTGTAGATCAGACACGTGGATATACTCTATCTCTGTCTTCTACCTCTGCTGTTCTTTCTGAGCAGGCTGAGTGAGACACATGGATATACTCTATCTCTGTCTTCTACCTATGCTGCTCCTTCTGAGCAAGCTGAGTGAGGTGTAGATCAGACACGTGGATATACTCTATATCTGTCTTCTACCTCTGCTGTTCCTTCTGAGCAGGCTGAGTGAGACACTTTGATATACTCTATCTCTGTCGTCTACCTTTGCTGTTTCTTCTGAGCAGGCTGAGTGAGGTGTCGATCAGACACGTGGATATACTCTATCTCTGTATTGTACCTCTGCTGTTCCTTCTGAGCAGGCTGAGTGAGACACGTGGATATACTCTATCTCTGTCTTCTACCTCTGCTGTTCCTTATGGACAGGCTGAGTGAAGTGTAAATCAGACACGTGGATACACTCTATCTATGTATTCTACCTCTGCTGTTCCTTCTGAGCAGGCTGAGTGAGACACTTGGATATACTCTATCTCTGTCGTCTACCTTTGCTGTTTCTTCTGAGCAGGCTGAGTGAGGTGTCGATCAGACACGTGGATATACTCTATCTCTGTCTTCTACCTCTGCTGTTCCTTCTGAGCAGGCTGAGTGAGGTGTAGATCAGACACGTGGATATACTCTATCTATATCTTCTACCTCTGCTGTTCCTTCTGAGCAGGCTGAGTGAGACACGTGGATATACTCTATCTTTGTCTTCTACCTCTGCTGTTCCTTGTGAGCAGGCTGAGTGAGGTGTAGATCAGACACGTGGATATACTCTATATCTGTCTTCTACCTCTGCTGTTCCTTCTGAGCAGGCTGATAATACACTTGGATATACTCTATCTCTGTCTTCTACCTCTGCTGTTCCTTCTGAGCAGGCTGAGAGAGATAAGTGGATATACTCTATATCTGTCTTCTACCTCTGCTGTTCCTTCTGAGCAGGCTGAGTGAGGTGTAGATCAGACACGTGGATATACTCTATCTCTGTCTTCTACCTCTGCTGTTCTTTCTGAGCAGGCTGAGTGAGACACATGGATATACTCTATCTCTGTCTTCTACCTATGCTGCTCCTTCTGAGCAAGCTGAGTGAGGTGTAGATCAGACACGTGGATATACTCTATATCTGTCTTCTACCTCTGCTGTTCCTTCTGAGCAGGCTGAGTGAGACACTTTGATATACTCTATCTCTGTCGTCTACCTTTGCTGTTTCTTCTGAGCAGGCTGAGTGAGGTGTCGATCAGACACGTGGATATACTCTATCTCTGTATTGTACCTCTGCTGTTCCTTCTGAGCAGGCTGAGTGAGACACGTGGATATACTCTATCTCTGTCTTCTACCTCTGCTGTTCCTTCTGAACAGGCTGAGTGAGACACGTGGATATACTCTATCTTTGTCTTCTACCTCTGCTGTTCCTTCTGAGCAGGCTGAGTGAGACACGTGGATATACTCTATCTCTGTCTTCTACCTCTGCTGTTCCTTCTAAGCAGGCTGAGAGAGGTGTAGATCAGACACGTGGATATACTCTATCTCTGTCTTCTACTTCTGCTGTTCCTTCTGAGCAGGCTGAGTGAGACACGTGGATATACTCTGTCTCTGTCTTCTACCTCTGCTGTTCCTTCTGAGCAGACTGAGTGAGACACGTGGATATACTCAATCTTTGTCTTCTACCTCTGCTGTTCCTTCTGAGCAGGCTGAGTGAGGTGTAGATTAGACACGTGGATATACTCTATCTCTGTCTTGTACCTCTGCTGTTCCTTCTGAGCAGGCTGAGTGAGACACGTGGATATACTATATCTCTGTCTTCTACCTCTGCTGTTCCTTATGAACAGGCTGAGTGAAGTGTAAATCAGACACGTGGATATACTCTATCTCTGTGTTCTACCTCTGCTGTTCCTTCTGAGCAGGCTGAGTGAGACACGTGGATATACTCTATCTCTGTCGTCTACCTCTGCTGTTCCTTCTGAGCAGGCTGAGTGAGGTGTCGATCAGACACGTGGATATACTCTATCTCTGTCTTCTACCTCTGCTGTTCCTCCTGAGCAGGCTGAGTGAGACACGTGGATATACTCTATCTCTGTCTTCTACCTCTGCTGTTCCTTATGAGCAGGCTGAGTGAGGTGTAGATCAGACACGTGGATATACTTTATCTCTGTTTTCTACCTCTGCTGTTCCTTCTGAGCAGGCTGAGTGAGGTGTAGATCAGACACGTTGATATACTCTATCTCTATCTTCTACCTCTGCTTTTCCTTCTGAGCAGGCTGAGTGAGACACGTGGATATACTCTATCTCTGTCTTCCACCTTTGCTGTTCCTTATGAGCAGGCTTAGTGAGGTGTAATTCAGACACGTGGATATACTCTATCTCTGTCTTCTACCTCTGCTGTTCCTTCTGAGCAGGCTGATAAGACACGTGGATATACTCTATCTCTGTCTTCCACCTCTGCTGTTCCGTCTAAGCAGGCTGAGTGAGGTGTAGATCAGACACGTGGATATACTCTATCTGTGTCTTCTACCTCTGCTGTTCCTTCTGAGCAGGATGAGTGAGACACGTGGATATACTATATATCTGTCTTCTACCTCTGCTGTTCCTTCTGAGCAGGCTGAGTGAGTTGTAGATCAGACACGTGGATATACTCTATCTCTGTCTTCTACCTCTGCTGTTCCTTCTGAGCAGGCTGAGTGAGACACGTGGATATACTCTATCTCTGTCTTCTACCTCTGCTGTTCCTTCTGAGCAGGCTGAGTGAGGTGTAGATCAGACACGTGGATATACTCTATATCTGTCTTCTACCTCTGCTGTTCCTTCTGAGCAGGTTGATTGAGACACGTGGATAAACTCTATCTCTGTCTTCTACCTCGTCTGTTCCTTCTGAGCAGGCTGAGTGAGACACGTGAATATACTCTATCTATCTTCTACCTCTGCTGTTCCTTCTGAGCAGGCTGAGTGAGGTGTAGATCAGACACGTGGATATACTCTATCTCTGTCTTGTACCTATGCTGTTCCTTCTGAGCAGGCTGAGTGAGACACGTGGATATACTCTATATCTGTCTTCTACCTCTGCTGTTTCTTATGAACAGGCTGAGTGAGGTGTAGATTAGACACGTGGATATACTCTATCTCTGTCTTCTCCCTCTGCTGTTCCTTCTGAGCAGGCTGAGTGAGGTGTAGATCAGACACGTGGATATACTCTATATCTGTCTTGTACCTATGCTGTTCCTTCTGAGCAGGCTGAGTGAGACACGTGGATATACTCTATATCTGTCTTCTACCTCTGCTGTTCCTTATGAGCAGGCTGAGTGAGGTGTAGATCAGACACGTGGATATACTCTATCTCTGTTTTCTACCTCTGCTGTTCCTTCTGAGCAGGCTGAGTGAGGTGTAGATCAGACACGTTGATATACTCTATCTCTATCTTCTACCTCTGCTTTTCCTTCTGAGCAGGCTGAGTGAGACACGTGGATATACTCTATCTCTGTCTTCCACCTTTGCTGTTCCTTATGAGCAGGCTTAGTGAGGTGTAATTCAGACACGTGGATATACTCTATCTCTGTCTTCTACCTCTGCTGTTCCTTCTGAGCAGGCTGATAAGACACGTGGATATACTCTATCTCTGTCTTCCACCTCTGCTGTTCCTTCTAAGCAGGCTGAGTGAGGTGTAGATCATACACGTGGATATACTCTATCTGTGTCTTCTACCTCCGCTGTTCCTTCTGAGCAGGATGAGTGAGACACGTGGATATACTATATATCTGTCTTCTACCTCTGCTGTTCCTTCTGAGCAGGCTGAGTGAGATACGTGGATATACTCTATCTCTGTATTTTACCTCTGCTGTTCCTTCTGAGCAGGCTGAGTGAGGTGTAGATCAGACACGTGGATATACTCTATCTATCTTCTACCTCTGCTGTTCCTTCTGAGCAGGCTGAGTGAGGTGTAGATCAGACACGTGGATATACTCTATCTCTGTCTTGTACCTATGCTGTTCCTTCTGAGCAGGCTGAGTGAGACACGTGGATATACTCTATATCTGTCTTCTACCTCTGCTGTTTCTTATGAACAGGCTGAGTGAGGTGTAGATCAGACACATGGATATACTC
Organism: Crossaster papposus; assembly: GCA_037893245.1. NCBI lineage: Eukaryota > Metazoa > Echinodermata > Asteroidea > Velatida > Solasteridae > Crossaster > Crossaster papposus. The sequence goes on from JBAIAA010000865.1 coordinate 351,986, forward strand.
TATCTCTGTCTTCTACCTCTGCTGTTCCTTCTGAGCAGGCTGAGTGAGGTGTAGATCATACTCGTGGATATACTCTATCTCTATCTTCTACCTCTGCTTTTACTTCTGAGCAGGCTGAGTGAGACACGTGGATATACTCTATCTCTGTCTTCCACCTCTGCTGTTCCTTCTGAGCAGGCTGATAAGACACGTGGATATACTCTATCTCTGTTCTCTATCTGCTGTTCCTTCTGAGCAGGCTGAGTGAGGTGTAGATCAGACACGTGGATATACTCTATCTCTGTCTTCTACCTCTGCTGTTCCTTCTGAGCAGGTTGAGTGAGACACGTGGATAAACTCTATCTCTGTCTTCTACCTCTGCTGCTCCTTCTGAGCAGGCTGAGTGAGGTGTATATCAGACAAGTGGATATACTCTATCTCTGTCTTCTACCTCTGCTCTTCCTTCTGAGCAGGCTGAGTAAGGTGTGGTTTAAACACGTGGATATACTCTATCTCTGTCTTCTACCTCTGCTGTTCCTTCTGAGCAGGTTGAGTGAGACACGTGGATATACTATATCTATGTCTTCTACCTCTGCTGTTTCTTCTGAGCAGGCTGAGTGAGTTGTAGATCAGACACGTGGATATACTCTATCTCTGTCTTCTATCTCTGCTGTTCCTTCTGAGCAGGCTGAGTGAGGTGTAGATCAGACAAGTGGATATACTCTATCTCTGTCTTCTATATCTGCTGTTCTTTCTAAGCAGGATGAGTGAGACACGTGGATATACTATATATCTGTCTTCTACCTCTGCTGTTCCTTCTGAGCAGGCTGAGTGAGTTGTAGATCAGACACGTGGATATACTCTATCTCTGTCTTCTACCTCTGCTGTTCCTTCTGAGCAGGCTGAGTGAGACACGTGGATATACTCTATCTCTGTCTTCTACCTCTGCTGTTCCTTCTGAGCAGGCTGAGTGAGGTGTAGATCAGACACGTGGATATACTCTATATCTGTCTTCTACCTCTGCTGTTCCTTCTGAGCAGGTTGATTGAGACACGTGGATAAACTCTATCTCTGTCTTCTACCTCGTCTGTTCCTTCTGAGCAGGCTGAGTGAGACACGTGAATATACTCTATCTATCTTCTACCTCTGCTGTTCCTTCTGAGCAGGCTGAGTGAGGTGTAGATCAGACACGTGGATATACTCTATCTCTGTCTTGTACCTATGCTGTTCCTTCTGAGCAGGCTGAGTGAGACACGTGGATATACTCTATATCTGTCTTCTACCTCTGCTGTTTCTTATGAACAGGCTGAGTGAGGTGTAGATTAGACACGTGGATATACTCTATCTCTGTCTTCTCCCTCTGCTGTTCCTTCTGAGCAGGCTGAGTGAGGTGTAGATCATACTCGTGGATATACTCTATCTCTGTCTTCTACCTCTGCTGTTCCTTCTGAGCAGACTGAGTGAGACACGTGGATATACTCTATCTTTGTCTTCTACCTCTGCTGTTCCTTCTGAGCAGGCTGAGTGAGGTGTAGATCAGACACGTGGATATACTCTATCTCTGTCTTGTACCTCTGCTGTTCCTTCTGAGCAGGCTGCGTGAGACACGTGGATATACTCTATATCTGTCTTCTACCTCTGCTGTTTCTTATGAACAGGCTGAGTGAGGTGTAGATCAGACACGTGGATATACTCTATATCTGTCTTCTACCTCTGCTGTTCCTTCTGAGCAGGCTGAGTGAGGTGTAGATCATACTCGTGGATATACTCTATCTCTGTCTTCTACCTCTGCTGTTCCTTCTGAGCAGACTGAGTGAGACACGTGGATATACCCTATCCTTGTCTTCTACCTCTGCTGTTCCTTCTGAGCAGGCTGAGTGAGGTGTAGATCAGACACGTGGATATACTTTATCTCTGTCTTCTACCTCTGCTGTTCCTTCTGAGCAGGCTGAGTGAGGTGTAGATCAGACACGTTGATATACTCTATCTCTATCTTCTACCTCTGCTTTTCCTTCTGAGCAGGCTGATAAGACACGTGGATATACTCTATCTCTGTCTTCCACCTCTGCTGTTCCTTCTGAGCAGGCTGAGTGAGGTGTAGATCAGACACGTGGATATACTCTATCTCTGTCTTCTACCTCTGCTGTTCCTTCTGAGCAGGATGAGTGAGACACGTGGATATACTATATATCTGTCTTCTACCTCTGCTGTTCCTTCTGAGCAGGCTGAGTGAGTTGTAGATCAGACACGTCGATATACTCTATCTCTGTCTTCTACCTCTGCTGTTCCTTCTGAGCAGGCTGAGTGAGGTGTAGATCAGACACGTGGATATACTCTATATCTGTCTTCTACCTCTGCTGTTCCTTCTGAGCAGGTTGATTGAGACACGTGGATAAACTCTATCTCTGTCTTCTACCTCTGCTGTTCCTTCTGAGCATGCTGAGTGAGGTGTAGATCAGACACGTGGATATAATCTATCTCTGTCTTGTACCTATGCTGTTCCTTCTGAGCAGGCTGAGTGAGACACGTGGATATACTCTATATCTGTCTTCTACCTCTGCTGTTCCTTATGAACAGGCTGAGTGAAGTGTAAATCAGACACGTGGATATACTCTATCTCTGTGTTCTACCTCTGCTGTTCCTTCTGAGCAGGCTGAGTGAGACACGTGGATATACTCTATCTCTGTCGTCTACCTCTGCTGTTCCTTCTGAGCAGGCTGAGTGAGGTGTCGATCAGACACGTGGATATACTCTATCTCTGTCTTCTACCTCTGCTGTTCCTTCTGAGCAGGCTGAGTGAGACACGTGGATATACTCTATCTCTGTCTTCTACCTCTGCTGTTCCTTATGAGCAGACTGAGTGAGACACGTGGATATACTCAATCTTTGTCTTCTACCTCTACTGTTCCTTCTGAGCAGGCTGAGTGAGGTGTAGTTTAGACACGTGGATATACTCTATCTCTGTCTTGTACCTCTGCTGTTCCTTCTGAGCAGGCTGAGTGAGACACGTGGATATACTCTATCTCTGTCTTCTACCTCTTCTGTTCCTTATGAACAGGCTGAGTGAAGTGTAAATCAGACACGTGGATACACTCTATCTATGTCTTCTACCTCTGCTGTTCCTTCTGAGCAGACTGAGTGAGACACGTGGATATACTCTATCTTTGTCTTCTACCTCTGTTGTTCCTTCTGAGCAGGCTGAGTGAGGTGTAAATCAGACACGTGGATATACTCTATCTCTGTCTTCTACTTCTGCTGTTCCTTATGAACAGGCTGAGTGAGGTGTAGATCAGACACGTGGATATACTCTATATCTGTCTTCTACCTCTGCTGTTCCTTCTGAGCAGGCTGAGTGAGACACGTGGATATACTCTATCTCTGTCTTCTACTTCTGCTGTTCCTTATGAACAGGCTGAGTGAGGTGTAATTCAGACACGTGGATATACTCTATCTCTGTCTTCTACCTCTGCTGTTCCTTCTGAGCAGGCTGATAAGACACGTGGATATACTCTATCTCTGTCTTCCACCTCTGCTGTTCCGTCTAAGCAGGCTGAGTGAGGTGTAGATCAGACACGTGGATATACTCTATCTGTGTCTTCTACCTCTGCTGTTCCTTCTGAGCAGGATGAGTGAGACACGTGGATATACTATATATCTGTCTTCTACCTCTGCTGTTCCTTCTGAGCAGGCTGAGTGAGTTGTAGATCAGACACGTGGATATACTCTATCTCTGTCTTCTACCTCTGCTGTTCCTTCTGAGCAGGCTGAGTGAGACACGTGGATATACTCTATCTCTGTCTTCTACCTCTGCTGTTCCTTCTGAGCAGGCTGAGTGAGGTGTAGATCAGACACGTGGATATACTCTATATCTGTCTTCTACCTCTGCTGTTCCTTCTGAGCAGGTTGATTGAGACACGTGGATAAACTCTATCTCTGTCTTCTACCTCGTCTGTTCCTTCTGAGCAGGCTGAGTGAGACACGTGAATATACTCTATCTATCTTCTACCTCTGCTGTTCCTTCTGAGCAGGCTGAGTGAGGTGTAGATCAGACACGTGGATATACTCTATCTCTGTCTTGTACCTATGCTGTTCCTTCTGAGCAGGCTGAGTGAGACACGTGGATATACTCTATATCTGTCTTCTACCTCTGCTGTTTCTTATGAACAGGCTGAGTGAGGTGTAGTTTAGACACGTGGATATACTCTATCTCTGTCTTCTCCCTCTGCTGTTCCTTCTGAGCAGGCTGAGTGAGGTGTAGATCAGACACGTGGATATACTCTATATCTGTCTTGTACCTATGCTGTTCCTTCTGAGCAGGCTGAGTGAGACACGTGGATATACTCTATATCTGTCTTCTACCTCTGCTGTTCCTTATGAGCAGGCTGAGTGAGGTGTAGATCAGACACGTGGATATACTCTATCTCTGTTTTCTACCTCTGCTGTTCCTTCTGAGCAGGCTGAGTGAGGTGTAGATCAGACACGTTGATATACTCTATCTCTATCTTCTACCTCTGCTTTTCCTTCTGAGCAGGCTGAGTGAGACACGTGGATATACTCTATCTCTGTCTTCCACCTTTGCTGTTCCTTATGAGCAGGCTTAGTGAGGTGTAATTCAGACACGTGGATATACTCTATCTCTGTCTTCTACCTCTGCTGTTCCTTCTGAGCAGGCTGATAAGACACGTGGATATACTCTATCTCTGTCTTCCACCTCTGCTGTTCCTTCTAAGCAGGCTGAGTGAGGTGTAGATCATACACGTGGATATACTCTATCTGTGTCTTCTACCTCCGCTGTTCCTTCTGAGCAGGATGAGTGAGACACGTGGATATACTATATATCTGTCTTCTACCTCTGCTGTTCCTTCTGAGCAGGCTGAGTGAGATACGTGGATATACTCTATCTCTGTATTTTACCTCTGCTGTTCCTTCTGAGCAGGCTGAGTGAGGTGTAGATCAGACACGTGGATATACTCTATCTATCTTCTACCTCTGCTGTTCCTTCTGAGCAGGCTGAGTGAGGTGTAGATCAGACACGTGGATATACTCTATCTCTGTCTTGTACCTATGCTGTTCCTTCTGAGCAGGCTGAGTGAGACACGTGGATATACTCTATATCTGTCTTCTACCTCTGCTGTTTCTTATGAACAGGCTGAGTGAGGTGTAGATCAGACACGTGGATATACTCTATCTCTGTCTTCTACCTCTGCTGTTTCTTCTGAGCAGGCTGAGTGAGGTGTAGATCATACTCGTGGATATACTCTATCTCTATCTTCTACCTCTGCTTTTACTTCTGAGCAGGCTGAGTGAGACACGTGGATATACTCTATCTCTGTCTTCCACCTCTGCTGTTCCTTCTGAGCAGGCTGATAAGACACGTGGATATACTCTATCTCTGTTCTCTATCTGCTGTTCCTTCTGAGCAGGCTGAGTGAGGTGTAGATCAGACACGTGGATATACTCTATCTCTGTCTTCTACCTCTGCTGTTCCTTCTGAGCAGGTTGAGTGAGACACGTGGATAAACTCTATCTCTGTCTTCTACCTCTGCTGCTCCTTCTGAGCAGGCTGAGTGAGGTGTATATCAGACAAGTGGATATACTCTATCTCTGTCTTCTACCTCTGCTCTTCCTTCTGAGCAGGCTGAGTAAGGTGTGGTTTAAACACGTGGATATACTCTATCTCTGTCTTCTACCTCTGCTGTTCCTTCTGAGCAGGTTGAGTGAGACACGTGGATATACTATATCTATGTCTTCTACCTCTGCTGTTTCTTCTGAGCAGGCTGAGTGAGTTGTAGATCAGACAAGTGGATATACTCTATCTCTGTCTTCTATATCTGCTGTTCTTTCTAAGCAGGCTGAGTGAGACACGTGGATATACTATATCTATGTCTTCTACCTCTGCTGTTCCTTCTGAGCAGGCTCAGTGAGGTGTAGATCAGACACGTGGATATACTCTATCTCTGTCTTCCACCTCTGCTGTTCCGTCTAAGCAGGCTGAGTGAGGTGTAGATCAGACACGTGGATATACTCTATCTGTGTCTTTTACCTCTGCTGTTCCTTCTGAGCAGGATGAGTGAGACACGTGGATATACTATATATCTGTCTTCTACCTCTGCTGTTCCTTCTGAGCAGGCTGAGTGAGTTGTAGATCAGACACGTGGATATACTCTATCTCTGTCTTCTACCTCTGCTGTTCCTTCTGAGCAGGCTGAGTGAGACACGTGGATATACTCTATCTCTGTCTTCTACCTCTGCTGTTCCTTCTGAGCAGGCTGAGTGAGGTGTAGATCAGACACGTGGATATACTCTATATCTGTCTTCTACCTCTGCTGTTCCTTCTGAGCAGGTTGATTGAGACACGTGGATAAACTCTATCTCTGTCTTCTACCTCGTCTGTTCCTTCTGAGCAGGCTGAGTGAGACACGTGAATATACTCTATCTATCTTCTACCTCTGCTGTTCCTTCTGAGCAGGCTGAGTGAGGTGTAGATCAGACACGTGGATATACTCTATCTCTGTCTTGTACCTATGCTGTTCCTTCTGAGCAGGCTGAGTGAGACACGTGGATATACTCTGTATCTGTCTTCTACCTCTGCTGTTTCTTATGAACAGGCTGAGTGAGGTGTAGATTAGACACGTGGATATACTCTATCTCTGTCTTCTCCCTCTGCTGTTCCTTCTGAGCAGGCTGAGTGAGGTGTAGATCATACTCGTGGATATACTCTATCTCTGTCTTCTACCTCTGCTGTTCCTTCTGAGCAGACTGAGTGAGACACGTGGATATACTCTATCTTTGTCTTCTACCTCTGCTGTTCCTTCTGAGCAGGCTGAGTGAGGTGTAGATCAGACACGTGGATATACTCTATCTCTGTCTTGTACCTCTGCTGTTCCTTCTGAGCAGGCTGCGTGAGACACGTGGATATACTCTATATCTGTCTTCTACCTCTGCTGTTTCTTATGAACAGGCTGATTGAGGTGTAGATCAGACACGTGGATATACTCTATATCTGTCTTCTACCTCTGCTGTTCCTTCTGAGCAGGCTGAGTGAGGTGTAGATCATACTCGTGGATATACTCTATCTCTGTCTTCTACCTCTGCTGTTCCTTCTGAGCAGACTGAGTGAGACACGTGGATATACCCTATCCTTGTCTTCTACCTCTGCTGTTCCTTCTGAGCAGGCTGAGTGAGGTGTAGATCAGACACGTGGATATACTTTATCTCTGTCTTCTACCTCTGCTGTTCCTTCTGAGCAGGCTGAGTGAGGTGTAGATCAGACACGTTGATATACTCTATCTCTATCTTCTACCTCTGCTTTTCCTTCTGAGCAGGCTGATAAGACACGTGGATATACTCTATCTCTGTCTTCCACCTCTGCTGTTCCTTCTGAGCAGGCTGAGTGAGGTGTAGATCAGACACGTGGATATACTCTATCTCTGTCTTCTACCTCTGCTGTTCCTTCTGAGCAGGATGAGTGAGACACGTGGATATACTATATATCTGTCTTCTACCTCTGCTGTTCCTTCTGAGCAGGCTGAGTGAGTTGTAGATCAGACACGTCGATATACTCTATCTCTGTCTTCTACCTCTGCTGTTCCTTCTGAGCAGGCTGAGTGAGGTGTAGATCAGACACGTGGATATACTCTATATCTGTCTTCTACCTCTGCTGTTCCTTCTGAGCAGGTTGATTGAGACACGTGGATAAACTCTATCTCTGTCTTCTACCTCTGCTGTTCCTTCTGAGCATGCTGAGTGAGGTGTAGATCAGACACGTGGATATAATCTATCTCTGTCTTGTACCTATGCTGTTCCTTCTGAGCAGGCTGAGTGAGACACGTGGATATACTCTATATCTGTCTTCTACCTCTGCTGTTCCTTATGAACAGGCTGAGTGAAGTGTAAATCAGACACGTGGATATACTCTATCTCTGTGTTCTACCTCTGCTGTTCCTTCTGACCAGGCTGAGTGAGACACGTGGATATACTCTATCTCTGTCGTCTACCTCTGCTGTTCCTTCTGAGCAGGCTGAGTGAGGTGTCGATCAGACACGTGGATATACTCTATCTCTGTCTTCTACCTCTGCTGTTCCTTCTGAGCAGGCTGAGTGAGACACGTGGATATACTCTATCTCTGTCTTCTACCTCTGCTGTTCCTTATGAGCAGACTGAGTGAGACACGTGGATATACTCAATATTTGTCTTCTACCTCTACTGTTCCTTCTGAGCAGGCTGAGTGAGGTGTAGTTTAGACACGTGGATATACTCTATCTCTGTCTTGTACCTCTGCTGTTCCTTCTGAGCAGGCTGAGTGAGACACGTGGATATACTCTATCTCTGTCTTCTACCTCTTCTGTTCCTTATGAACAGGCTGAGTGAAGTGTAAATCAGACACGTGGATACACTCTATCTATGTCTTCTACCTCTGCTGTTCCTTCTGAGCAGACTGAGTGAGACACGTGGATATACTCTATCTTTGTCTTCTACCTCTGTTGTTCCTTCTGAGCAGGCTGAGTGAGGTGTAAATCAGACACGTGGATATACTCTATCTCTGTCTTCTACTTCTGCTGTTCCTTATGAACAGGCTGAGTGAGGTGTAGATCAGACACGTGGATATACTCTATATCTGTCTTCTACCTCTGCTGTTCCTTCTGAGCAGGCTGAGTGAGACACGTGGATATACTCTATCTCTGTCTTCTACTTCTGCTGTTCCTTATGAACAGGCTGAGTGAGGTGTAGATCAGACACGTGGATATACTCTATATCTGTCTTCTACCTCTGCTGTTCCTTCTGAACAGGCTGAGTGAGACACGTGGATATACTCTATCTCTGTCTTCTACCTCTGCTGTTCCTTCTGAGCAGGCTGAGTGAGACACGTGGATATACTCTATCTCTGTCTTCTACCTCTGCTGTTCCTTCTAAGCAGGCTGAGAGAGGTGTATATCAGACACGTGGATATACTCTATCTCTGTCTTCTACTTCTGCTGTTCCTTCTGAGCAGGCTGAGTGAGACACGTGGATATACTCTGTCTCTGTCTTCTACCTCTGCTGTTCCTTCTGAGCAGACTGAGTGAGACACTTGGATATACTCTATCTCTGTCGTCTACCTTTGCTGTTTCTTCTGAGCAGGCTGAGTGAGGTGTCGATCAGACACGTGGATATACTCTATCTCTGTATTCTACCTCTGCTGTTCCTTCTGAGCAGGCTGAGTGAGACACGTGGATATACTCTATCTCTGTCTTCTACCTCTGCTGTTCCTTCTGAACAGGCTGAGTGAGACACGTGGATATACTCTATCTCTGTCTTCTACCTCTGCTGTTCCTTCTGAGCAGGCTGAGTGAGACACGTGGATATACTCTATCTCTGTCTTCTACCTCTGCTGTTCCTTCTAAGCAGGCTGAGAGAGGTGTAGATCAGACACGTGGATATACTCTATCTCTGTCTTCTACTTCTGCTGTTCCTTCTGAGCAGGCTGAGTGAGACACGTGGATATACTCTGTCTCTGTCTTCTACCTCTGCTGTTCCTTCTGAGCAGACTGAGTGAGACACGTGGATATACTCAATCTTTGTCTTCTACCTCTGCTGTTCCTTCTGAGCAGGCTGAGTGAGACACGTGTATATACTATATCTCTGTCTTCTACCTCTGCTGTTCCTTATGAACAGGCTGAGTGAAGTGTAAATCAGACACGTGGATATACTCTATCTCTGTGTTCTACCTCTGCTGTTCCTTCTGAGCAGGCTGAGTGAGACACGTGGATATACTCTATCTCTGTCGTCTACCTCTGCTGTTCCTTCTGAGCAGGCTGAGTGAGGAGTCGATCAGACACGTGGATATACTCTATCTCTGTCTTCCACCTCTGCTGTTCCTTCTGAGCAGGCTGATAAGACACGTGGATATACTCTATCTCTGTTCTCTATCTGCTGTTCCTTCTGAGCAGGCTGAGTGAGGTGTAGATCAGACACGTGGATATACTCTATCTCTGTCTTCTACCTCTGCTGTTCCTTCTGAGCAGGTTGAGTGAGACACGTGGATAAACTCTATCTCTGTCTTCTACCTCTGCTGCTCCTTCTGAGCAGGCTGAGTGAGGTGTATATCAGACAAGTGGATATACTCTATCTCTGTCTTCTAGCTCTGCTCTTCCTTCTGAGCAGGCTGAGTAAGGTGTGGTTTAAACACGTGGATATACTCTATCTCTGTCTTCTACCTCTGCTGTTCCTTCTGAGCAGGTTGAGTGAGACACGTGGATATACTATATCTATGTCTTCTACCTCTGCTGTTCCTTCTGAGCAGGCTGAGTGAGGTGTAGATCAGACACGTGGATATACTCTATATCTGTCTTCTACCTCTGCTGTTCCTTCTGAGCAGGTTGATTGAGACACGTGGATAAACTCTATCTCTGTCTTCTACCTCGTCTGTTCCTTCTGAGCAGGCTGAGTGAGACACGTGAATATACTCTATCTATCTTCTACCTCTGCTGTTCCTTCTGAGCAGGCTGAGTGAGGTGTAGATCAGACACGTGGATATACTCTATCTCTGTCTTGTACCTATGCTGTTCCTTCTGAGCAGGCTGAGTGAGACACGTGGATATACTCTATATCTGTCTTCTACCTCTGCTGTTTCTTATGAACAGGCTGAGTGAGGTGTAGATTAGACACGTGGATATACTCTATCTCTGTCTTCTCCCTCTGCTGTTCCTTCTGAGCAGGCTGAGTGAGGTGTAGATCATACTCGTGGATATACTCTATCTCTGTCTTCTACCTCTGCTGTTCCTTCTGAGCAGACTGAGTGAGACACGTGGATATACTCTATCTTTGTCTTCTACCTCTGCTGTTCCTTCTGAGCAGGCTGAGTGAGGTGTAGATCAGACACGTGGATATACTCTATCTCTGTCTTGTACCTCTGCTGTTCCTTCTGAGCAGGCTGCGTGAGACACGTGGATATACTCTATATCTGTCTTCTACCTCTGCTGTTTCTTATGAACAGGCTGAGTGAGGTGTAGATCAGACACGTGGATATACTCTATATCTGTCTTCTACCTCTGCTGTTCCTTCTGAGCAGGCTGAGTGAGGTGTAGATCATACTCGTGGATATACTCTATCTCTGTCTTCTACCTCTGCTGTTCCTTCTGAGCAGACTGAGTGAGACACGTGGATATACCCTATCCTTGTCTTCTACCTCTGCTGTTCCTTCTGAGCAGTCTGAGTGAGGTGTAGATCAGACACGTGGATATACTTTATCTCTGTCTTCTACCTCTGCTGTTCCTTCTGAGCAGGCTGAGTGAGGTGTAGATCAGACACGTTGATATACTCTATCTCTATCTTCTACCTCTGCTTTTCCTTTTGAGCAGGCTGATAAGACACGTGGATATACTCTATCTCTGTCTTCCACCTCTGCTGTTCATTCTGAGCAGGCTGAGTGAGGTGTAGATCAGACACGTGGATATACTCTATCTCTGTCTTCTACCTCTGCTGTTCCTTCTGAGCAGGATGAGTGAGACACGTGGATATACCATATATCTGTCTTCTACCTCTGCTGTTCCTTCTGAGCAGGCTGAGTGAGTTGTAGATCAGACACGTCGATATACTCTATCTCTGTCTTCTACCTCTGCTGTTCCTTCTGAGCAGGCTGAGTGAGGTGTAGATCAGACACGTGGATATACTCTATATCTGTCTTCTACCTCTGCTGTTCCTTCTGAGCAGGTTGATTGAGACACGTGGATAAACTCTATCTCTGTCTTCTACCTCTGCTGTTCCTTCTGAGCATGCTGAGTGAGGTGTAGATCAGACACGTGGATATAATCTATCTCTGTCTTGTACCTATGCTGTTCCTTCTGAGCAGGCTGAGTGAGACACGTGGATATACTCTATATCTGTCTTCTACCTCTGCTGTTCCTTATGAACAGGCTGAGTGAAGTGTAAATCAGACACGTGGATATACTCTATCTCTGTGTTCTACCTCTGCTGTTCCTTCTGAGCAGGCTGAGTGAGACACGTGGATATACTCTATCTCTGTCGTCTACCTCTGCTGTTCCTTCTGAGCAGGCTGAGTGAGGTGTCGATCAGACACGTGGATATACTCTATCTCTGTCTTCTACCTCTGCTGTTCCTTCTGAGCAGGCTGAGTGAGACACGTGGATATACTCTATCTCTGTCTTCTACCTCTGCTGTTCCTTATGAGCAGACTGAGTGAGACACGTGGATATACTCAATCTTTGTCTTCTTCCTCTACTGTTCCTTCTGAGCAGGCTGAGTGAGGTGTAGTTTAGACACGTGGATATACTCTATCTCTGTCTTGTACCTCTGCTGTTCCTTCTGAGCAGGCTGAGTGAGACACGTGGATATACTCTATCTCTGTCTTCTACCTCTTCTGTTCCTTATGAACAGGCTGAGTGAAGTGTAAATCAGACACGTGGATACACTCTATCTATGTCTTCTACCTCTGCTGTTCCTTCTGAGCAGACTGAGTGAGACACGTGGATATACTCTATCTTTGTCTTCTACCTCTGTTGTTCCTTCTGAGCAGGCTGAGTGAGGTGTAAATCAGACACGTGGATATACTCTATCTCTGTCTTCTACTTCTGCTGTTCCTTATGAACAGGCTGAGTGAGGTGTAGATCAGACACGTGGATATACTCTATATCTGTCTTCTACCTCTGCTGTTCCTTCTGAGCAGGCTGAGTGAGACACGTGGATATACTCTATCTCTGTCTTCTACTTCTGCTGTTCCTTATGAACAGGCTGAGTGAGGTGTAGATCAGACACGTGGATATACTCTATATCTGTCTTCTACCTCTGCTGTTCCTTCTGAACAGGCTGAGTGAGACACGTGGATATACTCTATCTCTGTCTTCTACCTCTGCTGTTCCTTCTGAGCAGGCTGAGTGAGACACGTGGATATACTCTATCTCTGTCTTCTACCTCTGCTGTTCCTTCTAAGCAGGCTGAGAGAGGTGTATATCAGACACGTGGATATACTCTATCTCTGTCTTCTACTTCTGCTGTTCCTTCTGAGCAGGCTGAGTGAGACACGTGGATATACTCTGTCTCTGTCTTCTACCTCTGCTGTTCCTTCTGAGCAGACTGAGTGAGACACTTGGATATACTCTATCTCTGTCGTCTACCTTTGCTGTTTCTTCTGAGCAGGCTGAGTGAGGTGTCGATCAGACACGTGGATATACTCTATCTCTGTATTCTACCTCTGCTGTTCCTTCTGAGCAGGCTGAGTGAGACACGTGGATATACTCTATCTCTGTCTTCTACCTCTGCTGTTCCTTCTGAACAGGCTGAGTGAGACACGTGGATATACTCTATCTCTGTCTTCTACCTCTGCTGTTCCTTCTGAGCAGGCTGAGTGAGACACGTGGATATACTCTATCTCTGTCTTCTACCTCTGCTGTTCCTTCTAAGCAGGCTGAGAGAGGTGTAGATCAGACACGTGGATATACTCTATCTCTGTCTTCTACTTCTGCTGTTCCTTCTGAGCAGGCTGAGTGAGACACGTGGATATACTCTGTCTCTGTCTTCTACCTCTGCTGTTCCTTCTGAGCAGACTGAGTGAGACACGTGGATATACTCAATCTTTGTCTTCTACCTCTGCTGTTCCTTCTGAGCAGGCTGAGTGAGACACGTGTATATACTATATCTCTGTCTTCTACCTCTGCTGTTCCTTATGAACAGGCTGAGTGAAGTGTAAATCAGACACGTGGATATACTCTATCTCTGTGTTCTACCTCTGCTGTTCCTTCTGAGCAGGCTGAGTGAGACACGTGGATATACTCTATCTCTGTCGTCTACCTCTGCTGTTCCTTCTGAGCAGGCTGAGTGAGGAGTCGATCAGACACGTGGATATACTCTATCTCTGTCTTCTACCTCTGCTGTTCCTTCTGAGCAGGCTGAGTGAGACACGTGGATATACTCTATCTCTGTCTTCTACCTCTGCTGTTCCTTATGAGCAGGCTGAGTGAGGTGTAGATCAGACACGTGGATATACTTTATCTCTGTCTTCTACCTCTGCTGTTCCTTCTGAGCAGGCTGAGTGAGGTGTAGATCAGACACGTTGATATACTCTATCTCTATCTTCTACCTCTGCTTTTCCTTCTGAGCAGGCTGATAAGACACGTGGATATACTCTATCTCTGTCTTCCACCTCTGCTGTTCCTTCTGAGCAGGCTGAGTGAGGTGTAGATCAGACACGTGGATATACTCTATCTCTGTCTTCTACCTCTGCTGTTCCTTCTGAGCAGGATGAGTGAGACACGTGGATATACTATATATCTGTCTTCTACCTCTGCTGTTCCTTCTGAGCAGGCTGAGTGAGTTGTAGATCAGACACGTCGATATACTCTATCTCTGTCTTCTACCTCTGCTGTTCCTTCTGAGCAGGCTGAGTGAGGTGTAGATCAGACACGTGGATATACTCTATATCTGTCTTCTACCTCTGCTGTTCCTTCTGAGCAGGTTGATTGAGACACGTGGATAAACTCTATCTCTGTCTTCTACCTCTGCTGTTCCTTCTGAGCAGGCTGAGTGAGGTGTAGATCAGACACGTGGATATAATCTATCTCTGTCTTGTACCTATGCTGTTCCTTCTGAGCAGGCTGAGTGAGACACGTGGATATACTCTATATCTGTCTTCTACCTCTGCTGTTTCTTATGAAAAGGCTGAGTGAGGTGTAGATCAGACACGTGGATATACTCTATCTCTGTCTTCTACCTCTGCTGTTTCTTCTGAGCAGGCTGAGTGAGGTGTAGATCATACTCGTGGATATACTCTATCTTTGTCTTCTACCTCTGCTGTTCCTTCTGAGCAGGCTGAGTGAGGTGTAGATCAGACACGTGGATATACTCTATCTCTGTCTTGTACCTCTGCTGTTCCTTCTGAGCAGGCTGAGTGAGACACGTGGATATACTCTATATCTGTCTTCTACCTCTGCTGTTTCTTATGAACAGGCTGAGTGAGGTGTAGATCAGACACGTGGATATACTCTATATCTGTCTTCTACCTCTGCTGTTCCTTCTGAGCAGGCTGAGTGAGGTGTAGATCATACTCGTGGATATACTCTAACTCTGTCTTCTATCTCTGCTGTTCCTTCTGAGCAGGCTGAGTGAGACACGTGAATAAACTCTATTTCTGTCTTCTACCTTTGCTGTTCCTTCTGAGCAGGCTGAGTGAGACACGTGGATATACTCTATCTCTGTCGTCTACCTCTGCTGTTCCTTCTGAGCAGGCTGAGTGAGGAGTCGATCAAACACGTGGATATACTCTATCTCTGTCTTCTACCTCTGCTGTTCCTTCTGAGCAGACTGAGTGAGACACGTGGATATACTCTATCTTTGTCTTCTACCTCTGCTGTTCCTTCTGAGCAGGCTGAGTGAGGTGTAGATCAGACACGTGGATATACTCTATCTCTGTCTTCTACATCTGCTGTTCCTTCTGAGCAGGCTGAGTGAGACACGTGGATAAACTATATTTCTGTCTTCTACCTTTGCTGTTCCTTCTGAGCAGAGTGAGACACGTGGATATACTATATCTCTGTCTTCTACCTCTGCTGTTCCTTCTGCGCAGGCTGAGTGTGGTGTATATCAGACACGTGGATATACTCTATATCTGTCTTCTACCTCTGCTGTTCCTTCTGAGCAGGTTGAGTGAGACACGTGGATAAACTCTATCTCTGTCTTCTACCTCTGCTGTTCTTTCTGAGCAGGCTGAATGAGACACGTGAATATACTCTATCTATCTTCTACCTCTGCTGTTCCTTCTGAGCAGGCTGAGTGAGGTGTAGATCAGACACGTGGATATACTCTATCTCTGTCTTGTACCTATGCTGTTCCTTCTGAGCAGGCTGAGTGAGACACGTGGATATACTCTACATCTGTCTTCTACCTCTGCTGTTTCTTATGAACAGGCTGAGTGAGGTGTAGATCAGACACGTGGATATACTCTATCTCTGTCTTCTACCTCTGCTGTTCCTTCTGAGCAGGCTGAGTGAGGTGTAGATCATACTCGTGGATATACTCTATCTCTGTCTTCTACCTCTGCTGTTCCTTCTGAGCAGACTGAGTGAGACACGTGGATATACTCTATCTTTGTCTTCTACCTCTGCTGTTCCTTCTGAGCAGGCTGAGTGAGGTGTAGATCAGACACGTGGATATACTCTATCTCTGTCTTGTACCTCTGCTGTTCCTTCTGAGCAGGCTGAGTGAGACACGTGGATATACTCTATATCTGTCTTCTACCTCTGCTGTTTCTTATGAACAGGCTGAGTGAGGTGTAGATCAGACACGTGGATATACTCTATATCTGTCTTCTATCTCTGCTGTTCCTTCTGAGCAGGCTGAGTGAGGTGTAGATCATACTCGTGGATATACTCTATCTCTGTCTTCTACCTCTGCTGTTCCTTCTGAGCAGACTGAGTGAGACACGTGGATATACTCTATCCTTGTATTCTACCTCTGCTGTTCCTTCTGAGCAGGCTGAGTGAGGTGTAGATCAGACACGTGGATATACTCTATCTCTGTCTTCTACATCTGCTGTTCCTTCTGAGCAGGCTGAGCGAAACACGTGGACAAACTCTATTTCTGTCTTCTACCTTTGCTGTTCCTTCTGAGCAGGATGAGTGAGACACGTGGATATACTCTATCTCTGTCTTCTACCTCTGCTGTTCCTTCTGCGCAGGCTGAGTGTGGTGTATATCAGACACGTGGATATACTCTATCTCTGTCTTCTACCTCTGCTGATCCTTCTGAGCAGGATGAGTGAGACACGTGGATATACTCTATCTCTGTCTTCTACCTCTGCTGTTCCTTATGAGCAGACTGAGTGAGACACGTGGATATACTCAATCTTTGTCTTCTACCTCTGCTGTTCCTTCTGAGCAGGCTGAGTAAGGTGTAGATTAGACACGTGGATATACTCTATCTCTGTCTTGTACCTCTGCTGTTCCTTCTGAACAGGCTGAGTGAGACACGTGGATATACTCTATCTCTGTCTTCTACCTCTGCTGTTCCTTATGAACAGGCTGAGTGAAGTGTAAATCAGAAACGTGGATACACTCTATCTATGTCTTCTACCTCTGCTGTTCCTTCTGAGCAGACTGAGTGAGACACGTGGATATACTCTATCTTTGTCTTCTACTTCTGCTGTTCCTTATGAACAGGCTGAGTGAGGTGTAGATCAGAAACGTGGATATACTCCATCTCTGTCTTCTACCTCTACTGTTCCTTCTGAGCAGGCTGAGTGAGACACGTGGATATACTCTATCTCTGTCTTCTACCTCTGCTGTTCCTTCTGAGCAGGCTGAGTGAGGTGTAGATCAGACACGTGGATATACTCTATCTCTGTCTTGTACCTCTGCTGTTCCTTCTGAGCAGGCTGAGTGAGACACGTGGATATACTCTATATCTGTCTTCTACCTCTGCTGTTTCTTATGAACAGGCTGAGTGAGGTGTAGATCAGACACGTGGATATACTCTATATCTGTCTTCTACCTCTGCTTTTCCTTCTGAGCAGGCTGAGTGAGGTGTAGATCATACTCGTGGATATACTCTAACTCTGTCTTCTACCTCTGCTGTTCCTTTTGAGCAGACTGAGTGAGACACGTGGATATACTCTATCTTTGTCTTCTACCTCTGCTGTTCCTTCTGAGCAGGCTGAGTGAGGTGTAGATCAGACACGTGGATATACTCTATCTCTGTCTTCTACATCTGCTGTTCCTTCTGAGCAGGCTGAGTGAGACACGTGGATAAACTATATTTCTGTCTTCTACCTTTGCTGTTCCTTCTGAGCAGGATGAGTGAGACACGTGGATATACTCTATCTCTGTCTTCTACCTCTGCTGTTCCTTCTGCGCAGGCTGAGTGTGGTGTATATCAGACACGTGGATATAATCTATCTCTGTCTTCTACCTCTGCTTATCCTTCTGAGCAGGCTGAGTGAGACACGTGGATATACTCTATCTCTGTCTTCTACCTCTGCTGTTCCTTATGAGCAGACTGAGTGAGACACGTGGATATACTCAATCTTTGTCTTCTACCTCTGCTGTTCCTTCTGAGCAGGCTGAGTAAGGTGTAGATTAGACACGTGGATATACTCTATCTCTGTCTTGTACCTCTGCTGTTCCTTCTGAGCAGGCTGAGTGAGACACGTGGATATACTCTATCTCTGTCTTCTACCTCTGCTGTTCCTTATGAACAGGCTGAGTGAAGTGTAAATCAGAAACGTGGATACACTCTATCTATGTCTTCTACCTCTGCTGTTCCTTCTGAGCAGACTGAGTGAGACACGTGGATATACTCTATCTTTGTCTTCTACTTCTGCTGTTCCTTATAAACAGGCTGAGTGAGGTGTAGATCAGACACGTGGATATACTCTATATCTGTCTTCTACCTCTGCTGTTCCTTCTGAGCAGGCTGAGTGAGGTGTAGATCAGACACGTGGATATACTCTATCTATATCTTCTACCTCTGCTGTTCCTTCTGAGCAGGCTGAGTGAGACACGTGGATATACTCTATCTTTGTCTTCTACCTCTGCTGTTCCTTGTGAGCAGGCTGAGTGAGGTGTAGATCAGACACGTGGATATACTCTATCTCTGTCTTCTACATCTGCTGTTCCTTCTGAGCAGGCTGAGCGAAACACGTGGACAAACTCTATTTCTGTCTTCTACCTTTGCTGTTCCTTCTGAGCAGGATGAGTGAGACACGTGGATATACTCTATCTCTGTCTTCTACCTCTGCTGTTCCTTCTGCGCAGGCTGAGTGTGGTGTATATCAGACACGTGGATATACTCTATCTCTGTCTTCTACCTCTGCTGATCCTTCTGAGCAGGCTGAGTGAGACACGTGGATATACTCTATCTCTGTCTTCTACCTCTGCTGTTCCTTATGAGCAGACTGAGTGAGACACGTGGATATACTCAATCTTTGTCTTCTACCTCTGCTGTTCCTTCTGAGCAGGCTGAGTAAGGTGTAGATTAGACACGTGGATATACTCTATCTCTGTCTTGTACCTCTGCTGTTCCTTCTGAGCAGGCTGAGTGAGACACGTGGATATACTCTATCTCTGTCTTCTACCTCTGCTGTTCCTTATGAACAGGCTGAGTGAAGTGTAAATCAGAAACGTGGATACACTCTATCTATGTCTTCTACCTCTGCTGTTCCTTCTGAGCAGACTGAGTGAGACACGTGGATATACTCTATCTTTGTCTTCTACTTCTGCTGTTCCTTATGAACAGGCTGAGTGAGGTGTAGATCAGAAACGTGGATATACTCCATCTTTGTCTTCTACCTCTACTGTTCCTTCTGAGCAGGCTGAGTGAGACACGTGGATATACTCTATCTCTGTCTTCTACCTCTGCTGTTCCTTCTGAGCAGGCTGAGTGAGGTGTAGATCAGACACGTGGATATACTCTATCTCTGTCTTGTACCTCTGCTGTTCCTTCTGAGCAGGCTGAGTGAGACACGTGGATATACTCTATATCTGTTTTCTACCTCTGCTGTTTCTTATGAACAGGCTGAGTGAGGTGTAGATCAGACACGTGGATATACTCTATCTATATCTTCTACCTCTGCTGTTCCTTCTGAGCAGGCTGAGTGAGACACGTGGATATACTCTATCTTTGTCTTCTACCTCTGCTGTTCCTTGTGAGCAGGCTGAGTGAGGTGTAGATCAGACACGTGGATATACTCTATCTCTGTCTTCTACATCTGCTGTTCCTTCTGAGCAGGCTGAGCGAAACACGTGGACAAACTCTATTTCTGTCTTCTACCTTTGCTGTTCCTTCTGAGCAGGATGAGTGAGACACGTGGATATACTCTATCTCTGTCTTCTACCTCTGCTGTTCCGTCTGCGCAGGCTGAGTGTGGTGTATATCAGACACGTGGATATACTCTATCTCTGTCTTCTACCTCTGCTGATCCTTCTGAGCAGGCTGAGTGAGACACGTGGATATACTCTATCTCTGTCTTCTACCTCTGCTGTTCCTTATGAGCAGACTGAGTGAGACACGTGGATATACTCAATCTTTGTCTTCTACCTCTGCTGTTCCTTCTGAGCAGGCTGAGTAAGGTGTAGATTAGACACGTGGATATACTCTATCTCTGTCTTGTACCTCTGCTGTTCCTTCTGAGCAGGCTGAGTGAGACACGTGGATATACTCTATCTCTGTCTTCTACCTCTGCTGTTCCTTATGAACAGGCTGAGTGAAGTGTAAATCAGAAACGTGGATACACTCTATCTATGTCTTCTACCTCTGCTGTTCCTTCTGAGCAGACTGAGTGAGACACGTGGATATACTCTATCTTTGTCTTCTACTTCTGCTGTTCCTTATGAACAGGCTGAGTGAGGTGTAGATCAGAAACGTGGATATACTCCATCTCTGTCTTCTACCTCTACTGTTCCTTCTGAGCAGGCTGAGTGAGACACGTGGATATACTCTATCTCTGTCTTCTACCTCTGCTGTTCCTTCTGAGCAGGCTGAGTGAGGTGTAGATCAGACACGTGGATATACTCTATCTCTGTCTTGTACCTCTGCTGTTCCTTCTGAGCAGGCTGAGTGAGACACGTGGATATACTCTATATCTGTCTTCTACCTCTGCTGTTTCTTATGAACAGGCTGAGTGAGGTGTAGATCAGACACGTGGATATACTCTATATCTGTCTTCTACCTCTGCTTTTCCTTCTGAGCAGGCTGAGTGAGGTGTAGATCATACTCGTGGATATACTCTAACTCTGTCTTCTACCTCTGCTGTTCCTTCTGAGCAGACTGAGTGAGACACGTGGATATACTCTATCTTTGTCTTCTACCTCTGCTGTTCCTTCTGAGCAGGCTGAGTGAGGTGTAGATCAGACACGTGGATATACTCTATCTCTGTCTTCTACATCTGCTGTTCCTTCTGAGCAGGCTGAGTGAGACACGTGGATAAACTATATTTCTGTCTTCTACCTTTGCTGTTCCTTCTGAGCAGGATGAGTGAGACACGTGGATATACTCTATCTCTGTCTTCTACCTCTGCTGTTCCTTCTGCGCAGGCTGAGTGTGGTGTATATCAGACACGTGGATATAATCTATCTCTGTCTTCTACCTCTGCTTATCCTTCTGAGCAGGTTGAGTGAGACACGTGGATATACTCTATCTCTGTCTTCTACCTCTGCTGTTCCTTATGAGCAGACTGAGTGAGACACGTGGATATACTCAATCTTTGTCTTCTACCTCTGCTGTTCCTTCTGAGCAGGCTGAGTAAGGTGTAGATTAGACACGTGGATATACTCTATCTCTGTCTTGTACCTCTGCTGTTCCTTCTGAGCAGGCTGAGTGAGACACGTGGATATACTCTATCTCTGTCTTCTACCTCTGCTGTTCCTTATGAACAGGCTGAGTGAAGTGTAAATCAGAAACGTGGATACACTCTATCTATGTCTTCTACCTCTGCTGTTCCTTCTGAGCAGACTGAGTGAGACACGTGGATATACTCTATCTTTGTCTTCTACTTCTGCTGTTCCTTATGAACAGGCTGAGTGAGGTGTAGATCAGACACGTGGATATACTCTATATCTGTCTTCTACCTCTGCTGTTCCTTCTGAGCAGGCTGAGTGAGGTGTAGATCAGACACGTGGATATACTCTATCTATATCTTCTACCTCTGCTGTTCCTTCTGAGCAGGCTGAGTGAGACACGTGGATATACTCTATCTTTGTCTTCTACCTCTGCTGTTCCTTGTGAGCAGGCTGAGTGAGGTGTAGATCAGACACGTGGATATACTCTATCTCTGTCTTCTACCTCTGCTGTTCCTTCTGAGCAGGCTGATAATACACGTGGATATACTCTATCTCTGTCTTCTACCTCTGCTGTTCCTTCTGAGCAGGCTGAGAGAGACAAGTGGATATACTATATATCTGTCTTCTACCTCTGCTGTTCCTTCTGAGCAGGCTGAGTGAGGTGTAGATCAGACACGTGGATATACTCTATCTCTGTCTTCTACCTCTGCTGTTCTTTCTGAGCAGGCTGAGTGAGACACGTGGATATACTCTATCTCTGTCTTCTACCTGTGCTGCTCCTTCTGAGCAAGCTGAGTGAGGTGTAGATCAGACACGTGGATATACTCTATCTCTGTCTTCTACCTATGCTGTTCCTTCTGAGCAGGCTGAATGAGACACGTGGATATACTCTATCTCTGTCTTCTACCTCTGCTGTTCCTTATGAGCAGACTGAGTGAGACACGTGGATATACTCAATCTTTGTCTTCTACCTCTGCTGTTCCTTCTGAGCAGGCTGAGTAAGGTGTAGATTAGACACGTGGATATACTCTATCTCTGTCTTGTACCTCTGCTGTTCCTTCTGAGCAGGCTGAGTGAGACACGTGGATATACTCTATCTCTGTCTTCTACCTCTGCTGTTCCTTATGAACAGGCTGAGTGAAGTGTAAATCAGAAACGTGGATACACTCTATCTATGTCTTCTACCTCTGCTGTTCCTTCTGAGCAGACTGAGTGAGACACGTGGATATACTCAATCTTTGTCTTCTACTTCTGCTGTTTCTTATGAACAGGCTGAGTGAGGTGTAGATCAGACACGTGGATATACTCTATATCTGTCTTCTACCTCTGCTGTTCCTTCTGAGCAGGCTGAGTGAGGTGTAGATCAGACACGTGGATATACTCTATCTATATCTTCTACCTCTGCTGTTCCTTCTGAGCAGGCTGAGTGAGACACGTGGATATACTCTATCTTTGTCTTCTACCTCTGCTGTTCCTTGTGAGCAGGCTGAGTGAGGTGTAGATCAGACACGTGGATATACTTTATCTCTGTCTTCTACCTCTGCTGTTCCTTCTGAGCAGGCTGATAATACACGTGGATATACTCTATCTCTGTCTTCTACCTCTGCTGTTCCTTCTGAGCAGGCTGAGAGAGACAAGTGGATATACTATATATCTGTCTTCTACCTCTGCTGTTCCTTCTGAGCAGGCTGAGTGAGGTGTAGATCAGACACGTGGATATACTCTATCTCTGTCTTCTACCTCTGCTGTTCTTTCTGAGCAGGCTGAGTGAGACACGTGGATATACTCTATCTCTGTCTTCTACCTGTGCTGCTCCTTCTGAGCAAGCTGAGTGAGGTGTAGATCAGACACGTGGATATACTCTATCTCTGTCTTCTACCTATGCTGTTCCTTCTGAGCAGGCTGAATGAGACACGTGGATATACTCTATCTCTGTCTTCTACCTCTGCTGTTCCTTCTCAGCAGGCTGAGAGAGGTGTAGATCAGACACGTGGATATACTCTATCTCTGTCTTCTACCTATGCTGTTCCTTCTGAGCAGGCTGAATGAGACACGTGGATATACTCTATCTCTGTCTTCTACCTCTGCTGTCCCTTCTCAGCAGGCTGAGAGAGGTGTCGATCAGACACGTGGATATACTCTATCTCTGTCTTCTACCTCTGCTGTTCCTTCTGAGCAGACTGAGTGAGACACGTGGATATACTCTATCTTTGTATTCTACTTCTGCTGTTCCTTATGAACATGCTGAGAGAGGTGTAGATCAGACACGTGGATATACTCTATATCTGTCTTCTACCTCTGCTGTTCCTTCTGAGCAGGCTGAGTGAGACACGTGGATATACTCTATCTCTGTCTTCTACCTCTGCTGTTCCTTATGTACAGGCTGAGTGAAGTGTAAATCAGACACGTGGATACACTCTATCTATGTCTTCTACCTCTGCTGTTCCTTCTGAGCAGACTGAGTGAGACACGTGGATATACTCTATCTTTGTATTCTACTTCTGCTGTTCCTTATGAACAGGCTGAGTGAGGTGTAGATCAGACACGTGGATATACTCTATATCTGTCTTCTACCTCTGCTGTTCCTTCTGAGCAGGCTGAGTGAGACACTCGGATATACTCTATCTCTGTCGTCTACCTTTGCTGTTTCTTCTGAGCAGGCTGAGTGAGGTGTCGATCAGACACGTGGATATACTCTATCTCTGTCTTCTACCTCTGCTGTTCCTTCTGAGCAGGCTGAGTGAGGTGTAGATCAGACACGTGGATATACTCTATCTATATCTTCTACCTCTGCTGTTCCTTCTGAGCAGGCTGAGAGAGACAAGTGGATATACTCTATATCTGTCTTCTACCTCTGCTGTTCCTTCTGAGCAGGCTGAGTGAGACACGTGGATATACTCTATCTTTGTCTTCTACCTCTGCTGTTCCTTGTGAGCAGGCTGAGTGAGGTGTAGATCAGACACGTGGATATACTCTATCTCTGTCTTCTACCTCTGCTGTTCCTTCTGAGCAGGCTGATAATACACGTGGATATACTCTATCTCTGTCTTCTACCTCTGCTGTTCCTTCTGAGCAGGCTGAGAGAGACAAGTGGATATACTATATATCTGTCTTCTACCTCTGCTGTTCCTTCTGAGCAGGCTGAGTGAGGTGTAGATCAGACACGTGGATATACTCTATCTCTGTCTTCTACCTCTGCTGTTCTTTCTGAGCAGGCTGAGTGAGACACGTGGATATACTCTATCTCTGTCTTCTACCTGTGCTGCTCCTTCTGAGCAAGCTGAGTGAGGTGTAGATCAGACACGTGGATATACTCTATATCTGTCTTCTACCTCTGCTGTTCCTTCTGAGCAGGCTGAGTGAGACACGTGGATATACTCTATCTCTGTCTTCTACCTCAGCTGTTCCTTATGTACAGGCTGAGTGAAGTGTAAATCAGACACGTGGATACACTCTATCTATGTCTTCTACCTCTGCTGTTCCTTCTGAGCAGGCTGAGTGAGACACTTGGATATACTCTATCTCTGTCGTCTACCTTTGCTGTTTCTTCTGAGCAGGCTGAGTGAGGTGTCGATCAGACACGTGGATATACTCTATCTCTGTCTTCTACCTCTGCTGTTCCTTCTGAGCAGGCTGAGTGAGGTGTAGATCAGACACGTGGATATACTCTATCTATATCTTCTACCTCTGCTGTTCCTTCTGAGCAGGCTGAGTGAGACACGTGGATATACTCTATCTTTGTCTTCTACCTCTGCTGTTCCTTGTGAGCAGGCTGAGTGAGGTGTAGATCAGACACGTGGATATACTCTATCTCTGTCTTCTACCTCTGCTGTTCCTTCTGAGCAGGCTGATAATACACGTGGATATACTCTATCTCTGTCTTCTACCTCTGCTGTTCCTTCTGAGCAGGCTGAGAGAGACAAGTGGATATACTCTATATCTGTCTTCTACCTCTGCTGTTCCTTCTGAGCAGGCTGAGTGAGGTGTAGATCAGACACGTGGATATACTCTATCTCTGTCTTCTACCTCTGCTGTTCTTTCTGAGCAGGCTGAGTGAGACACGTGGATATACTCTATCTCTGTCTTCTACCTATGCTGCTCCTTCTGAGCAAGCTGAGTGAGGTGTAGATCAGACACGTGGATATACTCTATCTCTGTCTTCTACCTATGCTGTTCCTTCTGAGCAGGCTGAGTGAGACACGTGGATATACTCTATCTCTGTCTTCTACCTCTGCTGTTCCTTCTAAGCAGGCTGAGAGAGGTGTAGATCAGACACGTGGATATACTCTATATCTGTCTTCTACCTCTGCTGTTCCTTCTGAGCAGGCTGAGTGAGACACTTGGATATACTCTATCTCTGTCGTCTACCTTTGCTGTTTCTTCTGAGCAGGCTGAGTGAGGTGTCGATCAGACACGTGGATATACTCTATCTCTGTATTGTACCTCTGCTGTTCCTTCTGAGCAGGCTGAGTGAGACACGTGGATATACTCTATCTCTGTCTTCTACCTCTGCTGTTCCTTCTGAACAGGCTGAATGAGACACGTGGATATACTCTATCTTTGTCTTCTACCTCTGCTGTTCCTTCTGAGCAGGCTGAGTGAGACACGTGGATATACTCTATCTCTGTCTTCTACCTCTGCTGTTCCTTCTAAGCAGGCTGAGAGAGGTGTAGATCAGACAAGTGGATATACTCTATCTCTGTCTTCTACTTCTGCTGTTCCTTCTGAGCAGGCTGAGTGAGACACGTGGATATACTCTGTCTCTGTCTTCTACCTCTGCTGTTCCTTCTGAGCAGACTGAGTGAGACACGTGGATATACTCAATCTTTGTCTTCTACCTCTGCTGTTCCTTCTGAGCAGGCTGAGTGAGGTGTAGATTAGACACGTGGATATACTCTATCTCTGTCTTGTACCTCTGCTGTTCCTTCTGAGCAGGCTGAGTGAGACACGTGGATATACTATATCTCTGTGTTCTACCTCTGCTGTTCCTTATGAACAGGCTGAGTGAAGTGTAAATCAGACACGTGGATATACTCTATCTCTGTGTTCTACCTCTGCTGTTCCTTCTGAGCAGGCTGAGTGAGACACGTGGATATACTCTATCTCTGTCGTCTACCTCTGCTGTTCTTTCTGAGCAGGCTGAGTGAGGTGTCGATCAGACACGTGGATATACTCTATCTCTGTCTTCTACCTCTGCTGTTCCTTCTGAGCAGGCTGAGTGAGACACGTGGATATACTCTATCTCTGTCTTCTACCTCTGCTGTTCCTTATGAGCAGGCTGAGTGAGGTGTAGATCAGACACGTGGATATACTTTATCTCTGTTTTCTACCTCTGCTGTTCCTTCTGAGCAGGCTGAGTTAGGTGTAGATCAGACACGTTGATATACTATATCTCTATCTTCTACCTCTGCTTTTCCTTCTGAGCAGGCTGAGTGAGACACGTGGATATACTCTATCTCTGTCTTCCACCTTTGCTGTTCCTTATGAGCAGGCTTAGTGAGGTGTAATTCAGACACGTGGATATACTCTATCTCTGTCTTCTACCTCTGCTGTTCCTTCTGAGCAGGCTGATAAGACACGTGGATATACTCTATCTCTGTCTTCCACCTCTGCTGTTCCTTCTAAGCAGGCTGAGTGAGGTGTAGATCATACACGTGGATATACTCTATCTGTGTCTTCTACCTCCGCTGTTCCTTCTGAGCAGGATGAGTGAGACACGTGGATATACTATATATCTGTCTTCTACCTCTGCTGTTCCTTCTGAGCAGGCTGAGTGAGATACGTGGATATACTCTATCTCTGTATTTTACCTCTGCTGTTCCTTCTGAGCAGGCTGAGTGAGGTGTAGATCAGACACGTGGATATACTCTATCTATCTTCTACCTCTGCTGTTCCTTCTGAGCAGGCTGAGTGAGGTGTAGATCAGACACGTGGATATACTCTATCTCTGTCTTGTACCTATGCTGTTCCTTCTGAGCAGGCTGAGTGAGACACGTGGATATACTCTATATCTGTCTTCTACCTCTGCTGTTTCTTATGAACAGGCTGAGTGAGGTGTAGATCAGACACGTGGATATACTCTATCTCTGTCTTCTACCTATGCTGTTCCTTCTGAGCAGGCTGAGTGAGGTGTAGATCATACTCGTGGATATACTCTATCTCTGTCTTCTACCTCTGCTGTTCCTTCTGAGCAGACTGAGTGAGACACGTGGATATACTCTATCTTTGTCTTCTACCTCTGCTGTTCCTTCTGTGCAGGCTGAGTGAGGTGTAGATCAGACACGTGGATATACTCTATCTCTGTCTTGTACCTCTGCTGTTCCTTCTGAGCAGGCTGAGTGAGACACGTGGATATACTCTATATCTGTCTTCTACCTCTGCTGTTTCTTATGAACAGGCTGAGTGAGGTGTAGATCAGACACGTGGATATACTCTATATCTGTCTTCTATCTCTGCTGTTCCTTCTGAGCAGGCTGAGTGAGGTGTAGATCATACTCGTGGATATACTCTATCTCTGTCTTCTACCTCTGCTGTTCCTTCTGAGCAGACTGAGTGAGACACGTGGATATACTCTATCCTTGTCTTCTACCTCTGCTGTTCCTTCTGAGCAGGCTGAGTGAGGTGTAGATCAGACACGTGGATATACTCTATCTCTGTCTTCTACATCTGCTGTTCCTTCTGAGCAGGCTGAGTGAAACACGTGGACAAACTCTATTTCTGTCTTCTACCTTTGCTGTTTCTTCTGAGCAGGATGGGTGAGACACGTGGATATACTCTATCTCTGTCTTCTACCTCTGCTGTTCCTTCTGCGCAGGCTGAGTGTGGTGTATATCAGACACGTGGATATACTCTATCTCTGTCTTCTACCTCTGCTGATCCTTCTGAGCAGGCTGAGTGAGACACGTGGATATACTCTATCTCTGTCTTCTACCTCTGCTGTTCCTTATGAGCAGACTGAGTGAGACACGTGGATATACTCAATCTTTGTCTTCTACCTCTGCTGTTCCTTCTGAGCAGGCTGAGTAAGGTGTAGATTAGACACGTGGATATACTCTATCTCTGTCTTGTACCTCTGCTGTTCCTTCTGAGCAGGCTGAGTGAGACACGTGGATATACTCTATCTCTGTCTTCTATCTCTGCTGTTCCTTATGGACAGGCTGAGTGAAGTGTAAATCAGACACGTGGATACACTCTATCTATGTATTCTACCTCTGCTGTTCCTTCTGAGCAGGCTGAGCGAGACACTTGGATATACTCTATCTCTGTCGTCTACCTTTGCTGTTTCTTCTGAGCAGGCTGAGTGAGGTGTCGATCAGACACGTGGATATACTCTATCTCTGTCTTCTACCTCTGCTGTTCCTTCTGAGCAGGCTGAGTGAGGTGTAGATCAGACACGTGGATATACTCTATCTATATCTTCTACCTCTGCTGTTCCTTCTGAGCAGGCTGAGTGAGACACGTGGATATACTCTATCTTTGTCTTCTACCTCTGCTGTTCCTTGTGAGCAGGCTGAGTGAGGTGTAGATCAGACACGTGGATATACTCTATCTCTGTCTTCTACCTCTGCTGTTCCTTCTGAGCAGGCTGATAATACACTTGGATATACTCTATCTCTGTCTTCTACCTCTGCTGTTCCTTCTGAGCAGGCTGAGAGAGATAAGTGGATATACTCTATATCTGTCTTCTACCTCTGCTGTTCCTTCTGAGCAGGCTGAGTGAGGTGTAGATCAGACACGTGGATATACTCTATCTCTGTCTTCTACCTCTGCTGTTCTTTCTGAGCAGGCTGAGTGAGACACATGGATATACTCTATCTCTGTCTTCTACCTATGCTGCTCCTTCTGAGCAAGCTGAGTGAGGTGTTGATCAGACACGTGGATATACTCTATATCTGTCTTCTACCTCTGCTGTTCCTTCTGAGCAGGCTGAGTGAGACACTTTGATATACTCTATCTCTGTCGTCTACCTTTGCTGTTTCTTCTGAGCAGGCTGAGTGAGGTGTCGATCAGACACGTGGATATACTCTATCTCTGTATTGTACCGCTGCTGTTCCTTCTGAGCAGGCTGAGTGAGACACGTGGATATACTCTATCTCTGTCTTCTACCTCTGCTGTTCCTTCTGAACAGGCTGAGTGAGACACGTGGATATACTCTATCTTTGTCTTCTACCTCTGCTGTTCCTTCTGAGCAGGCTGAGTGAGACACGTGGATATACTCTATCTCTGTCTTCTACCTCTGCTGTTCCTTCTAAGCAGGCTGAGAGAGGTGTAGATCAGACACGTGGATATACTCTATCTCTGTCTTCTACTTCTGCTGTTCCTTCTGAGCAGGCTGAGTGAGACACGTGGATATACTCTGTCTCTGTCTTATACCTCTGCTGTTCCTTCTGAGCAGACTGAGTGAGACACGTGGATATACTCAATCTTTGTCTTCTACCTCTGCTGTTCCTTCTGAGCAGGCTGAGTGAGGTGTAGATTAGACACGTGGATATACTCTATCTCTGTCTTGTACCTCTGCTGTTTCTTCTGAGCAGGCTGAGTGAGACACGTGGATATACTATATCTCTGTCTTCTACCTCTGCTGTTCCTTATGAACAGGCTGAGTGAAGTGTAAATCAGACACGTGGATATACTCTATCTCTGTGTTCTACCTCTGCTGTTCCGTCTGAGCAGGCTGAGTGAGACACGTGGATATACTCTATCTCTGTCGTCTACCTCTGCTGTTCCTTCTGAGCAGGCTGAGTGAGGTGTCGATCAGACACGTGGATATACTCTATCTCTGTCTTCTACCTCTGCTGTTCCTTCTGAGCAGGCTGAGTGAGACACGTGGATATACTCTATCTCTGTCTTCTACCTCTGCTGTTCCTTATGAGCAGGCTGAGTGAGGTGTAGATCAGACACGTGGATATACTTTATCTCTGTTTTCTACCTCTGCTGTTCCTTCTGAGCAGGCTGAGTGAGGTGTAGATCAGACACGTTGATATACTCTATCTCTATCTTCTACCTCTGCTTTTCCTTCTGAGCAGGCTGAGTGAGACACGTGGATATACTCTATCTCTGTCTTCCACCTTTGCTGTTCCTTATGAGCAGGCTTAGTGAGGTGTAATTCAGACACGTGGATATACTCTATCTCTGTCTTCTACCTCTGCTGTTCCTTCTGAGCAGGCTGATAAGACACGTGGATATACTCTATCTCTGTCTTCCACCTCTGCTGTTCCGTCTAAGCAGGCTGAGTGAGGTGTAGATCAGACACGTGGATATACTCTATCTGTGTCTTCTACCTCTGCTGTTCCTTCTGAGCAGGATGAGTGAGACACGTGGATATACTATATATCTGTCTTCTACCTCTGCTGTTCCTTCTGAGCAGGCTGAGTGAGTTGTAGATCAGACACGTGGATATACTCTATCTCTGTCTTCTACCTCTGCTGTTCCTTCTGAACAGGCTGAGTGAGACACGTGGATATACTCTATCTTTGTCTTCTACCTCTGCTGTTCCTTCTGAGCAGGCTGAGTGAGACACGTGGATATACTCTATCTCTGTCTTCTACCTCTGCTGTTCCTTCTAAGCAGGCTGAGAGAGGTGTAGATCAGACACGTGGATATACTCTATCTCTGTCTTCTACTTCTGCTGTTCCTTCTGAGCAGGCTGAGTGAGACACGTGGATATACTCTGTCTCTGTCTTCTACCTCTGCTGTTCCTTCTGAGCAGACTGAGTGAGACACGTGGATATACTCAATCTTTGTCTTCTACCTCTGCTGTTCCTTCTGAGCAGGCTGAGTGAGGTGTAGATTAGACACGTGGATATACTCTATCTCTGTCTTGTACCTCTGCTGTTCCTTCTGAGCAGGCTGAGTGAGACACGTGGATATACTATATCTCTGTCTTCTACCTCTGCTGTTCCTTATGAACAGGCTGAGTGAAGTGTAAATCAGACACGTGGATATACTCTATCTCTGTGTTCTACCTCTGCTGTTCCTTCTGAGCAGGCTGAGTGAGACACGTGGATATACTCTATCTCTGTCGTCTACCTCTGCTGTTCCTTCTGAGCAGGCTGAGTGAGGTGTCGATCAGACACGTGGATATACTCTATCTCTGTCTTCTACCTCTGCTGTTCCTTCTGAGCAGGCTGAGTGAGACACGTGGATATACTCTATCTCTGTCTTCTACCTCTGCTGTTCCTTATGAGCAGGCTGAGTGAGGTGTAGATCAGACACGTGGATATACTTTATCTCTGTTTTCTACCTCTGCTGTTCCTTCTGAGCAGGCTGAGTGAGGTGTAGATCAGACACGTTGATATACTCTATCTCTATCTTCTACCTCTGCTTTTCCTTCTGAGCAGGCTGAGTGAGACACGTGGATATACTCTATCTCTGTCTTCCACCTTTGCTGTTCCTTATGAGCAGGCTTAGTGAGGTGTAATTCAGACACGTGGATATACTCTATCTCTGTCTTCTACCTCTGCTGTTCCTTCTGAGCAGGCTGATAAGACACGTGGATATACTCTATCTCTGTCTTCCACCTCTGCTGTTCCGTCTAAGCAGGCTGAGTGAGGTGTAGATCAGACACGTGGATATACTCTATCTGTGTCTTCTACCTCTGCTGTTCCTTCTGAGCAGGATGAGTGAGACACGTGGATATACTATATATCTGTCTTCTACCTCTGCTGTTCCTTCTGAGCAGGCTGAGTGAGTTGTAGATCAGACACGTGGATATACTCTATCTCTGTCTTCTACCTCTGCTGTTCCTTCTGAGCAGGCTGAGTGAGACACGTGGATATACTCTATCTCTGTCCTCTACCTCTGCTGTTCCTTCTGAGCAGGCTGAGTGAGGTGTAGATCAGACACGTGGATATACTCTATATCTGTCTTCTACCTCTGCTGTTCCTTCTGAGCAGGTTGATTGAGACACGTGGATAAACTCTATCTCTGTCTTCTACCTCGTCTGTTCCTTCTGAGCAGGCTGAGTGAGATACGTGAATATACTCTATCTATCTTCTACCTCTGCTGTTCCTTCTGAGCAGGCTGAGTGAGGTGTAGATCAGACACGTGGATATACTCTATCTCTGTCTTGTACCTATGCTGTTCCTTCTGAGCAGGCTGAGTGAGACACGTGGATATACTCTATATCTGTCTTCTACCTCTGCTGTTTCTTATGAACAGGCTGAGTGAGGTGTAGATTAGACACGTGGATATACTCTATCTCTGTCTTCTCCCTCTGCTGTTCCTTCTGAGCAGGCTGAGTGAGGTGTAGATCAGACACGTGGATATACTCTATCTCTGTATTGTACCTATGCTGTTCCTTCTGAGCAGGCTGAGTGAGACACGTGGATATACTCTATATCTGTCTTCTACCTCTGCTGTTCCTTATGAGCAGGCTGAGTGAGGTGTAGATCAGACACGTGGATATACTCTATCTCTGTTTTCTACCTCTGCTGTTCCTTCTGAGCAGGCTGAGTGAGGTGTAGATCAGACACGTTGATATACTCTATCTCTATCTTCTACCTCTGCTTTTCCTTCTGAGCAGGCTGAGTGAGACACGTGGATATACTCTATCTCTGTCTTCCACCTTTGCTGTTCCTTATGAGCAGGCTTAGTGAGGTGTAATTCAGACACGTGGATATACTCTATCTCTGTCTTCTACCTCTGCTGTTCCTTCTGAGCAGGCTGATAAGACACGTGGATATACTCTATCTCTGTCTTCCACCTCTGCTGTTCCTTCTAAGCAGGCTGAGTGAGGTGTAGATCATACACGTGGATATACTCTATCTGTGTCTTCTACCTCCGCTGTTCCTTCTGAGCAGGATGAGTGAGACACGTGGATATACTATATATCTGTCTTCTACCTCTGCTGTTCCTTCTGAGCAGGCTGAGTGAGATACGTGGATATACTCTATCTCTGTATTTTACCTCTGCTGTTCCTTCTGAGCAGGCTGAGTGAGGTGTAGATCAGACACGTGGATATACTCTATCTATCTTCTACCTCTGCTGTTCCTTCTGAGCAGGCTGAGTGAGGTGTAGATCAGACACGTGGATATACTCTATCTCTGTCTTGTACCTATGCTGTTCCTTCTGAGCAGGCTGAGTGAGACACGTGGATATACTCTATATCTGTCTTCTACCTCTGCTGTTTCTTATGAACAGGCTGAGTGAGGTGTAGATCAGACACGTGGATATACTCTATCTCTGTCTTCTACCTCTGCTGTTCCTTCTGAGCAGGCTGAGTGAGGTGTAGATCATACTCGTGGATATACTCTATCTCTATCTTCTACCTCTGCTTTTACTTCTGAGCAGGCTGAGTGAGACACGTGGATATACTCTATCTCTGTCTTCCACCTCTGCTGTTCCTTCTGAGCAGGCTGATAAGACACGTGGATATACTCTATCTCTGTTCTCTATCTGCTGTTCCTTCTGAGCAGGCTGAGTGAGGTGTAGATCAGACACGTGGATATACTCTATCTCTGTCTTCTACCTCTGCTGTTCCTTCTGAGCAGGTTGAGTGAGACACGTGGATAAACTCTATCTCTGTCTTCTACCTCTGCTGCTCCTTCTGAGCAGGCTGAGTGAGGTGTATATCAGACACGTGGATATACTCTATCTCTGTCTTCTACCTCTGCTCTTCCTTCTGAGCAGGCTGAGTAAGGTGTGGTTCAAACACGTGGATATACTCTATCTCTGTCTTCTACCTCTGCTGTTCCTTCTGAGCAGGTTGAGTGAGACACGTGGATATACTATATCTATGTCTTCTACCTCTGCTGTTTCTTCTGAGCAGGCTGAGTGAGTTGTAGATCAGACACGTGGATATACTCTATCTCTGTCTTCTATCTCTGCTGTTCCTTCTGAGCAGGCTGAGTGAAGTGTAGATCAGACAAGTGGATATACTCTATCTCTGTCTTCTATATCTGCTGTTCTTTCTAAGCAGGCTGAGTGAGACACGTGGATATACTATATCTATGTCTTCTACCTCTGCTGTTCCTTCTGAGCAGGCTCAGTGAGGTGTAGATCAGACACGTGGATATACTCTATCTCTGTCTTCCACCTCTGCTGTTCCGTCTAAGCAGGCTGAGTGAGGTGTAGATCAGACACGTGGATATACTCTATCTGTGTCTTCTACCTCTGCTGTTCCTTCTGAGCAGGATGAGTGAGACACGTGGATATACTCTATCTCTGTCTTCTACCTCTGCTGTTCCTTCTGAGCAGGCTGAGTGAGGTGTAGATCAGACACGTGGATATACTCTATATCTGTCTTCTACCTCTGCTGTTCCTTCTGAGCAGGTTGATTGAGACACGTGGATAAACTCTATCTCTGTCTTCTACCTCGTCTGTTCCTTCTGAGCAGGCTGAGTGAGACACGTGAATATACTCTATCTATCTTCTACCTCTGCTGTTCCTTCTGAGCAGGCTGAGTGAGGTGTAGATCAGACACGTGGATATACTCTATCTCTGTCTTGTACCTATGCTGTTCCTTCTGAGCAGGCTGAGTGAGACACGTGGATATACTCTATATCTGTCTTCTACCTCTGCTGTTTCTTATGAACAGGCTGAGTGAGGTGTAGATTAGACACGTGGATATACTCTATCTCTGTCTTCTCCCTCTGCTGTTCCTTCTGAGCAGGCTGAGTGAGGTGTAGATCATACTCGTGGATATACTCTATCTCTGTCTTCTACCTCTGCTGTTCCTTCTGAGCAGACTGAGTGAGACACGTGGATATACTCTATCTTTGTCTTCTACCTCTGCTGTTCCTTCTGAGC
This sequence comes from Crossaster papposus, assembly GCA_037893245.1. Lineage (NCBI taxonomy): Eukaryota > Metazoa > Echinodermata > Asteroidea > Velatida > Solasteridae > Crossaster > Crossaster papposus. The sequence continues at coordinate 386,977 of JBAIAA010000865.1, forward strand.
AGGCTGAGTGAGGTGTAGATCAGACACGTGGATATACTCTATCTCTGTCTTGTACCTCTGCTGTTCCTTCTGAGCAGGCTGCGTGAGACACGTGGATATACTCTATATCTGTCTTCTACCTCTGCTGTTTCTTATGAACAGGCTGAGTGAGGTGTAGATTAGACACGTGGATATACTCTATATCTGTCTTCTACCTCTGCTGTTCCTTCTGAGCAGGCTGAGTGAGGTGTAGATCATACTCGTGGATATACTCTATCTCTGTCTTCTACCTCTGCTGTTCCTTCTGAGCAGACTGAGTGAGACACGTGGATATACTCTATCTTTGTCTTCTACCTCTGCTGTTCCTTCTGAGCAGGCTGAGTGAGGTGTAGATCAGACACGTGGATATACTCTATCTCTGTCTTGTACCTCTGCTGTTCCTTCTGAGCAGGCTGCGTGAGACACGTGGATATACTCTATATCTGTCTTCTACCTCTGCTGTTTCTTATGAACAGGCTGAGTGAGGTGTAGATCAGACACGTGGATATACTCTATATCTGTCTTCTACCTCTGCTGTTCCTTCTGAGCAGGCTGAGTGAGGTGTAGATCATACTCGTGGATATACTCTATCTCTGTCTTCTACCTCTGCTGTTCCTTCTGAGCAGACTGAGTGAGACACGTGGATATACCCTATCCTTGTCTACTACCTCTGCTGTTCCTTCTGAGCAGGCTGAGTGAGGTGTAGATCAGACACGTGGATATACTCTATCTCTGTCTTCTACATCTGCTGTTCCTTCTGAGCAGGCTGAGTGAAACACGTGGACAAACTCTATTTCTGTCTTCTACCTTTGCTGTTCCTTCTGAGCAGGCTGAGTGAGACACGTGGATATACTCTATATCTGTCTTCTACCTCTGCTGTTCCTTCTGAGCAGGCTGAGTGAGGTGTAGATCAGACACGTGGATATACTCTATCTCTGTCTTCTACCTCTGCTGTTCCATATGAGCAGACTGAGTGAGACACGTGGATATACTCAATCTTTGTCTTCTACCTCTGCTGTTCCTTCTGAGCAGGCTGAGTAAGGTGTAGATTAGACACGTGGATATACTCTATATCTGTCTTGTACCTCTGCTGTTCCTTCTGAGCAGACTGAGTGAGACACGTGGATATACTCTATCTTTGTCTTCTACCTCTGTTGTTCCTTCTGAGCAGGCTGAGTGAGGTGTAAACCAGACACGTGGATATACTCTATCTCTGTCTTCTACTTCTGTTGTTCCTTATGAACAGTCTGAGTGAGGTGTAGATCAGACACGTGGATATACTCTATATCTGTCTTCTACCTCTGCTGTTCCTTCTGAGCAGGCTGAGTGAGACACTTGGATATACTCTATCTCTGTCGTCTACCTTTGCTGTTTCTTCTGAGCAGGCTGAGTGAGGTGTCGATCAGACACGTGGATATACTCTATCTCTGTCTTCTACCTCTGCTGTTCCTTCTGAGCAGGCTGAGTGAGGTGTAGATCAGACACGTGGATATACTCTATCTATATCTTCTGCCTCTGCTGTTCCTTCTGAGCAGGCTGAGTGAGACACGTGGATATACTCTATCTTTGTCTTCTACCTCTGCTGTTCCTTCTGAGCAGGCTGAGTGAGGTGTAGATCAGACACGTGGATATACTCTATCTCTGTCTTCTACCTCTGCTGTTCCTTCTGAGCAGGCTGATAATACACGTGGATATACTCTATCTCTGTCTTCTACCTCTGCTGTTCCTTCTGAGCAGTCTGAGTGAGGTGTAGATCAGACACGTGGATACACTCTATCTATGTCTTCTACCTCTGCTGTTCCTTCTGAGCAGGCTGAGTGAGACACGTGGATATACTCTATCTCTGTCTTCTACCTCTGATGTTCCTTCTGAACAGGCTGAGTGAGACACGTGGATATACTCTATCTCTGTCTTCTACCTCTGCTGTTCCTTCTGAGCAGGCTGAGTGAGGTGTAGATCAGACACGTGGATATACTATATCTCTGTATTGTACCTCTGCTGTTCCTTCTGAGCAGGCTGAGTGAGACACGTGGATATACTCTATATCTGTCTTCTACCTCTGCTGTTCTTTCTGAGCAGTCTGAGTGAGGTGTAGATCAGACACGTGGATATACTCTATCTGTGTCTTCTACTTCTGCTGTTCCTTCTGAGCAGGCTGAGTGAGGTGTAGATCAGACACGTGGATATACTCTATCTCTGTCTTCTACCTCTGCTGCTCCTCCTGAGCAGGCTGAGTGAGGTGTATATCAGACACGCGGATATACTCTATCTCTGTCTTCTACCTCTGCTGTTCCTTCTGAGCAGGCTGAGTGAGACACGTGGATAAACACTATCTCTGTCTGCTACCTCTGCTGTTCCTTCTGAGCAGGCTGAGAGAGACAAGTGGATATACTCTATATCTGTCTTCTACCTCTGCTGTTCCTTCTGAGCAGGCTGAGTGAAGTGTAGATCAGACACGTGGATATACTCTATCTCTGTCTTCTACCTCTGCTGTTCCTTCTGAGCAGGCTGAGTGAGACACGGGGATATACTCTATCTCTGTCTTCTACCTATGCTGCTCCTTCTGAGCAAGCTGAGTGAGGTGTAGATCAGACACGTGGATATACTCTATCTCTGTCTTCTACCTATGCTGTTCCTTCTGAGCAGGCTGAGTGAGACACGTGGATATACTCTATCTCTGTCTTCTACCTCTGCTGTTCCTTCTGAGCAGGCTGATAAGACACGTGGATATACTCTATCTCTGTCTTCCACCTCTGCTGTTCCTTCTGAGCAGGCTGAGTGAGGTGTAGATCAGACACGTGGATATACTCTATCTCTGTCTTCTACCTCTGCTGTTCCTTCTGAGCAGGCTGAGTGAGACACGTGGATATACTCTATCTCTGTCTTCTACCTCTGCTGTTCCTTCTGAGCAGGCTGAGTGAGGTGTAGATCAGACACGTGGATATACTCTATATCTGTCTTCTACCTCTGCTGTTCCTTCTGAGCAGGTTGATTGAGACACGTGGATAAACTCTATCTCTGTCTTCTACCTCGGCTGTTCCTTCTGAGCAGGCTGAGTGAGACACGTGAATATACTCTATCTGTCTTCTACCTCTGCTGTTCCTTCTGAGCAGGCTGAGTGAGTTGTAGATCAGACACGTGGATATACTCTATCTCTGTCTTCTACCTCTGCTGTTCCTTCTGAGCAGGCTGAGTGAGACACGTGGATATACTCTATCTCTGTCTTCTACCTCTGCTGTTCCTTCTGAGCAGGCTGAGTGAGGTGTAGATCAGACACGTGGATATACTCTATATCTGTTTCTACCTCTGCTGTTCCTTCTGAGCAGGTTGATTGAGACACGTGGATAAACTCTATCTCTGTCTTCTACCTCGTCTGTTCCTTCTGAGCAGGCTGAGTGAGACACGTGAATATACTCTATCTATCTTCTACCTCTGCTGTTCCTTCTGAGCAGGCTGAGTGAGGTGTAGATCAGACACGTGGATATACTCTATCTCTGTCTTGTACCTATGCTGTTCCTTCTGAGCAGGCTGAGTGAGACACGTGGATATACTCTATATCTGTCTTCTACCTCTGCTGTTTCTTATGAACAGGCTGAGTGAGGTGTAGATTAGACACGTGGATATACTCTATCTCTGTCTTCTCCCTCTGCTGTTCCTTCTGAGCAGGCTGAGTGAGGTGTAGATCAGACACGTGGATATACTCTATCTCTGTCTTCTACCTCTGCTGTTCCATATGAGCAGACTGAGTGAGACACGTGGATATACTCAATCTTTGTCTTCTACCTCTGCTGTTCCTTCTGAGCAGGCTGAGTAAGGTGTAGATTAGACACGTGGATATACTCTATATCTGTCTTGTACCTCTGCTGTTCCTTCTGAGCAGGCTGAGTGAGACATGTGGATATACTCTATCTCTGTCTTCTACCTCTGCTGTTCCTTATGAACAGGCTGAGTGAAGTTTAAATCAGACACGTGGATACACTCTATCTATGTCTTCTACCTCTGCTGTTCCTTCTGAGCAGACTGAGTGAGACACGTGGATATACTCTATCTTTGTCTTCTACCTCTGTTGTTCCTTCTGAGCAGGCTGAGTGAGGTGTAAACCAGACACGTGGATATACTCTATCTCTGTCTTCTACTTCTGTTGTTCCTTATGAACAGTCTGAGTGAGGTGTAGATCAGACACGTGGATATACTCTATATCTGTCTTCTACCTCTGCTGTTCCTTCTGAGCAGGCTGAGTGAGACACTTGGATATACTCTATCTCTGTCGTCTACCTTTGCTGTTTCTTCTGAGCAGGCTGAGTGAGGTGTCGATCAGACACGTGGATATACTCTATCTCTGTCTTCTACCTCTGCTGTTCCTTCTGAGCAGGCTGAGTGAGGTGTAGATCAGACACGTGGATATACTCTATCTATATCTTCTGCCTCTGCTGTTCCTTCTGAGCAGGCTGAGTGAGACACGTGGATATACTCTATCTTTGTCTTCTACCTCTGCTGTTCCTTCTGAGCAGGCTGAGTGAGGTGTAGATCAGACACGTGGATATACTCTATCTCTGTCTTCTACCTCTGCTGTTCCTTCTGAGCAGGCTGATAATACACGTGGATATACTCTATCTCTGTCTTCTACCTCTGCTGTTCCTTCTGAGCAGTCTGAGTGAGGTGTAGATCAGACACGTGGATACACTCTATCTATGTCTTCTACCTCTGCTGTTCCTTCTGAGCAGGCTGAGTGAGACACGTGGATATACTCTATCTCTGTCTTCTACCTCTGATGTTCCTTCTGAACAGGCTGAGTGAGACACGTGGATATACTCTATCTCTGTCTTCTACCTCTGCTGTTCCTTCTGAGCAGGCTGAGTGAGGTGTAGATCAGACACGTGGATATACTATATCTCTGTATTGTACCTCTGCTGTTCCTTCTGAGCAGGCTGAGTGAGACACGTGGATATACTCTATATCTGTCTTCTACCTCTGCTGTTCTTTCTGAGCAGGCTGAGTGAGGTGTAGATCAGACACGTGGATATACTCTATCTGTGTCTTCTACTTCTGCTGTTCCTTCTGAGCAGGCTGAGTGAGGTGTAGATCAGACACGTGGATATACTCTATCTCTGTCTTCTACCTCTGCTGCTCCTCCTGAGCAGGCTGAGTGAGGTGTATATCAGACACGCGGATATACTCTATCTCTGTCTTCTACCTCTGCTGTTCCTTCTGAGCAGGCTGAGTGAGACACGTGGATAAACACTATCTCTGTCTGCTACCTCTGCTGTTCCTTCTGAGCAGGCTGAGAGAGACAAGTGGATATACTCTATATCTGTCTTCTACCTCTGCTGTTCCTTCTGAGCAGGCTGAGTGAAGTGTAGATCAGACACGTGGATATACTCTATCTCTGTCTTCTACCTCTGCTGTTCCTTCTGAGCAGGCTGAGTGAGACACGGGGATATACTCTATCTCTGTCTTCTACCTATGCTGCTCCTTCTGAGCAAGCTGAGTGAGGTGTAGATCAGACACGTGGATATACTCTATCTCTGTCTTCTACCTATGCTGTTCCTTCTGAGCAGGCTGAGTGAGACACGTGGATATACTCTATCTCTGTCTTCTACCTCTGCTGTTCCTTCTGAGCAGGCTGATAAGACACGTGGATATACTCTATCTCTGTCTTCCACCTCTGCTGTTCCTTCTGAGCAGGCTGAGTGAGGTGTAGATCAGACACGTGGATATACTCTATCTCTGTCTTCTACCTCTGCTGTTCCTTCTGAGCAGGCTGAGTGAGACACGTGGATATACTCTATCTCTGTCTTCTACCTCTGCTGTTCCTTCTGAGCAGGCTGAGTGAGGTGTAGATCAGACACGTGGATATACTCTATATCTGTCTTCTACCTCTGCTGTTCCTTCTGAGCAGGTTGATTGAGACACGTGGATAAACTCTATCTCTGTCTTCTACCTCGGCTGTTCCTTCTGAGCAGGCTGAGTGAGACACGTGAATATACTCTATCTGTCTTCTACCTCTGCTGTTCCTTCTGAGCAGGCTGAGTGAGTTGTAGATCAGACACGTGGATATACTCTATCTCTGTCTTCTACCTCTGCTGTTCCTTCTGAGCAGGCTGAGTGAGACACGTGGATATACTCTATCTCTGTCTTCTACCTCTGCTGTTCCTTCTGAGCAGGCTGAGTGAGGTGTAGATCAGACACGTGGATATACTCTATATCTGTTTCTACCTCTGCTGTTCCTTCTGAGCAGGTTGATTGAGACACGTGGATAAACTCTATCTCTGTCTTCTACCTCGTCTGTTCCTTCTGAGCAGGCTGAGTGAGACACGTGAATATACTCTATCTATCTTCTACCTCTGCTGTTCCTTCTGAGCAGGCTGAGTGAGGTGTAGATCAGACACGTGGATATACTCTATCTCTGTCTTGTACCTATGCTGTTCCTTCTGAGCAGGCTGAGTGAGACACGTGGATATACTCTATATCTGTCTTCTACCTCTGCTGTTTCTTATGAACAGGCTGAGTGAGGTGTAGATTAGACACGTGGATATACTCTATCTCTGTCTTCTCCCTCTGCTGTTCCTTCTGAGCAGGCTGAGTGAGGTGTAGATCATACTCGTGGATATACTCTATCTCTGTCTTCTACCTCTGCTGTTCCTTCTGAGCAGACTGAGTGAGACACGTGGATATACTCTATCTTTGTCTTCTACCTCTGCTGTTCCTTCTGAGCAGGCTGAGTGAGGTGTAGATCAGACACGTGGATATACTCTATCTCTGTCTTGTACCTCTGCTGTTCCTTCTGAGCAGGCTGCGTGAGACACGTGGATATACTCTATATCTGTCTTCTACCTCTGCTGTTTCTTATGAACAGGCTGAGTGAGGTGTAGATCAGACACGTGGATATACTCTATATCTGTCTTCTACCTCTGCTGTTCCTTCTGAGCAGGCTGAGTGAGGTGTAGATCATACTCGTGGATATACTCTATTTAAGTCAGCTTGTTTCTATCAAGTCCCAATCTCGTTACTGTCTTCGTAGTTCTAGTGATGGTATCTTTCTTAACTACCCTGTAGGTTGTGGCAAGGCTACTCTTGGGGACCGAGCCTTTGAATATAGTGCTCCATACCTCTGGAATAAACTCCCACTTCATGTTAGGAACGCTGCTAATCTTGGTGTTTTTAAATCAGTCCTGAAGACTCATCTTTTTAAACAAGCTTTTTAATAATGTGGTTTAATAATAATAAGGTTTTTAATAATATTGTTACTTGTTCACAGTGTATGTCTTATTATATTTTATGTGCATGTAATTTTTAATTACCAATGTTTTAGCAATTATATAGTTGTTATGCGCCTGTGTACATTGTATGGAATGGGCGCAATATAAATCAATAAATTATTATTATTATTATTATCTCTGTCTTCTACCTCTGCTGTCCCTTCTGAGCAGACTGAGTGAGACACGTGGATATACCCTATCCTTGTCTTCTACCTCTGCTGTTCCTTCTGAGCAGGCTGAGTGAGGTGTAGATCAGACACGTGGATATACTCTATCTCTGTCTTCTACATCTGCTGTTCCTTCTGAGCAGGCTGAGTGAAACACGTGGACAAACTCTATTTCTGTCTTCTACCTTTGCTGTTCCTTCTGAGCAGGCTGAGTGAGACACGTGGATATACTCTATCTCTGTCTTCTACCTCTGCTGTTCCTTCTGAGCAGGCCTAGTGAGGTGTAGATCAGACACGTGGATATACTCTATCTCTGTCTTCTACCTCTGCTGTTCCATATGAGCAGACTGAGTGAGACACGTGGATATACTCAATCTTTGTCTTCTACCTCTGCTGTTCCTTCTGAGCAGGCTGAGTAAGGTGTAGATTAGACACGTGGATATACTCTATATCTGTCTTGTACCTCTGCTGTTCCTTCTGAGCAGGCTGAGTGAGACACGTGGATATACTCTATCTCTGTCTTCTACCTCTGCTGTTCCTTATGAACAGGCTGAGTGAAGTTTAAATCAGACACGTGGATACACTCTATCTATGTCTTCTACCTCTGCTGTTCCTTCTGAGCAGACTGAGTGAGACACGTGGATATACTCTATCTTTGTCTTCTACCTCTGTTGTTCCTTCTGAGCAGGCTGAGTGAGGTGTAAACCAGACACGTGGATATACTCTATCTCTGTCTTCTACTTCTGTTGTTCCTTATGAACAGTCTGAGTGAGGTGTAGATCAGACACGTGGATATACTCTATATCTGTCTTCTACCTCTGCTGTTCCTTCTGAGCAGGCTGAGTGAGACACTTGGATATACTCTATCTCTGTCGTCTACCTTTGCTGTTTCTTCTGAGCAGGCTGAGTGAGGTGTCGATCAGACACGTGGATATACTCTATCTCTGTCTTCTACCTCTGCTGTTCCTTCTGAGCAGGCTGAGTGAGGTGTAGATCAGACACGTGGATATACTCTATCTATATCTTCTGCCTCTGCTGTTCCTTCTGAGCAGGCTGAGTGAGACACGTGGATATACTCTATCTTTGTCTTCTACCTCTGCTGTTCCTTGTGAGCAGGCTGAGTGAGGTGTAGATCAGACACGTGGATATACTCTATCTCTGTCTTCTACCTCTGCTGTTCCTTCTGAGCAGGCTGATAATACACGTGGATATACTCTATCTCTGTCTTCTACCTCTGCTGTTCCTTCTGAGCAGGCTGAGTGAGGTGTAGATCAGACACGTGGATACACTCTATCTATGTCTTCTACCTCTGCTGTTCCTTCTGAGCAGGCTGAGTGAGACACGTGGATATACTCTATCTCTGTCTTCTACCTCTGATGTTCCTTCTGAACAGGCTGAGTGAGACACGTGGATATACTCTATCTCTGTCTTCTACCTCTGCTGTTCCTTCTGAGCAGGCTGAGTGAGGTGTAGATCAGACACGTGGATATACTATATCTCTGTATTGTACCTCTGCTGTTCCTTCTGAGCAGGCTGAGTGAGACACGTGGATATACTCTATATCTGTCTTCTACCTCTGCTGTTCTTTCTGAGCAGGCTGAGTGAGGTGTAGATCAGACACGTGGATATACTCTATCTGTGTCTTCTACTTCTGCTGTTCCTTCTGAGCTGGCTGAGTGAGGTGTAGATCAGACACGTGGATATACTCTATCTCTGTCTTCTACCTCTGCTGCTCCTCCTGAGCAGGCTGAGTGAGGTGTATATCAGACACGCGGATATACTCTATCTCTGTCTTCTACCTCTGCTGTTCCTTCTGAGCAGGCTGAGTGAGACACGTGGATAAACACTATCTCTGTCTGCTACCTCTGCTGTTCCTTCTGAGCAGGCTGAGAGAGACAAGTGGATATACTCTATATCTGTCTTCTACCTCTGCTGTTCCTTCTGAGCAGGCTGAGTGAAGTGTAGATCAGACACGTGGATATACTCTATCTCTGTCTTCTACCTCTGCTGTTCCTTCTGAGCAGGCTGAGTGAGACACGGGGATATACTCTATCTCTGTCTTCTACCTATGCTGCTCCTTCTGAGCAAGCTGAGTGAGGTGTAGATCAGACACGTGGATATACTCTATCTCTGTCTTCTACCTATGCTGTTCCTTCTGAGCAGGCTGAGTGAGACACGTGGATATACTCTATCTCTGTCTTCTACCTCTGCTGTTCCTTCTGAGCAGGCTGATAAGACACGTGGATATACTCTATCTCTGTCTTCCACCTCTGCTGTTCCTTCTGAGCAGGCTGAGTGAGGTGTAGATCAGACACGTGGATATACTCTATCTCTGTCTTCTACCTCTGCTGTTCCTTCTGAGCAGGCTGAGTGAGACACGTGGATATACTCTATCTCTGTCTTCTACCTCTGCTGTTTCTTCTGAGCAGGCTGAGTGAGGTGTAGGTCAGACACGTGGATATACTCTATATCTGTCTTCTACCTCTGCTGTTCCTTCTGAGCAGGTTGATTGAGACACGTGGATAAACTCTATCTCTGTCTTCTACCTCGGCTGTTCCTTCTGAGCAGGCTGAGTGAGACACGTGAATATACTCTATCTATCTTCTACCTCTGCTGTTCCTTCTGAGCAGGCTGAGTGAGGTGTAGATCAGACACGTGGATATACTCTATCTCTGTCTTGTACCTATGCTGTTCCTTCTGAGCAGGCTGAGTGAGACACGTGGATATACTCTATATCTGTCTTCTACCTCTGCTGTTTCTTATGAACAGGCTGAGTGAGGTGTAGATCAGACACGTGGATATACTCTATCTCTGTCTTCTCCCTCTGCTGTTCCTTCTGAGCAGGCTGAGTGAGGTGTAGATCATACTCGTGGATATACTCTATCTCTGTCTTCTACCTCTGCTGTTCCTTCTGAGCAGACTGAGTGAGACACGTGGATATACTCTATCTCTGTTCTCTATCTGCTGTTCCTTCTGAGCAGGCTGAGTGAGGTGTAGATCAGACACGTGGATATACTCTATCTCTGTCTTCTACCTCTGCTGTTCCTTCTGAGCAGGTTGAGTGAGACACGTGGATATACTATATCTATGTCTTCTACCTCTGCTGTTTCTTCTGAGCAGGCTGAGTGAGTTGTAGATCAGACACGTGGATATACTCTATCTCTGTCTTCTATCTCTGCTGTTCCTTCTGAGCAGGCTGAGTGAGGTGTAGATCAGACAAGTGGATATACTCTGTCTCTGTCTTCTATATCTGCTGTTCTTTCTAAGCAGGCTGAGTGAGACACGTGGATATACTATATCTATGTCTTCTACCTCTGCTGTTCCTTCTGAGCAGGCTCAGTGAGGTGTAGATCAGACACGTGGATATACTCTATCTCTGTCTTCCACCTCTGCTGTTCCGTCTAAGCAGGCTGAGTGAGGTGTAGATCAGACACGTGGATATACTCTATCTGTGTCTTCTACCTCTGCTGTTCCTTCTGAGCAGGATGAGTGAGACACGTGGATATACTATATATCTGTCTTCTACCTCTGCTGTTCCTTCTGAGCAGGCTGAGTGAGTTGTAGATCAGACACGTGGATATACTCTATCTCTGTCTTCTACCTCTGCTGTTCCTTCTGAGCAGGCTGAGTGAGACACGTGGATATACTCTATCTCTGTCTTCTACCTCTGCTGTTCCTTCTGAGCAGGCTGAGTGAGGTGTAGATCAGACACGTGGATATACTCTATATCTGTCTTCTACCTCTGCTGTTCCTTCTGAGCAGGTTGATTGAGACACGTGGATAAACTCTATCTCTGTCTTCTACCTCGTCTGTTCCTTCTGAGCAGGCTGAGTGAGACACGTGAATATACTCTATCTATCTTCTACCTCTGCTGTTCCTTCTGAGCAGGCTGAGTGAGGTGTAGATCATACTCGTGGATATACTCTATCTCTGTCTTCTACCTCTGCTGTTCCTTCTGAGCAGACTGAGTGAGACACGTGGATATACTCTATCTTTGTCTTCTACCTCTGCTGTTCCTTCTGAGCAGGCTGAGTGAGGTGTAGATCAGACACGTGGATATACTCTATCTCTGTCTTGTACCTCTGCTGTTCCTTCTGAGCAGGCTGCGTGAGACACGTGGATATACTCTATATCTGTCTTCTACCTCTGCTGTTTCTTATGAACAGGCTGAGTGAGGTGTAGATCAGACACGTGGATATACTCTATATCTGTCTTCTACCTCTGCTGTTCCTTCTGAGCAGGCTGAGTGAGGTGTAGATCATACTCGTGGATATACTCTATCTCTGTCTTCTACCTCTGCTGTTCCTTCTGAGCAGACTGAGTGAGACACGTGGATATACCCTATCCTTGTCTACTACCTCTGCTGTTCCTTCTGAGCAGGCTGAGTGAGGTGTAGATCAGACACGTGGATATACTCTATCTCTGTCTTCTACATCTGCTGTTCCTTCTGAGCAGGCTGAGTGAAACACGTGGACAAACTCTATTTCTGTCTTCTACCTTTGCTGTTCCTTCTGAGCAGGCTGAGTGAGACACGTGGATATACTCTATCTCTGTCTTCTACCTCTGCTGTTCCTTCTGAGCAGGCTGAGTGAGGTGTAGATCAGACACGTGGATATACTCTATCTCTGTCTTCTACCTCTGCTGTTCCATATGAGCAGACTGAGTGAGACACGTGGATATACTCAATCTTTGTCTTCTACCTCTGCTGTTCCTTCTGAGCAGGCTGAGTAAGGTGTAGATTAGACACGTGGATATACTCTATATCTGTCTTGTACCTCTGCTGTTCCTTCTGAGCAGGCTGAGTGAGACACGTGGATATACTCTATCTCTGTCTTCTACCTCTGCTGTTCCTTATGAACAGGCTGAGTGAAGTTTAAATCAGACACGTGGATACACTCTATCTATGTCTTCTACCTCTGCTGTTCCTTCTGAGCAGACTGAGTGAGACACGTGGATATACTCTATCTTTGTCTTCTACCTCTGTTGTTCCTTCTGAGCAGGCTGAGTGAGGTGTAAACCAGACACGTGGATATACTCTATCTCTGTCTTCTACTTCTGTTGTTCCTTATGAACAGTCTGAGTGAGGTGTAGATCAGACACGTGGATATACTCTATATCTGTCTTCTACCTCTGCTGTTCCTTCTGAGCAGGCTGAGTGAGACACTTGGATATACTCTATCTCTGTCGTCTACCTTTGCTGTTTCTTCTGAGCAGGCTGAGTGAGGTGTCGATCAGACACGTGGATATACTCTATCTCTGTCTTCTACCTCTGCTGTTCCTTCTGAGCAGGCTGAGTGAGGTGTAGATCAGACACGTGGATATACTCTATCTATATCTTCTGCCTCTGCTGTTCCTTCTGAGCAGGCTGAGTGAGACACGTGGATATACTCTATCTTTGTCTTCTACCTCTGCTGTTCCTTCTGAGCAGGCTGAGTGAGGTGTAGATCAGACACGTGGATATACTCTATCTCTGTCTTCTACCTCTGCTGTTCCTTCTGAGCAGGCTGATAATACACGTGGATATACTCTATCTCTGTCTTCTACCTCTGCTGTTCCTTCTGAGCAGTCTGAGTGAGGTGTAGATCAGACACGTGGATACACTCTATCTATGTCTTCTACCTCTGCTGTTCCTTCTGAGCAGGCTGAGTGAGACACGTGGATATACTCTATCTCTGTCTTCTACCTCTGATGTTCCTTCTGAACAGGCTGAGTGAGACACGTGGATATACTCTATCTCTGTCTTCTACCTCTGCTGTTCCTTCTGAGCAGGCTGAGTGAGGTGTAGATCAGACACGTGGATATACTATATCTCTGTATTGTACCTCTGCTGTTCCTTCTGAGCAGGCTGAGTGAGACACGTGGATATACTCTATATCTGTCTTCTACCTCTGCTGTTCTTTCTGAGCAGGCTGAGTGAGGTGTAGATCAGACACGTGGATATACTCTATCTGTGTCTTCTACTTCTGCTGTTCCTTCTGAGCAGGCTGAGTGAGGTGTAGATCAGACACGTGGATATACTCTATCTCTGTCTTCTACCTCTGCTGCTCCTCCTGAGCAGGCTGAGTGAGGTGTATATCAGACACGCGGATATACTCTATCTCTGTCTTCTACCTCTGCTGTTCCTTCTGAGCAGGCTGAGTGAGACACGTGGATAAACACTATCTCTGTCTGCTACCTCTGCTGTTCCTTCTGAGCAGGCTGAGAGAGACAAGTGGATATACTCTATATCTGTCTTCTACCTCTGCTGTTCCTTCTGAGCAGGCTGAGTGAAGTGTAGATCAGACACGTGGATATACTCTATCTCTGTCTTCTACCTCTGCTGTTCCTTCTGAGCAGGCTGAGTGAGACACGGGGATATACTCTATCTCTGTCTTCTACCTATGCTGCTCCTTCTGAGCAAGCTGAGTGAGGTGTAGATCAGACACGTGGATATACTCTATCTCTGTCTTCTACCTATGCTGTTCCTTCTGAGCAGGCTGAGTGAGACACGTGGATATACTCTATCTCTGTCTTCTACCTCTGCTGTTCCTTCTGAGCAGGCTGATAAGACACGTGGATATACTCTATCTCTGTCTTCCACCTCTGCTGTTCCTTCTGAGCAGGCTGAGTGAGGTGTAGATCAGACACGTGGATATACTCTATCTCTGTCTTCTACCTCTGCTGTTCCTTCTGAGCAGGCTGAGTGAGACACGTGGATATACTCTATCTCTGTCTTCTACCTCTGCTGTTCCTTCTGAGCAGGCTGAGTGAGGTGTAGATCAGACACGTGGATATACTCTATATCTGTCTTCTACCTCTGCTGTTCCTTCTGAGCAGGTTGATTGAGACACGTGGATAAACTCTATCTCTGTCTTCTACCTCGGCTGTTCCTTCTGAGCAGGCTGAGTGAGACACGTGAATATACTCTATCTGTCTTCTACCTCTGCTGTTCCTTCTGAGCAGGCTGAGTGAGTTGTAGATCAGACACGTGGATATACTCTATCTCTGTCTTCTACCTCTGCTGTTCCTTCTGAGCAGGCTGAGTGAGACACGTGGATATACTCTATCTCTGTCTTCTACCTCTGCTGTTCCTTCTGAGCAGGCTGAGTGAGGTGTAGATCAGACACGTGGATATACTCTATATCTGTTTCTACCTCTGCTGTTCCTTCTGAGCAGGTTGATTGAGACACGTGGATAAACTCTATCTCTGTCTTCTACCTCGTCTGTTCCTTCTGAGCAGGCTGAGTGAGACACGTGAATATACTCTATCTATCTTCTACCTCTGCTGTTCCTTCTGAGCAGGCTGAGTGAGGTGTAGATCAGACACGTGGATATACTCTATCTCTGTCTTGTACCTATGCTGTTCCTTCTGAGCAGGCTGAGTGAGACACGTGGATATACTCTATATCTGTCTTCTACCTCTGCTGTTTCTTATGAACAGGCTGAGTGAGGTGTAGATTAGACACGTGGATATACTCTATCTCTGTCTTCTCCCTCTGCTGTTCCTTCTGAGCAGGCTGAGTGAGGTGTAGATCATACTCGTGGATATACTCTATCTCTGTCTTCTACCTCTGCTGTTCCTTCTGAGCAGACTGAGTGAGACACGTGGATATACTCTATCTTTGTCTTCTACCTCTGCTGTTCCTTCTGAGCAGGCTGAGTGAGGTGTAGATCAGACACGTGGATATACTCTATCTCTGTCTTGTACCTCTGCTGTTCCTTCTGAGCAGGCTGCGTGAGACACGTGGATATGCTCTATATCTGTCTTCTACCTCTGCTGTTTCTTATGAACAGGCTGAGTGAGGTGTAGATCAGACACGTGGATATACTCTATATCTGTCTTCTACCTCTGCTGTTCCTTCTGAGCAGGCTGAGTGAGGTGTAGATCATACTCGTGGATATACTCTATCTCTGTCTTCTACCTCTGCTGTCCCTTCTGAGCAGACTGAGTGAGACACGTGGATATACCCTATCCTTGTCTTCTACCTCTGCTGTTCCTTCTGAGCAGGCTGAGTGAGGTGTAGATCAGACACGTGGATATACTCTATCTCTGTCTTCTACATCTGCTGTTCCTTCTGAGCAGGCTGAGTGAAACAGGTGGACAAACTCTATTTCTGTCTTCTACCTTTGCTGTTCCTTCTGAGCAGGCTGAGTGAGACACGTGGATATACTCTATCTCTGTCTTCTACCTCTGCTGTTCCTTCTGAGCAGGCCTAGTGAGGTGTAGATCAGACACGTGGATATACTCTATCTCTGTCTTCTACCTCTGCTGTTCCATATGAGCAGACTGAGTGAGACACGTGGATATACTCAATCTTTGTCTTCTACCTCTGCTGTTCCTTCTGAGCAGGCTGAGTGGGACACGTGGATAAACACTATCTCTGTCTGCTACCTCTGCTGTTCCTTCTGAGCAGGCTGAGAGAGACAAGTGGATATACTCTATATCTGTCTTCTACCTCTGCTGTTCCTTCTGAGCAGGCTGAGTGAAGTGTAGATCAGACACGTGGATATACTCTATCTCTGTCTTCTACCTCTGCTGTTCCTTCTGAGCAGGCTGAGTGAGACACGGGGATATACTCTATCTCTGTCTTCTACCTATGCTGCTCCTTCTGAGCAAGCTGAGTGAGGTGTAGATCAGACACGTGGATATACTCTATCTCTGTCTTCTACCTATGCTGTTCCTTCTGAGCAGGCTGAGTGAGACACGTGGATATACTCTATCTCTGTCTTCTACCTCTGCTGTTCCTTCTGAGCAGGCTGATAAGACACGTGGATATACTCTATCTCTGTCTTCCACCTCTGCTGTTCCTTCTGAGCAGGCTGAGTGAGGTGTAGATCAGACACGTGGATATACTCTATCTCTGTCTTCTACCTCTGCTGTTCCTTCTGAGCAGGCTGAGTGAGACACGTGGATATACTCTATCTCTGTCTTCTACCTCTGCTGTTCCTTCTGAGCAGGCTGAGTGAGGTGTAGATCAGACACGTGGATATACTCTATATCTGTCTTCTACCTCTGCTGTTCCTTCTGAGCAGGTTGATTGAGACACGTGGATAAACTCTATCTCTGTCTTCTACCTCGGCTGTTCCTTCTGAGCAGGCTGAGTGAGACACGTGAATATACTCTATCTGTCTTCTACCTCTGCTGTTCCTTCTGAGCAGGCTGAGTGAGTTGTAGATCAGACACGTGGATATACTCTATCTCTGTCTTCTACCTCTGCTGTTCCTTCTGAGCAGGCTGAGTGAGACACGTGGATATACTCTATCTCTGTCTTCTACCTCTGCTGTTCCTTCTGAGCAGGCTGAGTGAGGTGTAGATCAGACACGTGGATATACTCTATATCTGTTTCTACCTCTGCTGTTCCTTCTGAGCAGGTTGATTGAGACACGTGGATAAACTCTATCTCTGTCTTCTACCTCGTCTGTTCCTTCTGAGCAGGTTGAGTGAGACACGTGAATATACTCTATCTATCTTCTACCTCTGCTGTTCCTTCTGAGCAGGCTGAGTGAGGTGTAGATCAGACACGTGGATATACTCTATCTCTGTCTTGTACCTATGCTGTTCCTTCTGACAGGCTGAGTGAGACACGTGGATATACTCTATATCTGTCTTCTACCTCTGCTGTTTCTTATGAACAGGCTGAGTGAGGTGTAGATTAGACACGTGGATATACTCTATCTCTGTCTTCTCCCTCTGCTGTTCCTTCTGAGCAGGCTGAGTGAGGTGTAGATCATACTCGTGGATATACTCTATCTCTGTCTTCTACCTCTGCTGTTCCTTCTGAGCAGACTGAGTGAGACACGTGGATATACTCTATCTTTGTCTTCTACCTCTGCTGTTCCTTCTGAGCAGGCTGAGTGAGGTGTAGATCAGACACGTGGATATACTCTATCTCTGTCTTGTACCTCTGCTGTTCCTTCTGAGCAGGCTGCGTGAGACACGTGGATATACTCTATATCTGTCTTCTACCTCTGCTGTTTCTTATGAACAGGCTGAGTGAGGTGTAGATCAGACACGTGGATATACTCTATATCTGTCTTCTACCTCTGCTGTTCCTTCTGAGCAGGCTGAGTGAGGTGTAGATCATACTCGTGGATATACTCTATCTCTGTCTTCTACCTCTGCTGTCCCTTCTGAGCAGACTGAGTGAGACACGTGGATATACCCTATCCTTGTCTTCTACCTCTGCTGTTCCTTCTGAGCAGGCTGAGTGAGGTGTAGATCAGACACGTGGATATACTCTATCTCTGTCTTCTACATCTGCTGTTCCTTCTGAGCAGGCTGAGTGAAACACGTGGACAAACTCTATTTCTGTCTTCTACCTTTGCTGTTCCTTCTGAGCAGGCTGAGTGAGACACGTGGATATACTCTATCTCTGTCTTCTACCTCTGCTGTTCCTTCTGAGCAGGCCTAGTGAGGTGTAGATCAGACACGTGGATATACTCTATCTCTGTCTTCTACCTCTGCTGTTCCATATGAGCAGACTGAGTGAGACACGTGGATATACTCAATCTTTGTCTTCTACCTCTGCTGTTCCTTCTGAGCAGGCTGAGTAAGGTGTAGATTAGACACGTGGATATACTCTATATCTGTCTTGTACCTCTGCTGTTCCTTCTGAGCAGGCTGAGTGAGACACGTGGATATACTCTATCTCTGTCTTCTACCTCTGCTGTTCCTTATGAACAGGCTGAGTGAAGTTTAAATCAGACACGTGGATACACTCTATCTATGTCTTCTACCTCTGCTGTTCCTTCTGAGCAGACTGAGTGAGACACGTGGATATACTCTATCTTTGTCTTCTACCTCTGTTGTTCCTTCTGAGCAGGCTGAGTGAGGTGTAAACCAGACACGTGGATATACTCTATCTCTGTCTTCTACTTCTGTTGTTCCTTATGAACAGTCTGAGTGAGGTGTAGATCAGACACGTGGATATACTCTATATCTGTCTTCTACCTCTGCTGTTCCTTCTGAGCAGGCTGAGTGAGACACTTGGATATACTCTATCTCTGTCGTCTACCTTTGCTGTTTCTTCTGAGCAGGCTGAGTGAGGTGTCGATCAGACACGTGGATACACTCTATCTCTGTCTTCTACCTCTGCTGTTCCTTCTGAGCAGGCTGAGTGAGGTGTAGATCAGACACGTGGATATACTCTATCTATATCTTCTGCCTCTGCTGTTCCTTCTGAGCAGGCTGAGTGAGACACGTGGATATACTCTATCTTTGTCTTCTACCTCTGCTGTTCCTTGTGAGCAGGCTGAGTGAGGTGTAGATCAGACACGTGGATATACTCTATCTCTGTCTTCTACCTCTGCTGTTCCTTCTGAGCAGGCTGATAATACACGTGGATATACTCTATCTCTGTCTTCTACCTCTGCTGTTCCTTCTGAGCAGGCTGAGTGAGGTGTAGATCAGACACGTGGATACACTCTATCTATGTCTTCTACCTCTGCTGTTCCTTCTGAGCAGGCTGAGTGAGACACGTGAATATACTCTATCTCTGTCTTCTACCTCTGATGTTCCTTCTGAACAGGCTGAGTGAGACACGTGGATATACTCTATCTCTGTCTTCTACCTCTGCTGTTCCTTCTGAGCAGGCTGAGTGAGGTGTAGATCAGACACGTGGATATACTATATCTCTGTATTGTACCTCTGCTGTTCCTTCTGAGCAGGCTGAGTGAGACACGTGGATATACTCTATATCTGTCTTCTACCTCTGCTGTTCTTTCTGAGCAGGCTGAGTGAGGTGTAGATCAGACACGTGGATATACTCTATCTGTGTCTTCTACTTCTGCTGTTCCTTCTGAGCAGGCTGAGTGAGGTGTAGATCAGACACGTGGATATACTCTATCTCTGTCTTCTACCTCTGCTGCTCCTCCTGAGCAGGCTGAGTGAGGTGTATATCAGACACGCGGATATACTCTATCTCTGTCTTCTACCTCTGCTGTTCCTTCTGAGCAGGCTGAGTGAGACACGTGGATAAACACTATCTCTGTCTGCTACCTCTGCTGTTCCTTCTGAGCAGGCTGAGAGAGACAAGTGGATATACTCTATATCTGTCTTCTACCTCTGCTGTTCCTTCTGAGCAGGCTGAGTGAAGTGTAGATCAGACACGTGGATATACTCTATCTCTGTCTTCTACCTCTGCTGTTCCTTCTGAGCAGGCTGAGTGAGACACGGGGATATACTCTATCTCTGTCTTCTACCTATGCTGCTCCTTCTGAGCAAGCTGAGTGAGGTGTAGATCAGACACGTGGATATACTCTATCTCTGTCTTCTACCTATGCTGTTCCTTCTGAGCAGGCTGAGTGAGACACGTGGATATACTCTATCTCTGTCTTCTACCTCTGCTGTTCCTTCTGAGCAGGCTGATAAGACACGTGGATATACTCTATCTCTGTCTTCCACCTCTGCTGTTCCTTCTGAGCAGGCTGAGTGAGGTGTAGATCAGACACGTGGATATACTCTATCTCTGTCTTCTACCTCTGCTGTTCCTTCTGAGCAGGCTGAGTGAGACACGTGGATATACTCTATCTCTGTCTTCTACCTCTGCTGTTCCTTCTGAGCAGGCTGAGTGAGGTGTAGGTCAGACACGTGGATATACTCTATATCTGTCTTCTACCTCTGCTGTTCCTTCTGAGCAGGTTGATTGAGACACGTGGATAAACTCTATCTCTGTCTTCTACCTCGGCTGTTCCTTCTGAGCAGGCTGAGTGAGACACGTGAATATACTCTATCTATCTTCTACCTCTGCTGTTCCTTCTGAGCAGGCTGAGTGAGGTGTAGATCAGACACGTGGATATACTCTATCTCTGTCTTGTACCTATGCTGTTCCTTCTGAGCAGGCTGAGTGAGACACGTGGATATACTCTATATCTGTCTTCTACCTCTGCTGTTTCTTATGAACAGGCTGAGTGAGGTGTAGATCAGACACGTGGATATACTCTATCTCTGTCTTCTCCCTCTGCTGTTCCTTCTGAGCAGGCTGAGTGAGGTGTAGATCATACTCGTGGATATACTCTATCTCTGTCTTCTACCTCTGCTGTTCCTTCTGAGCAGACTGAGTGAGACACGTGGATATACTCTATCTTTGTCTTCTACCTCTGCTGTTCCTTCTGAGCAGGCTGAGTGAGGTGTAGATCAGACACGTGGATATACTCTATCTCTGTCTTGTACCTCTGCTGTTCCTTCTGAGCAGGCTGAGTGAGACACGTGGATATACTCTATATCTGTCTTCTACCTCTGCTGTTTCTTATGAACAGGCTGAGTGAGGTGTAGATCAGACACGTGGATATACTCTATATCTGTCTTCTACCTCTGCTGTTCCTTCTGAGCAGGCTGAGTGAGACACGTGGATATACTCTACCTCTGTCTTCTACCTCTGATGTTCCTTCTGAACAGGCTGAGTGAGACACGTGGATATACTCTATCTCTGTCTTCTACCTCTGCTGTTCCTTCTGAGCAGGCTGAGTGAGGTGTAGATCAGACACGTGGATATACTATATCTCTGTATTGTACCTCTGCTGTTCCTTCTGAGCAGGCTGAGTGAAACACGTGGATATACTCTATATCTGTCTTCTACCTCTGCTGTTCTTTCTGAGCAGGCTGAGTGAGGTGTAGATCAGACACGTGGATATACTCTATCTGTGTCTTCTACTTCTGCTGTTCCTTCTGAGCAGGCTGAGTGAGGTGTAGATCAGACACGTGGATATACTCTATCTCTGTCTTCTACCTCTGCTGCTCCTACTGAGCAGGCTGAGTGAGGTGTATATCAGACACGCGGATATACTCTATCTCTGTCTTCTACCTCTGCTGTTCCTTCTGAGCAGGCTGAGTGAGACACGTGGATAAACACTATCTCTGTCTGCTACCTCTGCTGTTCCTTCTGAGCAGGCTGAGTGAGGTGTAGATCAGACACGTGGATATACTCTATATCTGTCTTCTACCTCTGCTGTTCCTTCTGAGCAGGTTGATTGAGACACGTGGATAAACTCTATCTCTGTCTTCTACCTCGGCTGTTCCTTCTGAGCAGGCTGAGTGAGACACGTGAATATTCTCTATCTATTTTCTACCTCTGCTGTTCCTTCTGAGCAGGCTGAGTGAGGTGTAGATCAGACACGTGGATATACTCTATCTCTGTCTTGTACCTATGCTGTTCCTTCTGAGCAGGCTGAGTGAGACACGTGGATATACTCTATATCTGTCTTCTACCTCTGCTGTTTCTTATGAACAGGCTGAGTGAGGTGTAGATCAGACACGTGGATATACTCTATCTCTGTCTTCTCCCTCTGCTGTTCCTTCTGAGCAGGCTGAGTGAGGTGTAGATCATACTCGTGGATATACTCTATCTCTGTCTTCTACCTTTGCTGTTCCTTCTGAGCAGACTGAGTGAGACACGTGGATATACTCTATCTTTGTCTTCTACCTCTGCTGTTCCTTCTGAGCAGGCTGAGTGAGGTGTAGATCAGACACGTGGATATACTCTATCTCTGTCTTGTACCTCTGCTGTTCCTTCTGAGCAGGCTGAGTGAGACACGTGGATATACTCTATATCTGTCTTCTACCTCTGCTGTTTCTTATGAACAGGCTGAGTGAGTTGTAGATCAGACACGTGGATATACTTTATCTCTGTCTTCTACCTCTGCTGTTCCTTCTGAGCAGGCTGAGTGAGGTGTAGATCAGACACGTTGATATACTATATCTCTATCTTCTACCTTTGCTTTTCCTTCTGAGCAGGCTGAGTGAGACACGTGGATATACTCTATCTCTGTCTTCCACCTTTGCTGTTCCTTCTGAGCAGGCTGAGTGAGGTGTAGATCAGACACGTGGATATACTCTATCGCTGTCTTCTACATCTGCTGTTCCTTCTGAGCAGGCTGAGTGAAACACGTGGACAAACTCTATTTCTGTCTTCTACCTTTGCTGTTCCTTCTGAGCAGGCTGAGTGAGACACGTGGATATACTCTATCTCTGTCTTCTACCTCTGCTGTTCCTTCTGAGCAGGATGAGTGAGACACGTGGATATACTATATATCTGTCTTCTACCTCTGCTGTTCCTTCTGAGCAGGCTGAGTGAGTTGTAGATCAGACACGTGGATATACTCTATCTCTGTCTTCTACCTCTGTTGTTCCTTCTGAGCAGGCTGAGTGAGGTGTAGATCAGACACGTGGATACACTATATCTAGGTCTTCTACCTCTGCTGTTCCTTCTGAGCAGACTGAGTGAGACACGTGAATATACTCTATCTTTGTCTTCTACCTCTGTTGTTCCTTCTGAGCAGGCTGAGTGAGGTGTAAATCAGACACGTGGATATACTCTATCTCTGTCTTGTACCTCTGCTGTTCCTTCTGAGCAGGCTGAGTGAGACACGTGGATATACTCTATCTCTGTCTTCTACTTCTGCTGTTCCGTATGAACAGGCTGAGTGAGGTGTAGATCAGACACGTGGATATACTCTATATCTGTCTTCTACCTCTGCTGTTCCTTCTGAGCAGGCTGAGTGAGACACTTGGATATACTCTATCTCTGTCGTCTACCTTTGCTGTTCCTTCTGAGCAGGCTGAGTGAGGTGTCGATCAGACACGTGGATATACTCTATCTCTGTCTTCTACCTCTGCTGTTCCTTATGAGCAGGCTGAGTGAGGTGTAGATCAGACACGTGGATATACGCTATCTCTATCTTCTACCTCTGCTGTTCCTTCTGAGCAGGCTGAGTGAGACACGTGGATATACTCTATCTCTGTCTTCTACCTCTGCTGTTCCTTGTGAGCAGGCTGAGTGAGGTGTAGATCAGACACGTGGATATACTATATCTATGTATTCTACCTCTGCTGTTCCTTCTGAGCAGGCTGAGTGAGACACGTGGATATACTCTATCTCTGTCTTTTACCTCTGCTGTTCCTTCTGAACAGGCTGAGTGAGAAACGTGGATATACTCAATCTTTGTCTTCTACCTCTGCTGTTCCTTCTGAGCAGGCTGAGTGAGGTTTAGATCATACTCGTGGATATACTCTATCTCTGTCTTTTACCTCTGCTGTTCCTTCTGAGCAGACTGAGTGAGACACGTGGATATACTCTATCTCTGTCTTCTACCTCTGCTGTTCCTTCTGAACAGGCTGAGTGAGGTGTAGATCAGAAACGTGGATATACTCCATCTCTGTCTTCTACCTCTACTGTTCCTTCTGAGCAGGCTGAGTGAGACACGTGGATATACTCTATCTCTGTCTTCTACCTCTGCTGTTCCTTCTGAACAGGCTGAGTGAGGTGTAGATCAGAAACGTGGATATACTCTATCTCTGTCTTCTACCTCTGCTGTTCCTTCTGAGCAGGCTGAGTGAGACACGTGGATATACTCTATCTCTGTCTTCTACCTCTGCTGTTCCTTATGAGCAGGCTGAGTGAGGTGTAGATCAGACACGTGGATATACTTTATCTCTGTCTTCTACCTCTGCTGTTCCTTCTGAGCAGGCTGAGTGAGGTGTAGATCAGACACGTTGATATACTATATCTCTATCTTCTACCTTTGCTTTTCCTTCTGAGCAGGCTGAGTGAGACACGTGGATATACTCTATCTCTGTCTTCCACCTTTGCTGTTCCTTCTGAGCAGGCTTAGTGAGGTGTAATTCAGACACGTGGATATACTCTATCTCTGTCTTCTACCTCTGCTGTTCCTTCTGAGCAGGCTGATAAGACACGTGGATATACTCTATCTCTGTCTTCCACCTCTGCTGTTCCTTCTGAGCAGGCTGAGTGAGGTGTAGATCAGACACGTGGATATACTCTATCTCTGTCTTCTACCTCTGCTGTTCCTTCTGAGCAGGATGAGTGAGACACGTGGATATACTATATATCTGTCTTCTACCTCTGCTGTTCCTTCTGAGCAGGCTGAGTGAGTTGTAGATCAGACACGTGGATATACTCTATCTCTGTCTTCTACCTCTGCTGTTCCTTCTGAGCAGGCTGAGTGAGGTGTAGATCAGACACGTGGATATACTCTATCTCTGTCTTCTACCTCTGCTGTTCCTTCTGAGCAGGCTGAGTGAGACACGTGGATATACTCTATCTCTGTCTTCTACCTCTGCTGTTCCTTCTGAGCAGGCTGAGTGAGGTGTAGATCAGACACGTGGATATACTCTATATCTGTCTTCTACCTCTGCTGTTTCTTCTGAGCAGGTTGAGTGAGACACGTGGATAAACTCTATCTCTGTCTTCTACCTCTGCTGTTCCTTCTGAGCAGGCTGAGTGAGACAAGTGAATATACTCTATCTATCTTCTACCTCTGCTGTTCCTTCTGAGCAGGCTGAGTGAGGTGTAGATCAGACACGTGGATATACTCTATCTCTGTCTTGCACCTCTGCTGTTCCTTCTGAGCAGGCTGAGTGAGACACGTGGATATACTCTATATCTGTCTTCTACCTCTGCTGTTTCTTATGAACAGGCTGAGTGAGGTGTAGATCAGACACGTGGATATACTCTATCTCTGTCTTCTACCTCTGCTGTTCCTTCTGAGCAGGCTGAGTGAGGTTTAGATCATACTCGTGGATATACTCTATCTCTGTCTTCTACCTCTGCTGTTCCTTCTGAGCAGACTGAGTGAGACACGTGGATATACTCTATCTTTGTCTTCTACCTCTGCTGTTCCTTCTGAGCAGGCTGAGTGAGGTGTAGATCAGACACGTGGATATACTCTATCTCTGTCTTGTACCTCTGCTGTTCCTTCTGAGCAGGCTGAGTGAGACACGTGGATATACTCTATCTCTGTCTTCTACATCTGTTGTTTCTTATGAACAGGCTGAGTGAGGTGTAGATCAGACACGTGGATATACTCTATCTCTGTCTTGTACCTCTGCTGTTCCTTCTGAGCAGGCTGAGTGAGACACGTGGATATACTCTATATCTGTCTTCTACCTCTGCTGTTTCTTATGAACAGGCTGAGTGAGGTGTAGATCAGACACGTGGATATACTCTATCTCTGTCTTCTACCTCTGCTGTTCCTTCTGAGCAGGCTGTGTGAGGTGTAGATCATACTCGTGGATATACTCTATATCTGTCTTCTACCTCTGCTGTTCCTTCTGAGCAGACTGAGTGAGACACGTGGATATACTCTATCTTTGTCTTCTACCTCTGCTGTTCCTTCTGAGCAGGCTGAGTGAGGTGTAGATCAGACACGTGGATATACTCTATCTCTGTCTTGTACCTCTGCTGTTCCTTCTGAGCAGGCTGAGTGAGACACGTGGATATACTCTATCTCTGTCTTCTACTTCTGCTGTTCCGTATGAACAGGCTGAGTGAGGTGTAGATCAGACACGTGCATATACTCTATATCTGTCTTCTACCTCTGCTGTTCCTTCTGAGCAGGCTGAGTGAGACACTTGGATATACTCTATATCTGTCGTCTACCTTTGCTGTTCCTTCTGAGCAGGCTGAGTGAGGTGTCGATCAGACACGTGGATATACTCTATCTCTGTCTTCTACCTCTGCTGTTCCTTATGAGCAGGCTGAGTGAGGTGTAGATCAGACACGTGGATATACTCTATCTCTATCTTCTACCTCTGCTGTTCCTTCTGAGCAGGCTGAGTGAGACACGTGGATATACTCTATCTCTGTCTTCTACCTCTGCTGTTCCTTGTGAGCAGGCTGAGTGAGGTGTAGATCAGACACGTGGATATACTATATCTATGTCTTCTACCTCTGCTGTTCCTTCTGAGCAGGCTGAGTGAGACACGTGGATATACTCTATCTCTGTCTTTTACCTCTGCTGTTCCTTCTGAACAGGCTGAGTGAGAAACGTGGATATACTCAATCTTTGTCTTCTACCTCTGCTGTTCCTTCTGAGCAGGCTTAGTGAGGTTTAGATCATACTCGTGGATATACTCTATCTCTGTCTTCTACCTCTGCTGTTCCTTCTGAGCAGACTGAGTGAGACACGTGGATATACTCTATCTCTGTCTTCTACCTCTGCTGTTCCTTCTGAACAGGCTGAGTGAGGTGTAGATCAGAAACGTGGATATACTCCATCTCTGTCTTCTACCTCTACTGTTCCTTCTGAGCAGGCTGAGTGAGACACGTGGATATACTCTATCTCTGTCTTCTACCTCTGCTGTTCCTTCTGAACAGGCTGAGTGAGGTGTAGATCAGAAACGTGGATATACTCTATCTCTGTCTTCTACCTCTGCTGTTCCTTCTGAGCAGGCTGAGTGAGACACGTGGATATACTCTATCTCTGTCTTCTACCTCTGCTGTTCCTTATGAGCAGGCTGAGTGAGGTGTAGATCAGACACGTGGATATACTTTATCTCTGTCTTCTACCTCTGCTGTTCCTTCTGAGCAGGCTGAGTGAGGTGTAGATCAGACACGTTGATATACTATATCTCTATCTTCTACCTTTGCTTTTCCTTCTGAGCAGGCTGAGTGAGACACGTGGATATACTCTATCTCTGTCTTCCACCTTTGCTGTTCCTTCTGAGCAGGCTTAGTGAGGTGTAATTCAGACACGTGGATATACTCTATCTCTGTCTTCTACCTCTGCTGTTCCTTTTGAGCAGGCTGATAAGACACGTGGATATACTCTATCTCTGTCTTCCACCTCTGCTGTTCCTTCTGAGCAGGCTGAGTGAGGTGTAGATCAGACACGTGGATATACTCTATCTCTGTCTTCTACCTCTGCTGTTCCTTCTGAGCAGGATGAGTGAGACACGTGGATATACTATATATCTGTCTTCTACCTCTGCTGTTCCTTCTGAGCAGGCTGAGTGAGTTGTAGATCAGACACGTGGATATACTCTATATCTGTCTTCTACCTCTGCTGTTCCTTCTGAGCAGGCTGAGTGAGGTGTAGATCAGACACGTGGATATACTCTATCTCTGTCTTCTACCTCTGCTGTTCCTTCTGAGCAGGCTGAGTGAGACACGTGGATATACTCTATCTCTGTCTTCTACCTCTGCTGTTCCTTCTGAGCAGGCTGTGTGAGGTGTAGATCAGACACGTGGATATACTCTATATCTGTCTTCTACCTCTGCTGTTCCTTCTGAGCAGACTGAGTGAGACACGTGGATATACTCTATCTTTGTCTTCTACCTCTGCTGTTCCTTCTGAGCAGGCTGAGTGAGGTGTAGATCAGACACGTGGATATACTCTATCTCTGTCTTGTACCTCTGCTGTTCCTTCTGAGCAGGCTGAGTGAGACACGTGGATATACTCTATCTCTGTCTTCTACTTCTGCTGTTCCGTATGAACAGGCTGAGTGAGGTGTAGATCAGACACGTGCATATACTCTATATCTGTCTTCTACCTCTGCTGTTCCTTCTGAGCAGGCTGAGTGAGACACTTGGATATACTCTATATCTGTCGTCTACCTTTGCTGTTCCTTCTGAGCAGGCTGAGTGAGGTGTCGATCAGACACGTGGATATACTCTATATCTGTCTTCTACCTCTGCTGTTCCTTATGAGCAGGCTGAGTGAGGTGTAGATCAGACACGTGGATATACTCTATCTCTATCTTCTACCTCTGCTGTTCCTTCTGAGCAGGCTGAGTGAGACACGTGGATATACTCTATCTCTGTCTTCTACCTCTGCTGTTCCTTGTGAGCAGGCTGAGTGAGGTGTAGATCAGACACGTGGATATACTATATCTATGTCTTCTACCTCTGCTGTTCCTTCTGAGCAGGCTGAGTGAGACACGTGGATATACTCTATCTCTGTCTTTTACCTCTGCTGTTCCTTCTGAACAGGCTGAGTGAGAAACGTGGATATACTCAATCTTTGTCTTCTACCTCTGCTGTTCCTTCTGAGCAGGCTTAGTGAGGTTTAGATCATACTCGTGGATATACTCTATCTCTGTCTTCTACCTCTGCTGTTCCTTCTGAGCAGACTGAGTGAGACACGTGGATATACTCTATCTCTGTCTTCTACCTCTGCTGTTCCTTCTGAACAGGCTGAGTGAGGTGTAGATCAGAAACGTGGATATACTCCATCTCTGTCTTCTACCTCTACTGTTCCTTCTGAGCAGGCTGAGTGAGACACGTGGATATACTCTATCTCTGTCTTCTACCTCTGCTGTTCCTTCTGAACAGGCTGAGTGAGGTGTAGATCAGAAACGTGGATATACTCTATCTCTGTCTTCTACCTCTGCTGTTCCTTCTGAGCAGGCTGAGTGAGACACGTGGATATACTCTATCTCTGTCTTCTACCTCTGCTGTTCCTTATGAGCAGGCTGAGTGAGGTGTAGATCAGACACGTGGATATACTTTATCTCTGTCTTCTACCTCTGCTGTTCCTTCTGAGCAGGCTGAGTGAGGTGTAGATCAGACACGTTGATATACTATATCTCTATCTTCTACCTTTGCTTTTCCTTCTGAGCAGGCTGAGTGAGACACGTGGATATACTCTATCTCTGTCTTCCACCTTTGCTGTTCCTTCTGAGCAGGCTTAGTGAGGTGTAATTCAGACACGTGGATATACTCTATCTCTGTCTTCTACCTCTGCTGTTCCTTTTGAGCAGGCTGATAAGACACGTGGATATACTCTATCTCTGTCTTCCACCTCTGCTGTTCCTTCTGAGCAGGCTGAGTGAGGTGTAGATCAGACACGTGGATATACTCTATCTCTGTCTTCTACCTCTGCTGTTCCTTCTGAGCAGGATGAGTGAGACACGTGGATATACTATATATCTGTCTTCTACCTCTGCTGTTCCTTCTGAGCAGGCTGAGTGAGTTGTAGATCAGACACGTGGATATACTCTATATCTGTCTTCTACCTCTGCTGTTCCTTCTGAGCAGGCTGAGTGAGGTGTAGATCAGACACGTGGATATACTCTATCTCTGTCTTCTACCTCTGCTGTTCCTTCTGAGCAGGCTGAGTGAGACACGTGGATATACTCTATCTCTGTCTTCTACCTCTGCTGTTCCTTCTGAGCAGGCTGAGTGAGGTGTAGATCAGACACGTGGATATACTCTATATCTGTCTTCTACCTCTGCTGTTTCTTCTGAGCAGGTTGAGTGAGACACGTGGATAAACTCTATCTCTGTCTTCTACCTCTGCTGTTCCTTCTGAGCAGGCTGAGTGAGACAAGTGAATATACTCTATCTATCTTCTACCTCTGCTGTTCCTTCTGAGCAGGCTGAGTGAGGTGTAGATCAGACACGTGGATATACTCTATCTCTGTCTTGTACCTCTGCTGTTCCTTCTGAGCAGGCTGAGTGAGACACGTGGATATACTCTATATCTGTCTTCTACATCTGCTGTTTCTTAAGAACAGGCTGAGTGAGGTGTAGATCAGACACGTGGATATACTCTATCTCTGTCTTCTACCTCTGCTGTTCCTTCTGAGCAGGCTGAGTGAGGTTTAGATCATACTCGTGGATATACTCTATCTCTGTCTTCTACCTCTGCTGTTCCTTCTGAGCAGACTGAGTGAGACACGTGGATATACTCTATCTTTGTCTTCTACCTCTGCTGTTCCTTCTGAGCAGGCTGAGTGAGGTGTAGATCAGACACGTGGATATACTCTATCTCTGTCTTGTACCTCTGCTGTTCCTTCTGAGCAGGCTGAGTGAGACACGTGGATATACTCTATCTCTGTCTTCTACATCTGTTGTTTCTTATGAACAGGCTGAGTGAGGTGTAGATCAGACACGTGGATATACTCTATCTCTGTCTTGTACCTCTGCTGTTCCTTCTGAGCAGGCTGAGTGAGACACGTGGATATACTCTATATCTGTCTTCTACCTCTGCTGTTTCTTATGAACAGGCTGAGTGAGGTGTAGATCAGACACGTGGATATACTCTATCTCTGTCTTCTCCCTCTGCTGTTCCTTCTGAGCAGGCTGAGTGAGGTGTAGATCATACTCGTGGATATACTCTATATCTGTCTTCTACTTCTGCTGTTCCTTCTGAGCAGACTGAGTGAGACACGTGGATATACTCTATCTTTGTCTTCTACCTCTGCTGTTCCTTCTGAGCAGGCTGAGTGAGGTGTAGATCAGACACGTGGATATACTCTATCTCTGTCTTGTACCTCTGCTGTTCCTTCTGAGCAGGCTGAGTGAGACACGTGGATATACTCTATCTCTGTCTTCTACTTCTGCTGTTCCGTATGAACAGGCTGAGTGAGGTGTAGATCAGACACGTGCATATACTCTATATCTGTCTTCTACCTCTGCTGTTCCTTCTGAGCAGGCTGAGTGAGACACTTGGATATACTCTATATCTGTCGTCTACCTTTGCTGTTCCTTCTGAGCAGGCTGAGTGAGGTGTCGATCAGACACGTGGATATACTCTATCTCTGTCTTCTACCTCTGCTGTTCCTTATGAGCAGGCTGAGTGAGGTGTAGATCAGACACGTGGATATACTCTATCTCTATCTTCTACCTCTGCTGTTCCTTCTGAGCAGGCTGAGTGAGACACGTGGATATACTCTATCTCTGTCTTCTACCTCTGCTGTTCCTTGTGAGCAGGCTGAGTGAGGTGTAGATCAGACACGTGGATATACTATATCTATGTCTTCTACCTCTGCTGTTCCTTCTGAGCAGGCTGAGTGAGACACGTGGATATACTCTATCTCTGTCTTTTACCTCTGCTGTTCCTTCTGAACAGGCTGAGTGAGAAACGTGGATATACTCAATCTTTGTCTTCTACCTCTGCTGTTCCTTCTGAGCAGGCTTAGTGAGGTTTAGATCATACTCGTGGATATACTCTATCTCTGTCTTCTACCTCTGCTGTTCCTTCTGTGCAGACTGAGTGAGACACGTGGATATACTCTATCTCTGTCTTCTACCTCTGCTGTTCCTTCTGAACAGGCTGAGTGAGGTGTAGATCAGAAACGTGGATATACTCCATCTCTGTCTTCTACCTCTACTGTTCCTTCTGAGCAGGCTGAGTGAGACACGTGGATATACTCTATCTCTGTCTTCTACCTCTGCTGTTCCTTCTGAACAGGCTGAGTGAGGTGTAGATCAGAAACGTGGATATACTCTATCTCTGTCTTCTACCTCTGCTGTTCCTTCTGAGCAGGCTGAGTGAGACACGTGGATATACTCTATCTCTGTCTTCTACCTCTGCTGTTCCTTATGAGCAGGCTGAGTGAGGTGTAGATCAGACACGTGGATATACTTTATCTCTGTCTTCTACCTCTGCTGTTCCTTCTGAGCAGGCTGAGTGAGGTGTAGATCAGACACGTTGATATACTATATCTCTATCTTCTACCTTTGCTTTTCCTTCTGAGCAGGCTGAGTGAGACACGTGGATATACTCTATCTCTGTCTTCCACCTTTGCTGTTCCTTCTGAGCAGGCTTAGTGAGGTGTAATTCAGACACGTGGATATACTCTATCTCTGTCTTCTACCTCTGCTGTTCCTTTTGAGCAGGCTGATAAGACACGTGGATATACTCTATCTCTGTCTTCCACCTCTGCTGTTCCTTCTGAGCAGGCTGAGTGAGGTGTAGATCAGACACGTGGATATACTCTATCTCTGTCTTCTACCTCTGCTGTTCCTTCTGAGCAGGATGAGTGAGACACGTGGATATACTATATATCTGTCTTCTACCTCTGCTGTTCCTTCTGAGCAGGCTGAGTGAGTTGTAGATCAGACACGTGGATATACTCTATATCTGTCTTCTACCTCTGCTGTTCCTTCTGAGCAGGCTGAGTGAGGTGTAGATCAGACACGTGGATATACTCTATCTCTGTCTTCTACCTCTGCTGTTCCTTCTGAGCAGGCTGAGTGAGACACGTGGATATACTCTATCTCTGTCTTCTACCTCTGCTGTTCCTTCTGAGCAGGCTGAGTGAGGTGTAGATCAGACACGTGGATATACTCTATATCTGTCTTCTACCTCTGCTGTTTCTTCTGAGCAGGTTGAGTGAGACACGTGGATAAACTCTATCTCTGTCTTCTACCTCTGCTGTTCCTTCTGAGCAGGCTGAGTGAGACAAGTGAATATACTCTATCTATCTTCTACCTCTGCTGTTCCTTCTGAGCAGGCTGAGTGAGGTGTAGATCAGACACGTGGATATACTCTATCTCTGTCTTGTACCTCTGCTGTTCCTTCTGAGCAGGCTGAGTGAGACACGTGGATATACTCTATATCTGTCTTCTACATCTGCTGTTTCTTAAGAACAGGCTGAGTGAGGTGTAGATCAGACACGTGGATATACTCTATCTCTGTCTTCTACCTCTGCTGTTCCTTCTGAGCAGGCTGAGTGAGGTTTAGATCATACTCGTGGATATACTCTATCTCTGTCTTCTACCTCTGCTGTTCCTTCTGAGCAGACTGAGTGAGACACGTGGATATACTCTATCTTTGTCTTCTACCTCTGCTGTTCCTTCTGAGCAGGCTGAGTGAGGTGTAGATCAGACACGTGGATATACTCTATCTCTGTCTTGTACCTCTGCTGTTCCTTCTGAGCAGGCTGAGTGAGACACGTGGATATACTCTATCTCTGTCTTCTACATCTGTTGTTTCTTATGAACAGGCTGAGTGAGGTGTAGATCAGACACGTGGATATACTCTATCTCTGTCTTGTACCTCTGCTGTTCCTTCTGAGCAGGCTGAGTGAGACACGTGGATATACTCTATATCTGTCTTCTACCTCTGCTGTTTCTTATGAACAGGCTGAGTGAGGTGTAGATCAGACACGTGGATATACTCTATCTCTGTCTTCTCCCTCTGCTGTTCCTTCTGAGCAGGCTGAGTGAGGTGTAGATCATACTCGTGGATATACTCTATATCTGTCTTCTACTTCTGCTGTTCCTTCTGAGCAGACTGAGTGAGACACGTGGATATACTCTATCTTTGTCTTCTACCTCTGCTGTTCCTTCTGAGCAGGCTGAATGAGGTGTAGATCAGACACGTGGATATACTCTATCTCTGTCTTGTACCTCTGCTGTTCCTTCTGAGCAGGCTGAGTGAGACACGTGGATATACTCTATCTCTGTCTTCTACTTCTGCTGTTCCGTATGAACAGGCTGAGTGAGGTGTAGATCAGACACGTGGATATACTCTATATCTGTCTTCTACCTCTGCTGTTCCTTCTGAGCAGGCTGAGTGAGACACTTGGATATACTCTATCTCTGTCGTCTACCTTTGCTGTTCCTTCTGAGCAGGCTGAGTGAGGTGTCGATCAGACACGTGGATATACTCTATCTCTGTCTTCTACCTCTGCTGTTCCTTATGAGCAGGCTGAGTGAGGTGTAGATCAGACACGTGGATATACTCTATCTCTATCTTCTACCTCTGCTGTTCCTTCTGAGCAGGCTGAGTGAGACACGTGGATATACTCTATCTCTGTCTTCTACCTCTGCTGTTCCTTGTGAGCAGGCTGAGTGAGGTGTAGATCAGACACGTGGATATACTATATCTATGTCTTCTACCTCTGCTGTTCCTTCTGAGCAGGCTGAGTGAGACACGTGGATATACTCTATCTCTGTCTTTTACCTCTGCTGTTCCTTCTGAACAGGCTGAGTGAGTAACGTGGATATACTCAATCTCTGTCTTCTACCTCTGCTGTTCCTTCTGAACAGGCTGAGTGAGGTTTAGATCATACTCGTGGATATACTCTATCTCTGTCTTCTACCTCTGCTGTTCCTTCTGAGCAGGCTGAGTGAGGTTTAGATCATACTCGTGGATATACTCTATCTCTGTCTTCTACCTCTGCTGTTCCTTCTGAGCAGACTGAGTGAGACACGTGGATATACTCTATCTCTGTCTTCTACCTCTGCTGTTCCTTCTGAACAGGCTGAGTGAGGTGTAGATCAGAAACGTGGATATACTCCATCTCTGTCTTCTACCTCTACTGTTCCTTCTGAGCAGGCTGAGTGAGACACGTGGATATACTCTATCTCTGTCTTCTACCTCTGCTGTTCCTTCTGAACAGGCTGAGTGAGGTGTAGATCAGAAACGTGGATATACTCTATCTCTGTCTTCTACCTCTGCTGTTCCTTCTGAGCAGGCTGAGTGAGACACGTGGATATACTCTATCTCTGTCTTCTACCTCTGCTGTTCCTTATGAGCAGGCTGAGTGAGGTGTAGATCAGACACGTGGATATACTTTATCTCTGTCTTCTACCTCTGCTGTTCCTTCTGAGCAGGCTGAGTGAGGTGTAGATCAGACACGTTGATATACTATATCTCTATCTTCTACCTTTGCTTTTCCTTCTGAGCAGGCTGAGTGAGACACGTGGATATACTCTATCTCTGTCTTCCACCTTTGCTGTTCCTTCTGAGCAGGCTTAGTGAGGTGTAATTCAGACACGTGGATATACTCTATCTCTGTCTTCTACCTCTGCTGTTCCTTCTGAGCAGGCTGATAAGACACGTGGATATACTCTATCTCTGTCTTCCACCTCTGCTGTTCCTTCTGAGCAGGCTGAGTGAGGTGTAGATCAGACACGTGGATATACTCTATCTCTGTCTTCTACCTCTGCTGTTCCTTCTGAGCAGGATGAGTGAGACACGTGGATATACTATATATCTGTCTTCTACCTCTGCTGTTTCTTCTGAGCAGGCTGAGTGAGTTGTAGATCAGACACGTGGATATACTCTATATCTGTCTTCTACCTCTGCTGTTCCTTCTGAGCAGGCTGAGTGAGGTGTAGATCAGACACGTGGATATACTCTATCTCTGTCTTCTACCTCTGCTGTTCCTTCTGAGCAGGCTGAGTGAGACACGTGGATATACTCTATCTCTGTCTTCTACCTCTGCTGTTCCTTCTGAGCAGGCTGAGTGAGGTGTAGATCAGACACGTGGATATACTCTATATCTGTCTTCTACCTCTGCTGTTTCTTCTGAGCAGGTTGAGTGAGACACGTGGATAAACTCTATCTCTGTCTTCTACATCTGTTGTTTCTTATGAACAGGCTGAGTGAGGTGTAGATCAGACACGTGGATATACTCTATCTCTGTCTTGTACCTCTGCTGTTCCTTCTGAGCAGGCTGAGTGAGACACGTGGATATACTCTATATCTGTCTTCTACCTCTGCTGTTTCTTATGAACTGGCTGAGTGAGGTGTAGATCAGACACGTGGATATACTCTATCTCTGTCTTCTCCCTCTGCTGTTCCTTCTGAGCAGGCTGAGTGAGGTGTAGATCATACTCGTGGATATACTCTATATCTGTCTTCTACCTCTGCTGTTCCTTCTGAGCAGACTGAGTGAGACACGTGGATATACTCTATCTTTGTCTTCTACCTCTGCTGTTCCTTCTGAGCAGGCTGAATGAGGTGTAGATCAGACACGTGGATATACTCTATCTCTGTCTTGTACCTCTGCTGTTCCTTCTGAGCAGGCTGAGTGAGACACGTGGATATACTCTATCTCTGTCTACTACTTCTGCTGTTCCGTATGAACAGGCTGAGTGAGGTGTAGATCAGACACGTGGATATACTCTATATCTGTCTTCTAGCTCTGCTGTTCCTTCTGAGCAGGCTGAGTGAGACACTTGGATATACTCTATCTCTGTCGTCTACCTTTGCTGTTCCTTCTGAGCAGGCTGAGTGAGGTGTCGATCAGACACGTGGATATACTCTATCTCTGTCTTCTACCTCTGCTGTTCCTTATGAGCAGGCTGAGTGAGGTGTAGATCAGACACGTGGATATACTCTATCTCTATCTTCTACCTCTGCTGTTCCTTCTGAGCAGGCTGAGTGAGACACGTGGATATACTCTATCTCTGTCTTCTACCTCTGCTGTTCCTTGTGAGCAGGCTGAGTGAAGTGTAGATCAGACACGTGGATATACTATATCTATGTCTTCTACCTCTGCTGTTCCTTCTGAGCAGGCTGAGTGAGACACGTGGATATACTCTATCTCTGTCTTTTACCTCTGCTGTTCCTTCTGAACAGGCTGAGTGAGGTTTAGATCATACTCGTGGATATACTCTATCTCTGTCTTCTACCTCTGCTGTTCCTTCTGAGCAGGCTGAGTGAGGTTTAGATCATACTCGTGGATATACTCTATCTCTGTCTTCTACCTCTGCTGTTCCTTCTGAGCAGACTGAGTGAGACACGTGGATATACTCTATCTCTGTCTTCTACCTCTGCTGTTCCTTCTGAACAGGCTGAGTGAGGTGTAGATCAGAAACGTGGATATACTCCATCTCTGTCTTCTACCTCTACTGTTCCTTCTGAGCAGGCTGAGTGAGACACGTGGATATACTCTATCTCTGTCTTCTACCTCTGCTGTTCCTTCTGAACAGGCTGAGTGAGGTGTAGATCAGAAACGTGGATATACTCTATCTCTGTCTTCTACCTCTGCTGTTCCTTCTGAGCAGGCTGAGTGAGACACGTGGATATACTCTATCTCTGTCTTCTACCTCTGCTGTTCCTTATGAGCAGGCTGAGTGAGGTGTAGATCAGACACGTGGATATACTTTATCTCTGTCTTCTACCTCTGCTGTTCCTTCTGAGCAGGCTGAGTGAGGTGTAGATCAGACACGTTGATAT
Organism: Crossaster papposus; assembly: GCA_037893245.1. Lineage (NCBI taxonomy): Eukaryota > Metazoa > Echinodermata > Asteroidea > Velatida > Solasteridae > Crossaster > Crossaster papposus. The sequence goes on from JBAIAA010000865.1 coordinate 423,836, forward strand.
ACTATATCTCTATCTTCTACCTTTGCTTTTCTTCTGAGCAGGCTGAGTGAGACACGTGGATATACTCTATCTCTGTCTTCCACCTTTGCTGTTCCTTCTGAGCAGGCTTAGTGAGGTGTAATTCAGACACGTGGATATACTCTATCTCTGTCTTCTACCTCTGCTGTTCCTTCTGAGCAGGCTGATAAGACACGTGGATATACTCTATCTCTGTCTTCCACCTCTGCTGTTCCTTCTGAGCAGGCTGAGTGAGGTGTAGATCAGACACGTGGATATACTCTATCTCTGTCTTCTACCTCTGCTGTTCCTTCTGAGCAGGATGAGTGAGACACGTGGATATACTATATATCTGTCTTCTACCTCTGCTGTTCCTTCTGAGCAGGCTGAGTGAGTTGTAGATCAGACACGTGGATATACTCTATATCTGTCTTCTACCTCTGCTGTTCCTTCTGAGCAGGCTGAGTGAGGTGTAGATCAGACACGTGGATATACTCTATCTCTGTCTTCTACCTCTGCTGTTCCTTCTGAGCAGGCTGAGTGAGACACGTGGATATACTCTATCTCTGTCTTCTACCTCTGCTGTTCCTTCTGAGCAGGCTGAGTGAGGTGTAGATCAGACACGTGGATATACTCTATATCTGTCTTCTACCTCTGCTGTTTCTTCTGAGCAGGTTGAGTGAGACACGTGGATAAACTCTATCTCTGTCTTCTACCTCTGCTGTTCCTTCTGAGCAGGCTGAGTGAGACAAGTGAATATACTCTATCTATCTTCTACCTCTGCTGTTCCTTCTGAGCAGGCTGAGTGAGGTGTAGATCAGACACGTGGATATACTCTATCTCTGTCTTGTACCTCTGCTGTTCCTTCTGAGCAGGCTGAGTGAGACACGTGGATATACTCTATATCTGTCTTCTACCTCTGCTGTTTCTTATGAACAGGCTGAGTGAGGTGTAGATCAGACACGTGGATATACTCTATCTCTGTCTTCTACCTCTGCTGTTCCTTCTGAGCAGGCTGAGTGAGGTTTAGATCATACTCGTGGATATACTCTATCTCTGTCTTCTACCTCTGCTGTTCCTTCTGAGCAGACTGAGTGAGACACGTGGATATACTCTATCTTTGTCTTCTACCTCTGCTGTTCCTTCTGAGCAGGCTGAGTGAGGTGTAGATCAGACACGTGGATATACTCTATCTCTGTCTTGTACCTCTGCTGTTCCTTCTAAGCAGGCTGAGTGAGACACGTGGATATACTCTATCTCTGTCTTCTACATCTGTTGTTTCTTATGAACAGGCTGAGTGAGGTGTAGATCAGAAACGTGGATATACTCTATCTCTGTCTTCTACCTCTGCTGTTCCTTCTGAGCAGGCTGAGTGAGACACGTGGATATACTCTATCTCTGTCTTCTACCTCTGCTGTTCCTTATGAGCAGGCTGAGTGAGGTGTAGATCAGACACGTGGATATACTTTATCTCTGTCTTCTACCTCTGCTGTTCCTTCTGAGCAGGCTGAGTGAGGTGTAGATCAGACACGTTGATATACTATATCTCTATCTTCTACCTTTGCTTTTCCTTCTGAGCAGGCTGAGTGAGACACGTGGATATACTCTATCTCTGTCTTCCACCTTTGCTGTTCCTTCTGAGCAGGCTTAGTGAGGTGTAATTCAGACACGTGGATATACTCTATCTCTGTCTTCTACCTCTGCTGTTCCTTCTGAGCAGGCTGATAAGACACGTGGATATACTCTATCTCTGTCTTCCACCTCTGCTGTTCCTTCTGAGCAGGCTGAGTGAGGTGTAGATCAGACACGTGGATATACTCTATCTCTGTCTTCTACCTCTGCTGTTCCTTCTGAGCAGGATGAGTGAGACACGTGGATATACTATATATCTGTCTTCTACCTCTGCTGTTCCTTCTGAGCAGGCTGAGTGAGTTGTAGATCAGACACGTGGATATACTCTATCTCTGTCTTCTACCTCTGCTGTTCCTTCTGAGCATGCTGAGTGAGGTGTAGATCATACTCGTGGATATACTCTATATCTGTCTTCTACCTCTGCTGTTCCTTCTGAGCAGACTGAGTGAGACACGTGGATATACTCTATCTTTGTCTTCTACCTCTGCTGTTCCTTCTGAGCAGGCTGAGTGAGGTGTAGATCAGACACGTGGATATACTCTATCTCTGTCTTGTACCTCTGCTGTTCCTTCTGAGCAGGCTGAGTGAGACACGTGGATATACTCTATCTCTGTCTTCTACCTCTGCTGTTTCTTATGAACAGGCTGAGTGAGGTGTAGATCAGACACGTGGATATACTCTCTCTCTGTCTTCTACCTCTGCTGTTCCTTCTGAGCAGGCTGATAAGACACGTGGATATACTCTATCTCTGTCTTCTACCTCTGCTGTTCCTTCTGAGCAGGCTGAGTGAGACAAGTGAATATACTCTATCTATCTTCTACCTCTGCTGTTCCTTCTGAGCAGGCTGAGTGAGGTGTAGATCAGACACGTGGATATACTCTATCTCTGTCTTGTACCTCTGCTGTTCCTTCTGAGCAGGCTGAGTGAGACACGTGGATATACTCTATATCTGTCTTCTACCTCTGCTGTTTCTTATGAACAGGCTGAGTGAGGTGTAGATCAGACACGTGGATATACTCTATCTCTGTCTTCTACCTCTGCTGTTCCTTCTGAGCAGGCTGAGTGAGGTTTAGATCATACTCGTGGATATACTCTATCTCTGTCTTCTACCTCTGCTGTTCCTTCTGAGCAGACTGAGTGAGACACGTGGATATACTCTATCTTTGTCTTCTACCTCTGCTGTTCCTTCTGAGCAGGCTGAGTGAGGTGTAGATCAGACACGTGGATATACTCTATCTCTGTCTTGTACCTCTGCTGTTCCTTCTGAGCAGGCTGAGTGAGACACGTGGATATACTCTATCTCTGTCTTCTACATCTGTTGTTTCTTATGAACAGGCTGAGTGAGGTGTAGATCAGAAACGTGGATATACTCTATCTCTGTCTTCTACCTCTGCTGTTCCTTCTGAGCAGGCTGAGTGAGACACGTGGATATACTCTATCTCTGTCTTCTACCTCTGCTGTTCCTTATGAGCAGGCTGAGTGAGGTGTAGATCAGACACGTGGATATACTTTATCTCTGTCTTCTACCTCTGCTGTTCCTTCTGAGCAGGCTGAGTGAGGTGTAGATCAGACACGTTGATATACTATATCTCTATCTTCTACCTTTGCTTTTCCTTCTGAGCAGGCTGAGTGAGACACGTGGATATACTCTATCTCTGTCTTCCACCTTTGCTGTTCCTTCTGAGCAGGCTTAGTGAGGTGTAATTCAGACACGTGGATATACTCTATCTCTGTCTTCTACCTCTGCTGTTCCTTCTGAGCAGGCTGATAAGACACGTGGATATACTCTATCTCTGTCTTCCACCTCTGCTGTTCCTTCTGAGCAGGCTGAGTGAGGTGTAGATCAGACACGTGGATATACTCTATCTCTGTCTTCTACCTCTGCTGTTCCTTCTGAGCAGGATGAGTGAGACACGTGGATATACTATATATCTGTCTTCTACCTCTGCTGTTCCTTCTGAGCAGGCTGAGTGAGTTGTAGATCAGACACGTGGATATACTCTATCTCTGTCTTCTACCTCTGCTGTTCCTTCTGAGCATGCTGAGTGAGGTGTAGATCATACTCGTGGATATACTCTATATCTGTCTTCTACCTCTGCTGTTCCTTCTGAGCAGACTGAGTGAGACACGTGGATATACTCTATCTTTGTCTTCTACCTCTGCTGTTCCTTCTGAGCAGGCTGAGTGAGGTGTAGATCAGACACGTGGATATACTCTATCTCTGTCTTGTACCTCTGCTGTTCCTTCTGAGCAGGCTGAGTGAGACACGTGGATATACTCTATCTCTGTCTTCTACCTCTGCTGTTTCTTATGAACAGGCTGAGTGAGGTGTAGATCAGACACGTGGATATACTCTCTCTCTGTCTTCTACCTCTGCTGTTCCTTCTGAGCAGGCTGATAAGACACGTGGATATACTCTATCTCTGTCTTCTACCTCTGCTGTTCCTTCTGAGCAGGCTGAGTGGGGTGTAGATCAGACACGTGGATATACTCTATCTCTGTCTTCTACATCTGCTGTTCCTTCTGAGCAGGCTGAGTGAGACACTTGGATATACTCTATCTTTGTCTTCTACCTCTGCTGTTCCTTCTGAGCAGGCTGAGTGAGGTGTCGATCAGACACGTGGATATACTCTACCTCTGTCTTCTACCTCTGCTGTTCCTTCTGAGCAGGCTGAGTGAGGTGTAGATCAGACACGTGGATATACTCTATCTCTATCTTCTACCTCTGCTGTTCCTTCTGAGCAGGCTGAGTGAGACACGTGGATATACTCTATCTCTGTCTTCTACCTCTGCTGTTTCTTACGAACAGGCTGAGTGAGGTGTAGATCAGACACGTGGATATACTCTCTCTCTGTCTTCTACCTCTGCTGTTCCTTCTGAGCAGGCTGATAAGACACGTGGATATACTCTATCTCTGTCTTCTACCTCTGCTGTTCCTTCTGAGCAGGCTGAGTGGGGTGTAGATCAGACACGTGGATATACTCTATCTCTGTCTTCTACCTCTGCTGTTCCTTCTGAGCAGGCTGAGTGAGACACTTGGATATACTCTATCTTTGTCTTCTACCTCTGATGTTCCTTCTGAGCAGGCTGAGTGAGGTGTCGATCAGACACGTGGATATACTCTACCTCTGTCTTCTACCTCTGCTGTTCCTTCTGAGCAGGCTGAGTGAGGTGTAGATCAGACACGTGGATATACTCTATCTCTATCTTCTACCTCTGCTGTTCCTTCTGAGCAGACTGAGTGAGACACGTGGATATACTCTATCTCTGTCTTCTACCTCTGCTGTTCCTTCTGAACAGGCTGAGTGAGGTGTAGATCAGAAACGTGGATATACTCCATCTCTGTCTTCTACCTCTACTGTTCCTTCTGAGCAGGCTGAGTGAGACACGTGGATATACTCTATCTCTGTCTTCTACCTCTGCTGTTCCTTCTGAGCAGGCTGAGTGAGGTGTAGATCAGACACGTGGATATACTCTATATCTGTCTTCTACCTCTGCTGTTTCTTCTGAGCAGGTTGAGTGAGACACGTGGATAAACTCTATCTCTGTCTTCTACCTCTGCTGTTCCTTCTGAGCAGGCTGAGTGAGACAAGTGAATATACTCTATCTATCTTCTACCTCTGCTGTTCCTTCTGAGCAGGCTGAGTGAGGTGTAGATCAGACACGTGGATATACTCTATCTCTGTCTTGTACCTCTGCTGTTCCTTCTGAGCAGGCTGAGTGAGACACGTGGATATACTCTATATCTGTCTTCTACCTCTGCTGTTTCTTATGAACAGGCTGAGTGAGGTGTAGATCAGACACGTGGATATACTCTATCTCTGTCTTCTACCTCTGCTGTTCCTTCTGAGCAGGCTGAGTGAGGTTTAGATCATACTCGTGGATATACTCTATCTCTGTCTTCTACCTCTGCTGTTCCTTCTGAGCAGACTGAGTGAGACACGTGGATATACTCTATCTTTGTCTTCTACCTCTGCTGTTCCTTCTGAGCAGGCTGAGTGAGGTGTAGATCAGACACGTGGATATACTCTATCTCTGTCTTGTACCTCTGCTGTTCCTTCTGAGCAGGCTGAGTGAGACACGTGGATATACTCTATCTCTGTCTTCTACATCTGTTGTTTCTTATGAACAGGCTGAGTGAGGTGTAGATCAGACACGTGGATATACTCTATCTCTGTATTGTACCTCTGCTGTTCCTTCTGAGCAGGCTGAGTGAGACACGTGGATATACTCTATATCTGTCTTCTACCTCTGCTGTTTCTTATGAACAGGCTGAGTGAGGTGTAGATCAGACACGTGGATATACTCTATCTCTGTCTTCTACCTCTGCTGTTCCTTCTGAGCAGGCTGAGTGAGGTGTAGATCATACTCGTGGATATACTCTATATCTGTCTTCTACCTCTGCTGTTCCTTCTGAGCAGACTGAGTGAGACACGTGGATATACTCTATCTTTGTCTTCTACCTCTGCTGTTCCTTCTGAGCAGGCTGAGTGAGGTGTAGATCAGACACGTGGATATACTCTATCTCTGTCTTCTACCTCTGCTGTTCCTTCTGAGCAGGCTGAGTGAGACACGTGGATATACTCTATCTCTGTCTTCTACCTCTGCTGTTCCTTCTGAGCAGGCTGAGTGGGGTGTAGATCAGACACGTGGATATACTCTATCTCTGTCTTCTACATCTGCTGTTCCTTCTGAGCAGGCTGAGTGAGACACTTGGATATACTCTATCTTTGTCTTCTACCTCTGCTGTTCCTTCTGAGCAGGCTGAGTGAGGTGTCGATCAGACACGTGGATATACTCTACCTCTGTCTTCTACCTCTGCTGTTCCTTCTGAGCAGGCTGAGTGAGGTGTAGATCAGACACGTGGATATACTCTATCTCTATCTTCTACCTCTGCTGTTCCTTCTGAGCAGGCTGAGTGAGACACGTGGATATACTCTATCTCTGTCTTCTACCTCTGCTGTTTCTTACGAACAGGCTGAGTGAGGTGTAGATCAGACACGTGGATATACTATCTCTCTGTCTTCTACCTCTGCTGTTCCTTCTGAGCAGGCTGATAAGACACGTGGATATACTCTATCTCTGTCTTCTACCTCTGCTGTTCCTTCTGAGCAGGCTGAGTGGGGTGTAGATCAGACACGTGGATATACTCTATCTCTGTCTTCTACCTCTGCTGTTCCTTCTGAGCAGGCTGAGTGAGACACTTGGATATACTCTATCTTTGTCTTCTACCTCTGATGTTCCTTCTGAGCAGGCTGAGTGAGGTGTCGATCAGACACGTGGATATACTCTACCTCTGTTTTCTACCTCTGCTGTTCCTTCTGAGCAGGCTGAGTGAGGTGTAGATCAGACACGTGGATATACTCTATCTCTATCTTCTACCTCTGCTGTTCCTTCTGAGCAGGCTGAGTGAGACACGTGGATATACTCTATCTCTGTATTATACCTCTGCTGTTCATTGTGAGCAGGCTGAGTGAGGTGTAGATCAGACACGTGGATATACTCTCTCTCTGTCTTCTACCTCTGCTGTTCCTTCTGAGCAGGCTGATAAGACACGTGGATATACTCTATCTCTGTCTTCTACCTCTGCTGTTCCTTCTGAGCAGGCTGAGTGGGGTGTAGATCAGACACGTGGATATACTCTATCTCTGTCTTCTATCTCTGCTGTTCCTTCTGAGCAGGCTGAGTGAGGTGTATATCAGACACGTGGATACACTCTATCAGACACGTGGATACACTCTATCTATGTCTTCTACCTCTGCTGTTCCCTCTGAGCAGACTGAGTGAGACACGTGGATATACTCTATCTTTGTCTTCTACCTCTGTTGTTCCTTCTGAGCAGGCTGAGTGAGGTGTAAATCAGACACGTGGATATACTCTATCTCTGTCTTGTACCTCTGCTGTTCCTTCTGAGCAGGCTGAGTGAGACACGTGGATATACTCTACCTCTGTCTTCTACCTCTGCTGTTCCTTCTGAGCAGGCTGAGTGAGGTGTAGATCAGACACGTGGATATACTCTATCTCTATCTTCTACCTCTGCTGTTCCTTCTGAGCAGACTGAGTGAGACACGTGGATATACTCTATCTCTGTCTTCTACCTCTGCTGTTCCTTCTGAGCAGACTGAGTGGAGTGTAGATCAGACACGTGGATATACTCTATCTCTGTCTTCTACCTCTGCTGTTCCTTCTGAGCAGGCTGAGTGAGACACTTGGATATACTCTATCTTTGTCTTCTACCTCTGATGTTCCTTCTGAGCAGGCTGAGTGAGGTGTCGATCAGACACGTGGATATACTCTACCTCTGTCTTCTACCTCTGCTGTTCCTTCTGAGCAGGCTGAGTGAGGTGTAGATCAGACACGTGGATATACTCTATCTCTATCTTCTACCTCTGCTGTTCCTTCTGAGCAGACTGAGTGAGACACGTGGATATACTCTATCTCTGTCTTCTACCTCTGCTGTTCCTTCTGAACAGGCTGAGTGAGGTGTAGATCAGAAACGTGGATATACTCCATCTCTGTCTTCTACCTCTACTGTTCCTTCTGAGCAGGCTGAGTGAGACACGTGGATATACTCTATCTCTGTCTTCTACCTCTGCTGTTCCTTCTGAGCAGGCTGAGTGAGGTGTAGATCAGACACGTGGATATACTCTATATCTGTCTTCTACCTCTGCTGTTTCTTCTGAGCAGGTTGAGTGAGACACGTGGATAAACTCTATCTCTGTCTTCTACCTCTGCTGTTCCTTCTGAGCAGGCTGAGTGAGACAAGTGAATATACTCTATCTATCTTCTACCTCTGCTGTTCCTTCTGAGCAGGCTGAGTGAGGTGTAGATCAGACACGTGGATATACTCTATCTCTGTCTTGTACCTCTGCTGTTCCTTCTGAGCAGGCTGAGTGAGACACGTGGATATACTCTATATCTGTCTTCTACCTCTGCTGTTTCTTATGAACAGGCTGAGTGAGGTGTAGATCAGACACGTGGATATACTCTATCTCTGTCTTCTACCTCTGCTGTTCCTTCTGAGCAGGCTGAGTGAGGTTTAGATCATACTCGTGGATATACTCTATCTCTGTCTTCTACCTCTGCTGTTCCTTCTGAGCAGACTGAGTGAGACACGTGGATATACTCTATCTTTGTCTTCTACCTCTGCTGTTCCTTCTGAGCAGGCTGAGTGAGGTGTAGATCAGACACGTGGATATACTCTATCTCTGTCTTGTACCTCTGCTGTTCCTTCTGAGCAGGCTGAGTGAGACACGTGGATATACTCTATCTCTGTCTTCTACATCTGTTGTTTCTTATGAACAGGCTGAGTGAGGTGTAGATCAGACACGTGGATATACTCTATCTCTGTCTTGTACCTCTGCTGTTCCTTCTGAGTAGGCTGAGTGAGACACGTGGATATACTCTATATCTGTCTTCTACCTCTGCTGTTTCTTATGAACAGGCTGAGTGAGGTGTAGATCAGACACGTGGATATACTCTATCTCTGTCTTCTACCTCTGCTGTTCCTTCTGAGCAGGCTGAGTGAGGTGTAGATCATACTCGTGGATATACTCTATATCTGTCTTCTACCTCTGCTGTTCCTTCTGAGCAGACTGAGTGAGACACGTGGATATACTCTATCTTTGTCTTCTACCTCTGCTGTTCCTTCTGAGCAGGCTGAGTGAGGTGTAGATCAGACACGTGGATATACTCTATCTCTGTCTTCTACCTCTGCTGTTCCTTCTGAGCAGGCTGAGTGAGACACGTGGATATACTCTATCTCTGTCTTCTACCTCTGCTGTTCCTTCTGAGCAGGCTGAGTGGGGTGTAGATCAGACACGTGGATATACTCTATCTCTGTCTTCTACATCTGCTGTTCCTTCTGAGCAGGCTGAGTGAGACACTTGGATATACTCTATCTTTGTCTTCTACCTCTGCTGTTCCTTCTGAGCAGGCTGAGTGAGGTGTCGATCAGACACGTGGATATACTCTACCTCTGTCTTCTACCTCTGCTGTTCCTTCTGAGCAGGCTGAGTGAGGTGTAGATCAGACACGTGGATATACTCTATCTCTATCTTCTACCTCTGCTGTTCCTTCTGAGCAGGCTGAGTGAGACACGTGGATATACTCTATCTCTGTCTTCTACCTCTGCTGTTTCTTACGAACAGGCTGAGTGAGGTGTAGATCAGACACGTGGATATACTATCTCTCTGTCTTCTACCTCTGCTGTTCCTTCTGAGCAGGCTGATAAGACACGTGGATATACTCTATCTCTGTCTTCTACCTCTGCTGTTCCTTCTGAGCAGGCTGAGTGGGGTGTAGATCAGACACGTGGATATACTCTATCTCTGTCTTCTACCTCTGCTGTTCCTTCTGAGCAGGCTGAGTGAGACACTTGGATATACTCTATCTTTGTCTTCTACCTCTGATGTTCCTTCTGAGCAGGCTGAGTGAGGTGTCGATCAGACACGTGGATATACTCTACCTCTGTTTTCTACCTCTGCTGTTCCTTCTGAGCAGGCTGAGTGAGGTGTAGATCAGACACGTGGATATACTCTATCTCTATCTTCTACCTCTGCTGTTCCTTCTGAGCAGGCTGAGTGAGACACGTGGATATACTCTATCTCTGTATTATACCTCTGCTGTTCATTGTGAGCAGGCTGAGTGAGGTGTAGATCAGACACGTGGATATACTCTCTCTCTGTCTTCTACCTCTGCTGTTCCTTCTGAGCAGGCTGATAAGACACGTGGATATACTCTATCTCTGTCTTCTACCTCTGCTGTTCCTTCTGAGCAGGCTGAGTGGGGTGTAGATCAGACACGTGGATATACTCTATCTCTGTCTTCTATCTCTGCTGTTCCTTCTGAGCAGGCTGAGTGAGGTGTATATCAGACACGTGGATACACTCTATCAGACACGTGGATACACTCTATCTATGTCTTCTACCTCTGCTGTTCCCTCTGAGCAGACTGAGTGAGACACGTGGATATACTCTATCTTTGTCTTCTACCTCTGTTGTTCCTTCTGAGCAGGCTGAGTGAGGTGTAAATCAGACACGTGGATATACTCTATCTCTGTCTTGTACCTCTGCTGTTCCTTCTGAGCAGGCTGAGTGAGACACGTGGATATACTCTACCTCTGTCTTCTACCTCTGCTGTTCCTTCTGAGCAGGCTGAGTGAGGTGTAGATCAGACACGTGGATATACTCTATCTCTATCTTCTACCTCTGCTGTTCCTTCTGAGCAGACTGAGTGAGACACGTGGATATACTCTATCTCTGTCTTCTACCTCTGCTGTTCCTTCTGAACAGGCTGAGTGAGGTGTAGATCAGAAACGTGGATATACTCCATCTCTGTCTTCTACCTCTACTGTTCCTTCTGAGCAGGCTGAGTGAGACACGTGGATATACTCTATCTCTGTCTTCTACCTCTGCTGTTCCTTCTGAGCAGGCTGAGTGAGGTGTAGATCAGACACGTGGATATACTCTATATCTGTCTTCTACCTCTGCTGTTTCTTCTGAGCAGGTTGAGTGAGACACGTGGATAAACTCTATCTCTGTCTTCTACCTCTGCTGTTCCTTCTGAGCAGGCTGAGTGAGACAAGTGAATATACTCTATCTATCTTCTACCTCTGCTGTTCCTTCTGAGCAGGCTGAGTGAGGTGTAGATCAGACACGTGGATATACTCTATCTCTGTCTTGTACCTCTGCTGTTCCTTCTGAGCAGGCTGAGTGAGACACGTGGATATACTCTATATCTGTCTTCTACCTCTGCTGTTTCTTATGAACAGGCTGAGTGAGGTGTAGATCAGACACGTGGATATACTCTATCTCTGTCTTCTACCTCTGTTGTTCCTTCTGAGCAGGCTGAGTGAGGTTTAGATCATACTCGTGGATATACTCTATCTCTGTCTTCTACCTCTGCTGTTCCTTCTGAGCAGACTGAGTGAGACACGTGGATATACTCTATCTTTGTCTTCTACCTCTGCTGTTCCTTCTGAGCAGGCTGAGTGAGGTGTAGATCAGACACGTGGATATACTCTATCTCTGTCTTGTACCTCTGCTGTTCCTTCTGAGCAGGCTGAGTGAGACACGTGGATATACTCTATCTCTGTCTTCTACATCTGTTGTTTCTTATGAACAGGCTGAGTGAGGTGTAGATCAGACACGTGGATATACTCTATCTCTGTCTTGTACCTCTGCTGTTCCTTCTGAGCAGGCTGAGTGAGACACGTGGATATACTCTATATCTGTCTTCTACCTCTGCTGTTTCTTATGAACAGGCTGAGTGAGGTGTAGATCAGACACGTGGATATACTCTATCTCTGTCTTCTACCTCTGCTGTTCCTTCTGAGCAGGCTGAGTGAGGTGTAGATCATACTCGTGGATATACTCTATATCTGTCTTCTACCTCTGCTGTTCCTTCTGAGCAGACTGAGTGAGACACGTGGATATACTCTATCTTTGTCTTCTACCTCTGCTGTTCCTTCTGAGCAGGCTGAGTGAGGTGTAGATCAGACACGTGGATATACTCTATCTCTGTCTTCTACCTCTGCTGTTCCTTCTGAGCAGGCTGAGTGAGACACGTGGATATACTCTATCTCTGTCTTCTACCTCTGCTGTTCCTTCTGAGCAGGCTGAGTGGGGTGTAGATCAGACACGTGGATATACTCTATCTCTGTCTTCTACATCTGCTGTTCCTTCTGAGCAGGCTGAGTGAGACACTTGGATATACTCTATCTTTGTCTTCTACCTCTGCTGTTCCTTCTGAGCAGGCTGAGTGAGGTGTCGATCAGACACGTGGATATACTCTACCTCTGTCTTCTACCTCTGCTGTTCCTTCTGAGCAGGCTGAGTGAGGTGTAGATCAGACACGTGGATATACTCTATCTCTATCTTCTACCTCTGCTGTTCCTTCTGAGCAGGCTGAGTGAGACACGTGGATATACTCTATCTCTGTCTTCTACCTCTGCTGTTTCTTACGAACAGGCTGAGTGAGGTGTAGATCAGACACGTGGATATACTCTCTCTCTGTCTTCTACCTCTGCTGTTCCTTCTGAGCAGGCTGATAAGACACGTGGATATACTCTATCTCTGTCTTCTACCTCTGCTGTTCCTTCTGAGCAGGCTGAGTGGGGTGTAGATCAGACACGTGGATATACTCTATCTCTGTCTTCTACCTCTGCTGTTCCTTCTGAGCAGGCTGAGTGAGACACTTGGATTTACTCTATCTTTGTCTTCTACCTCTGATGTTCCTTCTGAGCAGGCTGAGTGAGGTGTCGATCAGACACGTGGATATACTCTACCTCTGTCTTCTACCTCTGCTGTTCCTTCTGAGCAGGCTGAGTGAGGTGTAGATCAGACACGTGGATATACTCTATCTCTATCTTCTACCTCTGCTGTTCCTTCTGAGCAGGCTGAGTGAGACACGTGGATATACTCTATCTCTGTATTATACCTCTGCTGTTCATTGTGAGCAGGCTGAGTGAGGTGTAGATCAGACACGTGGATATACTCTCTCTCTGTCTTCTACCTCTGCTGTTCCTTCTGAGCAGGCTGATAAGACACGTGGATATACTCTATCTCTGTCTTCTACCTCTGCTGTTCCTTCTGAGCAGGCTGAGTGGGGTGTAGATCAGACACGTGGATATACTCTATCTCTGTCTTCTATCTCTGCTGTTCCTTCTGAGCAGGCTGAGTGAGGTGTATATCAGACACGTGGATACACTCTATCAGACACGTGGATACACTCTATCTATGTCTTCTACCTCTGCTGTTCCCTCTGAGCAGACTGAGTGAGACACGTGGATATACTCTATCTTTGTCTTCTACCTATGTTGTTCCTTCTGAGCAGGCTGAGTGAGGTGTAAATCAGACACGTGGATATACTCTATCTCTGTCTTGTACCTCTGCTGTTCCTTCTGAGCAGGCTGAGTGAGACACGTGGATATACTCTATCTCTCTCTTCTACTTCTGCTGTTCCTTATGAACAGGCTGAGTGAGGTGTAGATCAGACACGTGGATATACTCTATATCTGTCTTCTACCTCTGCTGTTCCTTCTGAGCAGGCTGAGTGAGACACTGGGATATACTCGATATCTGTCGTCTATCTTTGCTGTTCCTTCTGAGCAGGCTGAGTGAGGTGTCGATCAGACACGTGGATATACTCTATCTCTGTCTTCTACTTCTGCTGTTCCTTCTGATCAGGCTGAGTGAGGTGTAGATCAGACACGTGGATATACTCTATCTCTATCTTCTACCTCTGCTGTTCATTCTGAGCAGGCTGAGTGAGACACGTGGATATACTCTATCTTTGTCTTCTACCTCTGCTGTTCCTTGTGAGCAGGCTGAGTGAGGTGTAGATCAGACACGTGGATATACTCTATCTATGTCTTCTACCTCTGCTGTTCCTTCTGAGCAGGCTGATAAGACACGTGGATATACTCTATCTCTGTCTTCTACCTCTGCTGTTCCTTCTGAGCAGGCTGATAAGACACGTGGATATAATCTATCTCTGTATTCTACCTCTGCTGTTCCTTCTGAACAGGCTGAGTGAGACACGTGGATATACTCTATCTCTGTCTTCTACCTCTGCTGTTCCTTCTGAGCAGGCTGAGTGAGGTGTAGATCAGACACGTGGATATACTATATCTCTGTATTGTACCTCTGCTGTTCCTTCTGAGCAGGCTGAGTGAGACACGTGGATATACTCTATCTCTGTCTTCTACCTCTGCTGTTCTTTCTGAGCAGGCTGAGTGAGGTGTAGATCAGACACGTGGATATACTCTATCTTTGTCTTCTACCTCTGCTGTTCCTTCTGAGCAGGCTGAGTGAGGTGTAAATCAGACACGTGGATATACTCTATCTCTGTCTTCTACCTCTGCTGCTCCTCCTGAGCAGGCTGAGTGAGGTGTATATCAGACACGCGGATATACTCTATCTCTGTCTTCTACCTCTGCTGTTACTTCTGAGCAGGCTGAGTGAGACACGTGGATAAACACTATCTCTGTCTGCTACCTCTGCTGTTCCTTCTGAGCAGGCTGAGAGAGACAAGTGGATATACTCGATATCTGTCTTCTACCTCTGCTGTTCCTTCTGAGCAGGCTGAGTGAGGTGTAGATCAGACACGTGGATATACTCTATCTCTGTCTTCTACCTCTGCTGTTCCTTCTGAGCAGGCTGAGTGAGACACATGGATATACTCTATCTCTGTCGTCTACCTATGCTGCTCTTTCTGAGCAAGCTGAGTGAGGTGTAGATCAGACACGTGGATATACTCTATCTCTGTCTTCTACCTCTGCTGTTCCTTCTGAGCAGGCTGAGTGAGACACGTGGATATACTCTATCTCTGTCTTCTACCTCTGCTGTTCCTTCTATGCAGGCTGAGAGAGGTGTAGATCAGACACGTGGATATACTCTATCTTTGTCTTCTACTTCTGCTGTTCCTTCTGAGCAGGCTGAGTGAGACACGTGGATATACTCTGTCTCTGTCTTCTACCTCTGCTGTTCCTTCTGAGCAGGCTGATAAGACACGTGGATATACTCTATCTCTGTCTTCTACCTCTGCTGTTCCTTCTGAGCAGGCTGAGTGGGGTGTAGATCAGACACGTGGATATACTCTATCTCTGTCTTCTACCTCTGTTGTTCCTTCTGAGCAGGCTGAGTGAGGTGTAGATCAGACACGTGGATACACTCTATATATGTCTTCTACCTCTGCTGTTCCTTCTGAGCAGGCTGAGTGAGGTGTAGATCATACTCGTGGATATACTCTATATCTGTCTTCTACCTCTGCTGTTCCTTCTGAGCAGACTGAGTGAGACACGTGGATATACTCTATCTTTGTCTTATACCTCTGTTGTTTCTTCTGAGCAGGCTGAGTGAGGTGTAAATCAGACACGTGGATATACTCTACCTCTGTCTTCTACCTCTGCTGTTCCTTCTGAGCAGGCTGAGTGAGGTGTAGATCAGACACGTGGATATACTCTATCTCTATCTTCTACCTCTGTTGTTCCTTCTGAGCAGGCTGAGTGAGACACGTGGATATACTCTATCTCTGTATTATACCTCTGCTGTTCATTGTGAGCAGGCTGAGTGAGGTGTAGATCAGACACGTGGATATACTCTATATCTGTCTTCTACCTCTGCTGTTCCTTCTGAGCAGGCTGAGTGAGACACTTGGATATACTCTATCTCTGTCGTCTACCTTTGCTGTTCCTTCTGAGCAAGCTGAGTGAGGTGTCGATCAGACACGTGGATATACTCTATATCTATCTTCTACCTCTGCTGTTCCTTCTGAGCAGGCTGAGTGAGACACGTGGATATACTCTATCTCAGTCTTCTACCTCTGCTGTTCCTTGTGAGCAGGCTGAGTGAGGTGTAGATCAGACACGTGGATATACTCTATCTCTGTATTCTACCCCTGCTGTTCCTTCTGAGCAGGCTGATAAGACACGTGGATATACTCTATCTCTGTCTTCTACCTCTGCTGTTCCTTCTGAGCAGGCTGAGTGAGGTGTAGATCAGACACGTGGATATACTCTATCTCTATCTTCTACCTCTGCTGTTCCTTCTGAGCAGACTGAGTGAGACACGTGGATATACTCTATCTCTGTCTTCTACCTCTGCTGTTCCTTCTGAACAGGCTGAGTGAGGTGTAGATCAGAAACGTGGATATACTCCATCTCTGTCTTCTACCTCTACTGTTCCTTCTGAGCAGGCTGAGTGAGACACGTGGATATACTCTATCTCTGTCTTCTACCTCTGCTGTTCCTTCTGAACAGGCTGAGTGAGGTGTAGATCAGAAACGTGGATATACTCTATCTCTGTCTTCTACCTCTGCTGTTCCTTCTGAGCAGGCTGAGTGAGACACGTGGATATACTCTATCTCTGTCTTCTACCTCTGCTGTTCCTTATGAGCAGGCTGAGTGAGGTGTAGATCAGACACGTGGATATACTTTATCTCTGTCTTCTACCTCTGCTGTTCCTTCTGAGCAGGCTGAGTGAGACACGTGGATATACTCTATCTCTGTCTTCCACCTTTGCTGTTCCTTCTGAGCAGGCTTAGTGAGGTGTAATTCAGACACGTGGATATACTCTATCTCTGTCTTCTACCTCTGCTGTTCCTTCTGAGCAGGCTGATAAGACACGTGGATATACTCTATCTCTGTCTTCCACCTCTGCTGTTCCTTCTGAGCAGGCTGAGTGAGGTGTAGATCAGACACGTGGATATACTCTATCTCTGTCTTCTACCTCTGCTGTTCCTTCTGAGCAGGATGAGTGAGACACGTGGATATACTATATATCTGTCTTCTACCTCTGCTGTTCCTTCTGAGCAGGCTGAGTGAGTTGTAGATCAGACACGTGGATATACTCTATATCTGTCTTCTACCTCTGCTGTTCCTTCTGAGCAGGCTGAGTGAGGTGTAGATCAGACACGTGGATATACTCTATCTCTGTCTTCTACCTCTGCTGTTCCTTCTGAGCAGGCTGAGTGAGACACGTGGATATACTCTATCTCTGTCTTCTACCACTGCTGTTCCTTCTGAGCAGGCTGAGTGAGGTGTAGATCAGACACGTGGATATACTCTATATCTGTCTTCTACCTCTGCTGTTTCTTCTGAGCAGGTTGAGTGAGACACGTGGATAAACTCTATCTCTGTCTTCTACCTCTGCTGTTCCTTCTGAGCAGGCTGAGTGAGACAAGTGAATATACTCTATCTATCTTCTACCTCTGCTGTTCCTTCTGAGCAGGCTGAGTGAGGTGTAGATCAGACACGTGGATATACTCTATCTCTGTCTTGTACCTCTGCTGTTCCTTCTGAGCAGGCTGAGTGAGACACGTGGATATACTCTATATCTGTCTTCTACCTCTGCTGTTTCTTATGAACAGGCTGAGTGAGGTGTAGATCAGACACGTGGATATACTCTATCTCTGTCTTCTACCTCTGCTGTTCCTTCTGAGCAGGCTGAGTGAGGTTTAGATCATACTCGTGGATATACTCTATCTCTGTCTTCTACCTCTGCTGTTCCTTCTGAGCAGACTGAGTGAGACACGTGGATATACTCTATCTTTGTCTTCTACCTCTGCTGTTCCTTCTGAGCAGGCTGAGTGAGGTGTAGATCAGACACGTGGATATACTCTATCTCTGTCTTGTACCTCTGCTGTTCCTTCTGAGCAGGCTGAGTGAGACACGTGGATATACTCTATCTCTGTCTTCTACATCTGTTGTTTCTTATGAACAGGCTGAGTGAGGTGTAGATCAGACACGTGGATATACTCTATCTCTGTCTTGTACCTCTGCTGTTCCTTCTGAGCAGGCTGAGTGAGACACGTGGATATACTCTATATCTGTCTTCTACCTCTGCTGTTTCTTATGAACAGGCTGAGTGAGGTGTAGATCAGACACGTGGATATACTCTATCTCTGTCTTCTACCTCTGCTGTTCCTTCTGAGCAGGCTGAGTGAGGTGTAGATCATACTCGTGGATATACTCTATATCTGTCTTCTACCTCTGCTGTTCCTTCTGAGCAGACTGAGTGAGACACGTGGATATACTCTATCTTTGTCTTCTACCTCTGCTGTTCCTTCTGAGCAGGCTGAGTGAGGTGTAGATCAGACACGTGGATATACTCTATCTCTGTCTTCTACCTCTGCTGTTCCTTCTGAGCAGGCTGAGTGAGACACGTGGATATACTCTATCTCTGTCTTCTACCTCTGCTGTTCCTTCTGAGCAGGCTGAGTGGGGTGTAGATCAGACACGTGGATATACTCTATCTCTGTCTTCTACATCTGCTGTTCCTTCTGAGCAGGCTGAGTGAGACACTTGGATATACTCTATCTTTGTCTTCTACCTCTGCTGTTCCTTTTGAGCAGGCTGAGTGAGGTGTCGATCAGACACGTGGATATACTCTACCTCTGTCTTCTACCTCTGCTGTTCCTTCTGAGCAGGCTGAGTGAGGTGTAGATCAGACACGTGGATATACTCTATCTCTATCTTCTACCTCTGCTGTTCCTTCTGAGCAGGCTGAGTGAGACACGTGGATATACTCTATCTCTGTCTTCTACCTCTGCTGTTTCTTACGAACAGGCTGAGTGAGGTGTAGATCAGACACGTGGATATACTCTCTCTCTGTCTTCTACCTCTGCTGTTCCTTCTGAGCAGGCTGATAAGACACGTGGATATACTCTATCTCTGTCTTCTACCTCTGCTGTTCCTTCTGAGCAGGCTGAT
This sequence comes from Crossaster papposus, assembly GCA_037893245.1. NCBI lineage: Eukaryota > Metazoa > Echinodermata > Asteroidea > Velatida > Solasteridae > Crossaster > Crossaster papposus. The sequence goes on from JBAIAA010000865.1 coordinate 442,677, forward strand.
AGGGTGTAGATCAGACACGTGGATATACTCTATCTCTGTCTTCTACCTCTGCTGTTCCTTCTGAGCAGGCTGAGTGAGACACTTGGATATACTCTATCTTTGTCTTCTACCTCTGATGTTCCTTCTGAGCAGGCTGAGTGAGGTGTCGATCAGACACGTGGATATACTCTACCTCTGTCTTCTACCTCTGCTGTTCCTTCTGAGCAGGCTGAGTGAGGTGTAGATCAGACACGTGGATATACTCTATCTCTATCTTCTACCTCTGCTGTATGGAGCAGAATCAGTGTCAAAAAGATCGGACGTGTTTTTACAACTCGGATGCTTTCCTAATTCGGATGTATTCCTAATTCGGATGCTTTTTGCAAACTCGGATGCTTTTTTAATTCGGATGAATTCGTAATTCGGATGCTTTTTGTAAACTCGGATGCTTTTTTAATTCCGATGAATTCGTAATTCGGATGAATTCGTAATTCGGATGCTTTTTGTAAACTCGATGCTTTTTTAATTCGGATGTTTTTTTAATTCGGATGCTTTTCTAGTTCGGATGCTTTTTTAATTCGAATGCTTTTCTAGCTCGGATGCTTTTTATAAACTCGGATGCTTTTTTAATTCGGATGCTTTTCTAGTTTGAATGCTTTTTGTAAACTCGGATGCTTTTTGCAAACCGAACATATTCGCAAATCGGATGCTTTCCCAATCCGGCACTAGGGTGGCCCTGAAAGGACATCACACATCGCAGATTCTGCGATTTCGCGCATTCTGCGCGAATTTGAACGATGACAAACATGTTATCGTATATATCTAAGCATATATCTGAGATGTGGAAGATTTTATTGTAGATTTCTGCACAGATTTATGTGATAATTAATATTTTCTGGGCAGATTTTTGAAAAGTCGCATATTTTTATTTTAGATTTCAAGTTCTGCGCAGATTTCTTAGTACGCAAATTTGTGCGATGTCGCACGGATGGGCACTACATGTACATTTTCATTGCACATTTAATTATGCGTAGCTAGCTATATGTCGCACTCACGTACAGCAGATTTATATGCAGATTTATGTGCACATTTCTGCCGCGATGTCAGCACATACGACGTTTTGAAAGTTGAACCACGACGTTTTGAATGTTATGATGTTCTAAAACGGACAGGCAACGTCGTGGTTCAACTTTCAAAACGTCGTGGTTCAACTTTCAAAACGTCGTACTTCAACTTCCAATTTTAACGTCCAACTTTCGCGCGCTTTTACCTGGCTCAAGGTAGCCGCGTATTCGGCCGGTTCTCTCCGCGCGGATTCAGTCCGCATTCACCAAAAGGCGACAAATATTTAATACATGCTGCAAAAGGTGATGCATTTTCTAAAAAGTTTTTTGTCAATTTATTTAAAGAATTTTTCGAAATAAACCGTAAATATAACAATACGTTTTCAAACCCTTGTAGATCATACAGCATATTAGTCTTGTTTAACCTTTCCTGTAATTTTGATGAAAAATTTCAGTTAAACTAGCTGCCTAATGAACTAAGTAATCCTACTTCGAGTTATTTTTATAGATTTGGAAATGAGAATGAAACATTTAAAACAAAATATACCTCACATGTTATCAAAAACTCATACTTTTATTTCATAATCTACAAGATAATGTTACTGGGCATGTGGGTATAGGCTTCAGCCGAACACTAATTAGTGCCTAATTAGCCCGTTTAATAAATCCCCTTTTCAATGCAGCATTGTAATGCGTTTTTCGGTTGCGAGTATATCTGCCTCTTTAAAACAAAGTGTACATCACATGTTATTCAAACCTCATATTTGTATTTCATGATCTACGAGATCATGTTTCTGGGCACACTTAATTTTGGTATAGGCTTCAGCCGAACAGTAATTAGTGCACTCGCACTCGGGCTTATTTGCAATGTTCTCGGTGAATCAGTTTCGTCAATCAACAATTTCAACAATTAATTTCACCACGCCAGATTTTATGAGAATGATAACTGTTACTTTATTTAATAACACAACAGCCCTTCAACTATAAAGTTCTGCATCATTAGATGGATCCTAGTAGTTTGTCAGCTTAGAACGTTAGGTAAAATACGGTTTCAGACCGTGTCCATAATTTCTTTTTTATTTCCACCTAATATCGCCCCATAATTCTTTGCGATATATAGCACACTTGGGTCAAATGTAAGTTTCTAAGGTCGAGTGCAAATAAGCAGATATTATCAAAACTACATAAAATGTAAACAAAGAACAACAGTTATATGTCAAAATTAGCATATAAAAGAATCTTGGAAACTCCATACTGCCACTCGTGCTTGAAAGAACACTTGCCAGATAGAAAGAGTGGGGCACGGAAAGATAGACCTTGCAGGTGTGCTTTACAGAAATGTACAATTGCAATTCATGTGGCAAAAGAAAAAAAGTACAGCAATGATAAAAGCAGGTCTTGAATTTGTAAAACCACACTGTTGCCGTATTGTTTGAAATTTCTATAAAAGGTTTGACAAATAACTCGAAGTAGAATTACTTCCATTAAAGGTAGTATACACCATTTGCAGATATCGAAAATATTTACTACCGAATTATTAGGAAATATCTTACTCATTTGAAAGTAAATAATGATTCTAGGCATCCAGCAAAATTATTGCGCCAGATATCCTGTAATTATTCCGAAAAATTGAATTTTATAATGAAAAATTCGCGATCGCCGGACGGCGATCGCGAAAAAACAAAGATAACATAAGAATAATTGCTCGACGCCAGTTGAAAAAAACCGCTGTTTTTCGTGCTTTTCTCGGCATCGATGATTGTAAAACTTTAGACAGCTCAGTTAAACGATGTTTACTATAAAATACAACCCCCCCAAATCTACTCATTCATGATAATTCAATGGTGTATCCTACCTTTAAGCAGCTAATTTAACTGTAATTTTTCATCAAAATTACAGGAAAGGTTTTACAATTACAGGAACAAGTGTGGCTATTATGCTGTATGATCTACAAGGGTTTGAAAAAAGTATTGTTATATTTACGGTTTATTTCGAAAAATTCTTTAAATAAATTGACAAAAAACTTTTTAGAAAATGCATCACCTTTTGCAGCATGTATTAAATATTTGTCGCCTTTTGGTGAATGCGGACTGAATCCGCGCGGAGAGAACCGGCCGAATACGCGGCTACCTTGGTAGGTATACTGGTCTCAGGTAAAAGCGCGCGAAAGTTGGACGTTAATTGGAAGTTGAAGTACGACGTTTTGAAAGTTGAACCACGACGTTGCCTGTCCGTTTTAGAACATCATAACATTCAAAACGTCGTGGTTCAACTTTCAAAACGTCGTATGTGCTGACATCGCGGCAGAAATGTGCACATAAATCTGCATATAAATCTGCTGTACGTGAGTGGGACATATATAGCTGCGCATAATTAAATGTGCAATGAAAATGTACATGTAGTGCCCATCCGTGCGACATCGCACAAATTTGCGTACTAAGAAATCTGCGCAGAACTTGAAATCTAAAATAAAAATATGCGACTTTTCAAAAATCTGCCCAGAAAATATTCATTATCACATAAATCTGTGCAGAAATCTACAATAAAATCTTCCACATCTCAGATATATGCTTAGATATATACGATAACATGTTTGTCATCGTTCAAATTCGCGCAGAATGCGCGAAATCGCAGAATCTGCGATGTGTGATGTCCTTTCAGGGCCACCCTAGTGCCGGATTGGGAAAGCATCCGATTTGCGAATATGTTCGGTTTGCAAAAAGCATCCGAGTTTACAAAAAGCATTCAAACTAGAAAAGCATCCAAATTAAAAAAGCATCCGAGTTTATAAAAAGCATCCGAGCTAGAAAAGCATTCGAATTAAAAAAGCATCCGAACTAGAAAAGCATCCGAATTAAAAAAACATCCGAATTAAAAAAGCATCCGAGTTTACAAAAAGCATCCGAATTACGAATTCATCCGAATTACGAATTCATCGGAATTAAAAAAGCATCCGAGTTTACAAAAAGCATCCGAATTACGAATTCATCCGAATTAAAAAAGCATCCGAGTTTGCAAAAAGCATCCGAATTAGGAATACATCCGAATTAGGAAAGCATCCGAGTTGTAAAAACACGTCCGATCTTTTTGACACTGATTCTGCTCCATATGCTGTTCCTTCTGAGCAGGCTGAGTGAGACACGTGGATATACTCTATCTCTGTATTATACCTCTGCTGTTCATTGTGAGCAGGCTGAGTGAGGTGTAGATCAGACACGTGGATATACTCTCTCTCTGTCTTCTACCTCTGCTGTTCCTTCTGAACAGGCTGATAAGACACGTGGATATACTCTATCTCTGTCTTCTACCTCTGCTGTTCCTTCTGAGCAGGCTGAGTGGGGTGTAGATCAGACACGTGGATATACTCTATCTCTGTCTTCTATCTCTGCTGTTCCTTCTGAGCAGGCTGAGTGAGGTGTATATCAGACACGTGGATACACTCTATCAGACACGTGGATACACTCTATCTATGTCTTCTACCTCTGCTGTTCCCTCTGAGCAGACTGAGTGAGACACGTGGATATACTCTATCTTTGTATTCTACCTCTGTTGTTCCTTCTGAGCAGGCTGAGTGAGGTGTAAATCAGACACGTGGATATACTCTATCTCTGTCTTGTACCTCTGCTGTTCCTTCTGAGCAGGCTGAGTGAGACACGTGGATATACTCTATCTCTCTCTTCTACTTCTGCTGTTCCTTATGAACAGGCTGAGTGAGGTGTAGATCAGACACGTGGATATACTCTATCTCTGTCTTCTACCTCTGCTGTTCCTTCTGAGCAGGCTGAATGAAACACGTGGATATACTCTATCTCTGTCTTCTACCACTGCTGTTCCTTCTGAGCAGGCTGAGTGAGGTGTAGATCAGACACGTGGATATACTCTATATCTGTCTTCTACCTCTGCTGTTTCTTCTGAGCAGGTTGAGTGAGACACGTGGATAAACTCTATCTCTGTCTTCTACCTCTGCTGTTCCTTCTGAGCAGGCTGAGTGAGACAAGTGAATATACTCTATCTATCTTCTACCTCTGCTGTTCCTTCTGAGCAGGCTGAGTGAGGTGTAGATCAGACACGTGGATATACTCTATCTCTGTCTTGTACCTCTGCTGTTCCTTCTGAGCAGGCTGAGTGAGACACGTGGATATACTCTATATCTGTCTTCTACCTCTGCTGTTTCTTATGAACAGGCTGAGTGAGGTGTAGATCAGACACGTGGATATACTCTATCTCTGTCTTCTACCTCTGCTGTTCCTTCTGAGCAGGCTGAGTGAGGTTTAGATCATACTCGTGGATATACTCTATCTCTGTCTTCTACCTCTGCTGTTCCTTCTGAGCAGACTGAGTGAGACACGTGGATATACTCTATCTTTGTCTTTTACCTCTGCTGTTCCTTCTGAGCAGGCTGAGTGAGGTGTAGATCAGACACGTGGATATACTCTATCTCTGTCTTGTACCTCTGCTGTTCCTTCTGAGCAGGCTGAGTGAGACACGTGGATATACTCTATCTCTGTCTTCTACATCTGTTGTTTCTTATGAACAGGCTGAGTGAGGTGTAGATCAGACACGTGGATATACTCTATCTCTGTCTTGTACCTCTGCTGTTCCTTCTGAGCAGGCTGAGTGAGACACGTGGATATACTCTATATCTGTCTTCTACCTCTGCTGTTTCTTATGAACAGGCTGAGTGAGGTGTAGATCAGACACGTGGATATACTCTATCTCTGTCTTCTACCTCTGCTGTTCCTTCTGAGCAGGCTGAGTGAGGTGTAGATCATACTCGTGGATATACTCTATATCTGTCTTCTACCTCTGCTGTTCCTTCTGAGCAGACTGAGTGAGACACGTGGATATACTCTATCTTTGTCTTCTACCTCTGCTGTTCCTTCTGAGCAGGCTGAGTGAGGGGTAGATCAGACACGTGGATATACTCTATCTCTGTCTTCTACCTCTGCTGTTCCTTCTGAGCAGGCTGAGTGAGACACGTGGATATACTCTATCTCTGTCTTCTACCTCTGCTGTTCCTTCTGAGCAGGCTGAGTGGGGTGTAGATCAGACACGTGGATATACTCTATCTCTGTCTTCTACATCTGCTGTTCCTTCTGAGCAGGCTGAGTGAGACACTTGGATATACTCTATCTTTGTCTTCTACCTCTGCTGTTCCTTCTGAGCAGGCTGAGTGAGGTGTCGATCAGACACGTGGATATACTCTACCTCTGTCTTCTACCTCTGCTGTTCCTTCTGAGCAGGCTGAGTGAGGTGTAGATCAGACACGTGGATATACTCTATCTCTATCTTCTACCTCTGCTGTTCCTTCTGAGCAGGCTGAGTGAGACACGTGGATATACTCTATCTCTGTCTTCTACCTCTGCTGTTTCTTACGAACAGGCTGAGTGAGGTGTAGATCAGACACGTGGATATACTCTCTCTCTGTCTTCTACCTCTGCTGTTCCTTCTGAGCAGGCTGATAAGACACGTGGATATACTCTATCTCTGTCTTCTACCTCTGCTGTTCCTTCTGAGCAGGCTGAGTGGGGTGTAGATCAGACACGTGGATATACTCTATCTCTGTCTTCTACCTCTGCTGTTCCTTCTGAGCAGGCTGAGTGAGACACTTGGATATACTCTATCTTTGTCTTCTACCTCTGATGTTCCTTCTGAGCAGGCTGAGTGAGGTGTCGATCAGACACGTGGATATACTCTACCTCTGTCTTCTACCTCTGCTGTTCCTTCTGAGCAGGCTGAGTGAGGTGTAGATCAGACACGTGGATATACTCTATCTCTATCTTCTACCTCTGCTGTTCCTTCTGAGCAGGCTGAGTGAGACACGTGGATATACTCTATCTCTGTATTATACCTCTGCTGTTCATTGTGAGCAGGCTGAGTGAGGTGTAGATCAGACACGTGGATATACTCTCTCTCTGTCTTCTACCTCTGCTGTTCCTTCTGAGCAGGCTGATAAGACACGTGGATATACTCTATCTCTGTCTTCTACCTCTGCTGTTCCTTCTGAGCAGGCTGAGTGGGGTGTAGATCAGACACGTGGATATACTCTATCTCTGTCTTCTATCTCTGCTGTTCCTTCTGAGCAGGCTGAGTGAGGTGTATATCAGACACGTGGATACACTCTATCAGACACGTGGATACACTCTATCTATGTCTTCTACCTCTGCTGTTCCCTCTGAGCAGACTGAGTGAGACACGTGGATATACTCTATCTTTGTCTTCTACCTCTGTTGTTCCTTCTGAGCAGGCTGAGTGAGGTGTAAATCAGACACGTGGATATACTCTATCTCTGTCTTGTACCTCTGCTGTTCCTTTTGAGCAGGCTGAGTGAGACACGTGGATATACTCTATCTCTCTCTTCTACTTCTGCTGTTCCTTATGAACAGGCTGAGTGAGGTGTAGATCAGACACGTGGATATACTCTATATCTGTCTTCTGCCTCTGCTGTTCCTTCTGAGCAGGCTGAGTGAGACACTGGGATATACTCGATATCTGTCGTCTATCTTTGCTGTTCCTTCTGAGCAGGCTGAGTGAGGTGTCGATCAGACACATGGATATACTCTATCTCTGTCTTCTACTTCTGCTGTTCCTTCTGATCAGGCTGAGTGAGGTGTAGATCAGACACGTGGATATACTCTATCTCTATCTTCTACCTCTGCTGTTCATTCTGAGCAGGCTGAGTGAGACACGTGGATATACTCTATCTTTGTCTTCTACCTCTGCTGTTCCTTGTGAGCAGGCTGAGTGAGGTGTAGATCAGACACGTGGATATACTCTATCTATGTCTTCTACCTCTGCTGTTCCTTCTGAGCAGGCTGATAAGACACGTAGATATACTCTATCTCTGTCTTCTACCTCTGCTGTTCCTTCTGAGCAGGCTGATAAGACACGTGGATATAATCTATCTCTGTATTCTACCTCTGCTGTTCCTTCTGAACAGGCTGAGTGAGACACGTGGATATACTCTATCTCTGTATTATACCTCTGCTGTTCATTGTGAGCAGGCTGAGTGAGGTGTAGATCAGACACGTGGATATACTCTCTCTCTGTCTTCTACCTCTGCTGTTCCTTCTGAGCAGGCTGATAAGACACGTGGATATACTCTATCTCTGTCTTCTACCTCTGCTGTTCCTTCTGAGCAGGCTGAGTGGGGTGTAGATCAGACACGTGGATATACTCTATCTCTGTCTTCTATCTCTGCTGTTCCTTCTGAGCAGGCTGAGTGAGGTGTATATCAGACACGTGGATACACTCTATCAGACACGTGGATACACTCTATCTATGTCTTCTACCTCTGCTGTTCCCTCTGAGCAGACTGAGTGAGACACGTGGATATACTCTATCTTTGTCTTCTACCTCTGTTGTTCCTTCTGAGCAGGCTGAGTGAGGTGTAAATCAGACACGTGGATATACTCTATCTCTGTCTTGTACCTCTGCTGTTCCTTTTGAGCAGGCTGAGTGAGACACGTGGATATACTCTATCTCTCTCTTCTACTTCTGCTGTTCCTTATGAACAGGCTGAGTGAGGTGTAGATCAGACACGTGGATATACTCTATATCTGTCTTCTACCTCTGCTGTTCCTTCTGAGCAGGCTGAGTGAGACACTGGGATATACTCGATATCTGTCGTCTATCTTTGCTGTTCCTTCTGAGCAGGCTGAGTGAGGTGTCGATCAGACACATGGATATACTCTATCTCTGTCTTCTACTTCTGCTGTTCCTTCTGATCAGGCTGAGTGAGGTGTAGATCAGACACGTGGATATACTCTATCTCTATCTTCTACCTCTGCTGTTCATTCTGAGCAGGCTGAGTGAGACACGTGGATATACTCTATCTTTGTCTTCTACCTCTGCTGTTCCTTGTGAGCAGGCTGAGTGAGGTGTAGATCAGACACGTGGATATACTCTATCTATGTCTTCTACCTCTGCTGTTCCTTCTGAGCAGGCTGATAAGACACGTGGATATACTCTATCTCTGTCTTCTACCTCTGCTGTTCCTTCTGAGCAGGCTGATAAGACACGTGGATATAATCTATCTCTGTCTTCTACCTCTGCTGTTCCTTCTGAGCAGGCTGATAAGACACGTGGATATAATCTATCTCTGTATTCTACCTCTGCTGTTCCTTCTGAACAGGCTGAGTGAGACACGTGGATATACTCTATCTCTGTCTTCTACCTCTGCTGTTCCTTCTGAGCAGGCTGAGTGAGGTGTAGATCAGACACGTGGATATACTATATCTCTGTATTGTACCTCTGCTGTTCCTTCTGAGCAGGCTGAGTGAGACACGTGGATATACTCTATCTCTGTCTTCTACCTCTGCTGTTCTTTCTGAGCAGGCTGAGTGAGGTGTAGATCAGACACGTGGATATACTCTATCTTTGTCTTCTACCTCTGCTGTTCCTTCTGAGCAGGCTGAGTGGGGTGTAAATCAGACACGTGGATATACTCTATCTCTGTCTTCTACCTCTGCTGCTCCTCCTGAGCAGGCTGAGTGAGGTGTATATCAGACACGTGGATATACTCTATCTCTGTCTTCTACCTCTGCTGTTACTTCTGAGCAGGCTGAGTGAGACACGTGGATAAACACTATCTCTGTCTGCTACCTCTGCTGTTCCTACTGAGCAGGCTGAGAGAGACAAGTGGATATACTCGATATCTGTCTTCTACCTCTGCTGTTCCTTCTGAGCAGGCTGAGTGAGGTGTAGATCAAACACGTGGATATACTCTATCTCTGTCTTCTACCTCTGCTGTTCCTTCTGAGCAGGCTGAGTGAGACACATGGATATACTCTATCTCTGTCGTCTACCTATGCTGCTCTTTCTGAGCAAGCTGAGTGAGGTGTAGATCAGACACGTGGATATACTCTATCTCTGTCTTCTACCTCTGCTGTTCCTTCTGAGCAGGCTGAGTGAGACACGTGGATATACTCTATCTCTGTCTTCTACCTCTGCTGTTCCTTCTATGCAGGCTGAGAGAGGTGTAGATCAGACACGTGGATATACTCTATCTTTGTCTTCTACTTCTGCTGTTCCTTCTGAGCAGGCTGAGTGAGACACGTGGATATACTCTGTCTCTGTCTTCTACCTCTGCTGTTCCTTCTGAGCAGGCTGATAAGACACGTGGATATACTCTATCTCTGTCTTCTACCTCTGCTGTTCCTTCTGAGCAGGCTGAGTGGGGTGTAGATCAGACACGTGGATATACTCTATCTCTGTCTTCTACCTCTGTTGTTCCTTCTGAGCAGGCTGAGTGAGGTGTAGATCAGACACGTGGATACACTCTATATATGTCTTCTACCTCTGCTGTTCCTTCTGAGCAGGCTGAGTGAGGTGTAGATCATACTCGTGGATATACTCTATATCTGTCTTCTACCTCTGCTGTTCCTTCTGAGCAGACTGAGTGAGACACGTGGATATACTCTATCTTTGTCTTATACCTCTGTTGTTTCTTCTGAGCAGGCTGAGTGAGGTGTAAATCAGACACGTGGATATACTCTATCTCTGTCTTGTACCTCTGCTGTTCCTTCTGAGCAGGCTGAGTGAGACACGTGGATATACTCTATCTCTGTCTTCTACTTCTGCTGTTCCTTATGAACAGGCTGAGTGAGGTGTAGATCAGACACGTGGATATACTCTATATCTGTCTTCTACCTCTGCTGTTCCTTCTGAGCAGGCTGAGTGAGACACTTGGATATACTCTATCTCTGTCGTCTACCTTTGCTGTTCCTTCTGAGCAAGCTGAGTGAGGTGTCGATCAGACACGTGGATATACTCTATATCTATCTTCTACCTCTGCTGTTCCTTCTGAGCAGGCTGAGTGAGACACGTGGATATACTCTATCTCAGTCTTCTACCTCTGCTGTTCCTTGTGAGCAGGCTGAGTGAGGTGTAGATCAGACACGTGGATATACTCTATCTCTGTATTCTACCCCTGCTGTTCCTTCTGAGCAGGCTGATAAGACACGTGGATATACTCTATCTCTGTCTTCTACCTCTGCTGTTCCTTCTGAGCAGGCTGAGTGAGACACGGGGATAAACACTATCTCTGTCGTCTACCTCTGCTGTTCCTTCTGAGCAGGCTGAGTGAGACACGTGGATATACTCTATCTCTGTCTTCTACCTCTGCTGCTCCTTCTGAGCAAGCTGAGTGAGGTGTAGATCAGACACGTGGATATACTCTATCTCTGTCTTCTACCTCTGTTGTTCCTTCTGAGCAGGCTGAGTGAGGTGTAGATCAGACACGTGGATATACTCTATCTCTGTCTTCTATCTCTGCTGTTCCTTCTGAGCAGGCTGAGTGAGACACGTGGATATACTCTATCTCTGTCTTCTACCTCTGCTGCTCCTTCTGAGCAAGCTGAGTGAGGTGTAGATCAGACACGTGGATATACTCTATCTCTGTCTTCTACCTCTGTTGTTCCTTCTGAGCAGGCTGAGTGAGACACGTGGATATACTATATCTCTGTATTCTACCTCTGCTGTTCCTTCTAAGCAAGCTGAGAGAGGTGTAGATCAGACACGTGGATATACTCTATCTCTGTCTTCTACTTCTGCAGTTCCTTCTGAGCAGGCTGAGTGAGACACGTGGATATACTCTTTCTCTGTCTTCTACCTCTGCTGTTCCTTCTGAGCAGACTGAGTGAGACACATGGATATACTCAATCTTTGTCTTCTACCTCTGCTGTTCCTTCTGAGCAGGCTGAGTGAGGTGTAGATTAGACACGTGGATATACTCTATCTCTGTCTTGTACCTCTGCTGTTCCTTCTGAGCAGGCTGAGTGAGACACGCGGATATACTCTATCTCTGTCTTATACCTCTGCTGTTCCTTATGAACAGGCTGAGTGAGACACGTGGATATACTCTATCTCTGTCGTCTACTTCTGCTGTTCCTTATGAACAGGCTGAGTGAGGTGTAGATCAGACACGTGGATATACTCTATATCTGTCTTCTACCTCTGCTGTTCCTTCTGAGCAGGCTGAGTGAGACACTTGGATATACTTTATCTCTGTCGTCTACCTTTGCTGTTCCTTCTGAGCAGGCTGAGTGAGGTGTCGATCAGACACGTTGATATACTCTATCTCTGTCTTCTACCTCTGCTGTTCCTTCTGAGCAGGCTGAGTGAGACACGTGGATATACTCTATCTCTGTCGTCTACTTCTGCTGTTCCTTATGAACAGGCTGAGTGAGGTGTAGATCAGACACGTGGATATACTCTATATCTGTCTTCTACCTCTGCTGTTCCTTCTGAGCAGGCTGAGTGAGACACGTGGATATACTCTATCTCTGTCTTCTACCTATGCTGCTCTTTCTGAGCAAGCTGAGTGAGGTGTAGATCAGACACGTGGATATACTCTATCTCTGTCTTCTACCTCTGCTGTTCCTTCTGAGCAGGCTGAGTGAGACACGTGGATATACTCTATCTCTGTCTTCTACCTCTGCTGTTCCTTCTATGCAGGCTGAGAGAGGTGTAGATCAGACACGTGGATATACTCTATCTCTGTCTTCTACTTCTGCTGTTCATTCTGAGCAGGCTGAGTGAGACACGTGGATATACTCTGTCTCTGTCTTCTACCTCTGCTGTTCCTTCTGAGCAGGCTGATAAGACACGTGGATATACTATATCTCTGTCTTCTACCTCTGCTGTTCCTTCTGAGCAGGCTGAGTGGGGTGTAGATCAGACACGTGGATATACTCTATCTCTGTCTTCTACCTCTGTTGTTCCTTCTGAGCAGGCTGAGTGAGGTGTAGATCAGACACGTGGATACACTCTATATATGTCTTCTACCTCTGCTGTTCCTTCTGAGCAGACTGAGTGAGACACGTGGATATACTCTATCTTTGTCTTCTACCTCTGTTGTTTCTTCTGAGCAGGCTGAGTGAGGTGTAAATCAGACACGTGGATATACTCTATCTCTGTCTTGTACCTCTGCTGTTCCTTCTGAGCAGGCTGAGTGAGACACGTGGATATACTGTATCTCTGTCTTCTACTTCTGCTGTTCCTTATGAACAGGCTGAGTGAGGTGTAGATCAGACACGTGGATATACTCTATATCTGTCTTCTACCTCTGCTGTTCCTTCTGAGCAGGCTGAGTGAGACACTTGGATATACTCTATCTCTGTCGTCTACCTTTGCTGTTCCTTCTGAGCAGGCTGAGTGAGGTGTCGATCAGACACGTGGATATACTCCATCTCTGTCTTCTACCTCTGCTGTTCCTTCTGAGCAGGCTGAGTGAGGTGTAGATCAGACACGTGGATATACTCTATATCTATCTTCTACCTCTGCTGTTCCTTCTGAGCAGGCTGAGTGAGACACGTGGATATACTCTATCTCTGTCGTCTACCTTTGCTGTTCCTTCTGAGCAGGCTGAGTGAGGTGTCGATCAGACACGTGGATATACTCTATATCTATCTTCTACCTCTGCTGTTCCTTCTGAGCAGGCTGAGTGAGACACGTGGATATACTCTATCTCTGTCGTCTACTTCTGCTGTTCCTTATGAACAGGCTGAGTGAGGTGTAGATCAGACACGTGGATATACTCTATATCTGTCTTCTACCTCTGCTGTTCCTTCTGAGCAGGCTGAGTGAGACACTTGGATATACTCTATCTCTGTCGTCTACCTTTGCTGTTCCTTCTGAGCAGGCTGAGTGAGGTGTCGATCAGACACGTTGATATACTCTATCTCTGTCTTCTACCTCTGCTGTTCCTTCTGAGCAGGCTGAGTGAGGTGTAGATCAGACACGTGGATATACTCTATATCTATCTTCTACCTCTGCTGTTCCTTCTGAGCAGGCTGAGTGAGACACGTGGATATACTCTATCTCTGTCGTCTACTTCTGCTGTTCCTTATGAACAGGCTGAGTGAGGTGTAGATCAGACACGTGGATATACTCTATATCTGTCTTCTACCTCTGCTGTTCCTTCTGAGCAGGCTGAGTGAGACACGTGGATATACTCTATCTCTGTCTTCTACCTATGCTGCTCTTTCTGAGCAAGCTGAGTGAGGTGTAGATCAGACACGTGGATATACTCTATCTCTGTCTTCTACCTCTGCTGTTCCTTCTGAGCAGGCTGAGTGAGACACGTGGATATACTCTATCTCTGTCTTCTACCTCTGCTGTTCCTTCTATGCAGGCTGAGAGAGGTGTAGATCAGACACGTGGATATACTCTATCTCTGTCTTCTACTTCTGCTGTTCCTTCTGAGCAGGCTGAGTGAGACACGTGGATATACTCTGTCTCTGTCTTCTACCTCTGCTGTTCCTTCTGAGCAGGCTGATAAGACACGTGGATATACTATATCTCTGTCTTCTACCTCTGCTGTTCCTTCTGAGCAGGCTGAGTGGGGTGTAGATCAGACACGTGGATATACTCTATCTCTGTCTTCTACCTCTGTTGTTCCTTCTGAGCAGGCTGAGTGAGGTGTAGATCAGACACGTGGATACACTCTATATATGTCTTCTACCTCTGCTGTTCCTTCTGAGCAGACCGAGTGAGACACGTGGATATACTCTATCTTTGTCTTCTACCTCTGTTGTTTCTTCTGAGCAGGCTGAGTGAGGTGTAAATCAGACACGTGGATATACTCTATCTCTGTCTTGTACCTCTGCTGTTCCTTCTGAGCAGGCTGAGTGAGACACGTGGATATACTGTATCTCTGTCTTCTACTTCTGCTGTTCCTTATGAACAGGCTGAGTGAGGTGTAGATCAGACACGTGGATATACTCTATATCTGTCTTCTACCTCTGCTGTTCCTTCTGAGCAGGCTGAGTGAGACACTTGGATATACTCTATCTCTGTCGTCTACCTTTGCTGTTCCTTCTGAGCAGGCTGAGTGAGGTGTCGATCAGACACGTGGATATACTCTATCTCTGTCTTCTACCTCTGCTGTTCCTTCTGAGCAGGCTGAGTGAGGTGTAGATCAGACACGTGGATATACTCTATATCTATCTTCTACCTCTGCTGTTCCTTCTGAGCAGGCTGAGTGAGACACGTGGATATACTCTATCTCTGTCGTCTACCTTTGCTGTTCCTTCTGAGCAGGCTGAGTGAGGTGTCGATCAGACACGTGGATATACTCTATATCTATCTTCTACCTCTGCTGTTCCTTCTGAGCAGGCTGAGTGAGACACGTGGATATACTCTATCTCTGTCGTCTACTTCTGCTGTTCCTTATGAACAGGCTGAGTGAGGTGTAGATCAGACACGTGGATATACTCTATATCTGTCTTCTACCTCTGCTGTTCCTTCTGAGCAGGCTGAGTGAGACACTTGGATATACTCTATCTCTGTCGTCTACCTTTGCTGTTCCTTCTGAGCAGGCTGAGTGAGGTGTCGATCAGACACGTTGATATACTCTATCTCTGTCTTCTACCTCTGCTGTTCCTTCTGAGCAGGCTGAGTGAGGTGTAGATCAGACACGTGGATATACTCTATATCTATCTTCTACCTCTGCTGTTCCTTCTGAGCAGGCTGAGTGAGACACGTGGATATACTCTATCTCTGTCGTCTACTTCTGCTGTTCCTTATGAACAGGCTGAGTGAGGTGTAGATCAGACACGTGGATATACTCTATATCTGTCTTCTACCTCTGCTGTTCCTTCTGAGCAGGCTGAGTGAGACACGTGGATATACTCTATCTCTGTCTTCTACCTATGCTGCTCTTTCTGAGCAAGCTGAGTGAGGTGTAAATCAGACACGTGGATATACTCTATCTCTGTCTTCTACCTCTGCTGTTCCTTCTGAGCAGGCTGAGTGAGACACGTGGATATACTCTATCTCTGTCTTCTACTTCTGCTGTTCCTTATGAACAGGCTGAGTGAGGTGTAGATCAGACACGTGGATATACTCTATATCTGTCTTCTACCTCTGCTGTTCCTTCTGAGCAGGCTGAGTGAGACACTTGGATATACTCTATCTCTGTCGTCTACCTTTGCTGTTCCTTCTGAGCAGGCTGAGTGAGGTGTCGATCAGACACGTGGATATACTCTATCTCTGTCTTCTACCTCTGCTGTTCCTTCTGAGCAGGCTGAGTGAGGTGTAGATCAGACACGTGGATATACTCTATATCTATCTTCTACCTCTGCTGTTCCTTCTGAGCAGGCTGAGTGAGACACGTGGATATACTCTATCTCTGTCGTCTACCTTTGCTGTTCCTTCTGAGCAGGCTGAGTGAGGTGTCGATCAGACACGTGGATATACTCTATATCTATCTTCTACCTCTGCTGTTCCTTCTGAGCAGGCTGAGTGAGACACGTGGATATACTCTATCTCTGTCGTCTACTTCTGCTGTTCCTTATGAACAGGCTGAGTGAGGTGTAGATCAGACACGTGGATATACTCTATATCTGTCTTCTACCTCTGCTGTTCCTTCTGAGCAGGCTGAGTGAGACACTTGGATATACTCTATCTCTGTCGTCTACCTTTGCTGTTCCTTCTGAGCAGGCTGAGTGAGGTGTCGATCAGACACGTTGATATACTCTATCTCTGTCTTCTACCTCTGCTGTTCCTTCTGAGCAGGCTGAGTGAGGTGTAGATCAGACACGTGGATATACTCTATATCTATCTTCTACCTCTGCTGTTCCTTCTGAGCAGGCTGAGTGAGACACGTGGATATACTCTATCTCTGTCGTCTACTTCTGCTGTTCCTTATGAACAGGCTGAGTGAGGTGTAGATCAGACACGTGGATATACTCTATATCTGTCTTCTACCTCTGCTGTTCCTTCTGAGCAGGCTGAGTGAGACACGTGGATATACTCTATCTCTGTCTTCTACCTATGCTGCTCTTTCTGAGCAAGCTGAGTGAGGTGTAGATCAGACACGTGGATATACTCTATCTCTGTCTTCTACCTCTGCTGTTCCTTCTGAGCAGGCTGAGTGAGACACGTGGATATACTCTATCTCTGTCTTCTACCTCTGCTGTTCCTTCTATGCAGGCTGAGAGAGGTGTAGATCAGACACGTGGATATACTCTATCTCTGTCTTCTACTTCTGCTGTTCCTTCTGAGCAGGCTGAGTGAGACACGTGGATATACTCTGTCTCTGTCTTCTACCTCTGCTGTTCCTTCTGAGCAGGCTGATAAGACACGTGGATATACTATATCTCTGTCTTCTACCTCTGCTGTTCCTTCTGAGCAGGCTGAGTGGGGTGTAGATCAGACACGTGGATATACTCTATCTCTGTCTTCTACCTCTGTTGTTCCTTCTGAGCAGGCTGAGTGAGGTGTAGATCAGACACGTGGATACACTCTATATATGTCTTCTACCTCTGCTGTTCCTTCTGAGCAGACTGAGTGAGACACGTGGATATACTCTATCTTTGTCTTCTACCTCTGTTGTTTCTTCTGAGCAGGCTGAGTGAGGTGTAAATCAGACACGTGGATATACTCTATCTCTGTCTTGTACCTCTGCTGTTCCTTCTGAACAGGCTGAGTGAGACACGTGGATATACTGTATCTCTGTCTTCTACTTCTGCTGTTCCTTATGAACAGGCTGAGTGAGGTGTAGATCAGACACGTGGATATACTCTATATCTGTCTTCTACCTCTGCTGTTCCTTCTGAGCAGGCTGAGTGAGACACTTGGATATACTCTATCTCTGTCGTCTACCTTTGCTGTTCCTTCTGAGCAGGCTGAGTGAGGTGTCGATCAGACACGTGGATATACTCTATCTCTGTCTTCTACCTCTGCTGTTCCTTCTGAGCAGGCTGAGTGAGGTGTAGATCAGACACGTGGATATACTCTATATCTATCTTCTACCTCTGCTGTTCCTTCTGAGCAGGCTGAGTGAGACACGTGGATATACTCTATCTCTGTCGTCTACCTTTGCTGTTCCTTCTGAGCAGGCTGAGTGAGGTGTCGATCAGACACGTGGATATACTCTATATCTATCTTCTACCTCTGCTGTTCCTTCTGAGCAGGCTGAGTGAGACACGTAGATATACTCTATCTCTGTCGTCTACTTCTGCTGTTCCTTATGAACAGGCTGAGTGAGGTGTAGATCAGACACGTGGATATACTCTATATCTGTCTTCTACCTCTGCTGTTCCTTCTGAGCAGGCTGAGTGAGACACGTGGATATACTCTATCTCTGTCTTCTACCTATGCTGCTCTTTCTGAGCAAGCTGAGTGAGGTGTAGATCAGACACGCGGATATACTCTATCTCTGTCTTCTAACTCTGCTGTTCCTTCTGAGCAGGCTGAGTGAGACACGTGGATATACTCTATCTCTGTCTTCTACCTCTGCTGTTCTTTCTGAGCAGGCTGAGTGAGGTGTAGATCAGACACGTGGATATACTCTATCTTTGTCTTCTACCTCTGCTGTTCCTTCTGAGCAGGCTGAGTGAGGTGTAAATCAGACACGTGGATATACTCTATCTCTGTCTTCTACCTCTGCTGCTCCTCCTGAGCAGGCTGAGTGAGGTGTATATCAGACACGCGGATATACTCTATCTCTGTCTTCTACCTCTGCTGTTACTTCTGAGCAGGCTGAGTGAGACACGTGGATAAACACTATCTCTGTCTGCTACCTCTGCTGTTCCTTCTGAGCAGGCTGAGAGAGACAAGTGGATATACTCGATATCTGTCTTCTACCTCTGCTGTTCCTTCTGAGCAGGCTGAGAGAGGTGTAGATCAGACACGTGGATATACTCTATCTCTGTCTTCTACCTCTGCTGTTCCTTCTGAGCAGGCTGAGTGAGACACATGGATATACTCTATCTCTGTCGTCTACCTATGCTGCTCTTTCTGAGCAAGCTGAGTGAGGTGTAGATCAGACACGTGGATATACTCTATCTCTGTCTTCTACCTCTGCTGTTCCTTCTATGCAGGCTGAGAGAGGTGTAGATCAGACACGTGGATATACTCTATCTCTGTCTTCTACTTCTGCTGTTCCTTCTGAGCAGGCTGAGTGAGACACGTGGATATACTCTGTCTCTGTCTTCTACCTCTGCTGTTCCTTCTGAGCAGGCTGATAAGACACGTGGATATACTCTATCTCTGTCTTCTACCTCTGCTGTTCCTTCTGAGCAGGCTGAGTGGGGTGTAGATCAGACACGTGGATATACTCTATCTCTGTCTTCTACCTCTGTTGTTCCTTCTGAGCAGGCTGAGTGAGGTGTAGATCAGACACGTGGATACACTCTATATATGTCTTCTACCTCTGCTGTTCCTTCTGAGCAGGCTGAGTGAGGTGTAGATCATACTCGTGGATATACTCTATATCTGTCTTCTACCTCTGCTGTTCCTTCTGAGCAGACTGAGTGAGACACGTGGATATACTCTATCTTTGTCTTATACCTCTGTTGTTTCTTCTGAGCAGGCTGAGTGAGGTGTAAATCAGACACGTGGATATACTCTATCTCTGTCTTGTACCTCTGCTGTTCCTTCTGAGCAGGCTGAGTGAGACACGTGGATATACTCTATCTCTGTCTTCTACTTCTGCTGTTCCTTATGAACAGGCTGAGTGAGGTGTAGATCAGACACGTGGATATACTCTATATCTGTCTTCTACCTCTGCTGTTCCTTCTGAGCAGGCTGAGTGAGACACGTGGATATACTCTATCTCAGTCTTCTACCTCTGCTGTTCCTTGTGAGCAGGCTGAGTGAGGTGTAGATCAGACACGTGGATATACTCTATCTCTGTATTCTACCCCTGCCGTTCCTTCTGAGCAGGCTGATAAGACACGTGGATATACTCTATCTCTGTCTTCTACCTCTGCTGTTCCTTCTGAGCAGGGTGAGTGAGGTGTAGATCAGACACGTGGATATACTCTATCTCTGTCTTCTATCTCTGCTGTTCCTTCTGAGCAGGCTGAGTGAGACACGGGGATAAACACTATCTCTGTCTTCTACCTCTGCTGTTCCTTCTGAGCAGGCTGAGTGAGACACGTGGATATACTCTATCTCTGTCTTCTACCTCTGCTGTTCCTTCTGAGCAGGCTGAGTGAGGTGTAGATCAGACACGTGGATATACTCTATCTCTGTCTTATATCTCTGCTGTTCCTTCTGAGCAGGCTGAGTGAGACACGTGGATGTACTCTATCTCTGTCTTCTACCTCTGCTGCTCCTTCTGAGCAAGCTGAGTGAGGTGTAGATCAGACACGTGGATATACTCTATCTCTGTCTTCTACCTCTGTTGTTCCTTCTGAGCAGGCTGAGTGAGACACGTGGATATACTATATCTCTGTATTCTACCTCTGCTGTTCCTTCTAAGCAGGCTGAGAGAGGTGTAGATCAGACACGTGGATATACTCTATCTCTGTCTTCTACTTCTGCTGTTCCTTCTGAGCAGGCTGAGTGAGACACGTGGATATACTCTGTCTCTGTCTTCTACCTCTGCTGTTCCTTCTGAGCAGACTGAGTGAGACACATGGATATACTCAATCTTTGTCTTCTACCTCTGCTGTTCCTTCTGAGCAGGCTGAGTGAGGTGTAGATTAGACACGTGGATATACTCTATCTCTGTCTTGTACCTCTGCTGTTCCTTCTGAGCAGGCTGAGTGAGACACGCGGATATACTCTATCTCTGTCTTATACCTCTGCTGTTCCTTATGAACAGGCTGAGTGAAGTGTACATCAGACACGTGGATATACTCTATCTCTGTGTTCTACCTCTGCTGTTCCTTCTGAGCAGGCTGAGTGAGACACGTGGATATACTCTATCTCTGTCGTCTACTTCTGCTGTTCCTTATGAACAGGCTGAGTGAGGTGTAGATCAGACACGTGGATATACTCTATATCTGTCTTCTACCTCTGCTGTTCCTTCTGAGCAGGCTGAGTGAGACACTTGGATATACTCTATCTCTGTCGTCTACCTTTGCTGTTCCTTCTGAGCAGGCTGAGTGAGGTGTCGATCAGACACGTTGATATACTCTATCTCTGTCTTCTACCTCTGCTGTTCCTTCTGAGCAGGCTGAGTGAGGTGTAGATCAGACACGTGGATATACTCTATATCTATCTTCTACCTCTGCTGTTCCTTCTGAGCAGGCTGAGTGAGACACGTGGATATACTCTATCTCTGTCGTCTACTTCTGCTGTTCCTTATGAACAGGCTGAGTGAGGTGTAGATCAGACACGTGGATATACTCTATATCTGTCTTCTACCTCTGCTGTTCCTTCTGAGCAGGCTGAGTGAGACACGTGGATATACTCTATCTCTGTCTTCTACCTCTGCTGTTCCTTCTATGCAGGCTGAGAGAGGTGTAGATCAGACACGTGGATATACTCTATCTCTGTCTTCTACTTCTGCTGTTCCTTCTGAGCAGGCTGAGTGAGACACGTGGATATACTCTGTCTCTGTCTTCTACCTCTGCTGTTCCTTCTGAGCAGGCTGATAAGACACGTGGATATACTCTATCTCTGTCTTCTACCTCTGCTGTTCCTTCTGAGCAGGCTGAGTGGGGTGTAGATCAGACACGTGGATATACTCTATCTCTGTCTTCTACCTCTGTTGTTCCTTCTGAGCAGGCTGAGTGAGGTGTAGATCAGACACGTGGATACACTCTATATATGTCTTCTACCTCTGCTGTTCCTTCTGAGCAGACTGAGTGAGACACGTGGATATACTCTATCTTTGTCTTCTACCTCTGTTGTTTCTTCTGAGCAGGCTGAGTGAGGTGTAAATCAGACACGTGGATATACTCTATCTCTGTCTTGTACCTCTGCTGTTCCTTCTGAGCAGGCTGAGTGAGACACGTGGATATACTCTATCTCTGTCTTCTACTTCTGCTGTTCCTTATGAACAGGCTGAGTGAGGTGTAGATCAGACACGTGGATATACTCTATATCTGTCTTCTACCTCTGCTGTTCCTTCTGAGCAGGCTGAGTGAGACACTTGGATATACTCTATCTCTGTCGTCTACCTTTGCTGTTCCCTCTGAGCAGGCTGAGTGAGGTGTCGATCAGACACGTGGATATACTCTATCTCTGTCTTCTACCTCTGCTGTTCCTTCTGAGCAGGCTGAGTGAGGTGTAGATCAGACACGTGGATATACTCTATATCTATCTTCTACCTCTGCTGTTTCTTCTGAGCAGGCTGAGTGAGACACGTGGATATACTCTATCTCTGTCGTCTACCTTTGCTGTTCCTTCTGAGCAGGCTGAGTGAGGTGTCGATCAGACACGTGGATATACTCTATATCTATCTTCTACCTCTGCTGTTCCTTCTGAGCAGGCTGAGTGAGACACGTAGATATACTCTATCTCTGTCGTCTACTTCTGCTGTTCCTTATGAACAGGCTGAGTGAGGTGTAGATCAGACACGTGGATATACTCTATATCTGTCTTCTACCTCTGCTGTTCCTTCTGAGCAGGCTGAGTGAGACACGTGGATATACTCTATCTCTGTCTTCTACCTATGCTGCTCTTTCTGAGCAAGCTGAGTGAGGTGTAGATCAGACACGCGGATATACTCTATCTCTGTCTTCTAACTCTGCTGTTCCTTCTGAGCAGGCTGAGTGAGACACGTGGATATACTCTATCTCTGTCTTCTACCTCTGCTGTTCCTTCTATGCAGGCTGAGAGAGGTGTAGATCAGACACGTGGATATACTCTATCTCTGTCTTCTACTTCTGCTGTTCCTTCTGAGCAGGCTGAGTGAGACACGTGGATATACTCTGTCTCTGTCTTCTACCTCTGCTGTTCCTTCTGAGCAGGCTGATAAGACACGTGGATATACTCTATCTCTGTCTTCTACCTCTGCTGTTCCTTCTGAGCAGGCTGAGTGGGGTGTAGATCAGACACGTGGATATACTCTATCTCTGTTTTCTACCTCTGTTGTTCCTTCTGAGCAGGCTGAGTGAGGTGTAGATCAGACACGTGGATACACTCTATATATGTCTTCTACCTCTGCTGTTCCTTCTGAGCAGACTGAGTGAGACACGTGGATATACTCTATCTTTGTCTTCTACCTCTGTTGTTTCTTCTGAGCAGGCTGAGTGAGGTGTAAATCAGACACGTGGATATACTCTATCTCTGTCTTGTACCTCTGCTGTTCCTTCTGAGCAGGCTGAGTGAGACACGTGGATATACTCTATCTCTGTCTTCTACTTCTGCTGTTCCTTATGAACAGGCTGAGTGAGGTGTAGATCAGACACGTGGATATACTCTATATCTGTCTTCTACCTCTGCTGTTCCTTCTGAGCAGGCTGAGTGAGACACTTGGATATACTCTATCTCTGTCGTCTACCTTTGCTGTTCCTTCTGAGCAGGCTGAGTGAGGTGTCGATCAGACACGTGGATATACTCTATCTCTGTCTTCTACCTCTGCTGTTCCTTCTGAGCAGGCTGAGTGAGGTGTAGATCAGACACGGGGATATACTCTATATCTATCTTCTACCTCTGCTGTTCCTTCTGAGCAGGCTGAGTGAGACACGTGGATATACTCTATCTCTGTCGTCTACCTTTGCTGTTCCTTCTGAGCAGGCTGAGTGAGGTGTCGATCAGACACGTGGATATACTCTATATCTATCTTCTACCTCTGCTGTTCCTTCTGAGCAGGCTGAGTGAGACACGTGGATATACTCTATCTCTGTCGTCTACTTCTGCTGTTCCTTATGAACAGGCTGAGTGAGGTGTAGATCAGACACGTGGATATACTCTATATCTGTCTTCTACCTCTGCTGTTCCTTCTGAGCAGGCTGAGTGAGACACGTGGATATACTCTATCTCTGTCTTCTACCTATGCTGCTCTTTCTGAGCAAGCTGAGTGAGGTGTAGATCAGACACGCGGATATACTCTATCTCTGTCTTCTAACTCTGCTGTTCCTTCTGAGCAGGCTGAGTGAGACACGTGGATATACTCTATCTCTGTCTTCTACCTCTGCTGTTCCTTCTATGCAGGCTGAGAGAGGTGTAGATCAGACACGTGGATATACTCTATCTCTGTCTTCTACTTCTGCTGTTCCTTCTGAGCAGGCTGAGTGAGACACGTGGATATACTCTGTCTCTGTCTTCTACCTCTGCTGTTCCTTCTGAGCAGGCTGATAAGACACGTGGATATACTCTATCTCTGTCTTCTACCTCTGCTGTTCCTTCTGAGCAGGCTGAGTGGGGTGTAGATCAGACACGTGGATATACTCTATCTCTGTCTTCTACCTCTGTTGTTCCTTCTGAGCAGGCTGAGTGAGGTGTAGATCAGACACGTGGATACACTCTATATATGTCTTCTACCTCTGCTGTTCCTTCTGAGCAGACTGAGTGAGACACGTGGATATACTCTATCTTTGTCTTCTACCTCTGTTGTTTCTTCTGAGCAGGCTGAGTGAGGTGTAAATCAGACACGTGGATATACTCTATCTCTGTCTTGTACCTCTGCTGTTCCTTCTGAGCAGGCTGAGTGAGACACGTGGATATACTCTATCTCTGTCTTCTACTTCTTCTGTTCCTTATGAACAGGCTGAGTGAGGTGTAGATCAGACACGTGGATATACTCTATATCTATCTTCTACCTCTGCTGTTCCTTCTGAGCAGGCTGAGTGAGACACGTGGATATACTCTATCTCTGTCGTCTACTTCTGCTGTTCCTTATGAACAGGCTGAGTGAGGTGTAGATCAGACACGTGGATATACTCTATATCTGTCTTCTACCTCTGCTGTTCCTTCTGAGCAGGCTGAGTGAGACACGTGGATATACTCTATCTCTGTCTTCTACCTATGCTGCTCTTTCTGAGCAAGCTGAGTGAGGTGTAGATCAGACACGTGGATATACTCTATCTCTGTCTTCTACCTCTGCTGTTTCTTCTGAGCAGGCTGAGTGAGACACGTGGATATACTCTATCTCTGTCTTCTACCTCTGCTGTTCCTTCTATGCAGGCTGAGAGAGGTGTAGATCAGACACGTGGATATACTCTATCTCTGTCTTCTACTTCTGCTGTTCCTTCTGAGCAGGCTGAGTGAGACACGTGGATATACTCTGTCTCTGTCTTCTACCTCTGCTGTTCCTTCTGAGCAGGCTGATAAGACACGTGGATATACTCTATCTCTGTCTTCTACCTCTGCTGTTCCTTCTGAGCAGGCTGAGTGGGGTGTAGATCAGACACGTGGATATACTCTATCTCTGTCTTCTACCTCTGTTGTTCCTTCTGAGCAGGCTGAGTGAGGTGTAGATCAGACACGTGGATACACTCTATATATGTCTTCTACCTCTGCTGTTCCTTCTGAGCAGACTGAGTGAGACACGTGGATATACTCTATCTTTGTCTTCTACCTCTGTTGTTTCTTCTGAGCAGGCTGAGTGAGGTGTAAATCAGACACGTGGATATACTCTATCTCTGTCTTGTACCTCTGCTGTTCCTTCTGAGCAGGCTGAGTGAGACACGTGGATATACTCTATCTCTGTCTTCTACTTCTGCTGTTCCTTATGAACAGGCTGAGTGAGGTGTAGATCAGACACGTGGATATACTCTATATCTGTCTTCTACCTCTGCTGTTCCTTCTGAGCAGGCTGAGTGAGACACTTGGATATACTCTATCTCTGTCGTCTACCGTTGCTGTTCCTTCTGAGCAGGCTGAGTGAGGTGTCGATCAGACACGTGGATATACTCTATCTCTGTCTTCTACCTCTGCTGTTCCTTCTGAGCAGGCTGAGTGAGGTGTAGATCAGACACGTGGATATACTCTATATCTATCTTCTACCTCTGCTGTTCCTTCTGAGCAGGCTGAGTGAGACACGTGGATATACTCTATCTCTGTCGTCTACCTTTGCTGTTCCTTCTGAGCAGGCTGAGTGAGGTGTCGATCAGACACGTGGATATACTCTATATCTATCTTCTACCTCTGCTGTTCCTTCTGAGCAGGCTGAGTGAGACACGTAGATATACTCTATCTCTGTCGTCTACTTCTGCTGTTCCTTATGAACAGGCTGAGTGAGGTGTAGATCAGACACGTGGATATACTCTATATCTGTCTTCTACCTCTGCTGTTCCTTCTGAGCAGGCTGAGTGAGACACGTGGATATACTCTATCTCTGTCTTCTACCTATGCTGCTCTTTCTGAGCAAGCTGAGTGAGGTGTAGATCAGACACGCGGATATACTCTATCTCTGTCTTCTAACTCTGCTGTTCCTTCTGAGCAGGCTGAGTGAGACACGTGGATATACTCTATCTCTGTCTTCTACCTCTGCTGTTCCTTCTATGCAGGCTGAGAGAGGTGTAGATCAGACACGTGGATATACTCTATCTCTGTCTTCTACTTCTGCTGTTCCTTCTGAGCAGGCTGATTGAGACACGTGGATATACTCTGTCTCTGTCTTCTACCTCTGCTGTTCCTTCTGAGCAGGCTGATAAGACACGTGGATATACTCTATCTCTGTCTTCTACCTCTGCTGTTCCTTCTGAGCAGGCTGAGTGGGGTGTAGATCAGACACGTGGATATACTCTATCTCTGTCTTCTACCTCTGTTGATCCTTCTGAGCAGGCTGAGTGAGGTGTAGATCAGACACGTGGATACACTCTATATATGTCTTCTACCTCTGCTGTTCCTTCTGAGCAGACTGAGTGAGACACGTGGATATACTCTATCTTTGTCTTCTACCTCTGTTGTTTCTTCTGAGCAGGCTGAGTGAGGTGTAAATCAGACACGTGGATATACTCTATCTCTGTCTTGTACCTCTGCTGTTCCTTCTGAGCAGGCTGAGTGAGACACGTGGATATACTCTATCTCTGTCTTCTACTTCTGCTGTTCCTTATGAACAGGCTGAGTGAGGTGTAGATCAGACACGTGGATATACTCTATATCTGTCTTCTACCTCTGCTGTTCCTTCTGAGCAGGCTGAGTGAGACACTTGGATATACTCTATCTCTGTCGTCTACCTTTGCTGTTCCTTCTGAGCAGGCTGAGTGAGGTGTCGATCAGACACGTGGATATACTCTATCTCTGTCTTCTACCTCTGCTGTTCCTTCTGAGCAGGCTGAGTGAGGTGTAGATCAGACACGGGGATATACTCTATATCTATCTTCTACCTCTGCTGTTCCTTCTGAGCAGGCTGAGTGAGACACGCGGATATACTCTATCTCTGTCGTCTACCTTTGCTGTTCCTTCTGAGCAGGCTGAGTGAGGTGTCGATCAGACACGTGGATATACTCTATATCTATCTTCTACCTCTGCTGTTCCTTCTGAGCAGGCTGAGTGAGACACGTGGATATACTCTATCTCTGTCGTCTACTTCTGCTGTTCCTTATGAACAGGCTGAGTGAGGTGTAGATCAGACACGTGGATATACTCTATATCTGTCTTCTACCTCTGCTGTTCCTTCTGAGCAGGCTGAGTGAGACACGTGGATATACTCTATCTCTGTCTTCTACCTATGCTGCTCTTTCTGAGCAAGCTGAGTGAGGTGTAGATCAGACACGCGGATATACTCTATCTCTGTCTTCTAACTCTGCTGTTCCTTCTGAGCAGGCTGAGTGAGACACGTGGATATACTCTATCTCTGTCTTCTACCTCTGCTGTTCCTTCTATGCAGGCTGAGAGAGGTGTAGATCAGACACGTGGATATACTCTATCTCTGTCTTCTACTTCTGCTGTTCCTTCTGAGCAGGCTGAGTGAGACACGTGGATATACTCTGTCTCTGTCTTCTACCTCTGCTGTTTCTTCTGAGCAGGCTGATAAGACACGTGGATATACTCTATCTCTGTCTTCTACCTCTGCTGTTCCTTCTGAGCAGGCTGAGTGGGGTGTAGATCAGACACGTGGATATACTCTATCTCTGTCTTCTACCTCTGTTGTTCCTTCTGAGCAGGCTGAGTGAGGTGTAGATCAGACACGTGGATACACTCTATATATGTCTTCTACCTCTGCTGTTCCTTCTGAGCAGACTGAGTGAGACACGTGGATATACTCTATCTTTGTCTTCTATCTCTGTTGTTTCTTCTGAGCAGGCTGAGTGAGGTGTAAATCAGACACGTGGATATACTCTATCTCTGTCTTGTACCTCTGCTGTTCCTTCTGAGCAGGCTGAGTGAGACACGTGGATATACTCTATCTCTGTCTTCTACTTCTTCTGTTCCTTATGAACAGGCTGAGTGAGGTGTAGATTAGACACGTGGATATACTCTATATCTGTCTTCTACCTCTGCTGTTCCTTCTGAGCAGGCTGAGTGAGACACTTGGATATACTCTATCTCTGTCGTCTACCTTTGCTGTTCCTTCTGAGCAGGCTGAGTGAGGTGTCGATCAGACACGTGGATATACTCTATATCTATCTTCTACCTCTGCTGTTCCTTCTGAGCAGGCTGAGTGAGACACGTGGATATACTCTATCTCAGTCTTCTACCTCTGCTGTTCCTTGTGAGCAGGCTGAGTGAGGTGTAGATCAGACACGTGGATATAGTCTATCTCTGTCTTCTACCCCTGCTGTTCCTTCTGAGCAGGCTGATAAGACACGTGGATATACTCTATCTCTGTCTTCTACCTCTGCTGTTCCTTCTGAGCAGGCTGAGTGAGGTGTAGATCAGACACGTGGATACACTCTATCTATGTCTTCTACCTCTGCTGTTCCTTCTGAGCAGGCTGAGTGAGACACGTGGATATACTTTATCTCTGTCTTTTACCTCTGCTGTTCCTTCTGAACAGGCTGAGTGAGACACGTGGATATTCTCTATATCTGTCTTCTACCTCTGCTGTTCCTTCTGAGCAGGCTGAGTGAGGTGTAGATCAGACACGTGGATATACTATATATCTGTATTGTACCTCTGCTGTTCCTTCTGAGCAGGCTGAGTGAGACACGTGGATATACTCTATCTCTTTCTTATACCTCTGCTGTTCCTTCTATGCAGGCTGAGAGAGGTGTAGATCAGACACGTGGATATACTCTATCTCTGTCTTCTACTTCTGCTGTTCCTTCTGAGCAGGCTGAGTGAGACACGTGGATATACTCTGTCTCTGTCTTCTACCTCTGCTGTTCCTTCTGAGCAGGCTGATAAGACACGTGGATATACTATATCTCTGTCTTCTACCTCTGCTGTTCCTTCTGAGCAGGCTGAGTGGGGTGTAGATCAGACACGTGGATATACTCTATCTCTGTCTTCTACCTCTGTTGTTCCTTCTGAGCAGGCTGAGTGAGGTGTAGATCAGACACGTGGATACACTCTATATATGTCTTCTACCTCTGCTGTTCCTTCTGAGCAGACTGAGTGAGACACGTGGATATACTCTATCTTTGTCTTCTACCTCTGTTGTTTCTTCTGAGCAGGCTGAGTGAGGTGTAAATCAGACACGTGGATATACTCTATCTCTGTCTTGTACCTCTGCTGTTCCTTCTGAGCAGGCTGAGTGAGACACGTGGATATACTCTATCTCTGTCTTCTACTTCTTCTGTTCCTTATGAACAGGCTGAGTGAGGTGTAGATCAGACACGTGGATATACTCTATATCTGTCTTCTACCTCTGCTGTTCCTTCTGAGCAGGCTGAGTGAGACACTTGGATATACTCTATCTCTGTCGTCTACCTTTGCTGTTCCTTCTGAACAGGCTGAGTGAGACACGTGGATATACTCTATATCTGTCTTCTACCTCTGCTGTTCCTTGTGAGCAGGCTGAGTGAGGTGTAGATCAGACACGTGGATATACTCTATCTCTGTCTTCTACCCCTGCTGTTCCTTCTGAGCAGGCTGATAAGACACGTGGATATACTCTATCTCTGTCTTCTACCTCTGCTGTTCCTTCTGAGCAGGCTGAGTGAGGTGTAGATCAGACACGTGGATACACTCTATCTATGTCTTCTACCTCTGCTGTTCCTTCTGAGCAGGCTGAGTGAGACACGTGGATATACTCTATCTCTGTCTTTTACCTCTGCTGTTCCTTCTGAACAGGCTGAGTGAGACACGTGGATATACTCTATATCTGTCTTCTACCTCTGCTGTTCCTTCTGAGCAGGCTGAGTGAGGTGTAGATCAGACACGTGGATATACTATATATCTGTATTGTACCTCTGCTGTTCCTTCTGAGCAGGCTGAGTGAGACACGTGGATATACTCTATCTCTTTCTTCTACCTCTGCCTTTCCTTCTGAGCAGGCTGAGTGAGGTGTAGATCAGACACGTGGATATACTCTATCTTTGTCTTCTACCTCTGCTGGTCCTTCTGAGCAGGCTGAGTGAGACACGTGGATATACTCTATCTCTGTCTTTTACCTCTGCTGTTCCTTCTGAACAGGCTGAGTGAGAAACGTGGATATACTCTATCTCTGTCTTCTACCTCTGCTGTTCCTTCTAAGCAGGCTGAGAGAGGTGTAAATCAGACACGTGGATATACTCTATCTCTGTCTTCTACTTCTGCTGTTCCTTCTGAGCAGGCTGAGTGAGACACGTGGATATACTCTGTCTCCGTCTTCTACCTCTGCTGTTCCTTCTGAGCAGACTGAGTGAGACACGTGGATATACTCAATCTCTGTCTTTTACCTCTGATGTTCCTTCTGAGCAGGCTGAGTGAGGTGTGGATCAGACACGTGGATATACTCTATCTCTGTCTTCTACCTCTGCTGTTCCTTCTGATCAGGCTGAGTGAGGTGTAGATCAGACACGTGGATATACTCTATCTCTGTCTTCTACCTCTGCTGCTCCTTCTGAGCAGGCTGGGTGAGGTGTATATCGGACACGCGGATATACTCTATCTCTGTCTTCTATCTCTGCTGTTCCTTCTGAGCAGGCTGAGTGAGACACGTGGATAAACACTATCTCTGTCTTCTACCTCTGCTGT
The DNA here is from genome assembly GCA_037893245.1 of Crossaster papposus. Lineage (NCBI taxonomy): Eukaryota > Metazoa > Echinodermata > Asteroidea > Velatida > Solasteridae > Crossaster > Crossaster papposus. The sequence continues at coordinate 473,414 of JBAIAA010000865.1, forward strand.
TCCTTCTGAGCAGGCTGAGTGAGACACGTGGATATACTCTATCTCTGTCTTCTACCTCTGCTGCTCCTTCTGAGCAAGCTGAGTGAGGTGTAGATCAGACACGTGGATATACTCTATCTCTGTCTTCTACCTCTGTTGTTCCTTCTGAGCAGGCTGAGTGAGACACGTGGATATACTATATTTCTGTATTCTACCTCTGCTGTTCCTTCTAAGCAGGCTGAGAGAGGTGTAGATCAGACACGTGGATATACTCTATCTCTGTCTTCTACCTCTGCTGTTCCTTCTATGCAGGCTGAGAGAGTTGTATATCAGACACGTGGATATACTCTATCTCTGTCTTCTACTTCTGCTGTTCCTTCTGAGCAGGCTGAGTGAGACACGTGGATATACTCTGTCTCTGTCTTCTACCTCTGCTGTTCCTTCTGAGCAGGCTGATAATACACGTGGATATACTCTACCTCTGTCTTCTACCTCTGCTGTTCCTTCTGAGCAGGCTGAGTGGGGTGTAGATCAGACACGTGGATATACTCTATCTCTGTCTTCTACCTATGTTGTTCCTTCTGAGCAGGCTGAGTGAGGTGTAGATCAGACACGTGGATACACTCTATATATGTCTTCTACCTCTGCTGTTCCTTCTGAGCAGACTGAGTGAGACACGTGGATATACTCTATCTTTGTCTTCTACCTCTTTTGTTTCTTCTGAGCAGGCTGAGTGAGGTGTAAATCAGACACGTGGATATACTCTCTCTCTGTCTTGTACCTCTGCTGTTCCTTCTGAGCAGGCTGAGTGAGACACGTGGATATACTCTATCTCTGTCTTTTACCTCTGCTGTTCCTTCTGAACAGGCTGAGTGAGACACGTGGATATACTCTATATCTGTCTTCTACCTCTGCTGTTCCTTCTGAGCAGGCTGAGTGAGGTGTAGATCAGACACGTGGATATACTATATATCTGTATTGTACCTCTGCTGTTCCTTCTGAGCAGGCTGAGTGAGACACGTGGATATACTCTATCTCTTTCTTCTACCTCTGCCTTTCCTTCTGAGCAGGCTGAGTGAGGTGTAGATCAGACACGTGATATACTCTATCTTTGTCTTCTACCTCTGCTGTTCCTTCTGAGCAGGCTGAGTGAGGTGTAGATCAGACACGTGGATATACTCTATCTCTGTCTTCTACCTCTGCTGCTCCTTCTGAGCAGGCTGGGTGAGGTGTATATCGGACACGCGGATATACTCTATCTCTGTCTTCTACCTCTGCTGTTCCTTCTGAGCAGGCTGAGTGAGACACGTGGATAAACACTATCTCTGTCTTCTACCTCTGCTGTTCCTTCTGAGCAGGCTGAGTGAGACACGTGGATATACTCTATCTCTGTCTTCTACCTCTGCTGTTCCTTCTGAGCAGGCTGAGTGAGGTGTAGATCAGACACGTGGATATACTCTATCTCTGTCTTCTATCTCTGCTGTTCCTTCTGAGCAGGCTGAGTGAGACACGTGGGTATACTCTATCTCTGTCTTCTACCTCTGCTGCTCCTTCTGAGCAAGCTGAGTGAGGTGTAGATCAGACACGTGGATATACTCTATCTCTGTCTTCTACCTCTGTTGTTCCTTCTGAGCAGGCTGAGTGCGACACGTGGATATACTATATCTCTGTATTCTACCTCTGCTGTTCCTTCTAAGCAGGCTGAGAGAGGTGTAGATCAGACACGTGGATATACTATATCTCTGTCTTCTACTTCTGCTGTTCCTTCTGAGCAGGCTGAGTGAGACACGTGGATATACTCTGTCTCTGTCTTCTACCTCTGCTGTTCCTTCTGAGCAGACTGAGTGAGACACGTGGATATACTCAATCTTTGTCTTCTACCTCTGCTGTTCCTTCTGAGCAGGCTGAGTGAGGTGTAGATTAGACACGTGGATATACTCTATCTCTGTCTTGTACCTCTGCTGTTCCTTCTGAGCAGGCTGAGTGAGACACGCGGATATACTCTATCTCTGTCTTCTACCTCTGCTGTTCCTTATGAACAGGCTGAGTGAAGTGTAAATCAGACACGTGGATATACTCTATCTCTGTGTTCTACCTCTGCTGTTCCTTCTGAGCAGGCTGAGTGAGACACGTGGATATACTCTATCTCTGTCGTCTACTTCTGCTGTTCCTTATGAACAGGCTGAGTGAGGTGTAGATCAGACACGTGGATATACTCTATATCTGTCTTCTACCTCTGCTGTTCCTTCTGAGCAGGCTGAGTGAGACACTTGGATATACTCTATCTCTGTCGTCTACCTTTGCTGTTCCTTCTGAGCAGGCTGAGTGAGGTGTCGATCAGACACGTGGATATACTCTATCTCTGTCTTCTACCTCTGCTGTTCCTTCTGAGCAGGCTGAGTGAGACACGTGGATATACTCTATCTCTGTCTTCTACCTCTGCTGTTCCTTCTATGCAGGCTGAGAGAGTTGTATATCAGACACGTGGATATACTCTATCTCTGTCTTCTACTTCTGCTGTTCCTTCTGAGCAGGCTGAGTGAGACACGTGGATATACTCTGTCTCTGTCTTCTACCTCTGCTGTTCCTTCTGAGCAGGCTGATAATACACGTGGATATACTCTACCTCTCTCTTCTACCTCTGCTGTTCCTTCTGAGCAGGCTGAGTGGGGTGTAGATCAGACACGTGGATATACTCTATCTCTGTCTTCTACCTATGTTGTTCCTTCTGAGCAGGCTGAGTGAGGTGTAGATCAGACACGTGGATACACTCTATATATGTCTTCTACCTCTGCTGTTCCTTCTGAGCAGACTGAGTGAGACACGTGGATATACTCTATCTTTGTCTTCTACCTCTTTTGTTTCTTCTGAGCAGGCTGAGTGAGGTGTAAATCAGACACGTGGATATACTCTCTCTCTGTCTTGTACCTCTGCTGTTCCTTCTGAGCAGGCTGAGTGAGACACGTGGATATACTCTATCTCTGTCTTCTACTTCTGCTGTTCCTTATGAACAGGCTGAGTGAGGTGTAGATCAGACACGTGGATATACTCTATATCTGTCTTCTACCTCTGCTGTTCCTTCTGAGCAGGCTGAGTGAGACACTTGGATATACTCTATCTCTGTCGTCTACCTTTGCTGTTCCTTCTGAGCAGGCTGAGTGAGGTGTCGATCAGACACGTGGATATACTCTATATCTATCTTCTACCTCTGCTGTTCCTTCTGAGCAGGCTGAGTGAGACACGTGGATATACTCTATCTCAGTCTTCTACCTCTGCTGTTCCTTGTGAGCAGGCTGAGTGAGGTGTAGATCAGACACGTGGATATACTCTATCTCTGTCTTCTACCCCTGCTGTTCCTTCTGAGCAGGCTGATAAGACCCGTGGATATACTCTATCTCTGTCTTCTACCTCTGCTGTTCCTTCTGAGCAGGCTGAGTGAGGTGTAGATCAGACACGTGGATACACTCTATCTATGTCTTCTACCTCTGCTGTTCCTTCTGAGCAGGCTGAGTGAGACACGTGGATATACTCTATCTCTGTCTTTTACCTCTGCTGTTCCTTCTGAACAGGCTGAGTGAGACACGTGGATATACTCTATATCTGTCTTCTACCTCTGCTGTTCCTTCTGAGCAGGCTGAGTGAGGTGTAGATCAGACACGTGGATATACTATATATCTGTATTGTACCTCTGCTGTTCCTTCTGAGCAGGCTGAGTGAGACACGTGGATATACTCTATCTCTTTCTTCTACCTCTGCCTTTCCTTCTGAGCAGGCTGAGTGAGGTGTAGATCAGACACGTGGATATACTCTATCTTTGTCTTCTACCTCTGCTGGTCCTTCTGAGCAGGCTGAGTGAGGTGTAGATCAGACACGTGGATATACTCTATCTCTGTCTTCTACCTCTGCTGCTCCTTCTGAGCAGGCTGGGTGAGGTGTATATCGGACACGCGGATATACTCTATCTCTGTCTTCTATCTCTGCTGTTCCTTCTGAGCAGGCTGAGTGAGACACGTGGATAAACACTATCTCTGTCTTCTACCTCTGCTGTTCCTTCTGAGCAGGCTGAGTGAGACACGTGGATATACTCTATCTCTGTCTTCTACCTCTGCTGTTCCTTCTGAGCAGGCTGAGTGAGGTGTAGATCAGACACGTGGATATACTCTATCTCTGTCTTCTATCTCTGCTGTTCCTTCTGAGCAGGCTGAGTGAGACACGTGGGTATACTCTATCTCTGTCTTCTACCTCTGCTGCTCCTTCTGAGCAAGCTGAGTGAGGTGTAGATCAGACACGTGGATATACTCTATCTCTGTCTTCTACCTCTGTTGTTCCTTCTGAGCAGGCTGAGTGAGACACGTGGATATACTATATCTCTGTATTCTACCTCTGCTGTTCCTTCTAAGCAGGCTGAGAGAGGTGTAGATCAGACACGTGGATATACTATATCTCTGTCTTCTACTTCTGCTGTTCCTTCTGAGCAGGCTGAGTGAGACACGTGGATATACTCTGTCTCTGTCTTCTACCTCTGCTGTTCCTTCTGAGCAGACTGAGTGAGACACGTGGATATACTCAATCTTTGTCTTCTACCTCTGCTGTTCCTTCTGAGCAGGCTGAGTGAGGTGTAGATTAGACACGTGGATATACTCTATCTCTGTCTTGTACCTCTGCTGTTCCTTCTGAGCAGGCTGAGTGAGACACGCGGATATACTCTATCTCTGTCTTCTACCTCTGCTGTTCCTTATGAACAGGCTGAGTGAAGTGTAAATCAGACACGTGGATATACTCTATCTCTGTGTTCTACCTCTGCTGTTCCTTCTGAGCAGGCTGAGTGAGACACGTGGATATACTCTATCTCTGTCGTCTACTTCTGCTGTTCCTTATGAACAGGCTGAGTGAGGTGTAGATCAGACACGTGGATATACTCTATATCTGTCTTCTACCTCTGCTGTTCCTTCTGAGCAGGCTGAGTGAGACACTTGGATATACTCTATCTCTGTCGTCTACCTTTGCTGTTCCTTCTGAGCAGGCTGAGTGAGGTGTCGATCAGACACGTGGATATACTCTATCTCTGTCTTCTACCTCTGCTGTTCCTTCTGAGCAGGCTGAGTGAGACACGTGGATATACTCTATCTCTGTCTTCTACCTCTGCTGTTCCTTCTATGCAGGCTGAGAGAGTTGTATATCAGACACGTGGATATACTCTATCTCTGTCTTCTACTTCTGCTGTTCCTTCTGAGCAGGCTGAGTGAGACACGTGGATATACTCTGTCTCTGTCTTCTACCTCTGCTGTTCCTTCTGAGCAGGCTGATAATACACGTGGATATACTCTACCTCTGTCTTCTACCTCTGCTGTTCCTTCTGAGCAGGCTGAGTGGGGTGTAGATCAGACACGTGGATATACTCTATCTCTGTCTTCTACCTATGTTGTTCCTTCTGAGCAGGCTGAGTGAGGTGTAGATCAGACACGTGGATACACTCTATATATGTCTTCTACCTCTGCTGTTCCTTCTGAGCAGACTGAGTGAGACACGTGGATATACTCTATCTTTGTCTTCTACCTCTTTTGTTTCTTCTGAGCAGGCTGAGTGAGGTGTAAATCAGACACGTGGATATACTCTCTCTCTGTCTTGTACCTCTGCTGTTCCTTCTGAGCAGGCTGAGTGAGACACGTGGATACACTCTATCTCTGTCTTCTACTTCTGCTGTTCCTTATGAACAGGCTGAGTGAGGTGTATATCAGACACGTGGATATACTCTATATCTGTCTTCTACCTCTGCTGTTCCTTCTGAGCAGGCTGAGTGAGACACGTGGATATACTCTGTCTCTGTCTTCTACCTCTGCTGTTCCTTCTGAGCAGGCTGATAATACACGTGGATATACTCTACCTCTGTCTTCTACCTCTGCTGTTCCTTCTGAGCAGGCTGAGTGAGGTGTAGATCAGACACGTGGATACACTCTATCTATGTCTTCTACCTCTGCTGTTCCTTCTGAGCAGGCTGAGTGAGACACGTGGATATACTCTATCTCTGTCTTTTACCTCTGCTGTTCCTTCTGAACAGGCTGAGTGAGACACGTGGATATACTCTATATCTGTCTTCTACCTCTGCTGTTCCTTCTGAGCAGGCTGAGTGAGGTGTAGATCAGACACGTGGATATACTATATATCTGTATTGTACCTCTGCTGTTCCTTCTGAGCAGGCTGAGTGAGACACGTGGATATACTCTATCTCTTTCTTCTACCTCTGCCTTTCCTTCTGAGCAGGCTGGGTGAGGTGTAGATCAGACACGTGGATATACTCTATCTTTGTCTTCTACCTCTGCTGGTCCTTCTGAGCAGGCTGAGTGAGGTGTAGATCAGACACGTGGATATACTCTATCTCTGTCTTCTACCTCTGCTGCTCCTTCTGAGCAGGCTGGGTGAGGTGTATATCGGACACGCGGATATACTCTATCTCTGTCTTCTATCTCTGCTGTTCCTTCTGAGCAGGCTGAGTGAGACACGTGGATAAACACTATCTCTGTCTTCTACCTCTGCTGTTCCTTCTGAGCAGGCTGAGTGAGACACGTGGATATACTCTATCTCTGTCTTCTACCTCTGCTGCTCTTTCTGAGCAAGCTGAGTGAGGTGTAGATCAGACACGTGGATATACTCTATCTCTGTCTTCTACCTCTGTTGTTCCTTCTGAGCAGGCTGAGTGAGACACGTGGATATACTATATCTCTGTATTCTACCTCTGCTGTTCCTTCTAAGCAGGCTGAGAGAGGTGTAGATCAGACACGTGGATATACTATATCTCTGTCTTCTACTTCTGCTGTTCCTTCTGAGCAGGCTGAGTGAGACACGTGGATATACTCTGTCTCTGTCTTCTACCTCTGCTGTTCCTTCTGAGCAGACTGAGTGAGACACGTGGATATACTCAATATTTGTCTTCTACCTCTGCTGTTCCTTCTGAGCAGGCTGAGTGAGGTGTAGATTAGACACGTGGATATACTCTATCTCTGTCTTGTACCTCTGCTGTTCCTTCTGAGCAGGCTGAGTGAGACACGCGGATATACTCTATCTCTGTCTTCTACCTCTGCTGTTCCTTATGAACAGTCTGAGTGAAGTGTAAATCAGACACGTGGATATACTCTATCTCTGTGTTCTACCTCTGCTGTTCCTTCTGAGCAGGCTGAGTGAGACACGTGGATATACTCTATCTCTGTCGTCTACTGCTGCTGTTCCTTATGAACAGGCTGAGTGAGGTGTAGATCAGACACGTGAATATACTCTATATCTGTCTTCTACCTCTGCTGTTCCTTCTGAGCAGGCTGAGTGAGACACTTGGATATACTCTATCTCTGTCGTCTACCTTTGCTGTTCCTTCTGAGCAGGCTGAGTGAGGTGTCGATCAGACACGTGGATATACTCTATCTCTGTCTTCTACCTCTGCTGTTCCTTCTGAGCAGGCTGAGTGAGACACGTGGATATACTCTATCTCTGTCTTCTACCTCTGCTGTTCCTTCTATGCAGGCTGAGAGAGTTGTATATCAGACACGTGGATATACTCTATCTCTGTCTTCTACTTCTGCTGTTCCTTCTGAGCAGGCTGAGTGAGACACGTGGATAAACACTATCTCTGTCTTCTACCTCTGCTGTTCCTTCTGAGCAGGCTGAGTGAGACACGTGGATATACTCTATCTCTGTCTTCTACCTCTGCTGCTCCTTCTGAGCAAGCTGAGTGAGGTGTAGATCAGACACGTGGATATACTCTATCTCTGTCTTCTACCTCTGTTGTTCCTTCTGAGCAGGCTGAGTGAGACACGTGGATATACTATATCTCTGTATTCTACCTCTGCTGTTCCTTCTAAGCAGGCTGAGAGAGGTGTAGATCAGACACGTGGATATACTATATCTCTGTCTTCTACTTCTGCTGTTCCTTCTGAGCAGGCTGAGTGAGACACGTGGATATACTCTGTCTCTGTCTTCTACCTCTGCTGTTCCTTCTGAGCAGACTGAGTGAGACACGTGGATATACTCAATCTTTGTCTTCTACCTCTGCTGTTCCTTCTGAGCAGGCTGAGTGAGGTGTAGATTAGACACGTGGATATACTCTATCTCTGTCTTGTACCTCTGCTGTTCCTTCTGAGCAGGCTGAGTGAGACACGCGGATATACTCTATCTCTGTCTTCTACCTCTGCTGTTCCTTATGAACAGGCTGAGTGAGGTGTAGATCAGACACGTGGATATACTCTATATCTGTGTTCTACCTCTGCTGTTCCTTCTGAGCAGGCTGAGTGAGACACTTGGATATACTCTATCTCTGTCGTCTACCTTTGCTGTTCCTTCTGAGCAGGCTGAGTGAGGTGTCGATCAGACACGTGGATATACTCTATCTCTGTCTTCTACCTCTGCTGTTCCTTCTGAGCAGGATGAGTGAGGTGTAGATCAGACACGTGGATATACTCTATATCTATCTTCTACCTCTGCTGTTCCTTCTGAGCAGGCTGAGTGAGGTGTAGATCAGACACGTGGATATACTCTATCTCTGTCTTGTACCTCTGCTGTTCCTTCTGAGCAGGCTGAGTGAGACACGTGGATATACTCTATATCTGTCTTCTACCTCTGCTGTTTCTTATGAACAGGCTGAGTGAGGTGTAGATCAGACACGTGGATATACTATATCTCTGTCTTCTACCTCTGCTGTTCCTTCTGGGCAGGCTGAGTGAGACACTTGGATATACTCTATCTTTGTCTTCTACCTCTGCTGTTCCTTCTGAGCAGGCTGAGTGAGGTGTCGATCAGACACGTGGATATACTCTATCTCTGTCTTCTACCTCTGCTGTTCCTTCTGATCAGGCTGAGTGAGGTGTAGATCAGACACGTGGATATACTCTATCTCTATCTTCTACCTCTGCTGTTCATTCTGAGCAGGCGGAGTGAGACACGTGGATATACTCTATCTTTGTCTTCTACCTCTGCTGTTCCTTGTGAGCAGGCTGAGTGAGGTGTATATCAGACAAGGGGATATACACTATCTATGTCTTCTATCTCTGCTGTTCCTTCTGAGCAGGCTGATAAGACACGTGGATATACTCTATCTCTGTCTTCTACCTCTGCTGTTCCTTCTGAGCAGGCTGAGTGAGGTGTAGATCAGACACGTGGATACACTCTATCTATGTCTTCTACCTCTGCTGTTACTTCTGAACAGGCTGAGTGAGACACGTGGATATACTCTATCTCTGTCTTCTACCTCTGCTGTTCCTTCTGAACAGGCTGAGTGAGACACGTGGATAAACTCTATCTCTGTCTTCTACCTCTGCTGTTTCTTCTGCGCAGGCTGAGTGAGATGTAGATCAGACACGTGGATATACTATATCTCTGTATTGTACCTCTGCTGTTCCTTCTGAGCAGGCTGAGTGAGACACGTGGATATACTCTATCTCTGTCTTCTACCTCTGCTGTTCTTTCTGAGCAGGCTGAGTGAGGTGTATATCAGACACAGACACGTGGATATACTCTATCTCTGTCTTCTACCTCTGCTGTTCCTTCTGAGCAGGCTGAGTGAGACACGTGGATATACTATATCTCTGTCTTCTACCTATGCTGCTCCTTCTGAGCAAGCTGCGTGAGGTGTAGATCAGACACGTGGATATACTCTATCTCTGTCTTCTACCTCTGCTGTTCCTTCTGAGCAGGCTGAGTGAGACACGTGGATATACTCTATCTCTGTCTTCTACCTCTGCTGTTCCTTCTAAGCAGGCTGAGAAAGGTGTAGATCAGACACGTGGATATACTCTATCTCTGTCTTCTACTTCTGCTGTTCCTTCTGAGCAGGCTGAGTGAGACACGTGGATATACTCTGTCTCTGTCTTCTACCTCTGCTGTTCCTTCTGAGCAGGCTGATAAGACACGTGGATATACTCTATCACTGTCTTCTACCTCTGCTGTTCCTTCTGAGCAGGCTGAGTGGGGTGTAGATCAGACACGTGGATATACTCTATCTCTGTCTTCTACCTCTGTTGTTCCTTCTGAGCAGGCTGAGTGAGGTGTAGATCAGAGGTAGAAGACAGAGATATAGTATATCCACGTGTCTGATCGACACCTCACTCAGCCTGCTCAGAAGGAACAGCAGAGGTAGACGACAGAGATAGAGTATATCCACTTGTCTCACTCAGCCTGCTCAGAAGGAACAGCAGAGGTACAAGACAGAGATAGAGTATATCCACGTGTCTAATCTACACCTCACTCAGCCTGCTCAGAAGGAACAGCAGAGGTAGAAGACAGAGATAGAGTATATCCACGTGTCTCACTCAGCCTGCTCAGAAGGAACAGCAGAGTTAGAAGACAGATATAGAGTATATCCACGTGTTTCACTCAGCCTGCTCAGAAGAAACAGTAGAGGTAGAAGACAGAGATAGAGTATATCCACCTGTCTGATCTACACCTCACTCAACCTGCTCAGAAGGAACAGCAGAGGTAGAAGACAGAGATAAAGTATATCCACGTGTCTCACTCAGACTGCGCAGAAGGAACAGCAGAGGTAGAAGACAGAGATATGGTATATCCACGTATCTCACTCAGCCTGCTCAGAAGGAACAGCAGAGGTAGAAGACAGAGATAGAGTATATCCACGTGTCTGATCTACACCTCACTCAGCCTGCTCAGAAGGAACAGCAGAGGTAGAAGACAGAGATAGAGTATATCCACGTGTCTGATCTACACCTCACTCAGCCTGCTCAGAAGGAACAGCAGAGGTAGAAGACAGAGCTAGATTATATCCACGTGTCTGATCTACACCTCACTCATCCTGCTCAGAAGGAACAGCAGAGGTAGAAGACAGAGATAGAGTATATCCACGTGTCTGATCTACACCTCACTCAGCCTGCTCAGAAGGAACAGCAGAGGTAGAAGATAGATAGAGTATATTCACGTGTCTCACTCAGCCTGCTCAGAAGGAACAGCAGAGGTAGAAGACAGAGATAGAGTTTATCCACGTGTCTCACTCAACCTGCTCAGAAGGAACAGCAGAGGTAGAAGACAGATATAGAGTATATCCACGTGTCTGATCTACACCTCACTCAGCCTGCTCAGAAGGAACAGCAGAGGTAGAAGACAGAGATAGAGTATATCCACGTGTCTCACTCAGCCTGCTCAGAAGGAACAGCAGAGGTAGAAGACAGAGATAGAGTATATCCACGTGTCTGATCGACACCTCACTCAGCCTGCTCAGAAGGAACAGCAGAGGTAGAAGACAGAGATAGAGTATATCCACGTGTCTCACTCAGCCTGCTCAGAAGGAAGAGCAGAGGTAGAAGACAGATATAGAGTATATCCACGTGTCTCACTCAGCCTGCTCAGAAGGAACAGCAGAGGTAGAAGACAGAGATAGAGTATATCCACGTGTCTCACTCAGCCTGCTCAGAAGGAACAGCAGAGGTAGAAGACAGAGATAGAGTATATCCACCTGTCTGATCTACACCTCACTCAACCTGCTCAGAAGGAACAGCAGAGGTAGAAGACAGAGATAAAGTATATCCACGTGTCTCACTCAGACTGCGCAGAAGGAACAGCAGAGGTAGAAGACAGAGATATGGTATATCCACGTATCTCACTCAGCCTGCTCAGAAGGAACAGCAGGGGTAGAAGACAGAGATAGAGTATATCCACGTGTCTGATCGACACCTCACTCAGCCTGCTCAGAAGGAACAGCAGAGGTAGAAGACAGAGATAGAGTATATCCACGTGTCTCACTCAGCCTGCTCAGAAGGAACAGCAGAGGTAGAAGACAGATATAGAGTATATCCACGTGTCTCACTCAGCCTGCTCAGAAGGAACAGCAGAGGTAGAAGACAGATATAGAGTATATCCACGTGTCTGATCTACACCTCACTCAGCCTGCTCAGAAGGAACAGCAGAGGTAGAAGACAGAGATAGAGTAAATCCACTTGTCTCACTCAGCCTGCTCAGAAGGAACAGCAGAGGTAGAACACAGAGATAGAGTATATCCACGTGTCTGATTTACACTTCACTCAGCCTGGTCATAAGGAACAGCAGAGGTAGAAGACAGAGATATAGTATATCCACGTGTCTCACTCAGCCTGCTCAGAAGGAACAGAAGAGGTACAAGACAGAGATAGAGTATATCCACGTGTCTAATCTACACCTCACTCAGCCTGCTCAGAAGGAACAGCAGAGGTAGAAGACAAAGATTGAGTATATCCACGTGTCTCACTCAGTCTGCTCAGAAGGAACAGCAGAGGTAGAAGACAGAGACAGAGTATATCCACGTGTCTCACTCAGCCTGCTCAGAAGGAACAGCAGAAGTAGAAGACAGAGATAGAGTATATCCACGTGTCTGATCTACACCTCTCTCAGCCTTCTTAGAAGGAACAGCAGAGGTAGAAGACAGAGATAGAGTATATCCACGTGTCTGATCTACACCTCACTCAGCTTGCCCAGAAGGAGCAGCAGAGGTAGAAGACAGAGATAGAGTATATCCACGTGTCTCACTCAGCCTGCTCAGAAGGAACAGCAGAGGTAGAAGACAGAGATAGAGTATATCCACGTGTCTGATCTACACCTCACTCAGCTTGCCCAGAAGGAGCAGCAGAGGTAGAAGACAGAGATAGAGTATATCCACGTGTCTCACTCAGCCTGCTCAGAAGGAACAGCAGAGGTAGAAAACAGAGATAGAGTATATCCACGTGTCTCACTCAGCCTGCTCAGAAGGAACAGCAGCGGTATAAGACAGAGATAGTGTTTATCCACGTGTCTCACTCAGCCTGCTCAGAAGGAACAGCAGAGGTAGAAGACAGAGATAGAGTATATCCGCGTGTCTGATCTACACCTCACTCATCCTGCTCAGAAGGAACAGCAGAGGTAGAAGACAGAGATAGAGTATATCCACGTGTCTCACTCAGTCTGCTTAGAAGGAACAGCAGATGTAGAAGACAGAGATAGAGTATATCCACGTGTCTGATCTACACCTCACTCAGCCTGCTCAGAAGGAACAGCAGAGGTAGAAGACAGAGATAGAGTAAATCCACGTGTCTGATCTACACCTCACTCAGCCTGCTCAGAAGGAACAGCAGAGGTAGAAGACAGAGATAGAGTATATCCACGTGTCTGATCTACACCTCACTCAGCTTGCCCAGAAGGAGCAGCAGAGGTAGAAGACAGAGATAGAGTATATCCACGTGTCTCACTCAGCCTGCTCAGAAGGAACAGCAGAGGTAGAAGACAGAGATAGAGTATATCCACGTGTCTGATCTACACCTCACTCAGCTTGCCCAGAAGGAGCAGCAGAGGTAGAAGACAGAGATAGAGTATATCCACGTGTCTCACTCAGCCTGCTCAGAAGGAACAGCAGAGGTAGAAAACAGAGATAGAGTATATCCACGTGTCTCACTCAGCCTGCTCAGAAGGAACAGCAGCGGTATAAGACAGAGATAGTGTTTATCCACGTGTCTCACTCAGCCTGCTCAGAAGGAACAGCAGAGGTAGAAGACAGAGATAGAGTATATCCGCGTGTCTGATCTACACCTCACTCATCCTGCTCAGAAGGAACAGCAGAGGTAGAAGACAGAGATAGAGTATATCCACGTGTCTCACTCAGTCTGCTTAGAAGGAACAGCAGATGTAGAAGACAGAGATAGAGTATATCCACGTGTCTGATCTACACCTCACTCAGCCTGCTCAGAAGGAACAGCAGAGGTAGAAGACAGAGATAGAGTAAATCCACGTGTCTGATCTACACCTCACTCAGCCTGCTCAGAAGGAACAGCAGAGGTAGACGACAGAGATAGAGTAAATCCACTTGTCTCACTCAGCCTGCTCAGAAGGAACAGCAGAGGTAGAACACAGAGATAGAGTATATCCACGTGTCTGATTTACACTTCACTCAGCCTGTTCATAAGGAACAGCAGAGGTAGAAGACAAAGATTGAGTATATCTACGTGTCTCACTCAGTCTGCTCAGAAGGAACAGCAGAGGTAGAAGACAGAGACAGAGTATATCCACGTGTCTCACTCAGCCTGCTCAGAATGAACTGCAGAAGTAGAAGACAGAGATAGAGTATATCCACGTGTCTGATCTACACCTCACTCAGCTTGCTCAGAAGGAGCAGCAGAGGTAGAAGACAGAGATAGAGTATATCCACGTGTCTCACTCAGCCTGCTCAGAAGGAACAGCAGAGGTAGAAGACAGAGATAGAGTATATCCACGTGTCTGATCTACACCTCACTCAGCCTGCTCAGAAGGAACAGCAGAGGTATAAGACAGAGATAGTGTTTATCCACGTGTCTCACTCAGCCTGCTCAGAAGGAACAGCAGAGGTAGAAGACAGAGATAGAGTATATCCGCGTGTCTGATATACACCTCATTCAGCCTGCTCAGAAGGATCAGCAGAGGTAGAAGACAGAGATAGAGTATATCCACGTGCCTGATCTACACCTGAGTGAGGTGTAGATCAGACAAGTGGATATACTCTATCTCTGTCTTCTACCTCTGCCGTTCCTTCTGAGCAGGATGAGTGAGACACGTGGATATACTATATATCTGTCTTCTACCTCTGCTGTTCCTTCTGAGCAGGCTGAGTGAGTTGTAGATCAGACACGTGGATATACTCTATCTCTGTCTTCTATATCTGCTGTTCCTTCTGAGCAGGCTGAATGAGGTGTAGATCAGACACGTGGATATACTCTATCTCTGTCTTCTACCTCTGCTGTTCCTTCTGAGCAGGCTGAGTGAGACACGTGGATATACTCTATCTCTGTCTTCTACCTCTGCTGTTCCTTCTGAGCAGGCTGAGTGAGGTGTAGATCAGACACGTGGATATACTCTATATCTGTCTTCTACCTCTGCTGTTCCTTCTGAGCAGGTTGAGTGAGACACGTGGATAAACTGTATCTCTGTCTTCTACCTCTGCTGTTCCTTCTGAGCAGGCTGAGTGGGACACGGGATTTACTCTATCTCTGTCTTCTACCTCTGCTGTTCCTTCTGAGCAGGCTGAGTGAGGTGTAGATTAGACACGTGGATATACTATATCTCTGTCTTCTACCTCTGCTGTTCCTTCTAAGCAGACTGAGTGAGACACGTGGATATACTCTATCTCTGTCTTCTACCTCTGCTGTTCCTTCTGAGGAGGCTGTGTGAGGTGTAGATCAGACACGTGGATATAATCTAGCTCCGTCTTCTACCTCTGCTGTTCCTTCTGAGCAGGCTGAGTGAGGTGTAGATCAGACACGTGGATATACTCTATCTCTGTCTTCTACCTCTGCTGTTCCTTCTGAGCAGGCTGAGTGAGGTATAGATCAGACACGTGGATATACTCTATCTCTGTCTTCTACCTCTGCTGTTCCTTCTGAGCAGGCTGAGTGAGGTGTAGATCAGACACGTGGATATACTATATATCTGTCTTCTACCTCTGCTGTTCCTTCTCAGCAGGCTGAGTGAGATACGTGGATATACTCTATCTCCGTCTTCTACCTCTGCTGTTCCTTCTGAGCAGGCTGAGTGAGGTGTAGATCAGACACGTGGATATACTCTATCTCTGTCTTCTACCTCTGCTGTTCCTTCTGAGCAGGCTGAGTGAGGTGTAGATCAGACACGTGGATATACTCTATCTCTGTCTTCTACCTCTGCTGTTCCTTATGAGCAGGCTGAGTGAGACACGTATATATACCATATCTCTGTCTTCTACCTCTGCTGTTCCTTCTGCGCAGTCTGAGTGAGACACGTGGATATACTTTATCTCTGTCTTCTACCTCTGCTGTTCCTTCTGAGCAGGTTGAGTGAGACACGTGGATAAACTGTATCTCTGTCTTCTACCTCTGCTGTTCCTTCTGAGCAGGCTGAGTGAGACACGTGGATATACTCTATCTCTGTCTTCTACCTCTGCTGTTTCTTCTGAGGAGGCTGAGTGAGGTGTAGATCAGACACGTGGATATAATCTAGCTCTGTCTTCTACCTCTGCTGTTCCTTCTGAGCAGGCTGAGTGAGGTGTAGATCAGACACGTGGATATACTCTATATCTGTCTTCTACCTCTGCTGTTCCTTCTGAGCAGGCTGAGTGAGGTGTAGATCAGACACGTGGATATACTCTATCTCTGTCTTCTACCTCTGCTGTTCCTTCTGAGCAGGCTGAGTGAGGTGTAGATCAGACACGTGGATATACTATATATCTGTCTTCTACCTCTGCTGTTCCTTCTCAGCAGGCTGAGTGAGATACGTGGATATACTCTATCTCCGTCTTCTACCTCTGCTGTTCCTTCTGAGCAGGTTGAGTGAGGTGTAGATCAGACAGGTAGATATACTCTATCTCTGTCTTCTACCTCTGCTGTTCCTTCTGATCAGGCTGAGTGAGACACGTGGATATACTCTATCTCTGTCTTCTACCTCTGCTGTTCCTTCTGAGCAGGCTGAGTGAGACACGTGGATATACTCTATATCTGTCTTCTACCTCTGCTGTTCCTTCTGAGCAGGCTGAGTGAGACACGTGGATATACTCTATCTCTGTCTTCTACCTCTGCTGTTCCTTCTGAGCAGGCTGAGTGAGGTGTAGATCAGAAACGTGGATATACTCCATCTCTGTCTTCTACCTCTGCTGTTCCTTCTGAGCAGGCTGAGTGAGGTGTAGATCAGACACGTGGATATACTCTATCTCTGTCTTCTACCTCTGCTGTTCCTTCTGAGCAGGCTGAGTGAGACACGTGGATATACTCTATCTCTGTCTTTTACCTCTGCTGTTCCTTCTGAGCAGGCTGAGTGAGACACGTGGATATACTCTATCTATGTCTTCTACCTCTGCTGTTCCTTGTGAGCAGGCTGAGTGAGGTGTAGATCAGACACGTGGATATACTCTATCTCTGTATTCTACCTCTGCTGTTCCTTCTGAGCAGGCTGATAAGACACGTGGATATACTCTTTCTCTGTCTTCTACCTCTGCTGTTCCTTCTGAGCAGGCTGAGTGAGGTGTAGATCAGAAACGTGGATACACTCTATCTATGTCTTCTACCTCTGCTGTTCCTTCTGAGCAGGCTGAGTGAGACACGTGGATATACTCTATCTCTGTATTATACTTCTGCTGTTCCTTATGATCAGGCTGAGTGAGGTGTAGATCAGACACGTGGATATACTCTATATCTGTCTTCTACCTCTGCTGTTCCTTCTGAGCAGGTTGAGTGAGGTGTAGATCAGACAGGTAGATATACTCTATCTCTGTCTTCTACCTCTGCTGTTCCTTCTGAGCAGGCTGAGTGAGACACGTGGATATACTCTATCTCTGTCTTCTACCTCTGCTGTTCCTTCTGAGCAGGCTGAGTGAGACACGTGGATATACTCTATATCTGTCTTCTACCTCTGCTGTTCCTTCTGAGCAGGCTGAGTGAGACACGTGGATATACTCTATCTCTGTCTTCTACCTCTGCTGTTCCTTCTGAGCAGGCTGAGTGAGGTGTAGATCGGACACGTGGATATACTCCATATCTGTCTTCTACCTCTGCTGTTCCTTCTGAGCAGGCTGAGTGAGGTGTATATCAGACACGTGGATATACTCTATCTCTGTCTTCTACCTCTGCTGTTCCTTCTGAGCAGGCTGAGTGAGACACGTGGATATACTCTATCTCTGTCTTTTACCTCTGCTGTTCCTTCTGAGCAGGCTGAGTGAGACACGTGGATATACTCTATCTATGTCTTCTACCTCTGCTGTTCCTTGTGAGCAGGCTGAGTGAGGTGTAGATCAGACACGTGGATATACTCTATCTCTGTATTCTACCTCTGCTGTTCCTTCTGAGCAGGCTGATAAGACACGTGGATATACTCTTTCTCTGTCTTCTACCTCTGCTGTTCCTTCTGAGCAGGCTGAGTGAGGTGTAGATCAGACACGTGGATACACTCTATCTATGTCTTCTACCTCTGCTGTTCCTTCTGAGCAGGCTGAGTGAGACACGTGGATATACTCTATCTCTGTCTTATACTTCTGCTGTTCCTTATGATCAGGCTGAGTGAGGTGTAGATCAGACACGTGGATATACTCTATATCTGTCTTCTACCTCTGCTGTTCCTTCTGAGCAGGTTGAGTGAGGTGTAGATCAGACAGGTAGATATACTCTATCTCTGTCTTCTACCTCTGCTGTTCCTTCTGAGCAGGCTGAGTGAGACACGTGGATATACTCTATCTCTGTCTTCTACCTCTGCTGTTCCTTCTGAGCAGGCTGAGTGAGACACGTGGATATACTCTATATCTGTCTTCTACCTCTGCTGTTCCTTCTGAGCAGGCTGAGTGAGACACGTGGATATACTCTATCTCTGTCTTCTACCTCTGCTGTTCCTTCTGAGCAGGCTGAGTGAGGTGTAGATCGGACACGTGGATATACTCCATCTCTGTCTTCTACCTCTGCTGTTCCTTCTGAGCAGGCTGAGTGAGGTGTATATCAGACACGTGGATATACTCTATCTCTGTCTTCTACCTCTGCTGTTCCTTCTGAGCAGGCTGAGTGAGACACGTGGATATACTCTATCTCTGTCTTCTACCTCTGCTGTTCCTTCTGAGCAGGCTGAGTGAGACACGTGGATATACTCTATATCTGTCTTCTACCTCTGCTGTTCCTTCTGAGCAGGCTGAGTGAGACACGTGGATATACTCTATCTCTGTCTTCTACCTCTGCTGTTCCTTCTGAGCAGGCTGAGTGAGGTGTAGATCGGACACGTGGATATACTCCATATCTGTCTTCTACCTCTGCTGTTCCTTCTGAGCAGGCTGAGTGAGGTGTATATCAGACACGTGGATATACTCTATCTCTGTCTTCTACCTCTGCTGTTCCTTCTGAGCAGGCTGAGTGAGACACGTGGATATACTCTATCTCTGTCTTTTACCTCTGCTGTTCCTTCTGAGCAGGCTGAGTGAGACACGTGGATATACTCTATCTATGTCTTCTACCTCTGCTGTTCCTTGTGAGCAGGCTGAGTGAGGTGTAGATCAGACACGTGGATATACTCTATCTCTGTATTCTACCTCTGCTGTTCCTTCTGAGCAGGCTGATAAGACACGTGGATATACTCTTTCTCTGTCTTCTACCTCTGCTGTTCCTTCTGAGCAGGCTGAGTGAGGTGTAGATCAGACACGTGGATACACTCTATCTATGTCTTCTACCTCTGCTGTTCCTTCTGAGCAGGCTGAGTGAGACACGTGGATATACTCTATCTCTGTCTTATACTTCTGCTGTTCCTTATGATCAGGCTGAGTGAGGTGTAGATCAGACACGTGGATATACTCTATATCTGTCTTCTACCTCTGCTGTTCCTTCTGAGCAGGTTGAGTGAGGTGTAGATCAGACAGGTAGATATACTCTATCTCTGTCTTCTACCTCTGCTGTTCCTTCTGAGCAGGCTGAGTGAGACACGTGGATATACTCTATCTCTGTCTTCTACCTCTGCTGTTCCTTCTGAGCAGGCTGAGTGAGACACGTGGATATACTCTATATCTGTCTTCTACCTCTGCTGTTCCTTCTGAGCAGGCTGAGTGAGACACGTGGATATACTCTATCTCTGTCTTCTACCTCTGCTGTTCCTTCTGAGCAGGCTGAGTGAGGTGTAGATCGGACACGTGGATATACTCCATCTCTGTCTTCTACCTCTGCTGTTCCTTCTGAGCAGGCTGAGTGAGGTGTATATCAGACACGTGGATATACTCTATCTCTGTCTTCTACCTCTGCTGTTCCTTCTGAGCAGGCTGAGTGAGACACGTGGATATACTCTATCTCTGTCTTTTACCTCTGCTGTTCCTTCTGGGCAGGCTGAGTGAGGTGTGGATCAGACACGTGGATATACTCTATCTCTGTCTTCTACCTCTGCTGTTCCTTCTGATCAGGCTGAGTGAGGTGTAGATCAGACACGTGGATATACTCTATCTCTGTCTTCTACCTCTGCTGTTCTTTCTGAGCAGGCTGAGTGAGACACGTAGATATACCATATCTCTGTCTTCTACCTCTGCTGTTCCTTCTGCGCAGTCTGAGTGAGACACGTGGATATACTTTATCTCTGTCTTATACCTCTGCTGTTCCTTCTGAGCAGGTTGAGTGAGGTGTAGATCAGACAGGTGGATATACTCTATCTCTGTCTTCTACCTCTGCTGTTCCTTCTGAGCAGGCTGAGTGAGGTGTAGATCAGACACGTGGATATACTCTATCTCTGTCTTCTACCTCTGCTGTTCCTGATGAGCATGCTGAGTGAGACACGTAGATATACCATATCTCTGTCTTCTACCTCTGCTGTTTCTTCTGAGCAGGCTGAGTGAGACACGTTGATATACTCTATCTCTGTCTTCTACCTCTGCTGTTCCTTCTGAGCAGGCTGAGTGAGACACGTGGATATACTCTATATCTGTCTTCTACCTCTGCTGTTCCTTCTGAGCAGGCTGAGTGGGGTGTAGATCAGACACGTGGATATACTCTATCTCTGTCTTCT
Source organism: Crossaster papposus (assembly GCA_037893245.1). Lineage (NCBI taxonomy): Eukaryota > Metazoa > Echinodermata > Asteroidea > Velatida > Solasteridae > Crossaster > Crossaster papposus. The sequence goes on from JBAIAA010000865.1 coordinate 493,838, forward strand.
ACCTCTGCTGTTCCTTCTGAGCAGGCTGAGTGAGACACTAGGATATACTCTATCTCTGTCGTCTACCTTTGCTGTTCCTTCTGAGCAGGCTGAGTGAGGTGTCGATCAGACACGTGGATATACTCTATCTCTGTCTTCTACCTCTGCTGTTCCTTCTGAGCAGGCTGAGTGAGACACGTGGATATACTCTATCTATGTCTTCTACCTCTGCTGTTCCTTGTGAGCAGGCTGAGTGAGGTGTATATCAGACACGTGGATATACTCTATCTCTGTATTCTACCTCTGCTTTTCCTTCTGAGCAGGCTGATAAGACACGTGGATATACTCTTTCTCTGTCATCTACCTCTGCTGTTCCTTCTGAGCAGGCTGAGTGAGGTGTAGATCAGACACGTGGATACACTCTATCTATGTCTTCTACCTCTGCTGTTCCTTCTGAGCAGGCTGAGTGAGACACGTGGATATACTCTATCTCTGTCTTTTACCTCTGCTGTTCCTTTTGAACAGGCTGAGTGAGAAACGTGGATATACTCTATCTCTGTCTTCTACCTCTGCTGTTCCTTCTAAGCAGGCTGAGAGAGGTGTAAATCAGACACGTGGATATACTCTATCTCTGTCTTATACTTCTGCTGTTCCTTCTGAGCAGGCTGAGTGAGACACGTGGATATACTCTGTCTCCGTCTTCTACCTCTGCTGTTCCTTCTGAGCAGACTGAGTGAGACACGTGGATATACTCAATCTCTGTCTTTTACCTCTGCTGTTCCTTCTGAGCAGGCTGAGTGAGGTGTGGATCAGACACGTGGATATACTCTATCTCTGTCTTCTACCTCTGCTGTTCCTTCTGATCAGGCTGAGTGAGGTGTAGATCAGACACGTGGATATACTCTATCTCTGTCTTCTACCTCTGCTGTTCTTTCTGAGCAGGCTGAGTGAGGTGTAGATCAGACACGTGGATATACTCTATCTCTGTCTTCTACGTCTGCTGTTCCTTCTGAGCAGGCTGAGTGAGGTGTAGATCAGACACGTGGATATACTCTATCTCCGTCTTCTACCTCTGCTGTTCCTTATGAGCAGGCTGAGTGAGACACGTAGATATACCATATCTCTGTCTTCTACCTCTGCTGTTTCTTCTGAGCAGGCTGAGTGAGACACGTGGATATACTCTATCTCTGTCTTCTACCTCTGCTGTTCCTTCTGAGCAGGCTGAGTGAGACACGTGGATATACTCTATATCTGTCTTCTACCTCTGCTGTTCCTTCTGAGCAGGCTGAGTGGGGTGTAGATCAGACACGTGGATATACTCTATCTCTGTCTTCTACCTCTGTTGTTCCTTCTGATCAGGCTGAGTGAGACACGTGGATATACTCTATCTCTGTCTTATACTTCTGCTGTTCCTTATGAACAGGCTGAGTGAGGTGTAGATCAGACACGTGGATATACTCTATATCTGTCTTCTACCTCTGCTGTTCCTTCTGAGCAGGCTGAGTGAGACACTAGGATATACTCAATCTCTGTCGTCTACCTTTGCTGTTCCTTCTGAGCAGGCTGAGTGAGGTGTAGATCAGACACGTGGATATACTCTATCTCTATCTTCTACCTCTGCTGTTCCTTCTGAGCAGGCTGATAAGACACGTGGATATACTCTATCTATGTCTTCTACCTCTGCTGTTCCTTGTGAGCAGGCTGAGTGAGGTGTAGATCAGACACGTGGATATACTCTATCTCTGTATTCTACCTCTGCTGTTCCTTCTGAGCAGGCTGATAAGACACGTGGATATACTCTTTCTCTGTCTTCTACCTCTGCTGTTCCTTCTGAGCAGGCTGAGTGAGGTGTAGATCAGACACGTGGATATACTCTATATCTGTCTTCTACCTCTGCTGTTCCTTCTGAGCAGGTTGAGTGAGGTGTAGATCAGACAGGTAGATATACTCTATATCTGTCTTCTACCTCTGCTGTTCCTTCTGAGCAGGCTGAGTGAGACACGTGGATATACTCTATCTCTGTCTTCTACCTCTGCTGTTCCTTCTGAGCAGGCTGAGTGAGACACGTGGATATACTCTATATCTGTCTTCTACCTCTGCTGTTCCTTCTGAGCAGGCTGAGTGAGACACGTGGATATACTCTATCTCTGTCTTCTACATCTGCTGTTCCTTCTGAGCAGGCTGAGTGAGGTGTAGATCAGACACGTGGATATACTCTATCTCTGTCTTCTACCTCTGCTGTTCCTTCTGAGCAGGCTGAGTGAGACACGTGGATATACTCTATCTCTGTCTTTTACCTCTGCTGTTCCTTCTGAGCAGGCTGAGTGAGGTGTGGATCAGACACGTGGATATACTCTATCTCTGTCGTCTACCTCTGCTGTTCCTTCTGATCAGGCTGAGTGAGGTGTAGATCAGACACGTGGATATACTCTATCTCTGTCTTCTACCTCTGCTGTTCTTTCTGAGCAGGCTGAGTGAGGTGTAGATCAGACACGTGGATATACTCTATCTCTGTCTTCTACCTCTGCTGTTCCTTCTGAGCAGGCTGAGTGAGACACGTGGATATACTCTATATCTGTCTTCTACCTCTGCTGTTCCTTCTGAGCAGGCTGAGTGGGGTGTAGATCAGACACGTGGATATACTCTATCTCTGTCTTCTACCTCTGCTGTTCCTTCTGAGCAGGCTGAGTGAGACACTAGGATATACTCTATCTCTGTCGTCTACCTTTGCTGTTCCTTCTGAGCAGGCTGAGTGAGACACGTGGATATACTCTATCTCTGTCTTTTACCTCTGCTGTTCCTTCTGAGCAGGCTGAGTGAGGTGTGGATCAGACACGTGGATATACTCTATCTCTGTCGTCTACCTCTGCTGTTCCTTCTGATCAGGCTGAGTGAGGTGTAGATCAGACACGTGGATATACTCTATCTCTGTCTTCTACCTCTGCTGTTCTTTCTGAGCAGGCTGAGTGAGGTGTAGATCAGACACGTGGATATACTCTATCTCTGTCTTCTACCTCTGCTGTTCCTTCTGATCAGGCTGAGTGAGACACGTGGATATACTCTATATCTGTCTTCTACCTCTGCTGTTCCTTCTGAGCAGGCTGAGTGGGGTGTAGATCAGACACGTGGATATACTCTATCTCTGTCTTCTACCTCTGCTGTTCCTTCTGAGCAGGCTGAGTGAGACACGTGGATATACTCTATCTATGTCTTCTACCTCTGCTGTTCCTTGTGAGCAGGCTGAGTGAGGTGTATATCAGACACGTGGATATACTCTATCTCTGTATTCTACCTCTGCTTTTCCTTCTGAGCAGGCTGATAAGACACGTGGATATACTCTTTCTCTGTCATCTAGCTCTGCTGTTCCTTCTGAGCAGGCTGAGTGAGGTGTAGATCAGACACGTGGATACACTCTATCTATGTCTTCTACCTCTGCTGTTCCTTCTGAGCAGGCTGAGTGAGACACGTGGATATACTCTATCTCTGTCTTTTACCTCTGCTGTTCCTTCTGAACAGGCTGAGTGAGAAACGTGGATATACTCTATCTCTGTCTTCTACCTCTGCTGTTCCTTCTAAGCAGGCTGAGAGAGGTGTAAATCAGACACGTGGATATACTCTATCTCTGTCTTCTACTTCTGCTGTTCCTTCTGAGCAGGCTGAGTGAGACACGTGGATATACTCTGTCTCCGTCTTCTATCTCTGCTGTTCCTTCTGAGCAGACTGAGTGAGACACGTGGATATACTCAATCTCTGTCTTTTACCTCTGCTGTTCCTTCTGAGCAGGCTGAGTGAGGTGTGGATCAGACACGTGGATATACTCTATCTCTGTCTTCTACCTCTGCTGTTCCTTCTGATCAGGCTGAGTGAGGTGTAGATCAGACACGTGGATATACTCTATCTCTGTCTTCTACCTCTGCTGTTCTTTCTGAGCAGGCTGAGTGAGGTGTAGATCAGACACGTGGATATACTTTATCTCTGTCTTCTACGTCTGCTGTTCCTTCTGAGCAGGCTGAGTGAGGTGTAGATCAGACACGTGGATATACTCTATCTCCGTCTTCTACCTCTGCTGTTCCTTATGAGCAGGCTGAGTGAGACACGTAGATATACCATATCTCTGTCTTCTACCTCTGCTGTTCCTTCTGCGCAGTCTGAGTGAGACACGTGGATATACTTTATCTCTGTCTTCTACCTCTGCTGTTCCTTCTGAGCAGGTTGAGTGAGGTGTAGATCAGACAGGTGGATATACTCTATCTCTGTCTTCTACCTCTGCTGTTTCTTCTGAGCAGGCTGAGTGAGACACGTGGATATACTCTATCTCTGTCTTCTACCTCTGCTGTTCCTTCTGAGCAGGCTGAGTGAGACACGTGGATATACTCTATCTCTGTCTTTTACCTCTGCTGTTCCTTCTGAGCAGGCTGAGTGAGACACGTGGATATACTCTATCTATGTCTTCTACCTCTGCTGTTCCTTGTGAGCAGGCTGAGTGAGGTGTAGATCAGACACGTGGATATACTCTATCTCTGTATTCTACCTCTGCTGTTCCTTCTGAGCAGGCTGATAAGACACGTGGATATACTCTTTCTCTGTCTTCTACCTCTGCTGTTCCTTCTGAGCAGGCTGAGTGAGGTGTAGATCAGACACGTGGATACACTCTATCTATGTCTTCTACCTCTGCTGTTCCTTCTGAGCAGGCTGAGTGAGACACGTGGATATACTCTATCTCTGTCTTATACTTCTGCTGTTCCTTATGATCAGGCTGAGTGAGGTGTAGATCAGACACGTGGATATACTCTATATCTGTCTTCTACCTCTGCTGTTCCTTCTGAGCAGGTTGAGTGAGGTGTAGATCAGACAGGTAGATATACTCTATCTCTGTCTTCTACCTCTGCTGTTCCTTCTGAGCAGGCTGAGTGAGACACGTGGATATACTCTATCTCTGTCTTCTACCTCTGCTGTTCCTTCTGAGCAGGCTGAGTGAGACACGTGGATATACTCTATATCTGTCTTCTACCTCTGCTGTTCCTTCTGAGCAGGCTGAGTGAGACACGTGGATATACTCTATCTCTGTCTTCTACCTCTGCTGTTCCTTCTGAGCAGGCTGAGTGAGGTGTAGATCGGACACGTGGATATACTCCATCTCTGTCTTCTACCTCTGCTGTTCCTTCTGAGCAGGCTGAGTGAGGTGTATATCAGACACGTGGATATACTCTATCTCTGTCTTCTACCTCTGCTGTTCCTTCTGAGCAGGCTGAGTGAGACACGTGGATATACTCTATCTCTGTCTTTTACCTCTGCTGTTCCTTCTGGGCAGGCTGAGTGAGGTGTGGATCAGACACGTGGATATACTCTATCTCTGTCTTCTACCTCTGCTGTTCCTTCTGATCAGGCTGAGTGAGGTGTAGATCAGACACGTGGATATACTCTATTTCTGTCTTCTACCTCTGCTGTTCTTTCTGAGCAGGCTGAGTGAGGTGTAGATCAGACACGTGGATATACTCTATCTCTGTCTTCTACCTCTGCTGTTCCTTCTGAGCAGGCTGAGTGAGGTGTAGATCAGACACGTGGATATACTATATCTCTGTCTTCTACCTCTGCTGTTCCTTCTGCGCAGTCTGAGTGAGACACGTGGATATACTTTATCTCTGTCTTATACCTCTGCTGTTCCTTCTGAGCAGGTTGAGTGAGGTGTAGATCAGACAGGTGGATATACTCTATCTCTGTCTTCTACCTCTGCTGTTCCTTCTGAGCAGGCTGAGTGAGGTGTAGATCAGACACGTGGATATACTCTATCTCTGTCTTCTACCTCTGCTGTTCCTGATGAGCATGCTGAGTGAGACACGTAGATATACCATATCTCTGTCTTCTACCTCTGCTGTTTCTTCTGAGCAGGCTGAGTGAGACACGTTGATATACTCTATCTCTGTCTTCTACCTCTGCTGTTCCTTCTGAGCAGGCTGAGTGAGACACGTGGATATACTCTATATCTGTCTTTTACCTCTGCTGTTCCTTCTGAGCAGGCTGCGTGGGGTGTAGATCAGACACGTGGATATACTCTATCTCTGTCTTCTACCTCTGCTGTTCCTTCTGAGCAGGCTGAGTGAGACACTAGGATATACTCTATCTCTGTCGTCTACCTTTGCTGTTCCTTCTGAGCAGGCTGAGTGAGGTGTCGATCAGACACGTGGATATACTCTATCTCTGTCTTCTACCTCTGCTGTTCCTTCTGAGCAGGCTGAGTGAGACACGTGGATATACTATATCTATGTCTTCTACCTCTGCTGTTCCTTGTGAGCAGGCTGAGTGAGGTGTATATCAGACACGTGGATATACTCTATCTCTGTATTCTACCTCTGCTTTTCCTTCTGAGCAGGCTGATAAGACACGTGGATATACTCTTTCTCTGTCATCTACCTCTGCTGTTCCTTCTGAGCAGGCTGAGTGAGGTGTAGATCAGACACGTGGATACACTCTATCTATGTCTTCTACCTCTGCTGTTCCTTCTGAGCAGGCTGAGTGAGACACGTGGATATACTCTATCTCTGTCTTTTACCTCTGCTGTTCCTTTTGAACAGGCTGAGTGAGAAACGTGGATATACTCTATCTCTGTCTTCTACCTCTGCTGTTCCATCTAAGCAGGCTGAGAGAGGTGTAAATCAGACACGTGGATATACTCTATCTCTGTCTTCTACTTCTGCTGTTCCTTCTGAGCAGGCTGAGTGAGACACGTGGATATACTCTGTCTCCGTCTTCTACCTCTGCTGTTCCTTCTGAGCAGACTGAGTGAGACACGTGGATATACTCAATCTCTGTCTTTTACCTCTGCTGTTCCTTCTGAGCAGGCTGAGTGAGGTGTGGATCAGACACGTGGATATACTCTATCTCTGTCTTCTACCTCTGCTGTTCCTTCTGATCAGGCTGAGTGAGGTGTAGATCAGACACGTGGATATACTCTATCTCTGTCTTCTACCTCTGCTGTTCTTTCTGAGCAGGCTGAGTGAGGTGTAGATCAGACACGTGGATATACTCTATCTCTGTCTTCTACGTCTGCTGTTCCTTCTGAGCAGGCTGAGTGAGGTGTAGATCAGACACGTGGATATACTCTATCTCCGTCTTCTACCTCTGCTGTTCCTTATGAGCAGGCTGAGTGAGACACGTAGATATACCATATCTCTGTCTTCTACCTCTGCTGTTCCTTCTGCGCAGTCTGAGTGAGACACGTGGATATACTTTATCTCTGTCTTCTACCTCTGCTGTTCCTTCTGAGCAGGTTGAGTGAGGTGTAGATCAGACAGGTGGATATACTCTATCTCTGTCTTCTACCTCTGCTGTTTCTTCTGAGCAGGCTGAGTGAGACACGTGGATATACTCTATCTCTGTCTTCTACCTCTGCTGTTCCTTCTGAGCAGGCTGAGTGAGACACGTGGATATACTCTATCTCTGTCTTTTACCTCTGCTGTTCCTTCTGAGCAGGCTGAGTGAGACACGTGGATATACTCTATCTATGTCTTCTACCTCTGCTGTTCCTTGTGAGCAGGCTGAGTGAGGTGTAGATCAGACACGTGGATATACTCTATCTCTGTATTCTACCTCTGCTGTTCCTTCTGAGCAGGCTGATAAGACACGTGGATATACTCTTTCTCTGTCTTCTACCTCTGCTGTTCCTTCTGAGCAGGCTGAGTGAGGTGTAGATCAGATACGTGGATACACTCTATCTATGTCTTCTACCTCTGCTGTTCCTTCTGAGCAGGCTGAGTGAGACACGTGGATATACTCTATCTCTGTCTTATACTTCTGCTGTTCCTTATGATCAGGCTGAGTGAGGTGTAGATCAGACACGTGGATATACTCTATATCTGTCTTCTACCTCTGCTGTTCCTTCTGAGCAGGTTGAGTGAGGTGTAGATCAGACAGGTAGATATACTCTATCTCTGTCTTCTACCTCTGCTGTTCCTTCTGAGCAGGCTGAGTGACACACGTGGATATACTCTATCTCTGTCTTCTACCTCTGCTGTTTCTTCTGAGCAGGCTGAGTGAGACACGTGGATATACTCTATCTCTGTCTTCTACCTCTGCTGTTCCTTCTGAGCAGGCTGAGTGAGACACGTGGATATACTCTATCTCTGTCTTTTACCTCTGCTGTTCCTTCTGAGCAGGCTGAGTGAGACACGTGGATATACTCTATCTATGTCTTCTACCTCTGCTGTTCCTTGTGAGCAGGCTGAGTGAGGTGTAGATCAGACACGTGGATATACTCTATCTCTGTATTCTACCTCTGCTGTTCCTTCTGAGCAGGCTGATAAGACACGTGGATATACTCTTTCTCTGTCTTCTACCTCTGCTGTTCCTTCTGAGCAGGCTGAGTGAGGTGTAGATCAGACACGTGGATACACTATATCTATGTCTTCTACCTCTGCTGTTCCTTCTGAGCAGGCTGAGTGAGACACGTGGATATACTCTATCTCTGTCTTATACTTCTGCTGTTCCTTATGATCAGGCTGAGTGAGGTGTAGATCAGACACGTGGATATACTCTATATCTGTCTTCTACCTCTGCTGTTCCTTCTGAGCAGGTTGAGTGAGGTGTAGATCAGACAGGTAGATATACTCTATCTCTGTCTTCTACCTCTGCTGTTCCTTCTGAGCAGGCTGAGTGAGACACGTGGATATACTCTATCTCTGTCTTCTACCTCTGCTGTTCCTTCTGAGCAGGCTGAGTGAGACACGTGGATATACTCTATATCTGTCTTCTACCTCTGCTGTTCCTTCTGAGCAGGCTGAGTGAGACACGTGGATATACTCTATCTCTGTCTTCTACCTCTGCTGTTCCTTCTGAGCAGGCTGAGTGAGGTGTAGATCGGACACGTGGATATACTCCATCTCTGTCTTCTACCTCTGCTGTTCCTTCTGAGCAGGCTGAGTGAGGTGTATATCAGACACGTGGATATACTCTATCTCTGTCTTCTACCTCTGCTGTTCCTTCTGAGCAGGCTGAGTGAGACACGTGGATATACTCTATCTCTGTCTTTTACCTCTGCTGTTCCTTCTGGGCAGGCTGAGTGAGGTGTGGATCAGACACGTGGATATACTCTATCTCTGTCTTCTACCTCTGCTGTTCCTTCTGATCAGGCTGAGTGAGGTGTAGATCAGACACGTGGATATACTCTATCTCTGTCTTCTACCTCTGCTGTTCTTTCTGAGCAGGCTGAGTGAGGTGTAGATCAGACACGTGGATATACTCTATCTCTGTATTCTACCTCTGCTGTTCCTTCTGAGCAGGCTGAGTGAGGTGTAGATCAGACACGTGGATATACTATATCTCTGTCTTCTACCTCTGCTGTTCCTTATGAGCAGGCTGAGTGAGACACGTAGATATACCATATCTCTGTCTTCTACCTCTGCTGTTCCTTCTGCGCAGTCTGAGTGAGACACGTGGATATACTTTATCTCTGTCTTATACCTCTGCTGTTCCTTCTGAGCAGGTTGAGTGAGGTGTAGATCAGACAGGTGGATATACTCTATCTCTGTCTTCTACCTCTGCTGTTCCTTCTGAGCAGGCTGAGTGAGGTGTAGATCAGACACGTGGATATACTCTATCTCTGTCTTCTACCTCTGCTGTTCCTGATGAGCATGCTGAGTGAGACACGTAGATATACCATATCTCTGTCTTCTACCTCTGCTGTTTCTTCTGAGCAGGCTGAGTGAGACACGTTGATATACTCTATCTCTGTCTTCTACCTCTGCTGTTCCTTCTGAGCAGGCTGAGTGAGACACGTGGATATACTCTATATCTGTCTTCTACCTCTGCTGTTCCTTCTGAGCAGGCTGAGTGGGGTGTAGATCAGACACGTGGATATACTCTATCTCTGTCTTCTACCTCTGCTGTTCCTTCTGAGCAGGCTGAGTGAGACACTAGGATATACTCTATCTCTGTCGTCTACCTTTGCTGTTCCTTCTGAGCAGGCTGAGTGAGGTGTCGATCAGACACGTGGATATACTCTATCTCTGTCTTCTACCTCTTCTGTTCCTTCTGAGCAGGCTGAGTGAGACACGTGGATATACTCTATCTATGTCTTCTACCTCTGCTGTTCCTTGTGAGCAGGCTGAGTGAGGTGTATATCAGACACGTGGATATACTCTATCTCTGTATTCTACCTCTGCTTTTCCTTCTGAGCAGGCTGATAAGACACGTGGATATACTCTTTCTCTGTCATCTACCTCTGCTGTTCCTTCTGAGCAGGCTGAGTGAGGTGTAGATCAGACACGTGGATACACTCTATCTATGTCTTCTACCTCTGCTGTTCCTTCTGAGCAGGCTGAGTGAGACACGTGGATATACTCTATCTCTGTCTTTTACCTCTGCTGTTCCTTCTGAACAGGCTGAGTGAGAAACGTGGATATACTCTATCTCTGTCTTCTACCTCTGCTGTTCCTTCTAAGCAGGCTGAGAGAGGTGTAAATCAGACACGTGGATATACTCTATCTCTGTCTTCTACTTCTGCTGTTCCTTCTGAGCAGGCTGAGTGAGACACGTGGATATACTCTGTCTCCGTCTTCTACCTCTGCTGTTCCTTCTGAGCAGACTAAGTGAGACACGTGGATATACTCAATCTCTGTCTTTTACCTCTGCTGTTCCTTCTGAGCAGGCTGAGTGAGGTGTGGATCAGACACGTGGATATACTCTATCTCTGTCTTCTACCTCTGCTGTTCCTTCTTATCAGGCTGAGTGAGGTGTAGATCAGACACGTGGATATACTCTATCTCTGTCTTCTACCTCTGCTGTTCTTTCTGAGCAGGCTGAGTGAGGTGTAGATCAGACACGTGGATATACTCTATCTCTGTCTTCTACGTCTGCTGTTCCTTCTGAGCAGGCTGAGTGAGGTGTAGATCAGACACGTGGATATACTCTATCTCCGTCTTCTACCTCTGCTGTTCCTTATGAGCAGGCTGAGTGAGACACGTAGATATACCATATCTCTGTCTTCTACCTCTGCTGTTCCTTCTGCGCAGTCTGAGTGAGACACGTGGATATACTTTATCTCTGTCTTCTACCTCTGCTGTTCCTTCTGAGCAGGTTGAGTGAGGTGTAGATCAGACAGGTGGATATACTCTATATCTGTCTTCTACCTCTGCTGTTTCTTCTGAGCAGGCTGAGTGAGACACGTGGATATACTCTATCTCTGTCTTCTACCTCTGCTGTTCCTCCTGAGCAGGCTGAGTGAGACACGTGGATATACTCTATCTCTGTCTTTTACCTCTGCTGTTCCTTCTGAGCAGGTTGAGTGAGACACGTGGATATACTCTATCTATGTCTTCTACCTCTGCTGTTCCTTGTGAGCAGGCTGAGTGAGGTGTAGATCAGACACGTGGATATACTCTATCTCTGTATTCTACCTCTGCTGTTCCTTCTGAGCAGGCTGATAAGACACGTGGATATACTCTTTCTCTGTCTTCTACCTCTGCTGTTCCTTCTGAGCAGGCTGAGTGAGGTGTAGATCAGACACGTGGATACACTCTATCTATGTCTTCTACCTCTGCTGTTCCTTCTGAGCAGGCTGAGTGAGACACGTGGATATACTCTATCTCTGTCTTATACTTCTGCTGTTCCTTATGATCAGGCTGAGTGAGGTGTAGATCAGACACGTGGATATACTCTATCTCTGTCTTCTACCTCTGCTGTTCCTTCTGAGCAGGCTGAGTGAGACACGTGGATATACTCTATCTCTGTCTTCTACCTCTGCTGTTCCTTCTGAGCAGGCTGAGTGAGACACGTGGATATACTCTATATCTGTCTTCTACCTCTGCTGTTCCTTCTGAGCAGGCTGAGTGAGACACGTGGATATACTCTATCTCTGTCTTCTACCTCTGCTGTTCCTTCTGAGCAGGCTGAGTGAGGTGTAGATCGGACACGTGGATATACTCCATCTCTGTCTTCTACCTCTGCTGTTCCTTCTGAGCAGGCTGAGTGAGGTGTATATCAGACACGTGGATATACTCTATCTCTGTCTTCTACCTCTGCTGTTCCTTCTGAGCAGGCTGAGTGAGACACGTGGATATACTCTATCTCTGTCTTTTACCTCTGCTGTTCCTTCTGGGCAGGCTGAGTGAGGTGTGGATCAGACACGTGGATATACTCTATCTCTGTCTTCTACCTCTGCTGTTCCTTCTGATCAGGCTGAGTGAGGTGTAGATCAGACACGTGGATATACTCTATCTCTGTCTTCTACCTCTGCTGTTCTTTCTGAGCAGGCTGAGTGAGGTGTAGATCAGACACGTGGATATACTCTATCTCTGTCTTCTACCTCTGCTGTTCCTTCTGAGCAGGCTGAGTGAGGTGTAGATCAGACACGTGGATATACTATATCTCTGTCTTCTACCTCTGCTGTTCCTTATGAGCAGGCTGAGTGAGACACGTAGATATACCATATCTCTGTCTTCTACCTCTGCTGTTCCTTCTGCGCAGTCTGAGTGAGACACGTGGATATACTTTATCTCTGTCTTATACCTCTGCTGTTCCTTCTGAGCAGGTTGAGTGAGGTGTAGATCAGACAGGTGGATATACTCTATCTCTGTCTTCTACCTCTGCTGTTCCTTCTGAGCAGGCTGAGTGAGGTGTAGATCAGACACGTGGATATACTCTATCTCTGTCTTCTACCTCTGCTGTTCCTGATGAGCATGCTGAGTGAGACACGTAGATATACCATATCTCTGTCTTCTACCTCTGCTGTTTCTTCTGAGCAGGCTGAGTGAGACACGTTGATATACTCTATCTCTGTCTTCTACCTCTGCTGTTCCTTCTGAGCAGGCTGAGTGAGACACGTGGATATACTCTATATCTGTCTTTTACCTCTGCTGTTCCTTCTGAGCAGGCTGAGTGGGGTGTAGATCAGACACGTGGATATACTCTATCTCTGTCTTCTACCTCTGCTGTTCCTTCTGAGCAGGCTGAGTGAGACACTAGGATATACTCTATCTCTGTCGTCTACCTTTGCTGTTCCTTCTGAGCAGGCTGAGTGAGGTGTCGATCAGACACGTGGATATACTCTATCTCTGTCTTCTACCTCTGCTGTTCCTTCTGAGCAGGCTGAGTGAGACACGTGGATATACTCTATCTATGTCTTCTACCTCTGCTGTTCCTTGTGAGCAGGCTGAGTGAGGTGTATATCAGACACGTGGATATACTCTATCTCTGTATTCTACCTCTGCTTTTCCTTCTGAGCAGGCTGAGTGAGACACGTGGATATACTCTATCTCTGTCTTCTACCTCTGCTGTTCCTTCTGAGCAGGCTGAGTGAGACACGTGGATATACTCTATATCTGTCTTCTACCTCTGCTGTTCCTTCTGAGCAGGCTGAGTGAGACACGTGGATATACTCTATCTCTGTCTTCTACCTCTGCTGTTCCTTCTGAGCAGGCTGAGTGAGGTGTAGATCGGACACGTGGATATACTCCATCTCTGTCTTCTACCTCTGCTGTTCCTTCTGAGCAGGCTGAGTGAGGTGTATATCAGACACGTGGATATACTCTATCTCTGTCTTCTACCTCTGCTGTTCCTTCTGAGCAGGCTGAGTGAGACACGTGGATATACTCTATCTCTGTCTTTTACCTCTGCTGTTCCTTCTGGGCAGGCTGAGTGAGGTGTGGATCAGACACGTGGATATACTCTATCTCTGTCTTCTACCTCTGCTGTTCCTTCTGATCAGGCTGAGTGAGGTGTAGATCAGACACGTGGATATACTCTATCTCTGTCTTCTACCTCTGCTGTTCTTTCTGAGCAGGCTGAGTGAGGTGTAGATCAGACACGTGGATATACTCTATCTCTGTCTTCTACCTCTGCTGTTCCTTCTGAGCAGGCTGAGTGAGGTGTAGATCAGACACGTGGATATACTATATCTCTGTCTTCTACCTCTGCTGTTCCTTATGAGCAGGCTGAGTGAGACACGTAGATATACCATATCTCTGTCTTCTACCTCTGCTGTTCCTTCTGCGCAGTCTGAGTGAGACACGTGGATATACTTTATCTCTGTCTTATACCTCTGCTGTTCCTTCTGAGCAGGCTGAGTGAGGTGTAGATCAGACACGTGGATATACTCTATCTCTGTCTTCTACCTCTGCTGTTCCTGATGAGCATGCTGAGTGAGACACGTAGATATACCATATCTCTGTCTTCTACCTCTGCTGTTTCTTCTGAGCAGGCTGAGTGAGACACGTTGATATACTCTATCTCTGTCTTCTACCTCTGCTGTTCCTTCTGAGCAGGCTGAGTGAGACACGTGGATATACTCTATATCTGTCTTCTACCTCTGCTGTTCCTTCTGAGCAGGCTGAGTGGGGTGTAGATCAGACACGTGGATATACTCTATCTCTGTCTTCTACCTCTGCTGTTCCTTCTGAGCAGGCTGAGTGAGACACTAGGATATACTCTATCTCTGTCGTCTACCTTTGCTGTTCCTTCTGAGCAGGCTGAGTGAGGTGTCGATCAGACACGTGGATATACTCTATCTCTGTCTTCTACCTCTGCTGTTCCTTCTGAGCAGGCTGAGTGAGACACGTGGATATACTCTATCTATGTCTTCTACCTCTGCTGTTCCTTGTGAGCAGGCTGAGTGAGGTGTATATCAGACACGTGGATATACTCTATCTCTGTATTCTACCTCTGCTTTTCCTTCTGAGCAGGCTGATAAGACACGTGGATATACTCTTTCTCTGTCATCTACCTCTGCTGTTCCTTCTGAGCAGGCTGAGTGAGGTGTAGATCAGACACGTGGATACACTCTATCTATGTCTTCTACCTCTGCTGTTCCTTCTGAGCAGGCTGAGTGAGACACGTGGATATACTCTATCTCTGTCTTTTACCTCTGCTGTTCCTTCTGAACAGGCTGAGTGAGAAACGTGGATATACTCTATCTCTGTCTTCTACCTCTGCTGTTCCTTCTAAGCAGGCTGAGAGAGGTGTAAATCAGACACGTGGATATACTCTATCTCTGTCTTCTACTTCTGCTGTTCCTTCTGAGCAGGCTGAGTGAGACACGTGGATATACTCTGTCTCCGTCTTCTACCTCTGCTGTTCCTTCTGAGCAGACTAAGTGAGACACGTGGATATACTCAATCTCTGTCTTTTACCTCTGCTGTTCCTTCTGAGCAGGCTGAGTGAGGTGTGGATCAGACACGTGGATATACTCTATCTCTGTCTTCTACCTCTGCTGTTCCTTCTGATCAGGCTGAGTGAGGTGTAGATCAGACACGTGGATATACTCTATCTCTGTCTTCTACCTCTGCTGTTCTTTCTGAGCAGGCTGAGTAAGGTGTAGATCAGACACGTGGATATACTCTATCTCTGTCTTCTACGTCTGCTGTTCCTTCTGAGCAGGCTGAGTGAGGTGTAGATCAGACACGTGGATATACTCTATCTCCGTCTTCTACCTCTGCTGTTCCTTATGAGCAGGCTGAGTGAGACACGTAGATATACCATATCTCTGTCTTCTACCTCTGCTGTTCCTTCTGCGCAGTCTGAGTGAGACACGTGGATATACTTTATCTCTGTCTTCTACCTCTGCTGTTCCTTCTGAGCAGGTTGAGTGAGGTGTAGATCAGACAGGTGGATATACTCTATATCTGTCTTCTACCTCTGCTGTTTCTTCTGAGCAGGCTGAGTGAGACACGTGGATATACTCTATTTCTGTCTTCTACCTCTGCTGTTCCTCCTGAGCAGGCTGAGTGAGACACGTGGATATACTCTATCTCTGTCTTTTACCTCTGCTGTTCCTTCTGAGCAGGTTGAGTGAGACACGTGGATATACTCTATCTATGTCTTCTACCTCTGCTGTTCCTTGTGAGCAGGCTGAGTGAGGTGTAGATCAGACACGTGGATATACTCTATCTCTGTATTCTACCTCTGCTGTTCCTTCTGAGCAGGCTGATAAGACACGTGGATATACTCTTTCTCTGTCTTCTACCTCTGCTGTTCCTTCTGAGCAGGCTGAGTGAGGTGTAGATCAGACACGTGGATACACTCTATCTATGTCTTCTACCTCTGCTGTTCCTTCTGAGCAGGCTGAGTGAGACACGTGGATATACTCTATCTCTGTCTTATACTTCTGCTGTTCCTTATGATCAGGCTGAGTGAGGTGTAGATCAGACACGTGGATATACTCTATATCTGTCTTCTACCTCTGCTGTTCCTTCTGAGCAGGTTGAGTGAGGTGTAGATCAGACAGGTAGATATACTCTATCTCTGTCTTCTACCTCTGCTGTTCCTTCTGAGCAGGCTGAGTGAGACACGTGGATATACTCTATCTCTGTCTTCTACCTCTGCTGTTCCTTCTGAGCAGGCTGAGTGAGACACGTGGATATACTCTATATCTGTCTTCTACCTCTGCTGTTCCTTCTGAGCAGGCTGAGTGAGACACGTGGATATACTCTATCTCTGTCTTCTACCTCTGCTGTTCCTTCTGAGCAGGCTGAGTGAGGTGTAGATCGGACACGTGGATATACTCCATCTCTGTCTTCTACCTCTGCTGTTCCTTCTGAGCAGGCTGAGTGAGGTGTATATCAGACACGTGGATATACTCTATCTCTGTCTTCTACCTCTGCTGTTCCTTCTGAGCAGGCTGAGTGAGACACGTGGATATACTCTATCTCTGTCTTTTACCTCTGCTGTTCCTTCTGGGCAGGCTGAGTGAGGTGTGGATCAGACACGTGGATATACTCTATCTCTGTCTTCTACCTCTGCTGTTCCTTCTGATCAGGCTGAGTGAGGTGTAGATCAGACACGTGGATATACTCTATCTCTGTCTTCTACCTCTGCTGTTCTTTCTGAGCAGGCTGAGTGAGGTGTAGATCAGACACGTGGATATACTCTATCTCTGTCTTCTACCTCTGCTGTTCCTTCTGAGCAGGCTGAGTGAGGTGTAGATCAGACACGTGGATATACTATATCTCTGTCTTCTACCTCTGCTGTTCCTTATGAGCAGGCTGAGTGAGACACGTAGATATACCATATCTCTGTCTTCTACCTCTGCTGTTCCTTCTGCGCAGTCTGAGTGAGACACGTGGATATACTTTATCTCTGTCTTATACCTCTGCTGTTCCTTCTGAGCAGGTTGAGTGAGGTGTAGATCAGACAGGTGGATATACTCTATCTCTGTCTTCTACCTCTGCTGTTCCTTCTGAGCAGGCTGAGTGAGGTGTAGATCAGACACGTGGATATACTCTATCTCTGTCTTCTACCTCTGCTGTTCCTGATGAGCATGCTGAGTGAGACACGTAGATATACCATATCTCTGTCTTCTACCTCTGCTGTTTCTTCTGAGCAGGCTGAGTGAGACACGTTGATATACTCTATCTCTGTCTTCTACCTCTGCTGTTCCTTCTGAGCAGGCTGAGTGAGACACGTGGATATACTCTATATCTGTCTTCTACCTCTGCTGTTCCTTCTGAGCAGGCTGAGTGGGGTGTAGATCAGACACGTGGATATACTCTATCTCTGTCTTCTACCTCTGCTGTTCCTTCTGAGCAGGCTGAGTGAGACACTAGGATATACTCTATCTCTGTCGTCTACCTTTGCTGTTCCTTCTGAGCAGGCTGAGTGAGGTGTCGATCAGACACGTGGATATACTCTATCTCTGTCTTCTACCTCTGCTGTTCCTTCTGAGCAGGCTGAGTGAGACAAGTGGATATACTCTATCTATGTCTTCTACCTCTGCTGTTCCTTGTGAGCAGGCTGAGTGAGGTGTATATCAGACACGTGGATATACTCTATCTCTGTATTCTACCTCTGCTTTTCCTTCTGAGCAGGCTGATAAGACACGTGGATATACTCTTTCTCTGTCATCTACCTCTGCTGTTCCTTCTGAGCAGGCTGAGTGAGGTGTAGATCAGACACGTGGATACACTCTATCTATGTCTTCTACCTCTGCTGTTCCTTCTGAGCAGGCTGAGTGAGACACGTGGATATACTCTATCTCTGTCTTTTACCTCTGCTGTTCCTTCTGAACAGGCTGAGTGAGAAACGTGGATATACTCTATCTCTGTCTTCTACCTCTGCTGTTCCTTCTAAGCAGGCTGAGAGAGGTGTAAATCAGACACGTGGATATACTCTATCTCTGTCTTCTACTTCTGCTGTTCCTTCTGAGCAGGCTGAGTGAGACACGTGGATATACTCTGTCTCCGTCTTCTACCTCTGCTGTTCCTTCTGAGCAGACTAAGTGAGACACGTGGATATACTCAATCTCTGTCTTTTACC
The DNA here is from genome assembly GCA_037893245.1 of Crossaster papposus. Taxonomy (NCBI): domain Eukaryota; kingdom Metazoa; phylum Echinodermata; class Asteroidea; order Velatida; family Solasteridae; genus Crossaster; species Crossaster papposus. Next base: position 512,057 of record JBAIAA010000865.1, read on the forward strand.
TCTGCTGTTCCTTCTGAGCAGGCTGAGTGAGGTGTGGATCAGACACGTGGATATACTCTATCTCTGTCTTCTACCTCTGCTGTTCCTTCTGATCAGGCTGAGTGAGGTGTAGATCAGACACGTGGATATACTCTATCTCTGTCTTCTACCTCTGCTGTTCTTTCTGAGCAGGCTGAGTGAGGTGTAGATCAGACACGTGGATATACTCTATCTCTGTCTTCTACGTCTGCTGTTCCTTCTGAGCAGGCTGAGTGAGGTGTAGATCAGACACGTGGATATACTCTATCTCCGTCTTCTACCTCTGCTGTTCCTTATGAGCAGGCTGAGTGAGACACGTAGATATACCATATCTCTGTCTTCTACCTCTGCTGTTCCTTCTGCGCAGTCTGAGTGAGACACGTGGATATACTTTATCTCTGTCTTCTACCTCTGCTGTTCCTTCTGAGCAGGTTGAGTGAGGTGTAGATCAGACAGGTGGATATACTCTATATCTGTCTTCTACCTCTGCTGTTTCTTCTGAGCAGGCTGAGTGAGACACGTGGATATACTCTATCTCTGTCTTCTACCTCTGCTGTTCCTTCTGAGCAGGCTGAGTGAGACACGTGGATATACTCTATCTCTGTCTTTTACCTCTGCTGTTCCTTCTGAGCAGGTTGAGTGAGACACGTGGATATACTCTATCTATGTCTTCTACCTCTGCTGTTCCTTGTGAGCAGGCTGAGTGAGGTGTAGATCAGACACGTGGATATACTCTATCTCTGTATTCTACCTCTGCTGTTCCTTCTGAGCAGGCTGATAAGACACGTGGATATACTCTTTCTCTGTCTTCTACCTCTGCTGTTCCTTCTGAGCAGGCTGAGTGAGGTGTAGATCAGACACGTGGATACACTCTATCTATGTCTTCTACCTCTGCTGTTCCTTCTGAGCAGGCTGAGTGAGACACGTGGATATACTCTATCTCTGTCTTATACTTCTGCTGTTCCTTATGATCAGGCTGAGTGAGGTGTAGATCAGACACGTGGATATACTCTATATCTGTCTTCTACCTCTGCTGTTCCTTCTGAGCAGGCTGAGTGAGACACGTGGATATACTCTATCTCTGTCTTCTACCTCTGCTGTTCCTTCTGAGCAGGCTGAGTGAGACACGTGGATATACTCTATATATGTCTTCTACCTCTGCTGTTCCTTCTGAGCAGGCTGAGTGAGACACGTGGATATACTCTATCTCTGTCTTCTACCTCTGCTGTTCCTTCTGAGCAGGCTGAGTGAGGTGTAGATCGGACACGTGGATATACTCCATCTCTGTCTTCTACCTCTGCTGTTCCTTCTGAGCAGGCTGAGTGAGGTGTATATCAGACACGTGGATATACTCTATCTCTGTCTTCTACCTCTGCTGTTCCTTCTGAGCAGGCTGAGTGAGACACGTGGATATACTCTATCTCTGTCTTTTACCTCTGCTGTTCCTTCTGGGCAGGCTGAGTGAGGTGTGGATCAGACACGTAGATATACTCTATCTCTGTCTTCTACCTCTGCTGTTCCTTCTGATCAGGCTGAGTGAGGTGTAGATCAGACACGTGGATATACTCTATCTCTGTCTTCTACCTCTGCTGTTCTTTCTGAGCAGGCTGAGTGAGGTGTAGATCAGACACGTGGATATACTCTATCTCTGTCTTCTACCTCTGCTGTTCCTTCTGAGCAGGCTGAGTGAGGTGTAGATCAGACACGTGGATATACTCTATCTCTGTCTTCTACCTCTGCTGTTCCTTATGAGCAGGCTGAGTGAGACACGTAGATATACCATATCTCTGTCTTCTACCTCTGCTGTTCCTTCTGCGCAGTCTGAGTGAGACACGTGGATATACTTTATCTCTGTCTTATACCTCTGCTGTTCCTTCTGAGCAGGTTGAGTGAGGTGTAGATCAGACAGGTGGATATACTCTATCTCTGTCTTCTACCTCTGCTGTTCCTTCTGAGCAGGCTGAGTGAGGTGTAGATCAGACACGTGGATATACTCTATCTCTGTCTTCTACCTCTGCTGTTCCTGATGAGCATGCTGAGTGAGACACGTAGATATACCATATCTCTGTCTTCTACCTCTGCTGTTTCTTCTGAGCAGGCTGAGTGAGACACGTTGATATACTCTATCTCTGTCTTCTACCTCTGCTGTTCCTTCTGAGCAGGCTGAGTGAGACACGTGGATATACTCTATATCTGTCTTCTACCTCTGCTGTTCCTTCTGAGCAGGCTGAGTGAGACACTAGGATATACTCTATCTCTGTCGTCTACCTTTGCTGTTCCTTCTGAGCAGGCTGAGTGAGGTGTCGATCAGACACGTGGATATACTCTATCTCTGTCTTCTACCTCTGCTGTTCCTTCTGAGCAGGCTGAGTGAGACACGTGGATATACTCTATCTATGTCTTCTACCTCTGCTGTTCCTTGTGAGCAGGCTGAGTGAGGTGTAGATCAGACACGTGGATACACTCTATCTATGTCTTCTACCTCTGCTGTTCCTTCTGAGCAGGCTGAATGAGACACGTGGATATACTCTATCTCTGTCTTTTACCTCTGCTGTTCCTTCTGAACAGGCTGAGTGAGAAACGTGGATATACTCTATCTCTGTCTTCTACCTCTGCTGTTCCTTCTAAGCAGGCTGAGAGAGGTGTAAATCAGACACGTGGATATACTCTATCTCTGTCTTCTACTTCTGCTGTTCCTTCTGAGCAGGCTGAGTGAGACACGTGGATATACTCTGTCTCCGTCTTCTACCTCTGCTGTTCCTTCTGAGCAGACTGAGTGAGACACGTGGATATACTCAATCTCTGTCTTTTACCTCTGCTGTTCCTTCTGAGCAGGCTGAGTGAGGTGTGGATCAGACACGTGGATATACTCTATCTCTGTCTTCTACCTCTGCTGTTCCTTCTGATCAGGCTGAGTGAGGTGTAGATCAGACACGTGGATATACTCTATCTCTGTCTTCTACCTCTGCTGTTCTTTCTGAGCAGGCTGAGTGAGGTGTAGATCAGACACGTGGATATACTCTATCTCTGTCTTCTACGTCTGCTGTTCCTTCTGAGCAGGCTGAGTGAGGTGTAGATCAGACACGTGGATATACTCTATCTCCGTCTTCTACCTCTGCTGTTCCTTATGAGCAGGCTGGATGAGACACGTAGATATACCATATCTCTGTCTTCTACCTCTGCTGTTCCTTCTGCGCAGTCTGAGTGAGACACGTGGATATACTTTATCTCTGTCTTCTACCTCTGCTGTTCCTTCTGAGCAGGTTGAGTGAGGTGTAGATCAGACAGGTGGATATACTCTATCTCTGTCTTCTACCTCTGCTGTTTCTTCTGAGCAGGCTGAGTGAGACACGTGGATATACTCTATCTCTGTCTTCTACCTCTGCTGTTCCTTCTGAGCAGGCTGAGTGAGACACGTGGATATACTCTATATCTGTCTTCTACCTCTGCTGTTCCTTCTGAGCAGGCTGAGTGGGGTGTAGATCAGACACGTGGATATACTCTATCTCTGTCTTCTACCTCTGTTGTTCCTTCTGATCAGGGTGAGTGAGACACGTGGATATACTCTATCTCTGTCTTATACTTCTGCTGTTCCTTATGAACAGGCTGAGTGAGGTGTAGATCAGACACGTGGATATACTCTATATCTGTCTTCTACCTCTGCTGTTCCTTCTGAGCAGGCTGAGTGAGACACTAGGATATACTCAATCTCTGTCGTCTACCTTTGCTGTTCCTTCTGAGCAGGCTGAGTGAGGTGTAGATCAGACACGTGGATATACTCTATCTCTATCTTCTACCTCTGCTGTTCCTTCTGAGCAGGCTGATAAGACACGTGGATATACTCTATCTATGTCTTCTACCTCTGCTGTTCCTTGTGAGCAGGCTGAGTGAGGTGTAGATCAGACACGTGGATATACTCTATCTCTGTATTCTACCTCTGCTGTTCCTTCTGAGCAGGCTGATAAGACACGTGGATATACTCTTTCTCTGTCTTCTACCTCTGCTGTTCCTTCTGAGCAGGCTGAGTGAGGTGTAGATCAGACACGTGGATACCCTCTATCTATGTCTTCTACCTCTGCTGTTCCTTCTGAGCAGGCTGAGTGAGACACGTGGATATACTCTATCTCTGTCTTTTACCTCTGCTGTTCCTTCTGAACAGGCTGAGTGAGAAATGTGGATATACTCTTTCTCTGTCTTCTACCTCTGCTGTTCCTTATGAACAGGCTGAGTGAGGTGTAGATCAGACACGTGGAAATACTATATCTCTGTATTGTACCTCTGCTGTTCCTTCTGAGCAGGCTGAGTGAGACACGTGGATATACTCTATCTCTGTCTTCTACTTCTGCTGTTCCTTATGAACAGGCTGAGTGAGGTGTAGATCAGACACGTGGATATACTCTATATCTGTCTTCTACCTCTGCTGTTCCTTCTGAGCAGGTTGAGTGAGGTGTAGATCAGACAGGTAGATATACTCTATATCTGTCTTCTACCTCTGCTGTTCCTTCTGAGCAGGCTGAGTGAGACACGTGGATATACTCTATCTCTGTCTTCTACCTCTGCTGTTCCTTCTGAGCAGGCTGAGTGAGACACGTGGATATACTCTATATCTGTCTTCTACCTCTGCTGTTCCTTCTGAGCAGGCTGAGTGAGACACGTGGATATACTCTATCTCTGTCTTCTACATCTGCTGTTCCTTCCGAGCAGGCTGAGTGAGGTGTAGATCAGACACGTGGATATACTCTATCTCTGTCTTCTACCTCTGCTGTTCCTTCTGAGCAGGCTGAGTGAGACAAGTGGATATACTCTATCTCTGTCTTTTACCTCTGCTGTTCCTTCTGAGCAGGCTGAGTGAGGTGTGGATCAGACACGTGGAAATACTCTATCTCTGTCGTCTACCTCTGCTGTTCCTTCTGATCAGGCTGAGTGAGGTGTAGATCAGACACGTGGATATACTCTATCTCTGTCTTCTACCTCTGCTGTTCTTTCTGAGCAGGCTGAGTGAGGTGTAGATCAGACACGTGGATATACTCTATCTCTGTCTTCTACCTCTGCTGTTCCTTCTGAGCAGGCTGAGTGAGACACGTGGATATACTCTATATCTGTCTTCTACCTCTGCTGTTCCTTTTGAGCAGGCTGAGTGGGGTGTAGATCAGACACGTGGATATACTCTATCTCTGTCTTCTACCTCTGCTGTTCCTTCTGAGCAGGCTGAGTGAGACACTAGGATATACTCTATCTCTGTCGTCTACCTTTGCTGTTCCTTCTGAGCAGGCTGAGTGAGGTGTCGATCAGACACGTGGATATACTCTATCTCTGTCTTCTACCTCTGCTGTTCCTTCTGAGCAGGCTGAGTGAGACACGTGGATATACTCTATCTATGTCTTCTACCTCTGCTGTTCCTTGTGAGCAGGCTGAGTGAGGTGTATATCAGACACGTGGATATACTCTATCTCTGTATTCTACCTCTGCTTTTCCTTCTGAGCAGGCTGATAAGACACGTGGATATACTCTTTCTCTGTCATCTACCTCTGCTGTTCCTTCTAAGCAGGCTGAGTGAGGTGTAGATCAGACACGTGGATACACTCTATCTATGTCTTCTACCTCTGCTGTTCCTTCTGAGCAGGCTGAGTGAGACACGTGGATATACTCTATCTCTGTCTTTTACCTCTGCTGTTCCTTCTGAACAGGCTGAGTGAGAAACGTGGATATACTCTATCTCTGTCTTCTACCTCTGCTGTTCCTTCTAAGCAGGCTGAGAGAGGTGTAAATCAGACACGTGGATATACTCTATCTCTGTCTTCTACTTCTGCTGTTCCTTCTGAGCAGGCTGAGTGAGACACGTGGATATACTCTGTCTCCGTATTCTACCTCTGCTGTTCCTTCTGAGCAGACTGAGTGAGACACGTGGATATACTCAATCTCTGTCTTTTACCTCTGCTGTTCCTTCTGAGCAGGCTGAGTGAGGTGTGGATCAGACACGTGGATATACTCTATCTCTGTCTTCTACCTCTGCTGTTCCTTCTGATCAGGCTGAGTGAGGTGTAGATCAGACACGTGGATATACTCTATCTCTGTCTTCTACCTCTGCTGTTCTTTCTGAGCAGGCTGAGTGAGGTGTAGATCAGACACGTGGATATACTCTATCTCTGTCTTCTACGTCTGCTGTTCCTTCTGAGCAGGCTGAGTGAGGTGTAGATCAGACACGTGGATATACTCTATCTCCGTCTTCTACCTCTGCTGTTCCTTATGAGCAGGCTGAGTGAGACAAGTAGATATACCATATCTCTGTCTTCTACCTCTGCTGTTCCTTCTGCGCAGTCTGAGTGAGACACGTGGATATACTTTATCTCTGTCTTCTACCTCTGCTGTTCCTTCTGAGCAGGTTGAGTGAGGTGTAGATCAGACAGGTGGATATACTCTATCTCTGTCTTCTACCTCTGCTGTTTCTTCTGAGCAGGCTGAGTGAGACACGTGGATATACTCTATCTCTGTCTTCTACCTCTGCTGTTCCTTCTGAGCAGGCTGAGTGAGACACGTGGATATACTCTATATCTGTCTTATACCTCTGCTGTTCCTTCTGGGCAGGCTGAGTGAGGTGTGGATCAGACACGTGGATATACTCTATCTCTGTCTTCTACCTCTGCTGTTCCTTCTGATCAGGCTGAGTGAGGTGTAGATCAGACACGTGGATATACTCTATCTCTGTCTTCTACCTCTGCTGTTCTTTCTGAGCAGGCTGAGTGAGGTGTAGATCAGACACGTGGATATACTCTATCTCTGTCTTCTACCTCTGCTGTTCCTTCTGAGCAGGCTGAGTGAGGTGTAGATCAGACACGTGGATATACTCTATCTCTGTCTTCTACCTCTGCTGTTCCTTATGAGCAGGCTGAGTGAGACACGTAGATATACCATATCTCTGTCTTCTACCTCTGCTGTTCCTTCTGCGCAGTCTGAGTGAGACACGTGGATATACTTTATCTCTGTCTTATACCTCTGCTGTTCCTTCTGAGCAGGTTGAGTGAGGTGTAGATCAGACAGGTGGATATACTCTATCTCTGTCTTCTACCTCTGCTGTTCCTTCTGAGCAGGCTGAGTGAGGTGTAGATCAGACACGTGAATATACTCTATCTCTGTCTTCTACCTCTGCTGTTCCTGATGAGCATGCTGAGTGAGACACGTAGATATACCATATCTCTGTCTTCTACCTCTGCTGTTTCTTCTGAGCAGGCTGAGTGAGACACGTTGATATACTCTATCTCTGTCTTCTACCTCTGCTGTTCCTTCTGAGCAGGCTGAGTGAGACACGTGGATATACTCTATATCTGTCTTCTACCTCTGCTGTTCCTTCTGAGCAGGCTGAGTGGGGTGTAGATCAGACACGTGGATATACTCTATCTCTGTCTTCTACCTCTGCTGTTCCTTCTGAGCAGGCTGAGTGAGACACTAGGATATACTCTATCTCTGTCGTCTACCTTTGCTGTTCCTTCTGAGCAGGCTGAGTGAGGTGTCGATCAGACACGTGGATATACTCTATCTCTGTCTTCTACCTCTGCTGTTCCTTCTGAGCAGGCTGAGTGAGACACGTGGATATACTCTATCTATGTCTTCTACCTCTGCTGTTCCTTGTGAGCAGGCTGAGTGAGGTGTATATCAGACACGTGGATATACTCTATCTCTGTATTCTACCTCTGCTTTTCCTTCTGAGCAGGCTGATAAGACACGTGGATATACTCTTTCTCTGTCATCTACCTCTGCTGTTCCTTCTGAGCAGGCTGAGTGAGGTGTAGATCAGACACGTGGATACACTCTATCTATGTCTTCTACCTCTGCTGTTCCTTCTGAGCAGGCTGAGTGAGACACGTGGATATACTCTATCTCTGTCTTTTACCTCTGCTGTTCCTTCCGAACAGGCTGAGTGAGAAACGTGGATATACTCTATCTCTGTCTTCTACCTCTGCTGTTCCTTCTAAGCAGGCTGAGAGAGGTGTAAATCAGACACGTGGATATACTCTATCTCTGTCTTCTACTTCTGCTGTTCCTTCTGAGCAGGCTGAGTGAGACACGTGGATATACTCTGTCTCCGTCTTCTACCTCTGCTGTTCCTTCTGAGCAGACTGAGTGAGACACGTGGATATACTCAATCTCTGTCTTTTACCTCTGCTGTTCCTTCTGAGCAGGCTGAGTGAGGTGTGGATCAGACACGTGGATATACTCTATCTCTGTCTTCTACCTCTGCTGTTCCTTCTGATCAGGCTGAGTGAGGTGTAGATCAGACACGTGGATATACTCTATCTCTGTCTTCTACCTCTGCTGTTCTTTCTGAGCAGGCTGAGTGAGGTGTAGATCAGACACGTGGATATACTCTATCTCTGTCTTCTACGTCTGCTGTTCCTTCTGAGCAGGCTGAGTGAGGTGTAGATCAGACACGTGGATATACTCTATCTCCGTCTTCTACCTCTGCTGTTCCTTATGAGCAGGCTTGATGAGACACGTAGATATACCATATCTCTGTCTTCTACCTCTGCTGTTCCTTCTGCGCAGTCTGAGTGAGACACGTGGATATACTTTATCTCTGTCTTCTACCTCTGCTGTTCCTTCTGAGCAGGTTGAGTGAGGTGTAGATCAGACAGGTGGATATACTCTATCTCTGTCTTCTACCTCTGCTGTTTCTTCTGAGCAGGCTGAGTGAGACACGTGGATATACTCTATCTCTGTCTTCTACCTCTGCTGTTCCTTCTGAGCAGGCTGAGTGAGACACGTGGATATACTCTATATCTGTCTTCTACCTCTGCTGTTCCTTCTGAGCAGGCTGAGTGGGGTGTAGATCAGACACGTGGATATACTCTATCTCTGTCTTCTACCTCTGTTGTTCCTTCTGATCAGGCTGAGTGAGACACGTGGATATACTCTATCTCTGTCTTATACTTCTGCTGTTCCTTATGAACAGGCTGAGTGAGGTGTAGATCAGACACGTGGATATACTCTATATCTGTCTTCTACCTCTGCTGTTCCTTCTGAGCAGGCTGAGTGAGACACTAGGATATACTCAATCTCTGTCGTCTACCTTTGCTGTTCCTTCTGAGCAGGCTGAGTGAGGTGTAGATCAGACACGTGGATATACTTTATCTCTATCTTCTACCTCTGCTGTTCCTTCTGAGCAGGCTGATAAGACACGTGGATATACTCTATCTATGTCTTCTACCTCTGCTGTTCCTTGTGAGCAGGCTGAGTGAGGTGTAGATCAGACACGTGGATATACTCTATCTCTGTATTCTACCTCTGCTGTTCCTTCTGAGCAGGCTGATAAGACACGTGGATATACTCTTTCTCTGTCTTCTACCTCTGCTGTTCCTTCTGAGCAGGCTGAGTGAGGTGTAGATCAGACACGTGGATACACTCTATCTATGTCTTCTACCTCTGCTGTTCCTTCTGAGCAGGCTGAGTGAGACACGTGGATATACTCTATCTCTGTCTTTTACCTCTGCTGTTCCTTCTGAACAGGCTGAGTGAGAAACGTGGATATACTCTTTCTCTGTCTTCTACCTCTGCTGTTCCTTCTGAGCAGGCTGAGTGAGGTGTAGATCAGACACGTGGAAATACTATATCTCTGTATTGTACCTCTGCTGTTCCTTCTGAGCAGGCTGAGTGAGACACGTGGATATACTCTATCTCTGTCTTCTACTTCTGCTGTTCCTTATGAACAGGCTGAGTGAGGTGTAGATCAGACACGTGGATATACTCTATATCTGTCTTCTACCTCTGCTGTTCCTTCTGAGCAGGTTGAGTGAGGTGTAGATCAGACAGGTAGATATACTCTATATCTGTCTTCTACCTCTGCTGTTCCTTATGAGCAGGCTGAGTGAGACACGTGGATATACTCTATCTCTGTCTTCTACCTCTGCTGTTCCTTCTGAGCAGGCTGAGTGAGACACGTGGATATACTCTATATCTGTCTTCTACCTCTGCTGTTCCTTCTGAGCAGGCTGAGTGAGACACGTGGATATACTCTATCTCTGTCTTCTACATCTGCTGTTCCTTCTGAGCAGGCTGAGTGAGGTGTAGATCAGAAACGTGGATATACTCTATCTCTGTCTTCTACCTCTGCTGTTCCTTCTGAGCAGGCTGAGTGAGACACGTGGATATACTCTATCTCTGTCTTTTACCTCTGCTGTTCCTTCTGAGCAGGCTGAGTGAGGTGTGGATCAGACACGTGGATATACTCTATCTCTGTCGTCTACCTCTGCTGTTCCTTCTGATCAGGCTGAGTGAGGTGTAGATCAGACACGTGGATATACTCTATCTCTGTCTTCTACCTCTGCTGTTCTTTCTGAGCAGGCTGAGTGAGGTGTAGATCAGACACGTGGATATACTCTATCTCTGTCTTCTACCTCTGCTGTTCCTTCTGAGCAGGCTGAGTGAGACACGTGGATATACTCTATATCTGTCTTCTACCTCTGCTGTTCCTTCTGAGCAGGCTGAGTGGGGTGTAGATCAGACACGTGGATATACTCTATCTCTGTCTTCTACCTCTGCTGTTCCTTCTGAGCAGGCTGAGTGAGACACTAGGATATACTCTATCTCTGTCGTCTACCTTTGCTGTTCCTTCTGAGCAGGCTGAGTGAGGTGTCGATCAGACACGTGGATATACTCTATCTCTGTCTTCTACCTCTGCTGTTCCTTCTGAGCAGGCTGAGTGAGACACGTGGATATACTCTATCTATGTCTTCTACCTCTGCTGTTCCTTGTGAGCAGGCTGAGTGAGGTGTATATCAGACACGTGGATATACTCTATCTCTGTATTATACCTCTGCTTTTCCTTCTGAGCAGGCTGATAAGACACGTGGATATACTCTTTCTCTGTCATCTACCTCTGCTGTTCCTTCTGAGCAGGCTGAGTGAGGTGTAGATCAGACACGTGGATACACTCTATCTATGTCTTCTACCTCTGCTGTTCCTTCTGAGCAGGCTGAGTGAGACACGTGGATATACTCTATCTCTGTCTTTTACCTCTGCTGTTCCTTCTGAACAGGCTGAGTGAGAAACGTGGATATACTCTATCTCTGTCTTCTACCTCTGCTGTTCCTTCTAAGCAGGCTGAGAGAGGTGTAAATCAGACACGTGGATATACTCTATCTCTGTCTTCTACTTCTGCTGTTCCTTCTGAGCAGGCTGAGTGAGACACGTGGATATACTCTGTCTCCGTCTTCTACCTCTGCTGTTCCTTCTGAGCAGACTGAGTGAGACACGTGGATATACTCAATCTCTGTCTTTTACCTCTGCTGTTCCTTCTGAGCAGGCTGAGTGAGGTGTGGATCAGACACGTGGATATACTCTATCTCTGTCTTCTACCTCTGCTGTTCCTTCTGATCAGGCTGAGTGAGGTGTAGATCAGACACGTGGATATACTCTATCTCTGTCTTCTACCTCTGCTGTTCTTTCTGAGCAGGCTGAGTGAGGTGTAGATCAGACACGTGGATATACTCTATCTCTGTCTTCTACGTCTGCTGTTCCTTCTGAGCAGGCTGAGTGAGGTGTAGATCAGACACGTGGATATACCCTATCTCCGTCTTCTACCTCTGCTGTTCCTTATGAGCAGGCTGAGTGAGACAAGTAGATATACCATATCTCTGTCTTCTACCTCTGCTGTTCCTTCTGCGCAGTCTGAGTGAGACACGTGGATATACTTTATCTCTGTCTTCTACCTCTGCTGTTCCTTCTGAGCAGGTTGAGTGAGGTGTAGATCAGACAGGTGGATATACTCTATCTCTGTCTTCTACCTCTGCTGTTTCTTCTGAGCAGGCTGAGTGAGACACGTGGATATACTCTATCTCTGTCTTCTACCTCTGCTGTTCCTTCTGAGCAGGCTGAGTGAGACACGTGGATATACTCTATATCTGTCTTCTACCTCTGCTGTTCCTTCTGAGCAGGCTGAGTGGGGTGTAGATCAGACACGTGGATATACTCTATCTCTGTCTTCTACCTCTGTTGTTCCTTCTGATCAGGCTGAGTGAGACACGTGGATATACTCTATCTCTGTCTTATACTTCTGCTGTTCCTTATGAACAGGCTGAGTGAGGTGTAGATCAGACACGTGGATATACTCTATATCTGTCTTCTACCTCTGCTGTTCCTTCTGAGCAGGCTGAGTGAGACACTAGGATATACTCAATCTCTGTCGTCTACCTTTGCTGTTCCTTCTGAGCAGGCTGAGTGAGGTGTAGATCAGACACGTGGATATACTCTATCTCTATCTTCTACCTCTGCTGTTCCTTCTGAGCAGGCTGATAAGCCACGTGGATATACTCTATCTATGTCTTCTACCTCTGCTGTTCCTTGTGAGCAGGCTGAGTGAGGTGTAGATCAGACACGTGGATATACTCTATCTCTGTATTCTACCTCTGCTGTTCCTTCTGAGCAGGCTGATAAGACACGTGGATATACTCTTTCTCTGTCTTCTACCTCTGCTGTTCCTTCTGAGCAGGTTGAGTGAGGTGTAGATCAGACACGTGGATACACTCTATCTATGTCTTCTACCTCTGCTGTTCCTTCTGAGCAGGCTGAGTGAGACACGTGGATATACTCTATCTCTGTCTTTTACCTCTGCTGTTCCTTCTGAACAGGCTGAGTGAGAAACGTGGATATACTCTTTCTCTGTCTTCTACCTCTGCTGTTCCTTCTGAGCAGGCTGAGTGAGGTGTAGATCAGACACGTGGAAATACTATATCTCTGTATTGTACCTCTGCTGTTCCTTCTGAGCAGGCTGAGTGAGACACGTGGATATACTCTATCTCTGTCTTCTACTTCTGCTGTTCCTTATGAACAGGCTGAGTGAGGTGTAGATCAGACACGTGGATATACTCTATATCTGTCTTCTACCTCTGCTGTTCCTTCTGAGCAGGTTGAGTGAGGTGTAGATCAGACAGGTAGATATACTCTATATCTGTCTTCTACCTCTGCTGTTCCTTCTGAGCAGGCTGAGTGAGACACGTGGATATACTCTATCTCTGTCTTCTACCTCTGCTGTTCCTTCTGAGCAGGCTGAGTGAGACACGTGGATATACTCTATATCTGTCTTCTACCTCTGCTGTTCCTTCTGAGCAGGCTGAGTGAGACACGTGGATATACTCTATCTCTGTCTTCTACATCTGCTGTTCCTTCTGAGCAGGCTGAGTGAGGTGTAGATCAGACACGTGGATATACTCTATCTCTGTCTTCTACCTCTGCTGTTCCTTCTGAGCAGGCTGAGTGAGACACGTGGATATACTCTATCTCTGTCTTTTACCTCTGCTGTTCCTTCTGAGCAGGCTGAGTGAGGTGTGGATCAGACACGTGGATATACTCTATCTCTGTCGTCTACCTCTGCTGTTCCTTCTGATCAGGCTGAGTGAGGTGTAGATCAGACACGTGGATATACTCTATCTCTGTCTTCTACCTCTGCTGTTCTTTCTGAGCAGGCTGAGTGAGGTGTAGATCAGACACGTGGATATACTCTATCTCTGTCTTCTACCTCTGCTGTTCCTTCTGAGCAGGCTGAGTGAGGTGTAGATCAGACACGTGGATATACTCTATCTCTGTCTTCTACCTCTGCTGTTCCTTATGAGCAGGCTGAGTGAGACACGTAGATATACCATATCTCTGTCTTCTACCTCTGCTGTTCCTTCTGCGCAGTCTGAGTGAGACACGTGGATATACTTTATCTCTGTCTTCTACCTCTGCTGTTCCTTCTGAGCAGGTTGAGTGAGGTGTAGATCAGACAGGTGGATATACTCTATCTCTGTCTTCTACCTCTGCTGTTCCTTCTGAGCAGGCTGAGTGAGGTGTAGATCAGACACGTGGATATACTCTATCTCTGTCTTCTACCTCTGCTGTTCCTGATGAGCATGCTGAGTGAGACACGTAGATATACCATATCTCTGTCTTCTACCTCTGCTCTTTCTTATGAACAGGCTGAGTGAGGTGTAGATCAGACACGTGGATATACTCTATCTCTGTCTTCTACCTCTGCTGTTCCTTCTGAGCAGGCTGAGTGAGACACTAGGATATACTCTATCTCTGTCGTCTACCTTTGCTGTTCCTTCTGAGCAGGCTGAGTGAGGTGTCGATCAGACACGTGGATATACTCTATCTCTGTCTTCTACCTCTGCTGTTCCTTCTGAGCAGGCTGAGTGAGACACGTGGATATACTCTATCTATGTCTTCTACCTCTGCTGTTCCTTGTGAGCAGGCTGAGTGAGGTGTATATCAGACACGTGGATATACTCTATCTCTGTATTATACCTCTGCTTTTCCTTCTGAGCAGGCTGATAAGACACGTGGATATACTCTTTCTCTGTCATCTACCTCTGCTGTTCCTTCTGAGCAGGCTGAGTGAGGTGTAGATCAGACACGTGGATACACTCTATCTATGTCTTCTACCTCTGCTGTTCCTTCTGAGCAGGCTGAGTGAGACACGTGGATATACTCTATCTCTGTCTTTTACCTCTGCTGTTCCTTCTGAACAGGCTGAGTGAGAAACGTGGATATACTCTATCTCTGTCTTCTACCTCTGCTGTTCCTTCTAAGCAGGCTGAGAGAGGTGTAAATCAGACACGTGGATATACTCTATCTCTGTCTTCTACTTCTGCTGTTCCTTCTGAGCAGGCTGAGTGAGACACGTGGATATACTCTGTCTCCGTCTTCTACCTCTGCTGTTCCTTCTGAGCAGACTGAGTGAGACACGTGGATATACTCAATCTCTGTCTTTTACCTCTGCTGTTCCTTCTGAGCAGGCTGAGTGAGGTGTGGATCAGACACGTGGATATACTCTATCTCTGTCTTCTACCTCTGCTGTTCCTTCTGATCAGGCTGAGTGAGGTGTAGATCAGACACGTGGATATACTCTATCTCTGTCTTCTACCTCTGCTGTTCTTTCTGAGCAGGCTGAGTGAGGTGTAGATCAGACACGTGGATATACTCTATCTCTGTCTTCTACGTCTGCTGTTCCTTCTGAGCAGGCTGAGTGAGGTGTAGATCAGACACGTGGATATACCCTATCTCCGTCTTCTACCTCTGCTGTTCCTTATGAGCAGGCTGAGTGAGACAAGTAGATATACCATATCTCTGTCTTCTACCTCTGCTGTTCCTTCTGCGCAGTCTGAGTGAGACACGTGGATATACTTTATCTCTGTCTTCTACCTCTGCTGTTCCTTCTGAGCAGGTTGAGTGAGGTGTAGATCAGACAGGTGGATATACTCTATCTCTGTCTTCTACCTCTGCTGTTTCTTCTGAGCAGGCTGAGTGAGACACGTGGATATACTCTATCTCTGTCTTCTACCTCTGCTGTTCCTTCTGAGCAGGCTGAGTGAGACACGTGGATATACTCTATATCTGTCTTCTACCTCTGCTGTTCCTTCTGAGCAGGCTGAGTGGGGTGTAGATCAGACACGTGGATATACTCTATCTCTGTCTTCTACCTCTGTTGTTCCTTCTGATCAGGCTGAGTGAGACACGTGGATATACTCTATCTCTGTCTTATACTTCTGCTGTTCCTTATGAACAGGCTGAGTGAGGTGTAGATCAGACACGTGGATATACTCTATATCTGTCTTCTACCTCTGCTGTTCCTTCTGAGCAGGCTGAGTGAGACACTAGGATATACTCAATCTCTGTCGTCTACCTTTGCTGTTCCTTCTGAGCAGGCTGAGTGAGGTGTAGATCAGACACGTGGATATACTCTATCTCTATCTTCTACCTCTGCTGTTCCTTCTGAGCAGGCTGATAAGACACGTGGATATACTCTATCTATGTCTTCTACCTCTGCTGTTCCTTGTGAGCAGGCTGAGTGAGGTGTAGATCAGACACGTGGATATACTCTATCTCTGTATTCTACCTCTGCTGTTCCTTCTGAGCAGGCTGATAAGACACGTGGATATACTCTTTCTCTGTCTTCTACCTCTGCTGTTCCTTCTGAGCAGGTTGAGTGAGGTGTAGATCAGACACGTGGATACACTCTATCTATGTCTTCTACCTCTGCTGTTCCTTCTGAGCAGGCTGAGTGAGACACGTGGATATACTCTATCTCTGTCTTTTACCTCTGCTGTTCCTTCTGAACAGGCTGAGTGAGAAACGTGGATATACTCTTTCTCTGTCTTCTACCTCTGCTGTTCCTTCTGAGCAGGCTGAGTGAGGTGTAGATCAGACACGTGGAAATACTATATCTCTGTATTGTACCTCTGCTGTTCCTTCTGAGCAGGCTGAGTGAGACACGTGGATATACTCTATCTCTGTCTTCTACTTCTGCTGTTCCTTATGAACAGGCTGAGTGAGGTGTAGATCAGACACGTGGATATACTCTATATCTGTCTTCTACCTCTGCTGTTCCTTCTGAGCAGGTTGAGTGAGGTGTAGATCAGACAGGTAGATATACTCTATATCTGTCTTCTACCTCTGCTGTTCCTTCTGAGCAGGCTGAGTGAGACACGTGGATATACTCTATCTCTGTCTTCTACCTCTGCTGTTCCTTCTGAGCAGGCTGAGTGAGACACGTGGATATACTCTATATCTGTCTTCTACCTCTGCTGTTCCTTCTGAGCAGGCTGAGTGAGACACGTGGATATACTCTATCTCTGTCTTCTACATCTGCTGTTCCTTCTGAGCAGGCTGAGTGAGGTGTAGATCAGACACGTGGATATACTCTATCTCTGTCTTCTACCTCTGCTGTTCCTTCTGAGCAGGCTGAGTGAGACACGTGGATATACTCTATCTCTGTCTTTTACCTCTGCTGTTCCTTCTGAGCAGGCTGAGTGAGGTGTGGATCAGACACGTGGATATACTCTATCTCTGTCGTCTACCTCTGCTGTTCCTTCTGATCAGGCTGAGTGAGGTGTAGATCAGACACGTGGATATACTCTATCTCTGTCTTCTACCTCTGCTGTTCTTTCTGAGCAGGCTGAGTGAGGTGTAGATCAGACACGTGGATATACTCTATCTCTGTCTTCTACCTCTGCTGTTCCTTCTGAGCAGGCTGAGTGAGGTGTAGATCAGACACGTGGATATACTCTATCTCTGTCTTCTACCTCTGCTGTTCCTTATGAGCAGGCTGAGTGAGACACGTAGATATACCATATCTCTGTCTTCTACCTCTGCTGTTCCTTCTGCGCAGTCTGAGTGAGACACGTGGATATACTTTATCTCTGTCTTCTACCTCTGCTGTTCCTTCTGAGCAGGTTGAGTGAGGTGTAGATCAGACAGGTGGATATACTCTATCTCTGTCTTCTACCTCTGCTGTTCCTTCTGAGCAGGCTGAGTGAGGTGTAGATCAGACACGTGGATATACTCTATCTCTGTCTTCTACCTCTGCTGTTCCTGATGAGCATGCTGAGTGAGACACGTAGATATACCATATCTCTGTCTTCTACCTCTGCTGTTTCTTCTGAGCAGGCTGAGTGAGACACGTGGATATACTCTATCTCTGTCTTCTACCTCTGTTGTTCCTTCTGAGCAGGTTGAGTGAGGTGTAGATCAGACAGGTAGATATACTCTATATCTGTCTTCTACCTCTGCTGTTCCTTCTGAGCAGGCTGAGTGAGACACGTGGATATACTCTATCTCTGTCTTCTACCTCTGCTGTTCCTTCTGAGCAGGCTGAGTGAGACACGTGGATATACTCTATATCTGTCTTCTACCTCTGCTGTTCCTTCTGAGCAGGCTGAGTGAGACACGTGGATATACTCTATCTCTGTCTTCTACATCTGCTGTTCCTTCTGAGCAGGCTGAGTGAGGTGTAGATCAGACACGTGGATATACTCTATCTCTGTCTTCTACCTCTGCTGTTCCTTCTGAGCAGGCTGAGTGAGACACGTGGATATACTCTATCTCTGTCTTTTACCTCTGCTGTTCCTTCTGAGCAGGCTGAGTGAGGTGTGGATCAGACACGTGGATATACTCTATCTCTGTCGTCTACCTCTGCTGTTCCTTCTGATCAGGCTGAGTGAGGTGTAGATCAGACACGTGGATATACTCTATCTCTGTCTTCTACCTCTGCTGTTCTTTCTGAGCAGGCTGAGTGAGGTGTAGATCAGACACGTGGATATACTCTATCTCTGTCTTCTACCTCTGCTGTTCCTTCTGAGCAGGCTGAGTGAGGTGTAGATCAGACACGTGGATATACTCTATCTCTGTCTTCTACCTCTGCTGTTCCTTATGAGCAGGCTGAGTGAGACACGTAGATATACCATATCTCTGTCTTCTACCTCTGCTGTTCCTTCTGCGCAGTCTGAGTGAGACACGTGGATATACTTTATCTCTGTCTTCTACCTCTGCTGTTCCTTCTGAGCAGGTTGAGTGAGGTGTAGATCAGACAGGTGGATATACTCTATCTCTGTCTTCTACCTCTGCTGTTCCTTCTGAGCAGGCTGAGTGAGGTGTAGATCAGACACGTGGATATACTCTATCTCTGTCTTCTACCTCTGCTGTTCCTGATGAGCATGCTGAGTGAGACACGTAGATATACCATATCTCTGTCTTCTACCTCTGCTGTTTCTTCTGAGCAGGCTGAGTGAGACACGTGGATATACTCTATCTCTGTCTTCTACCTCTGCTGTTCCTTCTGAGCAGGCTGAGTGAGACACGTGGATATACTCTATATCTGTCTTCTACCTCTGCTGTTCCTTCTGAGCAGGCTGAGTGGGGTGTAGATCAGACACGTGGATATACTCTATCTCTGTCTTCTACCTCTGCTGTTCCTTCTGAGCAGGCTGAGTGAGACACTAGGATATACTATATCTCTGTCGTCTACCTTTGCTGTTCCTTCTGAGCAGGCTGAGTGAGGTGTCGATCAGACACGTGGATATACTCTATCTCTGTCTTCTACCTCTGCTGTTCCTTCTGAGCAGGCTGAGTGAGACACGTGGATATACTCTATCTATGTCTTCTACCTCTGCTGTTCCTTGTGAGCAGGCTGAGTGAGGTGTATATCAGACACGTGGATATACTCTATCTCTGTATTCTACCTCTGCTTTTCCTTCTGAGCAGGCTGATAAGACACGTGGATATACTCTTTCTCTGTCATCTACCTCTGCTGTTCCTTCTGAGCAGGCTGAGTGAGGTGTAGATCAGACACGTGGATACACTCTATATATGTCTTCTACCTCTGCTGTTCCTTCTGAGCAGGCTGAGTGAGACACGTGGATATACTCTATCTCTGTCTTTTACCTCTGCTGTTCCTTCTGAACAGGCTGAGTGAGAAACGTGGATATACTCTATCTCTGTCTTCTACCTCTGCTGTTCCTTCTAAGCAGGCTGAGAGAGGTGTAAATCAGACACGTGGATATACTCTATCTCTGTCTTCTACTTCTGCTGTTCCTTCTGAGCAGGCTGAGTGAGACACGTGGATATACTCTGTCTCCGTCTTCTACCTCTGCTGTTCCTTCTGAGCAGACTGAGTGAGACACGTGGATATACTCAATCTCTGTCTTTTACCTCTGCTGTTCCTTCTGAGCAGGCTGAGTGAGGTGTGGATCAGACACGTGGATATACTCTATCTCTGTCTTCTACCTCTGCTGTTCCTTCTGATCAGGCTGAGTGAGGTGTAGATCAGACACGTGGATATACTCTATCTCTGTCTTCTACCTCTGCTGTTCTTTCTGAGCAGGCTGAGTGAGGTGTAGATCAGACACGTGGATATACTCTATCTCTGTCTTCTACGTCTGCTGTTCCTTCTGAGCAGGCTGAGTGAGGTGTAGATCAGACACGTGGATATACTCTATCTCCGTCTTCTACCTCTGCTGTTCCTTATGAGCAGGCTGAGTGAGACACGTAGATATACCATATCTCTGTCTTCTACCTCTGCTGTTCCTTCTGCGCAGTCTGAGTGAGACACGTGGATATACTTTATCTCTGTCTTCTACCTCTGCTGTTCCTTCTGAGCAGGTTGAGTGAGGTGTAGATCAGACAGGTGGATATACTCTATCTCTGTCTTCTACCTCTGCTGTTTCTTCTGAGCAGGCTGAGTGAGACACGTGGATATACTCTATCTCTGTCTTCTACCTCTGCTGTTCCTTCTGAGCAGGCTGAGTGAGACACGTGGATATACTCTATATCTGTCTTCTACCTCTGCTGTTCCTTCTGAGCAGGCTGAGTGGGGTGTAGATCAGACACGTGGATATACTCTATCTCTGTCTTCTACCTCTGTTGTTCCTTCTGAGCAGGCAGAGTGAGACACGTGGATATACTCTATCTCTGTCTTATACTTCTGCTGTTCCTTATGAACAGGCTGAGTGAGGTGTAGATCAGACACGTGGATATACTATATATCTGTCTTCTACCTCTGCTGTTCCTTCTGAGCAGGCTGAGTGAGACACTAGGATATACTCTATCTCTGTCGTCTACCTTTGCTGTTCCTTCTGAGCAGGATGAGTGAGGTGTAGATCAGACACGTGGATATACTCTATCTCTATCTTCTACCTCTGCTGTTCCTTCTGAGCGGGCTGATAAGACACGTGGATATACTCTATCTATGTCTTCTACCTCTGCTGTTCCTTGTGAGCAGGCTGAGTGAGGTGTAGATCAGACACGTGGATATACTCTATCTCTGTATTCTACCTCTGCTGTTCCTTCTGAGCAGGCTGATAAGACACGTGGATATACTCTTTCTCTGTCTTCTACCTCTGCTGTTCCTTCTGAGCAGGCTGGGTGAGGTGTAGATCAGACACGTGGATACACTCTATCTATGTCTTCTACCTCTGCTGTTCCTTCTGAGCAGGCTGAGTGAGACACGTGGATATACTCTATCTCTGTCTTTTACCTCTGCTGTTCCTTCTGAACAGGCTGAGTGAGAAACGTGGATATACTCTTTCTCTGTCTTCTACCTCTGCTGTTCCTTCTGAGCAGGCTGAGTGAGGTGTAGATCAGACACGTGGATATACTATATCTCTGTATTTTACCTCTGCTGTTCCTTCTGAGCAGGCTGAGTGAGACACGTGGATATACTCTATCTCTGTCTTCTACTTCTGCTGTTCCTTATGAACAGGCTGAGTGAGGTGTAGATCAGACACGTGGATATACTCTATATCTGTCTTCTACCTCTGCTGTTCCTTCTGAGCAGGTTGAGTGAGGTGTAGATCAGACAGGTAGATATACTCTATATCTGTCTTCTACCTCTGCTGTTCCTTCTGAGCAGGCTGAGTGAGACACGTGGATATACTATATCTCTGTCTTCTACCTCTGCTGTTCCTTCTGAGCAGGCTGAGTGAGACACGTGGATATACTCTATATCTGTCTTCTACCTCTGATGTTCCTTCTGAGCAGGCTGAGTGAGACACGTGGATATACTCTATCTCTGTCTTCTACATCTGCTGTTCCTTCTGAGCAGGCTGAGTGAGGTGTAGATCAGACACGTGGATATACTCTATCTCTGTCTTCTACCTCTGCTGTTCCTTCTGAGCAGGCTGAGTGAGACACGTGGATATACTCTATCTCTGTCTTTTACCTCTGCTGTTCCTTCTGAGCAGGCTGAGTGAGGTGTGGATCAGACACGTGGATATACTCTATCTCTGTCGTCTACCTCTGCTGTTCCTTCTGAGCAGGCTGAGTGAGGTGTCGATCAGACACGTGGATATACTCTATCTCTGTCTTCTACCTCTGCTGTTCCTTCTGAGCAGGCTGAGTGAGACACGTGGATATACTCTTTCTCTGTCTTCTACCTCTGCTGTTCCTTCTGAGCAGGTTGAGTGAGGTGTAGATCAGACACGTGGATACACTCTATCTATGTCTTCTACCTCTGCTGTTCCTTCTGAGCAGGCTGAGTGAGACACGTGGATATACTCTATCTCTGTCTTTTACCTCTGCTGTTCCTTCTGAACAGGCTGAGTGAGAAACGTGGATATACTCTTTCTCTGTCTTCTACCTCTGCTGTTCCTTCTGAGCAGGCTGAGTGAGGTGTAGATCAGACACGTGGAAATACTATATCTCTGTATTGTACCTCTGCTGTTCCTTCTGAGCAGGCTGAGTGAGACACGTGGATATACTCTATCTCTGTCTTCTACTTCTGCTGTTCCTTATGAACAGGCTGAGTGAGGTGTAGATCAGACACGTGGATATACTCTATATCTGTCTTCTACCTCTGCTGTTCCTTCTGAGCAGGTTGAGTGAGGTGTAGATCAGACAGGTAGATATACTCTATATCTGTCTTCTACCTCTGCTGTTCCTTCTGAGCAGGCTGAGTGAGACACGTGGATATACTCTATCTCTGTCTTCTACCTCTGCTGTTCCTTCTGAGCAGGCTGAGTGAGACACGTGGATATACTCTATATCTGTCTTCTACCTCTGCTGTTCCTTCTGAGCAGGCTGAGTGAGACACGTGGATATACTCTATCTCTGTCTTCTACATCTGCTGTTCCTTCTGAGCAGGCTGAGTGAGGTGTAGATCAGACACGTGGATATACTCTATCTCTGTCTTCTACCTCTGCTGTTCCTTCTGAGCAGGCTGAGTGAGACACGTGGATATACTCTATCTCTGTCTTTTACCTCTGCTGTTCCTTCTGAGCAGGCTGAGTGAGGTGTGGATCAGACACGTGGATATACTCTATCTCTGTCGTCTACCTCTGCTGTTCCTTCTGATCAGGCTGAGTGAGGTGTAGATCAGACACGTGGATATACTCTATCTCTGTCTTCTACCTCTGCTGTTCTTTCTGAGCAGGCTGAGTGAGGTGTAGATCAGACACGTGGATATACTCTATCTCTGTCTTCTACCTCTGCTGTTCCTTCTGAGCAGGCTGAGTGAGGTGTAGATCAGACACGTGGATATACTCTATCTCTGTCTTCTACCTCTGCTGTTCCTTATGAGCAGGCTGAGTGAGACACGTAGATATACCATATCTCTGTCTTCTACCTCTGCTGTTCCTTCTGCGCAGTCTGAGTGAGACACGTGGATATACTTTATCTCTGTCTTCTACCTCTGCTGTTCCTTCTGAGCAGGTTGAGTGAGGTGTAGATCAGACAGGTGGATATACTCTATCTCTGTCTTCTACCTCTGCTGTTCCTTCTGAGCAGGCTGAGTGAGGTGTAGATCAGACACGTGGATATACTCTATCTCTGTCTTCTACCTCTGCTGTTCCTGATGAGCATGCTGAGTGAGACACGTAGATATACCATATCTCTGTCTTCTACCTCTGCTGTTTCTTCTGAGCAGGCTGAGTGAGACACGTGGATATACTCTATCTCTGTCTTCTACCTCTGTTGTTCCTTCTGAGCAGGTTGAGTGAGGTGTAGATCAGACAGGTAGATATACTCTATATCTGTCTTCTACCTCTGCTGTTCCTTCTGAGCAGGCTGAGTGAGACACGTGGATATACTCTATCTCTGTCTTCTACCTCTGCTGTTCCTTCTGAGCAGGCTGAGTGAGACACGTGGATATACTCTATATCTGTCTTCTACCTCTGCTGTTCCTTCTGAGCAGGCTGAGTGAGACACGTGGATATACTCTATCTCTGTCTTCTACATCTGCTGTTCCTTCTGAGCAGGCTGAGTGAGGTGTAGATCAGACACGTGGATATACTCTATCTCTGTCTTCTACCTCTGCTGTTCCTTCTGAGCAGGCTGAGTGAGACACGTGGATATACTCTATCTCTGTCTTTTACCTCTGCTGTTCCTTCTGAGCAGGCTGAGTGAGGTGTGGATCAGACACGTGGATATACTCTATCTCTGTCGTCTACCTCTGCTGTTCCTTCTGATCAGGCTGAGTGAGGTGTAGATCAGACACGTGGATATACTCTATCTCTGTCTTCTACCTCTGCTGTTCTTTCTGAGCAGGCTGAGTGAGGTGTAGATCAGACACGTGGATATACTCTATCTCTGTCTTCTACCTCTGCTGTTCCTTCTGAGCAGGCTGAGTGAGGTGTAGATCAGACACGTGGATATACTCTATCTCTGTCTTCTACCTCTGCTGTTCCTTATGAGCAGGCTGAGTGAGACACGTAGATATACCATATCTCTGTCTTCTACCTCTGCTGTTCCTTCTGCGCAGTCTGAGTGAGACACGTGGATATACTTTATCTCTGTCTTCTACCTCTGCTGTTCCTTCTGAGCAGGTTGAGTGAGGTGTAGATCAGACAGGTGGATATACTCTATCTCTGTCTTCTACCTCTGCTGTTCCTTCTGAGCAGGCTGAGTGAGGTGTAGATCAGACACGTGGATATACTCTATCTCTGTCTTCTACCTCTGCTGTTCCTGATGAGCATGCTGAGTGAGACACGTAGATATACCATATCTCTGTCTTCTACCTCTGCTGTTTCTTCTGAGCAGGCTGAGTGAGACACGTGGATATACTCTATCTCTGTCTTCTACCTCTGCTGTTCCTTCTGAGCAGGCTGAGTGAGACACGTGGATATACTCTATATCTGTCTTCTACCTCTGCTGTTCCTTCTGAGCAGGCTGAGTGGGGTGTAGATCAGACACGTGGATATACTCTATCTCTGTCTTCTACCTCTGCTGTTCCTTCTGAGCAGGCTGAGTGAGACACTAGGATATACTATATCTCTGTCGTCTACCTTTGCTGTTCCTTCTGAGCAGGCTGAGTGAGGTGTCGATCAGACACGTGGATATACTCTATCTCTGTCTTCTACCTCTGCTGTTCCTTCTGAGCAGGCTGAGTGAGACACGTGGATATACTCTATCTATGTCTTCTACCTCTGCTGTTCCTTGTGAGCAGGCTGAGTGAGGTGTATATCAGACACGTGGATATACTCTATCTCTGTATTCTACCTCTGCTTTTCCTTCTGAGCAGGCTGATAAGACACGTGGATATACTCTTTCTCTGTCATCTACCTCTGCTGTTCCTTCTGAGCAGGCTGAGTGAGGTGTAGATCAGACACGTGGATACACTCTATATATGTCTTCTACCTCTGCTGTTCCTTCTGAGCAGGCTGAGTGAGACACGTGGATATACTCTATCTCTGTCTTTTACCTCTGCTGTTCCTTCTGAACAGGCTGAGTGAGAAACGTGGATATACTCTATCTCTGTCTTCTACCTCTGCTGTTCCTTCTAAGCAGGCTGAGAGAGGTGTAAATCAGACACGTGGATATACTCTATCTCTGTCTTCTACTTCTGCTGTTCCTTCTGAGCAGGCTGAGTGAGACACGTGGATATACTCTGTCTCCGTCTTCTACCTCTGCTGTTCCTTCTGAGCAGACTGAGTGAGACACGTGGATATACTCAATCTCTGTCTTTTACCTCTGCTGTTCCTTCTGAGCAGGCTGAGTGAGGTGTGGATCAGACACGTGGATATACTCTATCTCTGTCTTCTACCTCTGCTGTTCCTTCTGATCAGGCTGAGTGAGGTGTAGATCAGACACGTGGATATACTCTATCTCTGTCTTCTACCTCTGCTGTTCTTTCTGAGCAGGCTGAGTGAGGTGTAGATCAGACACGTGGATATACTCTATCTCTGTCTTCTACGTCTGCTGTTCCTTCTGAGCAGGCTGAGTGAGGTGTAGATCAGACACGTGGATATACTCTATCTCCGTCTTCTACCTCTGCTGTTCCTTATGAGCAGGCTGAGTGAGACACGTAGATATACCATATCTCTGTCTTCTACCTCTGCTGTTCCTTCTGCGCAGTCTGAGTGAGACACGTGGATATACTTTATCTCTGTCTTCTACCTCTGCTGTTCCTTCTGAGCAGGTTGAGTGAGGTGTAGATCAGACAGGTGGATATACTCTATCTCTGTCTTCTACCTCTGCTGTTTCTTCTGAGCAGGCTGAGTGAGACACGTGGATATACTCTATCTCTGTCTTCTACCTCTGCTGTTCCTTCTGAGCAGGCTGAGTGAGACACGTGGATATACTCTATATCTGTCTTCTACCTCTGCTGTTCCTTCTGAGCAGGCTGAGTGGGGTGTAGATCAGACACGTGGATATACTCTATCTCTGTCTTCTACCTCTGTTGTTCCTTCTGAGCAGGCAGAGTGAGACACGTGGATATACTCTATCTCTGTCTTATACTTCTGCTGTTCCTTATGAACAGGCTGAGTGAGGTGTAGATCAGACACGTGGATATACTATATATCTGTCTTCTACCTCTGCTGTTCCTTCTGAGCAGGCTGAGTGAGACACTAGGATATACTCTATCTCTGTCGTCTACCTTTGCTGTTCCTTCTGAGCAGGATGAGTGAGGTGTAGATCAGACACGTGGATATACTCTATCTCTATCTTCTACCTCTGCTGTTCCTTCTGAGCGGGCTGATAAGACACGTGGATATACTCTATCTATGTCTTCTACCTCTGCTGTTCCTTGTGAGCAGGCTGAGTGAGGTGTAGATCAGACACGTGGATATACTCTATCTCTGTATTCTACCTCTGCTGTTCCTTCTGAGCAGGCTGATAAGACACGTGGATATACTCTTTCTCTGTCTTCTACCTCTGCTGTTCCTTCTGAGCAGGCTGGGTGAGGTGTAGATCAGACACGTGGATACACTCTATCTATGTCTTCTACCTCTGCTGTTCCTTCTGAGCAGGCTGAGTGAGACACGTGGATATACTCTATCTCTGTCTTTTACCTCTGCTGTTCCTTCTGAACAGGCTGAGTGAGAAACGTGGATATACTCTTTCTCTGTCTTCTACCTCTGCTGTTCCTTCTGAGCAGGCTGAGTGAGGTGTAGATCAGACACGTGGATATACTATATCTCTGTATTTTACCTCTGCTGTTCCTTCTGAGCAGGCTGAGTGAGACACGTGGATATACTCTATCTCTGTCTTCTACTTCTGCTGTTCCTTATGAACAGGCTGAGTGAGGTGTAGATCAGACACGTGGATATACTCTATATCTGTCTTCTACCTCTGCTGTTCCTTCTGAGCAGGTTGAGTGAGGTGTAGATCAGACAGGTAGATATACTCTATATCTGTCTTCTACCTCTGCTGTTCCTTCTGCGCAGGCTGAGTGAGACACGTGGATATACTATATCTCTGTCTTCTACCTCTGCTGTTCCTTCTGAGCAGGCTGAGTGAGACACGTGGATATACTCTATATCTGTCTTCTACCTCTGATGTTCCTTCTGAGCAGGCTGAGTGAGACACGTGGATATACTCTATCTCTGTCTTCTACATCTGCTGTTCCTTCTGAGCAGGCTGAGTGAGGTGTAGATCAGACACGTGGATATACTCTATCTCTGTCTTCTACCTCTGCTGTTCCTTCTGAGCAGGCTGAGTGAGACACGTGGATATACTCTATCTCTGTCTTTTACCTCTGCTGTTCCTTCTGAGCAGGCTGAGTGAGGTGTGGATCAGACACGTGGATATACTCTATCTCTGTCGTCTACCTCTGCTGTTCCTTCTGAGCAGGCTGAGTGAGGTGTCGATCAGACACGTGGATATACTCTATCTCTGTCTTCTACCTCTGCTGTTCCTTCTGAGCAGGCTGAGTGAGACACGTGGATATACTCTATCTCTGTCTTCTACCTCTGCTGTTCCTTATGAGCAGGCTGAGTGAGGTGTAGATCAGACACGTGGATATACTTTATCTCTGTTTTCTACCTCTGCTGTTCCTTCTGAGCAGGCTGAGTGAGGTGTAGATCAGACACGTTGATATACTCTATCTCTATCTTCTACCTCTGCTTTTCCTTCTGAGCAGGCTGAGTGAGACACGTGGATATACTCTATCTCTGTCTTCCACCTTTGCTGTTCCTTATGAGCAGGCTTAGCGAGGTGTAATTCAGACACGTGGATATACTCTATCTCTGTCTTCTACCTCTGCTGTTCCTTCTGAGCAGGCTGATAAGACACGTGGATATACTCTATCTCTGTCTTCCACCTCTGCTGTTCCTTCTAAGCAGGCTGAGTGAGGTGTAGATCATACACGTGGATATACTCTATCTGTGTCTTCTACCTCTGCTGTTCCTTCTGAGCAGGATGAGTGAGACACGTGGATATACTATATATCTGTCTTCTACCTCTGCTGTTCCTTCTGAGCAGGCTGAGTGAGATACGTGGATATACTCTATCTCTGTATTTTACCTCTGCTGTTCCTTCTGAGCAGGCTGAGTGAGGTGTAGATCAGACACGTGGATATACTCTATCTATCTTCTACCTCTGCTGTTCCTTCTGAGCAGGCTGAGTGAGGTGTAGATCAGACACGTGGATATACTCTATCTCTGTCTTGTACCTATGCTGTTCCTTCTGAGCAGGCTGAGTGAGACACGTGGATATACTCTATATCTGTCTTCTACCTCTGCTGTTTCTTATGAACAGGCTGAGTGAGGTGTAGATCAGACACGTGGATATACTCTATCTCTGTCTTCTACCTCTGCTGTTCCTTCTGAGCAGGCTGAGTGAGGTGTAGATCATACTCGTGGATATACTCTATCTCTGTCTTCTACCTTTGCTGTTCCTTCTGAGCAGACTGAGTGAGACACGTGGATATACTCTATCCTTGTCTTCTACCTCTGCTGTTCCTTCTGAGCAGGCTGAGTGAGGTGTAGATCAGACACGTGGATATACTCTATCTCTGTCTTCTACATCTGTTGTTCCTTCTGAGCAGGCTGAGTGAAACACGTGGACAAACTCTATTTCTGTCTTCTACCTTTGCTGTTCCTTCTGAGCAGGATGAGTGAGACACGTGGATATACTCTATCTCTGTCTTCTACCTCTGCTGTTCCTTCTGCGCAGGCTGAGTGTGGTGTATATCAGACACGTGGATATACTCTATCTCTGTCTTCTACCTCTGCTGATCCTTCTGAGCAGGCTGAGTGAGACACGTGGATATACTCTATCTCTGTCTTCTACCTCTGCTGTTCCTTATGAGCAGACTGAGTGAGACACGGGGATATACTCAATCTTTGTCTTCTACCTCTGCTGTTCCTTCTGAGCAGGCTGAGTAAGGTGTAGATTAGACACGTGGATATACTCTATCTCTGTCTTGTACCTCTGCTGTTCCTTCTGAGCAGGCTGAGTGAGACACGTGGATATACTCTATCTCTGTCTTCTACCTCTGCTGTTCCTTATGGACAGGCTGAGTGAAGTGTAAATCAGACACGTGGATACACTCTATCTATGTATTCTACCTCTGCTGTTCCTTCTGAGCAGGCTGAGTGAGACACTTGGATATACTCTATCTCTGTCGTCTACCTTTGCTGTTTCTTCTGAGCAGGCTGAGTGAGGTGTCGATCAGACACGTGGATATACTCTATCTCTGTCTTCTACCTCTGCTGTTCCTTCTGAGCAGGCTGAGTGAGGTGTAGATCAGACACGTGGATATACTCTATCTATATCTTCTACCTCTGCTGTTCCTTCTGAGCAGGCTGAGTGAGACACGTGGATATACTCTATCTTTGTCTTCTACCTCTGCTGTTCCTTGTGAGCAGGCTGAGTGAGGTGTAGATCAGACACGTGGATATACTCTATCTCTGTCTTCTACCTCTGCTGTTCCTTCTGAGCAGGCTGATAATACACGTGGATATACTCTATCTCTGTCTTCTACCTCTGCTGTTCCTTCTGAGCAGGCTGAGAGAAATAAGTGGATATACTCTATATCTGTCTTCTACCTCTGCTGTTCCTTCTGAGCAGGCTGAGTGAGGTGTAGATCAGACACGTGGATATACTCTATCTCTGTCTTCTACCTCTGCTGTTCCTTATGGACAGGCTGAGTGAAGTGTAAATCAGACACGTGGATATACTCTATCTCTGTCTTCTACCTCTGCTGTTCCTTCTGAGCAGGCTGAGTGAGACACTTGGATATACTCTATCTCTGTCGTCTACCTTTGCTGTTTCTTCTGAGCAGGCTGAGTGAGGTGTCGATCAGACACGTGGATTTACTCTATCTCTGTCTTCTACCTCTGCTGTTCCTTCTGAGCAGGCTGAGTGAGGTGTAGATCAGACACGTGGATATACTCTATCTATATCTTCTACCTCTGCTGTTCCTTCTGAGCAGGCTGAGTGAGACACGTGGATATACTCTATCTTTGTCTTATACCTCTGCTGTTCCTTGTGAGCAGGCTGAGTGAGGTGTAGATCAGACACGTGGATATACTCTATCTCTGTCTTCTACCTCTGCTGTTCCTTCTGAGCAGGCTGATAATACACGTGGATATACTCTATCTCTGTCTTCTACCTCTGCTGTTCTTTCTGAGCAGGCTGAGTGAGACACGTGGATATACTCTATCTCTGTCTTCTACCTATGCTGCTCCTTCTGAGCAAGCTGAGTGAGGTGTAGATCAGACACGTGGATATACTCTATCTCTGTCTTCTACCTATGCTGTTCCTTCTGAGCATGCTGAGTGAGACACGTGGATATACTCTATCTCTGTCTTCTACCTCTGCTGTTCCTTCTAAGCAGGCTGAGAGAGGTGTAGATCAGACACGTGGATATACTCTATATCTGTCTTCTACCTCTGCTGTTCCTTCTGAGCAGGCTGAGTGAGACACTTTGATATACTCTATCTCTGTCGTCTACCTTTGCTGTTTCTTCTGAGCAGGCTGAGTGAGGTGTCGATCAGACACGTGGATATACTCTATCTCTGTATTGTACCTCTGCTGTTCCTTCTGAGCAGGCTGAGTGAGACACGTGGATATACTCTATCTCTGTCTTCTACCTCTGCTGTTCCTTCTGAACAGGCTGAGTGAGACACGTGGATATACTCTATCTTTGTCTTCTACCTCTGCTGTTCCTTTTGAGCAGGCTGAGTGAGACACGTGGATATACTCTATCTCTGTCTTCTACCTCTGCTGTTCCTTCTAAGCAGGCTGAGAGAGGTGTAGATCAGACACGTGGATATACTCTATCTCTGTCTTCTACTTCTGCTGTTCCTTCTGAGCAGGCTGAGTGAGACACGTAGATATACTCTGTCTCTGTCTTCTACCTCTGCTGTTCCTTCTGAGCAGACTGAGTGAGACACGTGGATATACTCAATCTTTGTCTTCTACCTCTGCTGTTCCTTCTGAGCAGGCTGAGTGAGGTGTAGATTAGACACGTGGATATACTCTATCTCTGTCTTGTACCTCTGCTGTTCCTTCTGAGCAGGCTGAGTGAGACACGTGGATATACTATATCTCTGTCTTCTACCTCTGCTGTTCCTTATGAACAGGCTGAGTGAAGTGTAAATCAGACACGTGGATATACTCTATCTCTGTGTTCTACCTCTGCTGTTCCTTCTGAGCAGGCTGAGTGAGACACGTGGATATACTCTATCTCTGTCGTCTACCTCTGCTGTTCCTTCTGAGCAGGCTGAGTGAGGTGTCGATCAGACACGTGGATATACTCTATCTCTGTCTTCTACCTCTGCTGTTCCTTCTGAGCAGGCTGAGTGAGACACGTGGATATACTCTATCTCTGTCTTCTACCTCTGCTGTTCCTTATGAGCAGGCTGAGTGAGGTGTAGATCAGACACGTGGATATACTTTATCTCTGTTTTCTACCTCTGCTGTTCCTTCTGAGCAGGCTGAGTGAGGTGTAGATCAGTCACGTTGATATACTCTATCTCTATCTTCTACATCTGCTTTTCCTTCTGAGCAGGCTGAGTGAGACACGTGGATATACTCTATCTCTGTCTTCCACCTTTGCTGTTCCTTATGAGCAGGCTTAGTGAGGTGTAATTCAGACACGTGGATATACTCTATCTCTGTCTTCTACCTCTGCTGTTCCTTCTGAGCAGGCTGATAAGACACGTGGATATACTCTATCTCTGTCTTCCACCTCTGCTGTTCCGTCTAAGCAGGCTGAGTGAGGTGTAGATCAGACACGTGGATATACTCTATCTGTGTCTTCTACCTCTGCTGTTCCTTCTGAGCAGGATGAGTGAGACACGTGGATATACTATATATCTGTCTTCTACCTCTGCTGTTCCTTCTGAGCAGGCTGAGTGAGTTGTAGATCAGACACGTGGATATACTCTATCTCTGTCTTCTACCTCTGCTGTTCCTTCTGAGCAGGCTGAGTGAGACACGTGGATATACTCTATCTCTGTCTTCTACCTCTGCTGTTCCTTCTGAGCAGGCTGAGTGAGGTGTAGATCAGACACGTGGATATACTCTATATCTGTCTTCTACCTCTGCTGTTCCTTCTGAGCAGGTTGATTGAGACACGTGGATAAACTCTATCTCTGTCTTCTACCTCGTCTGTTCCTTCTGAGCAGGCTGAGTGAGACACGTGAATATACTCTATCTATCTTCTACCTCTGCTGTTCCTTCTGAGCAGGCTGAGTGAGGTGTAGATCAGACACGTGGATATACTCTATCTCTGTCTTGTACCTATGCTGTTCCTTCTGAGCAGGCTGAGTGAGACACGTGGATATACTCTATATCTGTCTTCTACCTCTGCTGTTTCTTATGAACAGGCTGAGTGAGGTGTAGATCAGACACGTGGATATACTCTATCTCTGTCTTCTCCCTCTGCTGTTCCTTCTGAGCAGGCTGAGTGAGGTGTAGATCATACTCGTGGATATACTCTATCTCTGTCTTCTACCTCTGCTGTTCCTTCTGAGCAGACTGAGTGAGACACGTGGATATACTCTATCTTTGTCTTCTACCTCTGCTGTTCCTTCTGAGCAGGCTGAGTGAGGTGTAGATCAGACTCGGGGATATACTCTATCTCTGTCTTGTACCTCTGCTGTTCCTTCTGAGCAGGCTGCGTGAGACACGTGGATATACTCTATATCTGTCTTCTACCTCTGCTGTTTCTTATGAACAGGCTGAGTGAGGTGTAGATCAGACACGTGGATATACTCTATATCTGTCTTCTACCTCTGCTGTTCCTTCTGAGCAGGCTGAGTGAGGTGTAGATCATACTCGTGGATATACTCTATCTCTGTCTTCTACCTCTGCTGTTCCTTCTGAGCATACTGAGTGAGACACGTGGATATACCCTATCCTTGTCTTCTACCTCTGCTGTTCCTTCTGAGCAGGCTGAGTGAGGTGTAGATCAGACACGTGGATATACTCTATCTCTGTCTTCTACATCTGCTGTTCCTTCTGAGCAGGCTGAGTGAAACACGTGGACAAACTCTATTTCTGTCTTCTACCTTTGCTGTACCTTCTGAGCAGGCTGAGTGAGACACGTGGATATACTCTATCTCTGTCTTCTACCTCTGCTGTTCCTTCTGAGCAGGCTGAGTGAGGTGTAGATCAGACACGTGGATATACTCTATCTCTGTCTTCTACCTCTGCTGTTCCATATGAGCAGACTGAGTGAGACACGTGGATATACTCAATCTTTGTCTTCTACCTCTGCTGTTCCTTCTGAGCAGGCTGAGTAAGGTGTAGATTAGACACGTGGATATACTCTATATCTGTCTTGTACCTCTGCTGTTCCTTCTGAGCAGGCTGAGTGAGACACGTGGATATACTCTATCTCTGTCTTCTACCTCTGCTGTTCCTTATGAACAGGCAGAGTGAAGTTTAAATCAGACACGTGGATACACTCTATCTATGTCTTCTACCTCTGCTGTTCCTTCTGAGCAGACTGAGTGAGACACGTGGATATACTCTATCTTTGTCTTCTACCTCTGTTGTTCCTTCTGAGCAGGCTGAGTGAGGTGTAAACCAGACACGTGGATATACTCTATCTCTGTCTTCTACTTCTGTTGTTCCTTATGAACAGTCTGAGTGAGGTGTAGATCAGACACGTGGATATACTCTATATCTGTCTTCTACCTCTGCTGTTCCTTCTGAGCAGGCTGAGTGAGACACTTGGATATACTCTATCTCTGTCGTCTACCTTTGCTGTTTCTTCTGAGCAGGCTGAGTGAGGTGTCGATCAGACACGTGGATATACTATATCTCTGTCTTCTACCTCTGCTGTTCCTTCTGAGCAGGCTGAGTGAGGTGTAGATCAGACACGTGGATATACTCTATCTATATCTTCTGCCTCTGCTGTTCCTTCTGAGCAGGCTGAGTGAGACACGTGGATATACTCTATCTTTGTCTTCTACCTCTGCTGTTCCTTGTGAGCAGGCTGAGTGAGGTGTAGATCAGACACGTGGATATACTCTATCTCTGTCTTCTACCTCTGCTGTTCCTTCTGAGCAGGCTGATAATACACGTGGATATACTATATCTCTGTCTTCTACCTCTGCTGTTCCTTCTGAGCAGGCTGAGTGAGGTGTAGATCAGACACGTGGATACACTCTATCTATGTCTTCTACCTCTGCTGTTCCTTCTGAGCAGGCTGAGTGAGACACGTGGATATACTCTATCTCTGTCTTCTACCTCTGATGTTCCTTCTGAACAGGCTGAGTGAGACACGTGGATATACTCTATCTCTGTCTTCTACCTCTGCTGTTCCTTCTGAGCAGGCTGAGTGAGGTGTAGATCAGACACGTGGATATACTATATCTCTGTATTGTACCTCTGCTGTTCCTTCTGAGCAGGCTGAGTGAGACACGTGGATATACTCTATATCTGTCTTCTACCTCTGCTGTTCTTTCTGAGCAGGCTGAGTGAGGTGTAGATCAGACACGTGGATATACTCTATCTGTGTCTTCTACTTCTGCTGTTCCTTCTGAGCAGGCTGAGTGAGGTGTAGATCAGACACGTGGATATACTCTATCTCTGTCTTCTACCTCTGCTGCTCCTCCTGAGCAGGCTGAGTGAGGTGTATATCAGACACGCGGATATACTCTATCTCTGTCTTCTACCTCTGCTGTTCCTTCTGAGCAGGCTGAGTGAGACACGTGGATAAACACTATCTCTGTCTGCTACCTCTGCTGTTCCTTCTGAGCAGGCTGAGAGAGACAAGTGGATATACTCTATATCTGTCTTCTACCTCTGCTGTTCCTTCTGAGCAGGCTGAGTGAAGTGTAGATCAGACACGTGGATATACTCTATCTCTGTCTTCTACCTCTGCTGTTCCTTCTGAGCAGGCTGAGTGAGACACGTGGATATACTCTATCTCTGTCTTCTACCTATGCTGCTCCTTCTGAGCAAGCTGAGTGAGGTGTAGATCAGACACGTGGATATACTCTATCTCTGTCTTCTACCTATGCTGTTCCTTCTGAGCAGGCTGAGTGAGACACGTGGATATACTCTATCTCTGTCTTCTACCTCTGCTGTTCCTTCTGAGCAGGCTGATAAGACACGTGGATATACTCTATCTCTGTCTTCCACCTCTGCTGTTCCTTCTGAGCAGGCTGAGTGAGGTGTAGATCAGACACGTGGATATACTCTATCTCTGTCTTCTACCTCTGCTGTTCCTTCTGAGCAGGCTGAGTGAGACACGTGGATATACTCTATCTCTGTCTTCTACCTCTGCTGTTCCTTCTGAGCAGGCTGAGTGAGGTGTAGATCAGACACGTGGATATACTCTATATCTGTCTTCTACCTCTGCTGTTCCTTCTGAGCAGGTTGATTGAGACACGTGGATAAACTCTATCTCTGTCTTCTACCTCGGCTGTTCCTTCTGAGCAGGCTGAGTGAGACACGTGAATATACTCTATCTATCTTCTACCTCTGCTGTTCCTTCTGAGCAGGCTGAGTGAGGTGTAGATCAGACACGTGGATATACTCTATCTCTGTCTTGTACCTATGCTGTTCCTTCTGAGCAGGCTGAGTGAGACACGTGGATATACTCTATATCTGTCTTCTACCTCTGCTGTTTCTTATGAACAGGCTGAGTGAGGTGTAGATCAGACACGTGGATATACTCTATCTCTGTCTTCTCCCTCTGCTGTTCCTTCTGAGCAGGCTGAGTGAGGTGTAGATCATACTCGTGGATATACTCTATCTCTGTCTTCTACCTCTGCTGTTCCTTCTGAGCAGACTGAGTGAGACACGTGGATATACTCTATCTTTGTCTTCTACCTCTGCTGTTCCTTCTGAGCAGGCTGAGTGAGGTGTAGATCAGACACGTGGATATACTCTATCTCTGTCTTGTACCTCTGCTGTTCCTTCTGAGCAGGCTGAGTGAGACACGTGGATATACTATATATCTGTCTTCTACCTCTGCTGTTTCTTATGAACAGGCTGAGTGAGGTGTAGATCAGACACGTGGATATACTCTATATCTGTCTTCTACCTCTGCTGTTCCTTCTGAGCAGGCTGAGTGAGGTGTAGATCATACTCGTGGATATACTCTATCTCTGTCTTCTACCTCTGCTGTTCCTTCTGAGCAGACTGAGTGAGACACGTGGATATACCCTATCCTTGTCTTCTACCTCTGCTGTTCCTTCTGAGCAGGCTGAGTGAGGTGTAGATCAGACACGTGGATATACTCTATCTCTGTCTTCTACATCTGCTGTTCCTTCTGAGCAGGCTGAGTGAAACACGTGGACAAACTCTATTTCTGTCTTCTACCTTTGCTGTTCCTTCTGAGCAGGCTGAGTGAGACACGTGGATATACTCTATCTCTGTCTTCTACCTCTGCTGTTCCTTCTGAGCAGGCTGAGTGAGGTGTAGATCAGACACGTGGATATACTCTATCTCTGTCTTCTACCTCTGCTGTTCCTTATGAGCAGACTGAGTGAGACACGTGGATATACTCAATCTTTGTCTTCTACCTCTGCTGTTCCTTCTGAGCAGGCTGAGTAAGGTGTAGATTAGACACGTGGATATACTCTATCTCTGTCTTGTACCTCTGCTGTTCCTTCTGAGCAGGCTGAGTGAGACACGTGGATATACTCTATCTCTGTCTTCTACCTCTGCTGTTCCTTATGAACAGGCTGAGTGAAGTGTAAATCAGACACGTGGATACACTCTATCTATGTCTTCTACCTCTGCTGTTCCTTCTGAGCAGACTGAGTGAGACACGTGGATATACTCTATCTTTGTCTTCTACCTCTGTTGTTCCTTCTGAGCAGGCTGAGTGAGGTGTAAATCAGACACGTGGATATACTCTATCTCTGTCTTCTACTTATGCTGTTCCTTATGAACAGGCTGAGTGAGGTGTAGATCAGACACGTGGATATACTCTATATCTGTCTTCTACCTCTGCTGTTCCTTCTGAGCAGGCTGAGTGAGACACTTGGAAATACTCTATCTCTGTCGTCTACCTTTGCTGTTTCTTCTGAGCAGGCTGAGTGAGGTGTCGATCAGACACGTGGATATACTCTATCTCTGTCTTCTACCTCTGCTGTTC
Organism: Crossaster papposus; assembly: GCA_037893245.1. NCBI lineage: Eukaryota > Metazoa > Echinodermata > Asteroidea > Velatida > Solasteridae > Crossaster > Crossaster papposus. The sequence goes on from JBAIAA010000865.1 coordinate 549,105, forward strand.
CTTCTGAGCAGGCTGAGTGAGACACGTGGATATACTCTATCTGTGTCTTCTACCTCTGCTGTTCCTTGTGAGCAGGCTGAGTGAGGTGTAGATCAGACACGTGGATATACTCTATATCTGTCTTCTACCTCTGCTGTTCCTTCTGAGCAGGCTGATAATACACGTGGATATACTCTATCTCTGTCTTCTACCTCTGCTGTTCCTTCTGAACAGGCTGATTGAGACACGTGGATATACTCTATCTCTGTCTTCTACCTCTGCTGTTCCTTCTGAGCAGGCTGAGTGAGGTGTAGATCAGACACGTGGATATACTATATCTCTGTATTGTACCTCTGCTGTTCCTTCTGAGCAGGCTGAGTGAGACACGTGGATATACTCTATATCTGTCTTCTACCTCTGCTGTTCTTTCTGAGCAGGCTGAGTGAGGTGTAGATCAGACACGTGGATATACTCTATCTTTGTCTTCTACTTCTGCTGTTCCTTCTGAGCAGGCTGAGTGAGTTGTAGATCAGACACGTGGATATACTCTATCTCTGTCTTCTACCTCTGCTGCTCCTCCTGAGCAGGCTGAGTGAGGTGTATATCAGACACGCGGATATACTCTATCTCTGTCTTCTACCTCTGCTGTTCCTTCTGAGCAGGCTGAGTGAGACACGTGGATAAACACTATCTCTGTCTGCTACCTCTGCTGTTCCTTCTGAGCAGGCTGAGTGAGGTGTAGATCAGACACGTGGATATACTCTATCTCTGTCTTCTACCTCTGCTGTTCCTTATGAGCAGGCTGAGTGAGACACGTGGATATACTCTATCTCTGTCTTCTACCTATGCTGCTCCTTCTGAGCAAGCTGAGTGAGGTGTAGATCAGACACGTGGATATACTATATCTCTGTCTTCTACCTATGCTGTTCCTTCTGAGCAGGCTGAGTGAGACACGTGGATATACTCTATCTCTGTCTTCTACCTCTGCTGTTCCTTCTAAGCAGGCTGAGAGAGGTGTAGATCAGACACGTGGATATACTCTATCTCTGTCTTCTACTTCTGCTGTTCCTTCTGAGCAGGCTGAGTGAGACAAGTGGATATACTCTGTCTCTGTCTTCTACCTCTGCTGTTCCTTCTGAGCAGGCTGATAAGACACGTGGATATACTCTATCTCTGTCTTCTACCTCTGCTGTTCCTTCTGAGCAGGCTGAGTGAGACACGTGGATAAACACTATCTCTGTCTGCTACCTCTGCTGTTCCTTCTGAGCAGGCTGAGAGAGACAAGTGGATATACTCTATATCTGTCTTCTACCTCTGCTGTTCCTTCTGAGCAGGCTGAGTGAGGTGTAGATCAGACACGTGGATATACTCTATCTCTGTCTTCTACCTCTGCTGTTCCTTATGAGCAGGCTGAGTGAGACACGTGGATATACTCTATCTCTGTCTTCTACCTATGCTGCTCCTTCTGAGCAAGCTGAGTGAGGTGTAGATCAGACACGTGGATATACTCTATCTCTGTCTTCTACCTATGCTGTTCCTTCTGAGCAGGCTGAGTGAGACACGTGGATATACTCTATCTCTGTCTTCTACCTCTGCTGTTCCTTCTAAGCAGGCTGAGAGAGGTGTAGATCAGACACGTGGATATACTCTATCTCTGTCTTCTACTTCTGCTGTTCCTTCTGAGCAGGCTGAGTGAGACAAGTGGATATACTCTGTCTCTGTCTTCTACCTCTGCTGTTCCTTCTGAGCAGGCTGATAAGACACGTGGATATACTCTATCTCTGTCTTCTACCTCTGCTGTTCCTTTTGAGCAGGCTGAGTGGGGTGTAGATCAGACACGTGGATATACTCTATCTCTGTCTTCTACCTCTGTTGTTCCTTCTGAGCAGGCTGAGTGAGGTGTAGATCAGACACGTGGATACACTATATCTATGTCTTCTACCTCTGCTGTTCCTTCTGAGCAGACTGAGTGAGACACGTGAATATACTCTATCTTTGTCTTCTACCTCTGTTGTTCCTTCTGAGCAGGCTGAGTGAGGTGTAAATCAGACACGTGGATATACTCTATCTCTGTCTTGTACCTCTGCTGTTCCTTCTGAGCAGGCTGAGTGAGACACGTGGATATACTCTATCTCTGTCTTCAACTTCTGCTGTTCCGTATGAACAGGCTGAGTGAGGTGTAGATCAGACACGTGGATATACTCTATATCTGTCTTCTACCTCTGCTGTTCCTTCTGAGCAGGCTGAGTGAGACACTTGGATATACTCTATCTCTGTCGTCTACCTTTGCTGTTCCTTCTGAGCAGGCTGAGTGAGGTGTCGATCAGACACGTGGATATACTCTATCTCTGTCTTCTACCTCTGCTGTTCCTTATGAGCAGGCTGAGAGAGGTGTAGATCAGACACGTGGATATACTCTATCTCTGTCTTCTACTTCTGCTGTTCCTTCTGAGCAGGCTGAGTGAGACAAGTGGATATACTCTGTCTCTGTCTTCTACCTCTGCTGTTCCTTCTGAGCAGGCTGATAAGACACGTGGATATACTCTATCTCTGTCTTCTACCTCTGCTGTTCCTTTTGAGCAGGCTGAGTGGGGTGTAGATCAGACACGTGGATATACTCTATCTCTGTCTTCTACCCCTGTTGTTCCTTCTGAGCAGGCTGAGTGAGGTGTAGATCAGACACGTGGATACACTATATATATGTCTTCTACCTCTGCTGTTCCTTCTGAGCAGACTGAGTGAGACACGTGAATATACTCTATCTTTGTCTTCTACCTCTGTTGTTCCTTCTGAGCAGGCTGAGTGAGGTGTAAATCAGACACGTGGATATACTCTATCTCTGTCTTGTACCTCTGCTGTTCCTTCTGAGCAGGCTGAGTGAGACACGTGGATATACTCTATCTCTGTCTTCTACTTCTGCTGTTCCGTATGAACAGGCTGAGTGAGGTGTAGATCAGACACGTGGATATACTCTATATCTGTCTTCTACCTCTGCTGTTCCTTCTGAACAGGCTGAGTGAGACACTTGGATATACTCTATCTCTGTCGTCTACCTTTGCTGTTCCTTCTGAGCAGGCTGAGTGAGGTGTCGATCAGACACGTGGATATACTCTATCTCTGTCTTCTACCTCTGCTGTTCCTTATGAGCAGGCTGAGTGAGGTGTAGATCAGACACGTGGATATACTCTATCTCTATCTTCTACCTCTGCTGTTCCTTCTGAGCAGGCTGAGTGAGACACGTGGATATACTCTATCTCTGTCTTCTACCTCTGCTGTTCCTTGTGAGCAGGCTGAGTGAGGTGTAGATCAGACACGTGGATATACTATATCTATGTCTTCTACCTCTGCTGTTCCTTCTGAGCAGGCTGAGTGAGACACGTGGATATACTCTATCTCTGTCTTTTACCTCTGCTGTTCCTTCTGAACAGGCTGAGTGAGAAACGTGGATATACTCAATCTTTGTCTTCTACCTCTGCTGTTCCTTCTGAGCAGGCTGAGTGAGGTTTAGATCATACTCGTGGATATACTCTATCTCTGTCTTCTACCTCTGCTGTTCCTTCTGAGCAGACTGAGTGAGACACGTGGATATACTCTATCTCTGTCTTCTACCTCTGCTGTTCCTTCTGAACAGGCTGAGTGAGGTGTAGATCAGAAACGTGGATATACTCCATCTCTGTCTTCTACCTCTACTGTTCATTCTGAGCAGGCTGAGTGAGACACGTGGATATACTCTATCTCTGTCTTCTACCTCTGCTGTTCCTTCTGAACAGGCTGAGTGAGGTGTAGATCAGAAACGTGGATATACTCTATCTCTGTCTTCTACCTCTGCTGTTCCTTATGAGCAGGCTGAGTGAGGTGTAGATCAGACACGTGGATATACTTTATCTCTGTCTTCTACCTCTGCTGTTCCTTCTGAGCAGGCTGAGTGAGGTGTATATCAGACACGTTGATATACTATATCTCTATCTTCTACCTTTGCTTTTCCTTCTGAGCAGGCTGAGTGAGACACGTGGATATACTCTATCTCTGTCTTCCACCTTTGCTGTTCCTTCTGAGCAGGCTTAGTGAGGTGTAATTCAGACACGTGGATATACTCTATCTCTGTCTTCTACCTCTGCTGTTCCTTCTGAGCAGGCTGATAAGACACGTGGATATACTCTATCTCTGTCTTCCACCTCTGCTGTTCCTTCTGAGCAGGCTGAGTGAGGTGTAGATCAGACACGTGGATATACTCTATCTCTGTCTTCTACCTCTGCTGTTCCTTCTGAGCAGGATGAGTGAGACACGTGGATATACTATATATCTGTCTTCTACCTCTGCTGTTCCTTCTGAGCAGGCTGAGTGAGTTGTAGATCAGACACGTGGATATACTCTATCTCTGTCTTCTACCTCTGCTGTTCCTTCTGAGCAGGCTGAGTGAGGTGTAGATCAGACACGTGGATATACTCTATCTCTGTCTTCTACCTCTGCTGTTCCTTCTGAGCAGGCTGAGTGAGACACGTGGATATACTCTATCTCTGTCTTCTACCTCTGCTGTTCATTCTGAGCAGGCTGAGTGAGGTGTAGATCAGACACGTGGATATACTCTATATCTGTCTTCTACCTCTGCTGTTTCTTCTGAGCAGGTTGAGTGAGACACGTGGATAAACTCTATCTCTGTCTTCTACCTCTGCTGTTCCTTGTGAGCAGGCTGAGTGAGACACGTGAATATACTCTATCTATCTTCTACCTCTGCTGTTCCTTCTGAGCAGGCTGAGTGAGGTGTAGATCAGACACGTGGATATACTCTATCTCTGTCTTGTACCTCTGCTGTTCCTTCTGAGCAGGCTGAGTGAGACACGTGGATATACTCTATATCTGTCTTCTACCTCTGCTGTTTCTTATGAACAGGCTGAGTGAGGTGTAGATCAGACACGTGGATATACTCTATCTCTGTCTTTTACCTCTGCTGTTCCTTCTGAGCAGGCTGAGTGAGGTTTAGATCATACTCGTGGATATACTCTATCTCTGTCTTCTACCTCTGCTGTTCCTTCTGAGCAGACTGAGTGAGACACGTGGATATACTCTATCTTTGTCTTCTACCTCTGCTGTTCCTTCTGAGCAGGCTGAGTGAGGTGTAGATCAGACACGTGGATATACTCTATCTCTGTCTTGTACCTCTGCAGTTCCTTCTGAGCAGGCTGAGTGAGACACGTGGATATACTCTATCTCTGTCTTCTACATCTGTTGTTTCTTATGAACAGGCTGAGTGAGGTGTAGATCAGACACGTGGATATACTCTATCTCTGTCTTGTACCTCTGCTGTTCCTTCTGAGCAGGCTGAGTGAGACACGTGGATATACTCTATATCTGTCTTCTACCTCTGCTGTTTCTTATGAACAGGCTGAGTGAGGTGTAGATCAGACACGTGGATATACTCTATCTCTGTCTTCTACCTCTGCTGTTCCTTCTGAGCAGGCTGAGTGAGGTGTAGATCGTACTCGTGGATATACTCTATATCTGTCTTCTACCTCTGCTGTTCCTTCTGAGCAGACTGAGTGAGACACGTGGATATACTCTATCTTTGTCTTCTACCTCTGCTGTTCCTTCTGAGCAGGCTGAGTGAGGTGTAGATCAGACACGTGGATATACTCTATCTCTGTCTTGTACCTCTGCTGTTCCTTCTGAGCAGGCTGAGTGAGACACGTGGATATACTCTATCTCTGTCTTCTACCTCTGCTGTTTCTTATGAACAGGCTGAGTGAGGTGTAGATCAGACACGTGGATATACTCTCTTTCTGTCTTCTACCTCTGCTGTTCCTTCTGAGCAGGCTGATAAGACACGTGGATATACTCTATCTCTGTCTTCTACCTCTGCTGTTCCTTCTGAGCAGGCTGAGTGGGGTGTAGATCAGACACGTGGATATACTCTATCTCTGTCTTCTACCTCTGCTGTTCCTTCTGAGCAGGCTGAGTGAGACACTTGGATATACTCTATCTTTGTCTTCTACCTCTGCTGTTCCTTCTGAGCAGGCTGAGTGAGGTGTCGATCAGACACGTGGATATACTCTACCTCTGTCTTCTACCTCTGCTGTTCCTTCTGAGCAGGCTGAGTGAGGTGTAGATCAGACACGTGGATATACTCTATCTCTATCTTCTACCTCTGCTGTTCCTTCTGAGCAGGCTGAGTGAGACACGTGGATATACTCTATCTCTGTCTTCTACCTCTGCTGTTTCTTATGAACAGGCTGAGTGAGGTGTAGATCAGACACGTGGATATACTCTCTCTCTGTCTTCTACCTCTGCTGTTCCTTCTGAGCAGGCTGATAAGACACGTGGATATACTCTATCTCTGTCTTCTACCTCTGATGTTCCTTCTGAGCAGGCTGAGTGGGGTGTAGATCAGACACGTGGATATACTCTATCTCTGTCTTCTACCTCTGCTGTTCCTTCTGAGCAGGCTGAGTGAGACACTTGGATATACTCTATCTTTGTCTTCTACCTCTGCTGTTCCTTCTGAGCAGGCTGAGTGAGGTGTCGATCAGACACGTGGATATACTCTACCTCTGTCTTCTACCTCTGCTGTTCCTTCTGAGCAGGCTGAGTGAGGTGTAGATCAGACACGTGGATATACTCTATCTCTATCTTCTACCTCTGCTGTTCCTTCTGAGCAGGCTGAGTGAGACACGTGGATATACTCTATCTCTGTATTCTACCTCTGCTGTTCATTGTGAGCAGGCTGAGTGAGGTGTAGATCAGACACGTGGATATACTCTCTCTCTGTCTTCTACCTCTGCTGTTCCTTCTGAGCAGGCTGATAAGACACGTGGATATACTCTATCTCTGTCTTCTACCTCTGCTGTTCCTTCTGAGCAGGCTGAGTGGGGTGTAGATCAGACACGTGGATATACTCTATCTCTGTCTTCTATCTCTGCTGTTCCTTCTGAGCAGGCTGAGTGAGGTGTATATCAGACACGTGGATACACTCTATCAGACACGTGGATACACTCTATCTATGTCTTCTACCTCTGCTGTTCCCTCTGAGCAGACTGAGTGAGACACGTGGATATACTCTATCTTTGTCTTCTACCTCTGTTGTTCCTTCTGAGCAGGCTGAGTGAGGTGTAAATCAGACACGTGGATATACTCTATCTCTGTCTTGTACCTCTGCTGTTCCTTCTGAGCAGGCTGAGTGAGACACGTGGATATACTCTATCTCTCTCTTCTACTTCTGCTGTTCCTTATGAACAGGCTGAGTGAGGTGTAGATCAGACACGTGGATATACTCTATATCTGTCTTCTACCTCTGCTGTTCCTTCTGAGCAGGCTGAGTGAGACACTTGGATATACTCGATATCTGTCGTCTATCTTTGCTGTTCCTTCTGAGCAGGCTGAGTGAGGTGTCGATCAGACACGTGTATATACTCTATCTCTGTCTTCTACTTCTGCTGTTCCTTCTGATCAGGCTGAGTGAGGTGTAGATCAGACACGTGGATATACTCTATCTCTATCTTCTACCTCTGCTGTTCATTCTGAGCAGGCTGAGTGAGACACGTGGATATACTCTATCTTTGTCTTCTACCTCTGCTGTTCCTTGTGAGCAGGCTGAGTGAGGTGTAGATCAGACACGTGGATATACTCTATCTATGTCTTCTACCTCTGCTGTTCCTTCTGAGCAGGCTGATAAGACACGTGGATATACTCTATCTCTGTCTTCTACCTCTGCTGTTCCTTCTGAGCAGGCTGAGTGAGGTGTAGATCAGACACGTGGATACACTCTATCTATGTCTTCTACCTCTGCTGTTTCTTCTGAGCAGGCTGAGTGAGACACGTGGATATAATCTATTTCTGTATTCTACCTCTGCTGTTCCTTCTGAACAGGCTGAGTGAGACACGTGGATATACTCTATCTCTGTCTTCTACCTCTGCTGTTCCTTCTGAGCAGGCTGAGTGAGGTGTAGATCAGACACGTGGATATACTATATCTCTGTATTGTACCTCTGCTGTTCCTTCTGTGCAGGCTGAGTGAGACACGTGGATATACTCTATCTCTGTCTTCTACCTCTGCTGTTCTTTCTGAGCAGGCTGAGTGAGGTGTAGATCAGACACGTGGATATACTCTATCTTTGTCTTCTACCTCTGCTGTTCCTTCTGAGCAGGCTGAGTGAGGTGTAAATCAGACACGTGGATATACTCTATCTCTGTCTTCTACCTCTGCTGCTCCTCCTGAGCAGGCTGAGTGAGGTGTATATCAGACACGCGGATATACTCTATCTCTGTCTTCTACCTCTGCTGTTACTTCTGAGCAGGCTGAGTGAGACACGTGGATAAACACTATCTCTGTCTGCTACCTCTGCTGTTCCTTCTGAGCAGGCTGAGAGAGACAAGTGGATATACTCGATATATGTCTTCTACCTCTGCTGTTCCTTCTGAGCAGGCTGAGTGAGGTGTAGATCAGACACGTGGATATACTCTATCTTTGTCTTCTAGCTCTGCTGTTCCTTCTGAGCAGGCTGAGTGAGACACATGGATATACTCTATCTCTGTCGTCTACCTATGCTGCTCTTTCTGAGCAAGCTGAGTGAGGTGTAGATCAGACACGTGGATATACTCTATCTCTGTCTTCTACCTCTGCTGTTCCTTCTGAGCAGGCTGAGTGAGACACGTGGATATACTCTATCTCTGTCTTCTACCTCTGCTGTTCCTTCTATGCAGGCTGAGAGAGGTGTAGATCAGACACGTGGATATACTCTATCTCTGTCTTCTACTTCTGCTGTTCCTTCTGAGCAGGCTGAGTGAGACACGTGGATATACTCTGTCTCTGTCTTCTACCTCTGCTGTTCCTTCTGAGCAGGCTGATAAGACACGTGGATATACTCTATCTCTGTCTTCTACCTCTGCTGTTCCTTCTGAGCAGGCTGAGTGGGGTGTAGATCAGACACGTGGATATACTCTATCTCTGTCTTCTACCTCTGTTGTTCCTTCTGAGCAGGCTGAGTGAGGTGTAGATCAGACACGTGGATACACTCTATATATGTCTTCTACCTCTGCTGTTCCTTCTGAGCAGGCTGAGTGAGGTGTAGATCATACTCGTGGATATACTCTATATCTGTCTTCTACCTCTGCTGTTCCTTCTGAGCAGACTGAGTGAGACACGTGGATATACTCTATCTTTGTCTTATACCTCTGTTGTTTCTTCTGAGCAGGCTGAGTGAGGTGTAAATCAGACACGTGAATATACTCTATCTCTGTCTTGTACCTCTGCTGTTCCTTCTGAGCAGGCTGAGTGAGACACGTGGATATACTCTATCTCTGTCTTCTACTTCTGCTGTTCCTTATGAACAGGCTGAGTGAGGTGTAGATCAGACACGTGGATATACTCTATATCTGTCTTCTACCTCTGCTGTTCCTTCTGAGCAGGCTGAGTGAGACACTTGGATATACTCTATCTCTGTCGTCTACCTTTGCTGTTCCTTCTGAGCAGGCTGAGTGAGGTGTCGATCAGACACGTGGATATACTCTATATCTATCTTCTACCTCTGCTGTTCCTTCTGAGCAGGCTGAGTGAGACACGTGGATATACTCTATCTCAGTCTTCTACCTCTGCTGTTCCTTGTGAGCAGGCTGAGTGAGGTGTAGATCAGACACGTGGATATACTCTATCTCTGTATTCTACCCCTGCTGTTCCTTCTGAGCAGGCTGATAAGACACGTGGATATACTCTATCTCTGTCTTCTACCTCTGCTGTTCCTTCTGAGCAGGCTGAGTGAGGTGTAGATCAGACACGTGGATACACTCTATATATGTCTTCTACCTCTGCTGTTCCTTCTGAGCAGGCTGAGTGAGGTGTAGATCATACTCGTGGATATACTCTATATCTGTCTTCTACCTCTGCTGTTCCTTCTGAGCAGACTGAGTGAGACACGTGGATATACTCTATCTTTGTCTTATACCTCTGTTGTTTCTTCTGAGCAGGCTGAGTGAGGTGTAAATCAGACACGTGGATATACTCTATCTCTGTCTTGTACCTCTGCTGTTCCTTCTGAGCAGGCTGAGTGAGACACGTGGATATACTCTATCTCTGTCTTCTACTTCTGCTGTTCCTTATGAACAGGCTGAGTGAGGTGTAGATCAGACACGTGGATATACTCTATATCTGTCTTCTACCTCTGCTGTTCCTTCTGAGCAGGCTGAGTGAGACACTTGGATATACTCTATCTCTGTCGTCTACCTTTGCTGTTCCTTCTGAGCAGGCTGAGTGAGGTGTCGATCAGACACGTGGATATACTCTATATCTATCTTCTACCTCTGCTGTTCCTTCTGAGCAGGCTGAGTGAGACACGTGGATATACTCTATCTCAGTCTTCTACCTCTGCTGTTCCTTGTGAGCAGGCTGAGTGAGGTGTAGATCAGACACGTGGATATACTCTATCTCTGTATTCTACCCCTGCTGTTCCTTCTGAGCAGGCTGATAAGACACGTGGATATACTCTATCTCTGTCTTCTACCTCTGCTGTTCCTTCTGAGCAGGCTGAGTGAGGTGTAGATCAGACACGTGGATATACTCTATCTCTGTCTTCTATCTCTGCTGTTCCTTCTGAGCAGGCTGAGTGAGACACGTGGATAAACACTATCTCTGTCTTCTACCTCTGCTGTTCCTTCTGAGCAGGCTGAGTGAGACACGTGGATATACTCTATCTCTGTCTTCTACCTCTGCTGTTCCTTCTGAGCAGGCTGAGTGAGGTGTAGATCAGACACGTGGATATACTCTATCTCTGTCTTCTATCTCTGCTGTTCCTTCTGAGCAGGCTGAGTGAGACACGTGGATATACTCTATCTCTGTCTTCTACCTCTGCTGCTCCTTCTGAGCAAGCTGAGTGAGGTGTAGATCAGACACGTGGATATACTCTATCTCTGTCTTCTACCTCTGTTGTTCCTTCTGAGCAGGCTGAGTGAGACACGTGGATATACTATATCTCTGTATTCTACCTCTGCTGTTCCTTCTAAGCAGGCTGAGAGAGGTGTAGATCAGACACGTGGATATACTCTATCTCTGTCTTCTACTTCTGCTGTTCCTTCTGAGCAGGCTGAGTGAGACACGTGGATTTACTCTGTCTCTGTCTTCTACCTCTGCTGTTCCTTCTGAGCAGACTGAGTGAGACACATGGATATACTCAATATTTGTCTTCTACCTCTGCTGTTCCTTCTGAGCAGGCTGAGTGAGGTGTAGATTAGACACGTGGATATACTCTATCTCTGTCTTGTACCTCTGCTGTTCCTTCTGAGCAGGCTGAGTGAGACACGCGGATATACTCTATCTCTGTCTTATACCTCTGCTGTTCCTTATGAACAGGCTGAGTGAAGTGTACATCAGACACGTGGATATACTCTATCTCTGTGTTCTACCTCTGCTGTTCCTTCTGAGCAGCCTGAGTGAGACACGTGGATATACTCTATCTCTGTCGTCTACTTCTGCTGTTCCTTATGAACAGGCTGAGTGAGGTGTAGATCAGACACGTGGATATACTCTATCTCTGTCTTCTATCTCTGCTGTTCCTTCTGAGCAGGCTGAGTGAGGTGTATATCAGACACGTGGATACACTCTATCAGACACGTGGATACACTCTATCTATGTCTTCTACCTCTGCTGTTCCCTCTGAGCAGACTGAGTGAGACACGTGGATATACTCTATCTTTGTCTTCTACCTCTGTTGTTCCTTCTGAGCAGGCTGAGTGAGGTGTAAATCAGACACGTGGATATACTCTATCTCTGTCTTGTACCTCTGCTGTTCCTTCTGAGCAGGCTGAGTGAGACACGTGGATATACTCTATCTCTGTCTTCTACTTCTGCTGTTCCTTATGAACAGGCTGAGTGAGGTGTAGATCAGACACGTGGATATACTCTATATCTGTCTTCTACCTCTGCTGTTCCTTCTGAGCAGGCTGAGTGAGACACTTGGATATACTCTATCTCTGTCGTCTACCTTTGCTGTTCCTTCTGAGCAGGCTGAGTGAGGTGTCGATCAGACACGTGGATATACTCTATATCTATCTTCTACCTCTGCTGTTCCTTCTGAGCAGGCTGAGTGAGACACGTGGATATACTCTATCTCAGTCTTCTACCTCTGCTGTTCCTTGTGAGCAGGCTGAGTGAGGTGTAGATCAGACACGTGGATATACTCTATCTCTGTATTCTACCCCTGCTGTTCCTTCTGAGCAGGCTGATAAGACACGTGGATATACTCTATCTCTGTCTTCTACCTCTGCTGTTCCTTCTGAGCAGGCTGAGTGAGGTGTAGATCAGACACGTGGATATACTCTATCTCTGTCTTCTATCTCTGCTGTTCCTTCTGAGCAGGCTGAGTGAGACACGTGGATAAACACTATCTCTGTCTTCTACCTCTGCTGTTCCTTCTGAGCAGGCTGAGTGAGACACGTGGATATACTCTATCTCTGTCTTCTACCTCTGCTGTTCCTTCTGAGCAGGCTGAGTGAGGTGTAGATCAGACACGTGGATATACTCTATCTCTGTCTTCTATCTCTGCTGTTCCTTCTGAGCAGGCTGAGTGAGACACGTGGATATACTCTATCTCTGTCTTCTACCTCTGCTGCTCCTTCTGAGCAAGCTGAGTGAGGTGTAGATCAGACACGTGGATATACTCTATCTCTGTCTTCTACCTCTGTTGTTCCTTCTGAGCAGGCTGAGTGAGACACGTGGATATACTATATCTCTGTATTCTACCTCTGCTGTTCCTTCTAAGCAGGCTGAGAGAGGTGTAGATCAGACACGTGGATATACTCTATCTCTGTCTTCTACTTCTGCTGTTCCTTCTGAGCAGGCTGAGTGAGACACGTGGATTTACTCTGTCTCTGTCTTCTACCTCTGCTGTTCCTTCTGAGCAGACTGAGTGAGACACATGGATATACTCAATATTTGTCTTCTACCTCTGCTGTTCCTTCTGAGCAGGCTGAGTGAGGTGTAGATTAGACACGTGGATATACTCTATCTCTGTCTTGTACCTCTGCTGTTCCTTCTGAGCAGGCTGAGTGAGACACGCGGATATACTCTATCTCTGTCTTATACCTCTGCTGTTCCTTATGAACAGGCTGAGTGAAGTGTACATCAGACACGTGGATATACTCTATCTCTGTGTTCTACCTCTGCTGTTCCTTCTGAGCAGCCTGAGTGAGACACGTGGATATACTCTATCTCTGTCGTCTACTTCTGCTGTTCCTTATGAACAGGCTGAGTGAGGTGTAGATCAGACACGTGGATATACTCTATCTCTGTCTTCTATCTCTGCTGTTCCTTCTGAGCAGGCTGAGTGAGGTGTATATCAGACACGTGGATACACTCTATCAGACACGTGGATACACTCTATCTATGTCTTCTACCTCTGCTGTTCCCTCTGAGCAGACTGAGTGAGACACGTGGATATACTCTATCTTTGTCTTCTACCTCTGTTGTTCCTTCTGAGCAGGCTGAGTGAGGTGTAAATCAGACACGTGGATATACTCTATCTCTGTCTTGTACCTCTGCTGTTCCTTCTGAGCAGGCTGAGTGAGACACGTGGATATACTCTATCTCTCTCTTCTACTTCTGCTGTTCCTTATGAACAGGCTGAGTGAGGTGTAGATCAGACACGTGGATATACTCTATATCTGTCTTCTACCTCTGCTGTTCCTTCTGAGCAGGCTGAGTGAGACACTTGGATATACTCGATATCTGTCGTCTATCTTTGCTGTTCCTTCTGAGCAGGCTGAGTGAGGTGTCGATCAGACACGTGGATATACTCTATCTCTGTCTTCTACTTCTGCTGTTCCTTCTGATCAGGCTGAGTGAGGTGTAGATCAGACACGTGGATATACTCTATCTCTATCTTCTACCTCTGCTGTTCATTCTGAGCAGGCTGAGTGAGACACGTGGATATACTCTATCTTTGTCTTCTACCTCTGCTGTTCCTTGTGAGCAGGCTGAGTGAGGTGTAGATCAGACACGTGGATATACTCTATCTATGTCTTCTACCTCTGCTGTTCCTTCTGAGCAGGCTGATAAGACACGTGGATATACTCTATCTCTGTCTTCTACCTCTGCTGTTCCTTCTGAGCAGGCTGAGTGAGGTGTAGATCAGACACGTGGATACACTCTATCTATGTCTTCTACCTCTGCTGTTTCTTCTGAGCAGGCTGAGTGAGACACGTGGATATAATCTATTTCTGTATTCTACCTCTGCTGTTCCTTCTGAACAGGCTGAGTGAGACACGTGGATATACTCTATCTCTGTCTTCTACCTCTGCTGTTCCTTCTGAGCAGGCTGAGTGAGGTGTAGATCAGACACGTGGATATACTATATCTCTGTATTGTACCTCTGCTGTTCCTTCTGTGCAGGCTGAGTGAGACACGTGGATATACTCTATCTCTGTCTTCTACCTCTGCTGTTCTTTCTGAGCAGGCTGAGTGAGGTGTAGATCAGACACGTGGATATACTCTATCTTTGTCTTCTACCTCTGCTGTTCCTTCTGAGCAGGCTGAGTGAGGTGTAAATCAGACACGTGGATATACTCTATCTCTGTCTTCTACCTCTGCTGCTCCTCCTGAGCAGGCTGAGTGAGGTGTATATCAGACACGCGGATATACTCTATCTCTGTCTTCTACCTCTGCTGTTACTTCTGAGCAGGCTGAGTGAGACACGTGGATAAACACTATCTCTGTCTGCTACCTCTGCTGTTCCTTCTGAGCAGGCTGAGAGAGACAAGTGGATATACTCGATATATGTCTTCTACCTCTGCTGTTCCTTCTGAGCAGGCTGAGTGAGGTGTAGATCAGACACGTGGATATACTCTATCTTTGTCTTCTAGCTCTGCTGTTCCTTCTGAGCAGGCTGAGTGAGACACATGGATATACTCTATCTCTGTCGTCTACCTATGCTGCTCTTTCTGAGCAAGCTGAGTGAGGTGTAGATCAGACACGTGGATATACTCTATCTCTGTCTTCTACCTCTGCTGTTCCTTCTGAGCAGGCTGAGTGAGACACGTGGATATACTCTATCTCTGTCTTCTACCTCTGCTGTTCCTTCTATGCAGGCTGAGAGAGGTGTAGATCAGACACGTGGATATACTCTATCTCTGTCTTCTACTTCTGCTGTTCCTTCTGAGCAGGCTGAGTGAGACACGTGGATATACTCTGTCTCTGTCTTCTACCTCTGCTGTTCCTTCTGAGCAGGCTGATAAGACACGTGGATATACTCTATCTCTGTCTTCTACCTCTGCTGTTCCTTCTGAGCAGGCTGAGTGGGGTGTAGATCAGACACGTGGATATACTCTATCTCTGTCTTCTACCTCTGTTGTTCCTTCTGAGCAGGCTGAGTGAGGTGTAGATCAGACACGTGGATACACTCTATATATGTCTTCTACCTCTGCTGTTCCTTCTGAGCAGGCTGAGTGAGGTGTAGATCATACTCGTGGATATACTCTATATCTGTCTTCTACCTCTGCTGTTCCTTCTGAGCAGACTGAGTGAGACACGTGGATATACTCTATCTTTGTCTTATACCTCTGTTGTTTCTTCTGAGCAGGCTGAGTGAGGTGTAAATCAGACACGTGAATATACTCTATCTCTGTCTTGTACCTCTGCTGTTCCTTCTGAGCAGGCTGAGTGAGACACGTGGATATACTCTATCTCTGTCTTCTACTTCTGCTGTTCCTTATGAACAGGCTGAGTGAGGTGTAGATCAGACACGTGGATATACTCTATATCTGTCTTCTACCTCTGCTGTTCCTTCTGAGCAGGCTGAGTGAGACACTTGGATATACTCTATCTCTGTCGTCTACCTTTGCTGTTCCTTCTGAGCAGGCTGAGTGAGGTGTCGATCAGACACGTGGATATACTCTATATCTATCTTCTACCTCTGCTGTTCCTTCTGAGCAGGCTGAGTGAGACACGTGGATATACTCTATCTCAGTCTTCTACCTCTGCTGTTCCTTGTGAGCAGGCTGAGTGAGGTGTAGATCAGACACGTGGATATACTCTATCTCTGTATTCTACCCCTGCTGTTCCTTCTGAGCAGGCTGATAAGACACGTGGATATACTCTATCTCTGTCTTCTACCTCTGCTGTTCCTTCTGAGCAGGCTGAGTGAGGTGTAGATCAGACACGTGGATACACTCTATATATGTCTTCTACCTCTGCTGTTCCTTCTGAGCAGGCTGAGTGAGGTGTAGATCATACTCGTGGATATACTCTATATCTGTCTTCTACCTCTGCTGTTCCTTCTGAGCAGACTGAGTGAGACACGTGGATATACTCTATCTTTGTCTTATACCTCTGTTGTTTCTTCTGAGCAGGCTGAGTGAGGTGTAAATCAGACACGTGGATATACTCTATCTCTGTCTTGTACCTCTGCTGTTCCTTCTGAGCAGGCTGAGTGAGACACGTGGATATACTCTATCTCTGTCTTCTACTTCTGCTGTTCCTTATGAACAGGCTGAGTGAGGTGTAGATCAGACACGTGGATATACTCTATATCTGTCTTCTACCTCTGCTGTTCCTTCTGAGCAGGCTGAGTGAGACACTTGGATATACTCTATCTCTGTCGTCTACCTTTGCTGTTCCTTCTGAGCAGGCTGAGTGAGGTGTCGATCAGACACGTGGATATACTCTATATCTATCTTCTACCTCTGCTGTTCCTTCTGAGCAGGCTGAGTGAGACACGTGGATATACTCTATCTCAGTCTTCTACCTCTGCTGTTCCTTGTGAGCAGGCTGAGTGAGGTGTAGATCAGACACGTGGATATACTCTATCTCTGTATTCTACCCCTGCTGTTCCTTCTGAGCAGGCTGATAAGACACGTGGATATACTCTATCTCTGTCTTCTACCTCTGCTGTTCCTTCTGAGCAGGCTGAGTGAGGTGTAGATCAGACACGTGGATATACTCTATCTCTGTCTTCTATCTCTGCTGTTCCTTCTGAGCAGGCTGAGTGAGACACGTGGATAAACACTATCTCTGTCTTCTACCTCTGCTGTTCCTTCTGAGCAGGCTGAGTGAGACACGTGGATATACTCTATCTCTGTCTTCTACCTCTGCTGTTCCTTCTGAGCAGGCTGAGTGAGGTGTAGATCAGACACGTGGATATACTCTATCTCTGTCTTCTATCTCTGCTGTTCCTTCTGAGCAGGCTGAGTGAGACACGTGGATATACTCTATCTCTGTCTTCTACCTCTGCTGCTCCTTCTGAGCAAGCTGAGTGAGGTGTAGATCAGACACGTGGATATACTCTATCTCTGTCTTCTACCTCTGTTGTTCCTTCTGAGCAGGCTGAGTGAGACACGTGGATATACTATATCTCTGTATTCTACCTCTGCTGTTCCTTCTAAGCAGGCTGAGAGAGGTGTAGATCAGACACGTGGATATACTCTATCTCTGTCTTCTACTTCTGCTGTTCCTTATGAACAGGCTGAGTGAGGTGTAGATCAGACACGTGGATATACTCTATATCTGTCTTCTACCTCTGCTGTTCCTTCTGAGCAGGCTGAGTGAGACACTTGGATATACTCTATCTCTGTCGTCTACCTTTGCTGTTCCTTCTGAGCAGGCTGAGTGAGGTGTCGATCAGACACGTGGATATACTCTATATCTATCTTCTACCTCTGCTGTTCCTTCTGAGCAGGCTGAGTGAGACACGTGGATATACTCTATCTCAGTCTTCTACCTCTGCTGTTCCTTGTGAGCAGGCTGAGTGAGGTGTAGATCAGACACGTGGATATACTCTATCTCTGTATTCTACCCCTGCTGTTCCTTCTGAGCAGGCTGATAAGACACGTGGATATACTCTATCTCTGTCTTCTACCTCTGCTGTTCCTTCTGAGCAGGCTGAGTGAGGTGTAGATCAGACACGTGGATATACTCTATCTCTGTCTTCTATCTCTGCTGTTCCTTCTGAGCAGGCTGAGTGAGACACGTGGATAAACACTATCTCTGTCTTCTACCTCTGCTGTTCCTTCTGAGCAGGCTGAGTGAGACACGTGGATATACTCTATCTCTGTCTTCTACCTCTGCTGTTCCTTCTGAGCAGGCTGAGTGAGGTGTAGATCAGACACGTGGATATACTCTATCTCTGTCTTCTATCTCTGCTGTTCCTTCTGAGCAGGCTGAGTGAGACACGTGGATATACTCTATCTCTGTCTTCTACCTCTGCTGCTCCTTCTGAGCAAGCTGAGTGAGGTGTAGATCAGACACGTGGATATACTCTATCTCTGTCTTCTACCTCTGTTGTTCCTTCTGAGCAGGCTGAGTGAGACACGTGGATATACTATATCTCTGTATTCTACCTCTGCTGTTCCTTCTAAGCAGGCTGAGAGAGGTGTAGATCAGACACGTGGATATACTCTATCTCTGTCTTCTACTTCTGCTGTTCCTTCTGAGCAGGCTGAGTGAGACACGTGGATTTACTCTGTCTCTGTCTTCTACCTCTGCTGTTCCTTCTGAGCAGACTGAGTGAGGTGTAGATTAGACACGTGGATATACTCTATCTCTGTCTTGTACCTCTGCTGTTCCTTCTGAGCAGGCTGAGTGAGACACGCGGATATACTCTATCTCTGTCTTATACCTCTGCTGTTCCTTATGAACAGGCTGAGTGAAGTGTACATCAGACACGTGGATATACTCTATCTCTGTGTTCTACCTCTGCTGTTCCTTCTGAGCAGCCTGAGTGAGACACGTGGATATACTCTATCTCTGTCGTCTACTTCTGCTGTTCCTTATGAACAGGCTGAGTGAGGTGTAGATCAGACACGTGGATATACTCTATATCTGTCTTCTACCTCTGCTGTTCCTTCTGAGCAGGCTGAGTGAGACACTTGGATATACTCTATCTCTGTCGTCTACCTTTGCTGTTCCTTCTGAGCAGGCTGAGTGAGGTGTCGATCAGACACGTTGATATACTCTATCACTGTCTTCTACCTCTGCTGTTTCTTCTGAGCAGGCTGAGTGAGACACGTGGGTATAATCTATCTCTGTATTCTACCTCTGCTGTTCCTTCTGAACAGGCTGAGTGAGACACGTGGATATACTCTATCTCTGTCTTCTACCTCTGCTGTTCCTTCTGAGCAGGCTGAGTGAGGTGTAGATCAGACACGTGGATATACTATATCTCTGTATTGTACCTCTGCTGTTCCTTCTGAGCAGGCTGAGTGAGACACGTGGATATACTCTATCTCTGTCTTCTACCTCTGCTGTTCTTTCTGAGCAGGCTGAGTGAGGTGTAGATCAGACACGTGGATATACTCTATCTTTGTCTTCTACCTCTGCTGTTCCTTCTGAGCAGGCTGAGTGAGGTGTAAATCAGACACGTGGATATACTCTATCTCTGTCTTCTACCTCTGCTGCTCCTCCTGAGCATGCTGAGTGAGGTGTATATCAGACACGCGGATATACTCTATCTCTGTCTTCTACCTCTGCTGTTACTTCTGAGCAGGCTGAGTGAGACACGTGGATAAACACTATCTCTGTCTGCTACCTCTGCTGTTCCTTCTGAGCAGGCTGAGAGAGACAAGTGGATATACTCGATATCTGTCTTCTACCTCTGCTGTTCCTTCTGAGCAGGCTGAGTGAGGTGTAGATCAGACACGTGGATATACTCTATCTCTGTCTTCTACCTCTGCTGTTCCTTCTGAGCAGGCTGAGTGAGACACATGGATATACTCTATCTCTGTCGTCTACCTATGCTGCTCTTTCTGAGCAAGCTGAGTGAGGTGTAGATCAGACACGTGGATATACTCTATCTCTGTCTTCTACCTCTGCTGTTCCTTCTGAGCAGGCTGAGTGAGACACGTGGATATACTCTATCTCTGTCTTCTACCTCTGCTGTTCCTTCTATGCAGGCTGAGAGAGGTGTAGATCAGACACGTGGATATACTCTATCTCTGTCTTCTACTTCTGCTGTTCCTTCTGAGCAGGCTGAGTGAGACACGTGGATATACTCTGTCTCTGTCTTCTACCTCTGCTGTTCCTTCTGAGCAGGCTGATAAGACACGTGGATATACTCTATCTCTGTCTTCTACCTCTGCTGTTCCTTCTGAGCAGGCTGAGTGCGGTGTAGATCAGACACGTGGATATACTCTATCTCTGTCTTCTACCTCTGTTGTTCCTTCTGAGCAGGCTGAGTGAGGTGTAGATCAGACACATGGATACACTCTATATATGTCTTCTACCTCTGATGTTCCTTCTGAGCAGGCTGAGTGAGGTGTAGATCATACTCGTGGATATAGTCTATATCTGTCTTCTACCTCTGCTGTTCCTTCTGAGCAGACTGAGTGAGACACGTGGATATACTCTATCTTTGTATTATACCTCTGTTGTTTCTTCTGAGCAGGCTGAGTGAGGTGTAAATCAGACACGTGGATATACTCTATCTCTGTCTTGTACCTCTGCTGTTCCTTCTGAGCAGGCTGAGTGAGACACGTGGATATACTCTATCTCTGTCTTCTACTTCTGCTGTTCCTTATGAACAGGCTGAGTGAGGTGTAGATCAGACACGTGGATATACTCTATATCTGTCTTCTACCTCTGCTGTTCCTTCTGAGCAGGCTGAGTGAGACACTTGGATATACTCTATCTCTGTCGTCTACCTTTGCTGTTCCTTCTGAGCAGGCTGAGTGAGGTGTCGATCAGACACGTGGATATACTCTATATCTATCTTCTACCTCTGCTGTTCCTTCTGAGCAGGCTGAGTGAGACACGTGGATATACTCTATCTCAGTCTTCTACCTCTGCTGTTCCTTGTGAGCAGGCTGAGTGAGGTGTAGATCAGACACGTGGATATACTCTATCTCTGTATTCTACCCCTGCTGTTCCTTCTGAGCAGGCTGATAAGACACGTGGATATACTCTATCTCTGTCTTCTACCTCTGCTGTTCCTTCTGAGCAGGCTGAGTGAGACACATGGATATACTCTATCTCTGTCGTCTACCTATGCTGCTCTTTCTGAGCAAGCTGAGTGAGGTGTAGATCAGACACGTGGATATACTCTATCTCTGTCTTCTACCTCTGCTGTTCCTTCTGAGCAGGCTGAGTGAGACACGTGGATATACTCTATCTCTGTCTTCTACCTCTGCTGTTCCTTCTATGCAGGCTGAGAGAGGTGTAGATCAGACACGTGGATATACTCTATCTCTGTCTTCTACTTCTGCTGTTCCTTCTGAGCAGGCTGAGTGAGACACGTGGATATACTCTGTCTCTGTCTTCTACCTCTGCTGTTCCTTCTGAGCAGGCTGATAAGACACGTGGATATACTCTATCTCTGTCTTCTACCTCTGCTGTTCCTTCTGAGCAGGCTGAGTGGGGTGTAGATCAGACACGTGGATATACTCTATATCTGTCTTCTACCTCTGTTGTTCCTTCTGAGCAGGCTGAGTGAGGTGTAGATCAGACACGTGGATACACTCTATATATGTCTTCTACCTCTGCTGTTCCTTCTGAGCAGGCTGAGTGAGACACGTGGATATACTCTATCTTTGTATTATACCTCTGTTGTTTCTTCTGAGCAGGCTGAGTGAGGTGTAAATCAGACACGTGGATATACTCTATCTCTGTTTTGTACCTCTGCTGTTCCTTCTGAGCAGGCTGAGTGAGACACGTGGATATACTCTATCTCTGTCTTCTACTTCTGCTGTTCCTTATGAACAGGCTGAGTGAGGTGTAGATCAGACACGTGGATATACTCTATATCTGTCTTCTACCTCTGCTGTTCCTTCTGAGCAGGCTGAGTGAGACACTTGGATATACTCTATCTCTGTCGTCTACCTTTGCTGTTCCTTCTGAGCAGGCTGAGTGAGGTGTCGATCAGACACGTGGATATACTCTATATCTATCTTCTACCTCTGCTGTTCCTTCTGAGCAGGCTGAGTGAGACACGTGGATATACTCTATCTCTGTCTTCTACCTCTGCTGTTCCTTCTGAGCAGGCTGAGTGAGGTGTAGATCAGACACGTGGATATACTCTATCTCTGTCTTCTATCTCTGCTGTTCCTTCTGAGCAGGCTGAGTGAGACACGTGGATAAACACTATCTCTGTCTTCTACCTCTGCTGTTCCTTCTGAGCAGGCTGAGTGAGACACGTGGATATACTCTATCTCTGTCTTCTACCTCTGCTGTTCCTTCTGAGCAGGCTGAGTGAGGTGTAGATCAGACACGTGGATATACTCTATCTCTGTCTTCTATCTCTGCTGTTCCTTCTGAGCAGGCTGAGTGAGACACGTGGATATACTCTATCTCTGTCTTCTACCTCTGCTGCTCCTTCTGAGCAAGCTGAGTGAGGTGTAGATCAGACACGTGGATATACTCTATCTCTGTCTTCTACCTCTGTTGTTCCTTCTGAGCAGGCTGAGTGAGACACGTGGATATACTATATCTCTGTATTCTACCTCTGCTGTTCCTTCTAAGCAGGCTGAGAGAGGTGTAGATCAGACACGTGGATATACTCTATCTCTGTCTTCTACTTCTGCTGTTCCTTCTGAGCAGGCTGAGTGAGACACGTGGATATACTCTGTCTCTGTCTTCTACCTCTGCTGTTCCTTCTGAGCAGACTGAGTGAGACACATGGATATACTCAATCTTTGTCTTCTACCTCTGCTGTTCCTTCTGAGCAGGCTGAGTGAGGTGTAGATTAGACACGTGGATATACTCTATCTCTGTCTTGTACCTCTGCTGTTCCTTCTGAGCAGGCTGAGTGAGACACGCGGATATACTCTATCTCTGTCTTATACCTATGCTGTTCCTTATGAACAGGCTGAGTGAAGTGTACATCAGACACGTGGATATACTCTATCTCTGTGTTCTACCTCTGCTGTTCCTTCTGAACAGGCTGAGTGAGACACGTGGATATACTCTATCTCTGTCGTCTACTTCTGCTGTTCCTTATGAACAGGCTGAGTGAGGTGTAGATCAGACACGTGGATATACTCTATATCTGTCTTCTACCTCTGCTGTTCCTTCTGAGCAGGCTGAGTGAGACACTTGGATATACTCTATCTCTGTCGTCTACCTTTGCTGTTCCTTCTGAGCAGGCTGAGTGAGGTGTCGATCAGACACGTTGATATACTCTATCTCTGTCTTCTACCTCTGCTGTTCCTTCTGAGCAGGCTGAGTGAGGTGTAGATCAGACACGTGGATATACTCTATATCTATCTTCTACCTCTGCTGTTCCTTCTGAGCAGGCTGAGTGAGACACGTGGATATACTCTATCTCTGTCGTCTACTTCTGCTGTTCCTTATGAACAGGCTGAGTGAGGTGTAGATCAGACACGTGGATATACTCTATATCTGTCTTCTACCTCTGCTGTTCCTTCTGAGCAGGCTGAGTGAGACACGTGGATATACTCTATCTCTGTCTTCTACCTATGCTGCTCTTTCTGAGCAAGCTGAGTGAGGTGTAGATCAGACACGTGGATATACTCTATCTCTGTCTTCTACCTCTGCTGTTCCTTCTGAGCAGGCTGAGTGAGACACGTGGATATACTCTATCTCTGTCTTCTACCTCTGCTGTTCCTTCTATGCAGGCTGAGAGAGGTGTAAATCAGACACGTGGATATACTCTATCTCTGTCTTCTACTTCTGCTGTTCCTTCTGAGCAGGCTGAGTGAGACACGTGGATATACTCTGTCTCTGTCTTCTACCTCTGCTGTTCCTTCTGAGCAGGCTGATAAGACACGTGGATATACTCTATCTCTGTCTTCTACCTCTGCTGTTCCTTCTGAGCAGGCTGAGTGGGGTGTAGATCAGACACGTGGATATACTCTATCTCTGTCTTCTACCTCTGTTGTTCCTTCTGAGCAGGCTGAGTGAGGTGTAGATCAGACACGTGGATACACTCTATATATGTCTTCTACCTCTGCTGTTCCTTCTGAGCAGACTGAGTGAGACACGTGGATTTACTCTATCTTTGTCTTCTACCTCTGTTGTTTCTTCTGAGCAGGCTGAGTGAGGTGTAAATCAGACACGTGGATATACTCTATCTCTGTCTTGTACCTCTGCTGTTCCTTCTGAGCAGGCTGAGTGAGACACGTGGATATACTCTATCTCTGTCTTCTACTTCTGCTGTTCCTTATGAACATGCTGAGTGAGGTGTAGATCAGACACGTGGATATACTCTATATCTGTCTTCTACCTCTGCTGTTCCTTCTGAGCAGGCTGAGTGAGACACTTGGATATACTCTATCTCTGTCGTCTACCTTTGCTGTTCCTTCTGAGCAGGCTGAGTGAGTTGTCGATCAGACACGTGGATATACTCTATCTCTGTCTTCTACCTCTGCTGTTCCTTCTGAGCAGGCTGAGTGAGGTGTAGATCAGACACGTGGATATACTCTATATCTATCTTCTACCTCTGCTGTTCCTTCTGAGCAGGCTGAGTGAGACACGTGGATATACTCTATCTCTGTCGTCTACCTTTGCTGTTCCTTCTGAGCAGGCTGAGTGAGGTGTCGATCAGACACGTGGATATACTCTATATCTATCTTCTACCTCTGCTGTTCCTTCTGAGCAGGCTGAGTGAGACACGTGGATATACTCTATCTCTGTCGTCTACTTCTGCTGTTCCTTATGAACAGGCTGAGTGAGGTGTAGATCAGACACGTGGATATACTCTATATCTGTCTTCTACCTCTGCTGTTCCTTCTGAGCAGGCTGAGTGAGACACGTGGATATACTCTATCTCTGTCTTCTACCTATGCTGCTCTTTCTGAGCAAGCTGAGTGAGGTGTAGATCAGACACGCGGATATACTCTATCTCTGTCTTCTAACTCTGCTGTTCCTTCTGAGCAGGCTGAGTAAGACACGTGGATATACTCTATCTCTGTCTTCTACCTCTGCTGTTCCTTCTATGCAGGCTGAGAGAGGTGTAGATCAGACACGTGGATATACTCTATCTCTGTCTTCTACTTCTGCTGTTCCTTCTGAGCAGGCTGAGTGAGACAAGTGGATATACTCTGTCTCTGTCTTCTACCTCTGCTGTTCCTTCTGAGCAGGCTGATAAGACACGTGGATATACTCTATCTCTGTCTTCTACCTCTGCTGTTCCTTCTGAGCAGGCTGAGTGGGGTGTAGATCAGACACGTGGATATACTCTATCTCTGTCTTCTACCTCTGTTGTTCCTTCTGAGCAGGCTGAGTGAGGTGTAGATCAGACACGTGGATACACTCTATATATGTCTTCTACCTCTGCTGTTCCTTCTGAGCAGACTGAGTGAGACACGTGGATATACTCTATCTTTGTCTTCTACCTCTGTTGTTTCTTCTGAGCAGGCTGAGTGAGGTGTAAATCAGACACGTGGATATACTCTATCTCTGTCTTGTACCTCTGCTGTTCCTTCTGAGCAGGCTGAGTGAGACACGTGGATATACTCTATCTCTGTCTTCTACTTCTGCTGTTCCTTATGAACAGGCTGAGTGAGGTGTAGATCAGACACGTGGATATACTCTACATCTGTCTTCTACCTCTGCTGTTCCTTCTGAGCAGGCTGAGTGAGACACGTGGATATACTCTATCTCTGTCGTCTACCTTTGCTGTTCCTTCTGAGCAGGCTGAGTGAGGTGTCGATCAGACACGTGGATATACTCTATCTCTGTCTTCTACCTCTGCTGTTCCTTCTGAGCAGGCTGAGTGAGGTGTAGATCAGACACGGGGATATACTCTATATCTATCTTCTACCTCTGCTGTTCCTTCTGAGCAGGCTGAGTGAGACACGTGGATATACTCTATCTCTGTCGTCTACCTTTGCTGTTCCTTCTGAGCAGGCTGAGTGAGGTGTCGATCAGACACGTGGATATACTCTATATCTATCTTCTACCTCTGCTGTTCCTTCTGAGCAGGCTGAGTGAGACACGTGGATATACTCTATCTCTGTCGTCTACTTCTGCTGTTCCTTATGAACAGGCTGAGTGAGGTGTAGATCAGACACGGGGATATACTCTATATCTGTCTTCTACCTCTGCTGTTCCTTCTGAGCAGGCTGAGTGAGACACGTGGATATACTCTATCTCTGTCTTCTACCTATGCTGCTCTTTCTGAGCAAGCTGAGTGAGGTGTAGATCAGACACGCGGATATACTCTATCTCTGTCTTCTAACTCTGCTGTTCCTTCTGAGCAGGCTGAGTGAGACACGTGGATATACTCTATCTCTGTCTTCTACCTCTGCTGTTCCTTCTATGCAGGCTGAGAGAGGTGTAGATCAGACACGTGGATATACTCTATCTCTGTCTTCTACTTCTGCTGTTCCTTCTGAGCAGGCTGAGTGAGACACGTGGATATACTCTGTCTCTGTCTTCTACCTCTGCTGTTCCTTCTGAGCAGGCTGATAAGACACGTGGATATACTCTATCTCTGTCTTCTACCTCTGCTGTTCCTTCTGAGCAGGCTGAGTGGGGTGTAGATCAGACACGTGGATATACTCTATCTCTGTCTTCTACCTCTGTTGTTCCTTCTGAGCAGGCTGAGTGAGGTGTAGATCAGACACGTGGATACACTCTATATATGTCTTCTACCTCTGCTGTTCCTTCTGAGCACACTGAGTGAGACACGTGGATATACTCTATCTTTGTCTTCTACCTCTGTTGTTTCTTCTGAGCAGGCTGAGTGAGGTGTAAATCAGACACGTGGATATACTCTATCTCTGTCTTGTACCTCTGCTGTTCCTTCTGAGCAGGCTGAGTGAGACACGTGGATATACTCTATCTCTGTCTTCTACTTCTTCTGTTCCTTATGAACAGGCTGAGTGAGGTGTAGATCAGACACGTGGATATACTCTATATCTGTCTTCTACCTCTGCTGTTCCTTCTGAGCAGGCTGAGTGAGACACTTGGATATACTCTATCTCTGTCGTCTACCTTTGCTGTTCCTTCTGAGCAGGCTGAGTGAGGTGTCGATCAGACACGTGGATATACTCTATATCTATCTTCTACGTCTGCTGTTCCTTCTGAGCAGGCTGAGTGAGACACGTGGATATACTCTATCTCAGTCTTCTACCTCTGCTGTTCCTTGTGAGCAGGCTGAGTGAGGTGTAGATCAGACACGTGGATATACTCTATCTCTGTCTTCTACCCCTGCTGTTCCTTCTGAGCAGGCTGATAAGACACGTAGATATACTCTATCTCTGTCTTCTACCTCTGCTGTTCCTTCTGAGCAGGCTGAGTGAGGTGTAGATCAGACACGTGGATACACTCTATCTATGTCTTCTACCTCTGCTGTTCCTTCTGAGCAGGCTGAGTGAGACAAGTGGATATACTTTATCTCTGTATTTTACCTCTGCTGTTCCTTCTGAACAGGCTGAGTGAGACACGTGGATATACTCTATATCTGTCTTCTACCTCTGCTGTTCCTTCTGAGCAGGCTGAGTGAGGTGTAGATCAGACACGTGGATATACTATATATCTGTATTGTACCTCTGCTGTTCCTTCTGAGCAGGCTGAGTGAGACACGTGGATATACTCTATCTCTTTCTTCTACCTCTGCCTTTCCTTCTGAGCAGGCTGAGTGAGGTGTAGATCAGACACGTGATATACTCTATCTTTGTCTTCTACCTCTGCTGTTCCTTCTGAGCAGGCTGAGTGAGGTGTAGATCAGACACGTGGATATACTCTATCTCTGTCTTCTACCTCTGCTGCTCCTTCTGAGCAGGCTGGGTGAGGTGTATATCGGACACGCGGATATACTCTATCTCTGTCTTCTACCTCTGCTGTTCCTTCTGAGCAGGCTGAGTGAGACACGTGGATAAACACTATCTCTGTCTTCTACCTCTGCTGTTCCTTCTGAGCAGGCTGAGTGAGACACGTGGATATACTCTATCTCTGTCTTCTACCTCTGCTGTTCCTTCTGAGCAGGCTGAGTGAGGTGTAGATCAGACACGTGGATATACTCTATCTCTGTCTTCTATCTCTGCTGTTCCTTCTGAGCAGGCTGAGTGAGACACGTGGATATACTCTATCTCTGTCTTCTACCTCTGCTGCTCCTTCTGAGAAAGCTGAGTGAGGTGTAGATCAGACACGTGGATATACTCTATCTCTGTCTTCTACCTCTGTTGTTCCTTCTGAGCAGGCTGAGTGAGACACGTGGATATACTATATCTCTGTATTCTACCTCTGCTGTTCCTTCTAAGCAGGCTGAGAGAGGTGTAGATCAGACACGTGGATATACTATATCTCTGTCTTCTACTTCTGCTGTTCCTTCTGAGCAGGCTGAGTGAGACACGTGGATATACTCTGTCTCTGTCTTCTACCTCTGCTGTTCCTTCTGAGCAGACTGTGTGAGACACGTGGATATACTCAATCTTTGTCTTCTACCTCTGCTGTTCCTTCTGAGCAGGCTGAGTGAGGTGTAGATTAGACACGTGGATATACTCTATCTCTGTCTTGT
This sequence comes from Crossaster papposus, assembly GCA_037893245.1. Classification (NCBI taxonomy): domain Eukaryota; kingdom Metazoa; phylum Echinodermata; class Asteroidea; order Velatida; family Solasteridae; genus Crossaster; species Crossaster papposus. The sequence continues at coordinate 577,466 of JBAIAA010000865.1, forward strand.
ACCTCTGCTGTTCCTTCTGAGCAGGCTGAGTGAGACACGCGGATATACTCTATCTCTGTCTTCTACCTCTGCTGTTCCTTATGAACAGGCTGAGTGAAGTGTAAATCAGACACGTGGATATACTCTATCTCTGTGTTCTACCTCTGCTGTTCCTTCTGAGCAGGCTGAGTGAGACACGTGGATATACTCTATCTCTGTCGTCTACTTCTGCTGTTCATTATGAACAGGCTGAGTGAGGTGTAGATCAGACACGTGGATATACTCTATATCTGTCTTCTACCTCTGCTGTTCCTTCTGAGCAGGCTGAGTGAGACACTTGGATATACTCTATCTCTGTCGTCTACCTTTGCTGTTCCTTCTGAGCAGGCTGAGTGAGGTGTCGATCAGACACGTGGATATACTCTATCTCTGTCTTCTACCTCTGCTGTTCCTTCTGAGCAGGCTGAGTGAGACACGTGGATATACTCTATCTCTGTCTTCTACCTCTGCTGTTCCTTCTATGCAGGCTGAGAGAGTTGTATATCAGACACGTGGATATACTCTATCTCTGTCTTCTACTTCTGCTGTTCCTTCTGAGCAGGCTGAGTGAGACACGTGGATATACTCTGTCTCTGTCTTCTACCTCTGCTGTTCCTTCTGATCAGGCTGATAATACACGTGGATATACTCTACCTCTGTCTTCTACCTCTGCTGTTCCTTCTGAGCAGGCTGAGTGGGGTGTAGATCAGACACGTGGATATACTCTATCTCTGTCTTCTACCTATGTTGTTCCTTCTGAGCAGGCTGAGTGAGGTGTAGATCAGACACGTGGATACACTCTATATATGTCTTCTACCTCTGCTGTTCCTTCTGAGCAGACTGAGTGAGACACGTGGATATACTCTATCTTTGTCTTCTACCTCTGTTGTTTCTTCTGAGCAGGCTGAGTGAGGTGTAAATCAGACACGTGGATATACTCTCTCTCTGTCTTGTACCTCTGCTGTTCCTTCTGAGCAGGCTGAGTGAGACACGTGGATATACTCTATCTCTGTCTTCTACTTCTGCTGTTCCTTATGAACAGGCTGAGTGAGGTGTAGATCAGACACGTGGATATACTCTATATCTGTCTTCTACCTCTGCTGTTCCTTCTGAGCAGGCTGAGTGAGACACTTGGATATACTCTATCTCTGTCGTCTACCTTTGCTGTTCCTTCTGAGCAGGCTGAGTGAGGTGTCGATCAGACACGTGGATATACTCTATATCTATCTTCTACCTCTGCTGTTCCTTCTGAGCAGGCTGAGTGAGACACGTGGATATACTCTATCTCAGTCTTCTACCTCTGCTGTTCCTTGTGAGCAGGCTGAGTGAGGTGTAGATCAGACACGTGGATATACTCTATCTCTGTCTTCTACCCCTGCTGTTCCTTCTGAGCAGGCTGATAAGACACGTGGATATACTCTATCTCTGTCTTCTACCTCTGCTGTTCCTTCTGAGCAGGCTGAGTGAGGTGTAGATCAGACACGTGGATACACTCTATCTATGTCTTCTACCTCTGCTGTTCCTTCTGAGCAGGCTGAGTGAGACACGTGGATATACTCTATCTCTGTCTTTTACCTCTGCTGTTCCTTCTGAACAGGCTGAGTGAGACACGTGGATATACTCTATATCTGTCTTCTACCTCTGCTGTTCCTTCTGAGCAGGCTGAGTGAGGTGTAGATCAGACACGTGGATATACTATATATCTGTATTGTACCTCTACTGTTCCTTCTGAGCAGGCTGAGTGAGACACGTGGATATACTCTATCTCTTTCTTCTACCTCTGCCTTTCCTTCTGAGCAGGCTGAGTGAGGTGTAGATCAGACACGTGGATATACTCTATCTTTGTCTTCTACCTCTGCTGGTCCTTCTGAGCAGGCTGAGTGAGGTGTAGATCAGACACGTGGATATACTCTATCTCTGTCTTCTACCTCTGCTGCTCCTTCTGAGCAGGCTGGGTGAGGTGTATATCGGACACGCGGATATACTCTATCTCTGTCTTCTATCTCTGCTGTTCCTTCTGAGCAGGCTGAGTGAGACACGTGGATAAACACTATCTCTGTCTTCTACCTCTGCTGTTCCTTCTGAGCAGGCTGAGTGAGACACGTGGATATACTCTATCTCTGTCTTCTACCTCTGCTGCTCCTTCTGAGCAAGCTGAGTGAGGTGTAGATCAGACACGTGGATATACTCTATCTCTGTCTTCTACCTCTGTTGTTCCTTCTGAGCAGGCTGAGTGAGACACGTGGATATACTATATCTCTGTATTCTACCTCTGCTGTTCCTTCTAAGCAGGCTGAGAGAGGTGTAGATCAGACACGTGGATATACTATATCTCTGTCTTCTACTTCTGCTGTTCCTTCTGAGCAGGCTGAGTGAGACACGTGGATATACTCTGTCTCTGTCTTCTACCTCTGCTGTTCCTTCTGAGCAGACTGAGTGAGACACGTGGATATACTCAATCTTTGTCTTCTACCTCTGCTGTTCCTTCTGAGCAGGCTGAGTGAGGTGTAGATTAGACACGTGGATATACTCTATCTCTGTCTTGTACCTCTGCTGTTCCTTCTGAGCAGGCTGAGTGAGACACGCGGATATACTCTATCTCTGTCTTCTACCTCTGCTGTTCCTTCTGAGCAGGCTGAGTGAGACACTTGGATATACTCTATCTCTGTCGTCTACCTTTGCTGTTCCTTCTGAGCAGGCTGAGTGAGGTGTCGATCAGACACGTGGATATACTCTATCTCTGTCTTCTACCTCTGCTGTTCCTTCTGAGCAGGATGAGTGAGGTGTAGATCAGACACGTGGATATACTCTATATCTATCTTCTACCTCTGCTGTTCCTTCTGAGCAGGCAGAGTGAGGTGTAGATCAGACACGTGGATATACTCTATCTCTGTCTTGTACCTCTGCTGTTCCTTCTGAGCAGGCTGAGTGAGACACGTGGATATACTCTATCTCTATCTTCTACCTCTGCTGTTCCTTCTGAGCAGGCTGAGTGAGGTGTATATCAGACACGTGGATATACTCTATCTCTGTCTTGTACCTCTGCTGTTCCTTCTGAGCAGGCTGAGTGAGACACGTGGATATACTCTATATCTGTCTTCTACCTCTGCTGTTTCTTATGAACAGGCTGAGTGAGGTGTAGATCAGACACGTGGATATACTATATCTCTGTCTTCTACCTCTGCTGTTCCTTCTGGGCAGGCTGAGTGAGACACTTGGATATACTCTATCTTTGTCTTCTACCTCTGCTGTTCCTTCTGAGCAGGCTGAGTGAGGTGTCGATCAGACACGTGGATATACTCTATCTCTGTCTTCTACCTCTGCTGTTCCTTCTGATCAGGCTGAGTGAGGTGTAGATCAGACACGTGGATATACTCTATCTCTATCTTCTACCTCTGCTGTTCATTCTGAGCAGGCGGAGTGAGACACGTGGATATACTCTATCTTTGTCTTCTACCTCTGCTGTTCCTTGTGAGCAGGCTGAGTGAGGTGTAGATCAGACAAGTGGATATACACTATCTATGTCTTCTACCTCTGCTGTTCCTTCTGAGCAGGCTGAGTGAGGTGTAGATCAGACACGTGGATACACTCTATCTATGTCTTCTACCTCTGCTGTTACTTCTGAACAGGCTGAGTGAGACACGTGGATATACTCTATCTCTGTCTTCTACCTCTGCTGTTCTTTCTGAGCAGGCTGAGTGAGGTGTATATCAGACACAGACACGTGGATATACTCTATCTCTGTCTTCTACCTCTGCTGTTCCTTCTGAGCAGGCTGAGTGAGACACGTGGATATACTATATCTCTGTCTTCTACCTATGCTGCTCCTTCTGAGCAAGCTGCGTGAGGTGTAGATCAGACACGTGGATATACTCTATCTCTGTCTTCTACCTCTGCTGTTCCTTCTGAGCAGGCTGAGTGAGACACGTGGATATACTCTATCTCTGTCTTCTACCTCTGCTGTTCCTTCTAAGCAGGCTGAGAAAGGTGTAGATCAGACACGTGGATATACTCTATCTCTGTCTTCTACTTCTGCTGTTCCTTCTGAGCAGGCTGAGTGAGACACGTGGATATACTCTGTCTCTGTTTTCTACCTCTGCTGTTCCTTCTGAGCAGGCTGATAAGACACGTGGATATACTCTATCACTGTCTTCTACCTCTGCTGTTCCTTCTGAGCAGGCTGAGTGGGGTGTAGATCAGACACGTGGATATACTCTATCTCTGTCTTCTACCTCTGTTGTTCCTTCTGAGCAGGCTGAGTGAGGTGTAGATCAGAGGTAGAAGACAGAGATAGAGTATATCCACGTGTCTGATCGACACCTCACTCAGCCTGCTCAGAAGGAACAGCAGAGGTAGACGACAGAGATAGAGTATATCCACTTGTCTCACTCAGCCTGCTCAGAAGGAACAGCAGAGGTACAAGACAGAGATAGAGTATATCCACGTGTCTAATCTACACCTCACTCAGCCTGCTCAGAAGGAACAGCAGAGGTAGAAGACAGAGATAGAGTATATCCACGTGTCTCACTCAGCCTGCTCAGAAGGAACAGCAGAGGTAGAAGACAGATATAGAGTATATCCACGTGTCTCACTCAGCCTGCTCAGAAGGAACAGCAGAGGTAGAAGACAGAGATAGAGTATATCCACGTGTTTCACTCAGCCTGCTCAGAAGAAACAGTAGAGGTAGAAGACAGAGATAGAGTATATCCACCTGTCTGATCTACACCTCACTCAACCTGCTCAGAAGGAACAGCAGAGGTAGAAGACAGAGATAAAGTATATCCACGTGTCTCACTCAGACTGCGCAGAAGGAACAGCAGAGGTAGAAGACAGAGATATGGTATATCCACGTATCTCACTCAGCCTGCTCAGAAGGAACAGCAGAGGTAGAAGACAGAGATAGAGTATATCCACGTGTCTGATCTACACCTCACTCAGCCTGCTCAGAAGGAACAGCAGAGGTAGAAGACAGAGATAGAGTATATCCACGTGTCTGATCTACACCTCACTCAGCCTGCTCAGAAGGAACAGCAGAGGTAGAAGACAGAGCTAGATTATATCCACGTGTCTGATCTACACCTCACTCATCCTGCTCAGAAGGAACAGCAGAGGTAGAAGACAGAGATAGAGTATATCCACGTGTCTGATCTACACCTCACTCAGCCTGCTCAGAAGGAACAGCAGAGGTAGAAGATAGATAGAGTATATTCACGTGTCTCACTCAGCCTGCTCAGAAGGAACAGCAGAGGTAGAAGACAGAGATAGAGTTTATCCACGTGTCTCACTCAACCTGCTCAGAAGGAACAGCAGAGGTAGAAGACAGATATAGAGTATATCCACGTGTCTGATCTACACCTCACTCAGCCTGCTCAGAAGGAACAGCAGAGGTAGAAGACAGAGATAGAGTATATCCACGTGTCTCACTCAGCCTGCTCAGAAGGAACAGCAGAGGTAGAAGACAGATATAGAGTATATCCACGTGTCTGATCGACACCTCACTCAGCCTGCTCAGAAGGAACAGCAGAGGTAGAAGACAGAGATAGAGTATATCCACGTGTCTCACTCAGCCTGCTCAGAAGGAAGAGCAGAGGTAGAAGACAGATATAGAGTATATCCACGTGTCTCACTCAGCCTGCTCAGAAGGAACAGCGGAGGTAGAAGACAGAGATAGAGTATATCCACGTGTCTCACTCAGCCTGCTCAGAAGGAACAGCAGAGGTAGAAGACAGAGATAGAGTATATCCACCTGTCTGATCTACACCTCACTCAACCTGCTCAGAAGGAACAGCAGAGGTAGAAGACAGAGATAAAGTATATCCACGTGTCTCACTCAGACTGCGCAGAAGGAACAGCAGAGGTAGAAGACAGAGATATGGTATATCCACGTATCTCACTCAGCCTGCTCAGAAGGAACAGCAGGGGTAGGAGACAGAGATAGAGTATATCCACGTGTCTGATCGACACCTCACTCAGCCTGCTCAGAAGGAACAGCAGAGGTAGAAGACAGAGATAGAGTATATCCACGTGTCTCACTCAGCCTGCTCAGAAGGAACAGCAGAGGTAGAAGACAGATATAGAGTATATCCACGTGTCTCACTCAGCCTGCTCAGAAGGAACAGCAGAGGTAGAAGACAGATATAGAGTATATCCACGTGTCTGATCTACACCTCACTCAGCCTGCTCAGAAGGAACAGCAGAGGTAGAAGACAGAGATAGAGTAAATCCACTTGTCTCACTCAGCCTGCTCAGAAGGAACAGCAGAGGTAGAACACAGAGATAGAGTATATACACCTGTCTGATTTACACTTCACTCAGCCTGGTCATAAGGAACAGCAGAGGTAGAAGACAGAGATATAGTATATCCACGTGTCTCACTCAGCCTGCTCAGGAGGAACAGAAGAGGTACAAGACAGAGATAGAGTATATCCACGTGTCTAATCTACACCTCACTCAGCCTGCTCAGAAGGAACAGCAGAGGTAGAAGACAAAGATTGAGTATATCCACGTATCTCACTCAGTCTGCTCAGAAGGAACAGCAGAGGTAGAAGACAGAGACAGAGTATATCCACGTGTCTCACTCAGCCTGCTCAGAAGGAACAGCAGAAGTAGAAGACAGAGATAGAGTATATCCACGTGTCTGATCTACACCTCTCTCAGCCTTCTTAGAAGGAACAGCAGAGGTAGAAGACAGAGATAGAGTATATCCACGTGTCTGATCTACACCTCACTCAGCTTGCCCAGAAGGAGCAGCAGAGGTAGAAGACAGAGATAGAGTATATCCACGTGTCTCACTCAGCCTGCTCAGAAGGAACAGCAGAGGTAGAAGACAGAGATAGAGTATATCCACGTGTCTGATCTACACCTCACTCAGCCTGCTCAGAAGGAACAGCAGAGGTAGAAGACAGAGCTAGATTATATCCACGTGTCTGATCTACACCTCACTCATCCTGCTCAGAAGGAACAGCAGAGGTAGAAGACAGAGATAGAGTATATCCACGTGTCTGATCTACACCTCACTCAGCCTGCTCAGAAGGAACAGCAGAGGTAGAAGATAGATAGAGTATATTCACGTGTCTCACTCAGCCTGCTCAGAAGGAACAGCAGAGGTAGAAGACAGAGATAGAGTTTATCCACGTGTCTCACTCAACCTGCTCAGAAGGAACAGCAGAGGTAGAAGACAGATATAGAGTATATCCACGTGTCTGATCTACACCTCACTCAGCCTGCTCAGAAGGAACAGCAGAGGTAGAAGACAGAGATAGAGTATATCCACGTGTCTCACTCAGCCTGCTCAGAAGGAACAGCAGAGGTAGAAGACAGAGATAGAGTATATCCACGTGTCTGATCGACACCTCACTCAGCCTGCTCAGAAGGAACAGCAGAGGTAGAAGACAGAGATAGAGTATATCCACGTGTCTCACTCAGCCTGCTCAGAAGGAAGAGCAGAGGTAGAAGACAGATATAGAGTATATCCACGTGTCTCACTCAGCCTGCTCAGAAGGAACAGCGGAGGTAGAAGACAGAGATAGAGTATATCCACGTGTCTCACTCAGCCTGCTCAGAAGGAACAGCAGAGGTAGAAGACAGAGATAGAGTATATCCACCTGTCTGATCTACACCTCACTCAACCTGCTCAGAAGGAACAGCAGAGGTAGAAGACAGAGATAAAGTATATCCACGTGTCTCACTCAGACTGCGCAGAAGGAACAGCAGAGGTAGAAGACAGAGATATGGTATATCCACGTATCTCACTCAGCCTGCTCAGAAGGAACAGCAGGGGTAGAAGACAGAGATAGAGTATATCCACGTGTCTGATCGACACCTCACTCAGCCTGCTCAGAAGGAACAGCAGAGGTAGAAGACAGAGATAGAGTATATCCACGTGTCTCACTCAGCCTGCTCAGAAGGAACAGCAGAGGTAGAAGACAGATATAGAGTATATCCACGTGTCTCACTCAGCCTGCTCAGAAGGAACAGCAGAGGTAGAAGACAGATATAGAGTATATCCACGTGTCTGATCTACACCTCACTCAGCCTGCTCAGAAGGAACAGCAGAGGTAGAAGACAGAGATAGAGTAAATCCACTTGTCTCACTCAGCCTGCTCAGAAGGAACAGAAGAGGTACAAGACAGAGATAGAGTATATCCACGTGTCTAATCTACACCTCACTCAGCCTGCTCAGAAGGAACAGCAGAGGTAGAAGACAAAGATTGAGTATATCCACGTGTCTCACTCAGTCTGCTCAGAAGGAACAGCAGAGGTAGAAGACAGAGACAGAGTATATCCACGTGTCTCACTCAGCCTGCTCAGAAGGAACAGCAGAAGTAGAAGACAGAGATAGAGTATATCCACGTGTCTGATCTACACCTCTCTCAGCCTTCTTAGAAGGAACAGCAGAGGTAGAAGACAGAGATAGAGTATATCCACGTGTCTGATCTACACCTCACTCAGCTTGCCCAGAAGGAGCAGCAGAGGTAGAAGACAGAGATAGAGTATATCCACGTGTCTCACTCAGCCTGCTCAGAAGGAACAGCAGAGGTAGAAGACAGAGATAGAGTATATCCACCTGTCTGATCTACACCTCACTCAACCTGCTCAGAAGGAACAGCAGAGGTAGAAGACAGAGATAAAGTATATCCACGTGTCTCACTCAGACTGCGCAGAAGGAACAGCAGAGGTAGAAGACAGAGATATGGTATATCCACGTATCTCACTCAGCCTGCTCAGAAGGAAGAGCAGAGGTAGAAGACAGATATAGAGTATATCCACGTGTCTCACTCAGCCTGCTCAGAAGGAACAGCGGAGGTAGAAGACAGAGATAGAGTATATCCACGTGTCTCACTCAGCCTGCTCAGAAGGAACAGCAGAGGTAGAAGACAGAGATAGAGTATATCCACCTGTCTGATCTACACCTCACTCAACCTGCTCAGAAGGAACAGCAGAGGTAGAAGACAGAGATAAAGTATATCCACGTGTCTCACTCAGACTGCGCAGAAGGAACAGCAGAGGTAGAAGACAGAGATATGGTATATCCACGTATCTCACTCAGCCTGCTCAGAAGGAACAGCAGGGGTAGAAGACAGAGATAGAGTATATCCACGTGTCTGATCGACACCTCACTCAGCCTGCTCAGAAGGAACAGCAGAGGTAGAAGACAGAGATAGAGTATATCCACGTGTCTCACTCAGCCTGCTCAGAAGGAACAGCAGAGGTAGAAGACAGATATAGAGTATATCCACGTGTCTCACTCAGCCTGCTCAGAAGGAACAGCAGAGGTAGAAGACAGATATAGAGTATATCCACGTGTCTGATCTACACCTCACTCAGCCTGCTCAGAAGGAACAGCAGAGGTAGAAGACAGAGATAGAGTAAATCCACTTGTCTCACTCAGCCTGCTCAGAAGGAACAGAAGAGGTACAAGACAGAGATAGAGTATATCCACGTGTCTAATCTACACCTCACTCAGCCTGCTCAGAAGGAACAGCAGAGGTAGAAGACAAAGATTGAGTATATCCACGTGTCTCACTCAGTCTGCTCAGAAGGAACAGCAGAGGTAGAAGACAGAGACAGAGTATATCCACGTGTCTCACTCAGCCTGCTCAGAAGGAACAGCAGAAGTAGAAGACAAAGATAGAGTATATCCACGTGTCTGATCTACACCTCTCTCAGCCTTCTTAGAAGGAACAGCAGAGGTAGAAGACAGAGATAGAGTATATCCACGTGTCTGATCTACACCTCACTCAGCTTGCCCAGAAGGAGCAGCAGAGGTAGAAGACAGAGATAGAGTATATCCACGTGTCTCACTCAGCCTGCTCAGAAGGAACAGCAGAGGTAGAAGACAGAGATAGAGTATATCCACGTGTCTGATCTACACCTCACTCAGCTTGCCCAGAAGGAGCAGCAGAGGTAGAAGACAGAGATAGAGTATATCCACGTGTCTCACTCAGCCTGCTCAGAAGGAACAGCAGAGGTAGAAAACAGAGATAGAGTATATCCACGTGTCTCACTCAGCCTGCTCAGAAGGAACAGCAGAGGTATAAGACAGAGATAGTGTTTATCCACGTGTCTCACTCAGCCTGCTCAGAAGGAACAGCAGAGGTAGAAGACAGAGATAGAGTATATCCGCGTGTCTGATCTACACCTCACTCATCCTGCTCAGAAGGAACAGCAGAGGTAGAAGACAGAGATAGAGTATATCCACGTGTCTCACTCAGTCTGCTTAGAAGGAACAGCAGATGTAGAAGACAGAGATAGAGTATATCCACGTGTCTGATCTACACCTTACTCAGCCTGCTCAGAAGGAACAGCAGAGGTAGAAGACAGAGATAGAGTAAATCCACGTGTCTGATCTACACCTCACTCAGCCTGCTCAGAAGGAACAGCAGAGGTAGACGACAGAGATAGAGTAAATCCACTTGTCTCACTCAGCCTGCTCAGAAGGAACAGCAGAGGTAGAACACAGAGATAGAGTATATCCACGTGTCTGATTTACACTTCACTCAGCCTGTTCATAAGGAACAGCAGAGGTAGAAGACAGAGATATAGTATATCCACGTGTCTCACTCAGCCTGCTCAGAAGGAACAGCAGAGGTACAAGACAGAGATAGAGTATATCCACGTGTCTAATCTACACCTCACTCAGCCTGCTCAGAAGGAACAGCAGAGGTAGAAGACAAAGATTGAGTATATCTACGTGTCTCACTCAGTCTGCTCAGAAGGAACAGCAGAGGTAGAAGACAGAGACAGAGTATATCCACGTGTCTCACTCAGCCTGCTCAGAAGGAACAGCAGAAGTAGAAGACAGAGATAGAGTATATCCACGTGTCTGATCTACACCTCACTCAGCTTGCTCAGAAGGAGCAGCAGAGGTAGAAGACAGAGATGGAGTATATCCACGTGTCTCACTCAGCCTGCTCAGAAGGAACAGCAGAGGTAGAAGACAGAGATAGAGTATATCCACGTGTCTGATCTACACCTCACTCAGCCTGCTCAGAAGGAACAGCAGAGGTATAAGACAGAGATAGTGTTTATCCACGTGTCTCACTCAGCCTGCTCAGAAGGAACAGCAGAGGTAGAAGACAGAGATAGAGTATATCCGCGTGTCTGATATACACCTCACTCAGCCTGCTCAGAAGGATCAGCAGAGGTAGAAGACAGAGATAGAGTATATCCACGTGCCTGATCTACACCTCAGTGAGGTGTAGATCAGACAAGTGGATATACTCTATCTCTGTCTTCTACCTCTGCCGTTCCTTCTGAGCAGGATGAGTGAGACACGTGGATATACTCTATCTCTGTCTTCTACATCTGCTGTTCCTTCTGAGCAGGCTGAGTGAGGTGTAGATCAGACACGTGGATATACTCTATCTCTGTCTTCTACCTCTGCTGTTCCTTCTGAGCAGGCTGAGTGAGACACTAGGATATACTCTATCTCTGTCGTCTACCTTTGCTGTTCCTTCTGAGCAGGCTGAGTGAGGTGTAGATCAGACACGTGGATATACTCTATCTCTATCTTCTACCTCTGATGTTCCTTCTGAGCAGGCTGATAAGACACGTGGATATACTCTATCTATGTCTTCTACCTCTGCTGTTCCTTGTGAGCAGGCTGAGTGAGGTGTAGATCAGACACGTGGATATACTCTATCTCTGTATTCTACCTCTGCTGTTCCTTCTGAGCAGGCTGATAAGACACGTGGATATACTCTTTCTCTGTCTTCTACCTCTGCTGTTCCTTCTGAGCAGGCTGAGTGAGGTGTAGATCAGACACGTGGATACACTCTATCTATGTCTTCTACCTCTGCTGTTCCTTCTGAGCAGGCTGAGTGAGACACGTGGATATACTCTATCTCTGTCTTTTACCTCTGCTGTTCCTTCTGAACAGGCTGAGTGAGAAACGTGGATATACTCTTTCTCTGTCTTCTACCTCTGCTGTTCCTTCTGAGCAGGCTGAGTGAGGTGTAGATCAGACACGTGGATATACTATATCTCTGTATTGTACCTCTGCTGTTCCTTCTGAGCAGGCTGAGTGAGACACGTGGATATACTCTATCTCTGTCTTCTACTTCTGCTGTTCCTTATGAACAGGCTGAGTGAGGTGTAGATCAGACACGTGGATATACTCTATATCTGTCTTCTACCTCTGCTGTTCCTTTTGAGCAGGTTGAGTGAGGTGTAGATCAGACAGGTAGATATACTCTATATCTGTCTTCTACCTCTGCTGTTCCTTCTGAGCAGGCTGAGTGAGACACGTGGATATACTCTATCTCTGTCTTCTACCTCTGCTGTTCCTTCTGAGCAGGCTGAGTGAGACACGTGGATATACTCTATATCTGTCTTCTACCTCTGCTGTTCCTTCTGAGCAGGCTGAGTGAGACACGTGGATATACTCTATCTCTGTCTTCTACATCTGCTGTTCCTTCTGAGCAGGCTGAGTGAGGTGTAGATCAGACACGTGGATATACTCTATCTCTGTCTTCTACCTCTGCTGTTCCTTCTGAGCAGGCTGAGTGAGACACGTGGATATACTCTATCTCTGTCTTTTACCTCTGCTGTTCCTTTTGAGCAGGCTGAGTGAGGTGTGGATCAGACACGTGGATATACTCTATCTCTGTCTTCTACCTCTGCTGTTCCTTCTGATCAGGCTGAGTGAGGTGTAGATCAGACACGTGGATATACTCTATCTCTGTCTTCTACCTCTGCTGTTCTTTCTGAGCAGGCTGAGTGAGGTGTAGATCAGACACGTGGATATACTCTATCTCTGTCTTCTACCTCTGCTGTTCCTTCTGAGCAGGCTGAGTGAGGTGTAGATCAGACACGTGGATATACTCTATCTCTGTCTTCTACCTCTGCTGTTCCTTATGAGCAGGCTGAGTGAGACACGTAGATATACCATATCTCTGTCTTCTACCTCTGCTGTTCCTTCTGAGCAGGCTGATAAGACACGTGGATATACTCTTTCTCTGTCTTCTACCTCTGCTGTTCCTTCTGAGCAGGCTGAGTGAGACACGTGGATATACTCTATCTCTGTCTTCTACTTCTGGTGTTCCTTATGAACAGGCTGAGTGAGGTGTAGATCAGACACGTGGATATACTCTATATCTGTCTTCTACCGCTGCTGTTCCTTCTGAGCAGGTTGAGTGAGGTGTAGATCAGACAGGTAGATATACTCTATCTCTGTCTACTACCTCTGCTGTTCCTTCTGAGCAGGCTGAGTGAGACACGTGGATATACTCTATCTCTGTCTTCTACCTCTGCTGTTCCTTCTGAGCAGGCTGAGTGAGACACGTGGATATACTCTATATCTGTCTTCTACCTCTGCTGTTCCTTCTGAGCAGGCTGAGTGAGACACGTGGATATACTCTATCTCTGTCTTCTACCTCTGCTGTTCCTTCTGAGCAGGCTGAGTGAGGTGTATATCAGACACGTGGATATACTCCATCTCTGTCTTCTACCTCTGCTGTTCCTTCTGAGCAGGCTGAGTGAGGTGTAGATCAGACACGTGGATATACTCTATCTCTGTCTTCTACCTCTGCTGTTCCTTCTGAGCAGGCTGAGTGAGACACGTGGATATACTCTATCTCTGTCTTTTACCTCTGCTGTTCCTTCTGAGCAGGCTGAGTGAGGTGTGGATCAGACACGTGGATATACTCTATCTCTGTCTTCTACCTCTGCTGTTCCTTCTGATCAGGCTGAGGGAGGTGTAGATCAAGCACGTGGATATACTCTATCTCTGTCTTCTACCTCTGCTGTTCTTTCTGAGCAGGCTGAGTGAGGTGTAGATCAGACACGTGGATATACTCTATCTCTGTCTTCTACCTCTGCTGTTCCTTCTGAGCAGGCTGAGTGAGGTGTAGATCAGACACGTGGATATACTCTATCTCTGTCTTCTACCTCTGCTGTTCCTTATGAGCAGGCTGAGTGAGACACGTAGATATACCATATCTCTGTCTTCTACCTCTGCTGTTCCTTCTGAGCAGGCTGAGTGAGACACGTGGATATACTCTATATCTGTCTTCTACCTCTGCTGTTCCTTCTGAGCAGGCTGAGTGGGGTGTAGATCAGACAGGTGGATATACTCTATCTCTGTCTTCTACCTCTGCTGTTTCTTCTGAGCATGCTGAGTGAGACACGTGGATATACTCTATCTCTGTCTTCTACCTCTGCTGTTCCTTCTGAGCAGGCTGAGTGAGACACGTGGATATACTCTATATCTGTCTTCTACCTCTGCTGTTCCTTCTGAGCAGGCTGAGTGGGGTGTAGATCAGACACGTGGATATACTCTATCTCTGTCTTCTACCTCTGTTGTTCCTTCTGAGCAGGCTGAATGAGACACGTGGATATACTCTATCTCTGTCTTCTACTTCTGCTGTTCCTTATGAACAGGCTGAGTGAGGTGTAGATCAGACACGTGGATATACTCTATATCTGTCTGCTACCTCTGCTGTTCCTTCTGAGCAGGCTGAGTGAGACACTAGGATATACTCTATCTCTGTCGTCTACCTTTGCTGTTCCTTCTGAGCAGGCTGAGTGAGGTGTCGATCAGACACGTGGATATACTCTATCTGTGTCTTCTACCTCTGCTGTTCCTTCTGAGCAGGCTGACTGAGGTGTAGATCAGACACGTGGATATACTCTATCTCTATCTTCTACCTCTGCTGTTCCTTCTGAGCAGGCTGAGTGAGACACGTGGATATACTCTATCTATGTCTTCTACCTCTGCTGTTCCTTGTGAGCAGGCTGAGTGAGGTGTAGATCAGACACGTGGATATACTCTATCTCTGTATTCTACCTCTGCTGTTCCTTCTGAGCAGGCTGATAAGACACGTTGATATACTCTTTCTCTGTCTTCTACCTCTGCTGTTCCTTCTGAGCAGGCTGAGTGAGGTGTAGATCAGACACGTGGATACACTCTATCTATGTCTTCTACCTCTGCTGTTCCTTCTGAGCAGGCTGAGTGAGACACGTGGATATACTCTATCTCTGTCTTCTACTTCTGCTGTTCCTTATGAACAGGCTGAGTGAGGTGTAGATCAGACACGTGGATATACTCTATATCTGTCTTCTACCGCTGCTGTTCCTTCTGAGCAGGTTGAGTGAGGTGTAGATCAGACAGGTAGATATACTCTATCTCTGTCTTCTACCTCTGCTGTTCCTTCTGAGCAGGCTGAGTGAGACACGTAGATATACTCTATCTCTGTCTTCTACCTCTGCTGTTCCTTCTGAGCAGGCTGAGTGAGACACGTGGATATACTCTATATCTGTCTTCTACCTCTGCTGTTCCTTCTGAGCAGGCTGAGTGAGACACGTGGATATACTCTATCTCTGTCTTCTACCTCTGCTGTTCCTTCTGAGCAGGCTGAGTGAGGTGTAGAACAGACACGTGGATATACTCCATCTCTGTCTTCTACCTCTGCTGTTCCTTCTGAGCAGGCTGAGTGAGGTGTAGATCAGACACGTGGATATACTCTATCTCTGTCTTCTACCTCTGCTGTTCCTTCTGAGCAGGCTGAGTGAGACACGTGGATATACTCTATCTCTGTCTTTTACCTCTGCTGTTCCTTCTGAGCAGGCTGAGTGAGGTGTGGATCAGACACGTGGATATACTCTATCTCTGTCTTCTACCTCTGCTGTTCCTTCTGATCAGGCTGAGGGAGGTGTAGATCAGACACGTGGATATACTCTATCTCTGTCTTCTACCTCTGCTGTTCTTTCTGAGCAGGCTGAGTGAGGTGTAGATCAGACACGTGGATATACTATATCTCTGTCTTCTACCTCTGCTGTTCCTTCTGAGCAGGCTGAGTGAGGTGTAGATCAGACACGTGGATATACTCTATCTCTGTCTTCTACCTCTGCTGTTCCTTATGAGCAGGCTGAGTGAGACACGTAGATATACCATATATCTGTCTTCTACCTCTGCTCTTCCTTCTGAGCAGGCTGAGTGAGACACGTGGATATACTCTATCTCTGTCTTCTACCTCTGCTGTTCCTTCTGAGCAGGCTGAGTGAGGTGTCGATCAGACACGTGGATATACTCTATCTTTGTCTTCTACCTCTTCTGTTCCTTCTGAGCAGGCTGAGTGAGGTGTAGATCAGACACGTGGATATACTCTATCTCTGTCTTCTACCTCTGCTGCTCCTTCTGAGCAGGCTGAGTGAGGTGTATATCAGACACGCGGATATACTCTATCTCTGTCTTCTACCTCTGCTGTTCCTTCTAAGCAGGCTGAGTGAGACACGTGGATAAACACTATCTCTGTCTTCTACCTCTGCTGTTCCTTCTGAGCAGGCTGAGTGAGACACGTGGATATACTCTATCTCTGTCTTCTACCTCTGCTGTTCCTTCTGAGCAGGCTGAGTGAGGTGTAGATCAGACACGTGGATATACTCTATCTCTGTCTTCTACCTCTGCTGTTCCTTCTGAGCAGGCTGAGTGAGACACGTGGATATACTCTATCTCTGTCTTCTACCTCTGCTGCTCCTTCTGAGCAAGCTGAGTGAGGTGTAGATCAGACACGTGGATATACTCTATCTCTGTCTTCTACCTCTGCTGTTCCTTCTAAGCAGGCTGAGAGAGGTGTAGATCAGTCACGTGGATATACTCTATCTCTGTCTTCTACTTCTGCTGTTCCTTCTGAGCAGGCTGAGTGAGACACGTGGATATACTCTGTCTCCGTCTTCTACCTCTGCTGTTCCTTCTGAGCAGACTGAGTGAGACACGTGGATATACTCAATCTTTGTCTTCTACCTCTGCTGTTCCTTCTGAGCAGGCTGAGTGAGGTGTAGATTAGACACGTGGATATACTCTATCTCTGTCTTGTACCTCTGCTGTTCCTTCTGAGCAGGCTGAGTGAGACACGTGGATATACTATATCTCTGTCTTCTACCTCTGCTGTTCCTTATGAACAGGCTGAGTGAAGTGTAAATCAGACACGTGGATATACTCTATCTCTGTGTTCTACCTCTGCTGTTCCTTCTGAGCAGGCTGAGTGAGACAAGTGGATATACTCTATCTCTGTCGTCTACCTCTGCTGTTCCTTCTGAGCAGGCTGAGTGAGGTGTCGATCAGACACGTGGATATACTCTATCTCTGTCTTCTACCTCTGCTGTTCCTTCTGAGCAGGCTGAGTGAGAAACGTGGATATACTCTTTCTCTGTCTTCTACCTCTGCTGTTCCTTCTGAACAGGCTGAGTGAGAAACGTGGATATACTCTTTCTCTGTCTTCTACCTCTGCTGTTCCTTCTGAGCAGGCTGAGTGAGGTGTAGATCAGACACGTGGATATACTATATCTCTGTATTGTACCTCTGCTGTTCCTTCTGAGCAGGCTGAGTGAGACACGTGGATATACTCTATCTCTGTCTTCTACCTCTGCTGTTCCTTCTGAGCAGGCTGAGTGAGGTGTAGATCAGACACGTGGATATACTCTATCTTTGTCTTCTACCTCTGCTGTTCCTTCTGAGCAGGCTGAGTGAGGTGTAGATCAGACACGTGGATATACTCTATCTCTGTCTTCTACCTCTGCTGCTCCTTCTGAGCAGGCTGAGTGAGGTGTATATCAGACACGCGGATATACTCTATCTCTGTCTTCTACCTCTGCTGTTCCTTCTAAGCAGGCTGAGTGAGACACGTGGATAAACACTATCTCTGTCTTCTACCTCTGCTGTTCCTTCTGAGCAGGCTGAGTGAGACACGTGGATATACTCTATCTCTGTCTTCTACCTCTGCTGTTCCTTCTGAGCAGGCTGAGTGAGGTGTAGATCAGACACGTGGATATACTCTATCTCTGTCTTCTACCTCTGCTGTTCCTTATGAGCAGGCTGAGTGAGACACGTAGATATACCATATCTCTGTCTTCTACCTCTGCTGTTCCTTCTGCGCAGTCTGAGTGAGACACGTGGATATACTTTATCTCTGTCTTCTACCTATGCTGTTCCTTCTGAGCAGGTTGAGTGAGGTGTAGATCAGACAGGTGGATATACTCTATCTCTGTCTTCTACCTCTGCTGTTTCTTCTGAGCAGGCTGAGTGAGACACGTGGATATACTCTATCTCTGTCTTCTACCTCTGCTGTTCCTTCTGAGCAGGCTGAGTGAGACACGTGGATATACTCTATATCTGTCTTCTACCTCTGCTGTTCCTTCTGAGCAGGCTGAGTGGGGTGTAGATCAGACACGTGGATATACTCTATCTCTGTCTTCTACCTCTGTTGTTCCTTCTGAGCAGGCTGAGTGAGACACGTGGATATACTCTATCTGTGTCTTCTACCTCTGCTGTTCCTTCTGAGCAGGCTGACTGAGGTGTAGATCAGACACGTGGATATACTCTATCTCTATCTTCTACCTCTGCTGTTCCTTCTGAGCAGGCTGAGTGAGACACGTGGATATACTCTATCTATGTCTTCTACCTCTGCTGTTCCTTGTGAGCAGGCTGAGTGAGGTGTAGATCAGACACGTGGATATACTCTATCTCTGTATTCTACCTCTGCTGTTCCTTCTGAGCAGGCTGATAAGACACGTTGATATACTCTTTCTCTGTCTTCTACCTCTGCTGTTCCTTCTGAGCAGGCTGAGTGAGGTGTAGATCAGACACGTGGATACACTCTATCTATGTCTTCTACCTCTGCTGTTCCTTCTAAGCAGGCTGAGTGAGACACGTGGATATACTCTATCTCTGTCTTTTACCTCTGCTGTTCCTTCTGAACAGGCTGAGTGAGAAACGTGGATATACTCTTTCTCTGTCTTCTACCTCTGCTGTTCCTTCTGAGCAGGCTGAGTGAGGTGTAGATCAGACACGTGGATATACTATATCTCTGTATTGTACCTCTGCTGTTCCTTCTGAGCAGGCTGAGTGAGACACGTGGATATACTCTATCTCTGTCTTCTACCTCTGCTGTTCCTTCTGAGCAGGCTGAGTGAGGTGTAGATCAGACACGTGGATATACTCTATCTTTGTCTTCTACCTCTTCTGTTCCTTCTGAGCAGGCTGAGTGAGGTGTAGATCAGACACGTGGATATACTCTATCTCTGTCTTCTACCTCTGCTGCTCCTTCTGAGCAGGCTGAGTGAGGTGTATATCAGACACGCGGATATACTCTATCTCTGTCTTCTACCTCTGCTGTTCCTTCTAAGCAGGCTGAGTGAGACACGTGGATAAACACTATCTCTGTCTTCTACCTCTGCTGTTCCTTCTGAGCAGGCTGAGTGAGACACGTGGATATACTCTATCTCTGTCTTCTACCTCTGCTGTTCCTTCTGAGCAGGCTGAGTGAGGTGTAGATCAGACACGTGGATATACTCTATCTCTGTCTTCTACCTCTGCTGTTCCTTCTGAGCAGGCTGAGTGAGACACGTGGATATACTATATCTCTGTCTTCTACCTCTGCTGCTCCTTCTGAGCAAGCTGAGTGAGGTGTAGATCAGACACGTGGATATACTCTATCTCTGTCTTCTACCTCTGCTGTTCCTTCTAAGCAGGCTGAGAGAGGTGTAGATCAGTCACGTGGATATACTCTATCTCTGTCTTCTACTTCTGCTGTTCCTTCTGAGCAGGCTGAGTGAGACACGTGGATATACTCTGTCTCCGTCTTCTACCTCTGCTGTTCCTTCTGAGCAGACTGAGTGAGACACGTGGATATACTCATTCTTTGTCTTCTACCTCTGCTGTTCCTTCTGAGCAGGCTGAGTGAGGTGTAGATTAGACACGTGGATATACTCTATCTCTGTCTTGTACCTCTGCTGTTCCTTCTGAGCAGGCTGAGTGAGACACGTGGATATACTATATCTCTGTCTTCTACCTCTGCTGTTCCTTATGAACAGGCTGAGTGAAGTGTAAATCAGACACGTGGATATACTCTATCTCTGTGTTCTACCTCTGCTGTTCCTTCTGAGCAGGCTGAGTGAGACAAGTGGATATACTCTATCTCTGTCGTCTACCTCTGCTGTTCCTTCTGAGCAGGCTGAGTGAGGTGTCGATCAGACACGTGGATATACTCTATCTCTGTCTTCTACCTCTGCTGTTCCTTCTGAGCAGGCTGAGTGAGAAACGTGGATATACTCTTTCTCTGTCTTCTACCTCTGCTGTTCCTTCTGAACAGGCTGAGTGAGAAACTTGGATATACTCTTTCTCTGTCTTCTACCTCTGCTGTTCCTTCTGAGCAGGCTGAGTGAGGTGTAGATCAGACACGTGGATATACTATATCTCTGTATTGTACCTCTGCTGTTCCTTCTGAGCAGGCTGAGTGAGACACGTGGATATACTCTATCTCTGTCTTCTACCTCTGTTGTTCCTTCTGAGCAGGCTGAGTGAGGTGTAGATCAGACACGTGGATATACTCTATCTTTGTCTTCTACCTCTGCTGTTCCTTCTGAGCAGGCTGAGTGAGGTGTAGATCAGACACGTGGATATACTCTATCTCTGTCTTCTACCTCTGCTGCTCCTTCTGAGCAGGCTGAGTGAGGTGTATATCAGACACGCGGATATACTCTATCTCTGTCTTCTACCTCTGCTGTTCCTTCTAAGCAGGCTGAGTGAGACACGTGGATATACTCTTTCTCTGTCTTCTACCTCTGCTGTTCCTTCTGAACAGGCTGAGTGAGAAACTTGGATATACTCTTTCTCTGTCTTCTACCTCTGCTGTTCCTTCTGAGCAGGCTGAGTGAGGTGTAGATCAGACACGTGGATATACTATATCTCTGTATTGTACCTCTGCTGTTCCTTCTGAGCAGGCTGAGTGAGACACGTGGATATACTCTATCTCTGTCTTCTACCTCTGTTGTTCCTTCTAAGCAGGCTGAGTGAGGTGTAGATCAGACACGTGGATATACTCTATCTTTGTATTCTACCTCTGCTGTTCCTTCTGAGCAGGCTGAGTGAGGTGTAGATCAGACACGTGGATATACTCTATCTCTGTCTTCTACCTCTGCTGTTCCTTCTAAGCAGGCTGAGTGAGACACGTGGATAAACACTATCTCTGTCTTCTACCTCTGCTGTTCCTTCTGAGCAGGCTGAGTGAGACACGTGGATATACTCTATCTCTGTCTTCTACCTCTGCTGTTCCTTCTGAGCAGGCTGAGTGAGGTGTAGATCAGACACGTGGATATACTCTATCTCTGTCTTCTACCTATGCTGTTCCTTCTGAGCAGGCTGAGTGAGACACGTGGATATACTCTATCTCTGTCTTCTACCTTTGCTGCTCCTTCTGAGCAAGCTGAGTGAGGTGTAGATCAGACACGTGGATATACTCTATCTCTGTCTTCTACCTCTGCTGTTCCTTCTAAGCAGGCTGAGAGAGGTGTAAATCAGACACGTGGATATACTCTATCTCTGTCTTCTACTTCTGCTGTTCCTTCTGAGCAGGCTGAGTGAGACACGTGGATATACTCTGTCTCCGTCTTCTACCTCTGCTGTTCCTTCTGAGCAGACTGAGTGAGACACGTGGATATACTCTATCTCTGTCTTCTACCTCTGCTGTTCCTTCTGAGCAGGCTGAGTGAGGTGTAGATCAGACACGTGGATATACTCTATCTCTGTATTGTACCTCTGCTGTTCCTTCTGAGCAGGCTGAGTGAGACACGTGGATATACTCTATCTCTGTCTTCTACCTCTGCTGTTCCTTCTGAGCAGGCTGAGTGAGGTGTAGATCAGACACGTGGATATACTCTATCTCTGTCTTCTACCTATGCTGTTCCTTCTGAGCAGGCTGAGTGAGACACGTGGATATACTCTATCTCTGTCTTCTACCTTTGCTGCTCCTTCTGAGCAAGCTGAGTGAGGTGTAGATCAGACACGTGGATATACTCTATCTCTGTCTTCTACCTCTGCTGTTCCTTCTAAGCAGGCTGAGAGAGGTGTAAATCAGACACGTGGATATACTCTATCTCTGTCTTCTACTTCTGCTGTTCCTTCTGAGCAGGCTGAGTGAGACACGTGGATATACTCTGTCTCCGTCTTCTACCTCTGCTGTTCCTTCTGAGCAGACTGAGTGAGACACGTGGATATACTCTATCTCTGTCTTCTACCTCTGCTGTTCCTTCTGAGCAGGCTGAGTGAGGTGTAGATCAGACACGTGGATATACTCTATCTCTGTATTGTACCTCTGCTGTTCCTTCTGAGCAGGCTGAGTGAGACACGTGGATATACTCTATCTCTGTCTTCTACCTCTGCTGTTCCTTCTGAGCAGGCTGAGTGAGGTGTAGATCAGACACGTGGATATACTCTATCTTTGTCTTCTACCTCTGCTGTTCCTTCTGAGCAGGCTGAGTGAGGTGTAGATCAGACACGTGGATATACTCTATCTCTGTCTTCTACCTCTGCTGCTCCTTCTGAGCAGGCTGAGTGAGGTGTATATCAGACACGCGGATATACTCTATCTCTGTCTTCTACCTCTGCTGTTCCTTCTAAGCAGGCTGAGTGAGACACGTGGATAAACACTATCTCTGTCTTCTACCTCTGCTGTTCCTTCTGAGCAGGCTGAGTGAGACACGTGGATATACTCTATCTCTGTCTTCTACCTCTGCTGTTC